>BROG01000350.1:0-748101 GCA_030159075.1 Atrina japonica | reverse complement strand
GACTGTTGTAATTTGCAATGGTCTTGCTTTATATTATACGTTTCCTCTGACTGCGAGACAACTAGAGATTGTCTAGAGATAAAGTGTTCAAATCGCATGCAGAAGGTCCCGGGTCATACCAAAGATGTTTAAAATGGCAAATAATGTTCCTTCAGCAAACACTAGGAATAAAAAGTTAAAGTCACTAGTCTTTCAGGTGTAATGGCAGGCGTAACCCGTAAAAATCCTCACTGCATTCCGACAGTCCATAGCATGGACCAAAATTTGAGACATAATATAACGAACTCTAAGTGCCTGCTATGTTAAAATCTTCATACCATTGGCAATGTGCGATGTTGTATCTGGAGATTAGATTCCAAAATGTAAGAGGGGAGCATACCTTCGTCAACATTTTGGGTTTCAAGAATACTGCACTTTTGCAGATCTATCAGTAGCTCTTCGACAGAAGTTTTCTGCATTTCTTTTTCTTTGTATTGCTCCGTGTTTATTTCTTTGTTGTTGTTTTGTTTGGTGTTTTTTTTCTTGGTTCCGAATACACAACATTTGTAAGGAAAGTTGCTGAAATTATTATTTCTGTTGTTTTATTGTTGTTTTAACACTCGCCAAAATACTATCACTTGACCAGAAATTTAACAACAGGCTCACGTCCATCATACGAATCTCCTCTGTATAGAAAAGGAAACCGCAGATATAGATATTTAATGTTTGGTCATGAAGGATTTGAAGGCAGTAACAAGTACACTGAAGACGATATAATCAAGATGCTGCAGCTTCTAGTGGACAACATATCGGTGGATTTGAGGTTTTTCCAGGTTTATTTAATTCTTATTGAATTAAATAAAATTCATGTCTTATTTGTATATAGTGTCTGATGTAATGCATTCTGGGTAAAACTTATGCCGAACTTCTTCACTTCAAGCCAAATGCGTGTAATAAATACCATTTTCACATTAACCATAGTTAATTGTAGGACTGTCATTGAGAAATTCTATATCGATATATCGAAAAGTAAAAAGCATCGATATATCGATAAATTGTTTTATGTGATACTTCTATAAAATACATTCAGAATAAATAGATTCTTTATAATATTTAGGTGTGTTATTGTGTATTTGTATTTGACTATCTGAAGATGAAAAAAGTCAATCATTACAAGGAAAACATTGTTTATTTGAACAAATTAAACAATTACAATGAAATGCAACATAGTTCAAGAACATGAAGTAAAATGAATGGAAAATTTTGGAAACTATAAGAAAAAATATTCTGTGAAATGCATTATGAAATGTATCAGCTGTGTGTCAAGCATTGAATATAAATGCAACCGGTCTGTATACTTGTAACGAAGGAAATAAAAGTCGGTACGTAAATATTAATTAATATATAAAAGTTGTAAAATTACACTTGTCTATCACAGACATTGTATTCTTCGTTTGATGGGCTGTTGGTTTTCACTTGAAAATTGGACAATTGCCATTGGGCTATTAGGCCAATAACGTCTTGTTTATGATTAACATAGTTTTAGTTACCATAATACAAATTCAAAAAAAATCCAATGAAAGAAATACTTTGTTAGACAAACAATTTCCAAGCATGCCCAAAATGCATCGATGACGTCGTCAATATATTTAACGAACATTGATTATGGAAATCTTAGATAAAGCGCACGGTATTTAAATCAATGTTTTATTTTTTCAGTGAAACCAGTGTTTTTTAGATTTGTATTTGAAAGTAAAAGCTAGACAACAAAATGTTTCGAAAAAAATAGCATTATTTGTGAAAAGAACAAAATTTTTATTAATAGGACTTTGAAGTGTCATGCATAGTCCTTAATCGTTTGTGAAATGTATGTATACCCACCTTGATTCTTTGAGTACTTTTTAAACCCTATTAATTGTTTGCCCTCTATCACCCTCGATTTGTTCCCGGCTGTTCTGTTTCTGTAACGCTCAAATAATACAATTCATTCCTTACCCATATTTTAGAATATTATAAACATTATACCAAAGTTATAATGCTCAAGACGATCGTTTCTGTGAATTAGACTTCATCAGTTGATCTCCAATTTAAAATATATGTTTATTTCCTAAAGAGAAAGTGGTATCATACAAGGCAAAATGATAAATCTAAATGTATAGACAAACGCCGTCTTAGAGTGACCACTGTAAAAGGACGACTATCCTAGAATTTAGAATTTAAATTGTGTTATCAGTGCCAAATATTTTTTAGTATAAGATTATCAGCTGGTACCGAAATACCAGGTACTAGTTTATGAATACCCTCGGGCACCCAATCAGTCCGTAATATTTTATATGGTTAAATTATATCGTTTCATTTTAGTGATAATTATTATTGCTGATATTATCACGTGTTGCTTATGTTTACGTTAGCGGTATGTTGAATTAAACATCATGTAAATGTTATCATTTATTATCACCGGGGTTCAATGACGAAGTCATATTTGTCCCACCTCATACAAACTTCAATGTGAGCGGTTAGATCGATAGGCCTACAAGATACCCTTTAAAACAGTGCAAATGATTACTGATATTGCCAACGCGCGCTCTTTTCCTGCAATACGCCACCTCATTTTGAAGTACAACTTTTAATTGTCCATGTTGGTGATACTTGAAGATTTATCGTTTATCTTAATTTTTAAACAGTGATTTGTTGGTGGCTACAGCAAAAGACCGTGTTAAACGATTTTCATTAAACACGTGCATGGAGGAATGCTCACCTGATCACTTCCCTAGATATTCCATATTTCATGTTCTCACTTATCCTAATTTTTGTTAAACCTTTGGTACTTAGGCTACATGTTGGCTACCATATCATTTAAATACGATAGCGTCTTCATGTTTCAGTTTTTTAATGTGCCATGTTTAGATCAGAACAAAACATATCATATTTATTAAATACAATCACGGAGTGTGTGCCCGGTCAACAGGGGTTGCTTACTCCTCCATGACACGTGGTCCCACCTCTGGATTTCCGTGTTTGTTCAATATTCACCAGTTTAATATATTGTCTTTTGGTCATCCTGAAGTTTGGTACTTTGGTACCTGTGAATTTTTATTGATTTATACTTTGGTACCTGTGACTTTTTATTGATTTATACTTTGGCATCTGTGACGTCTATAGATTTATACTCTGGTATCTGTGACGTCTATAGATTTATACTTCTGTATCTCTGACGTCTATAGATATATACTTTGGTATCTGTGACGTCTATAGATTTATACTTCTGTATCTGTGACGTCTATAGATTTATACTTTGGTATCTGTGACGTCTATAGATTTATACTTTGGTATCTGTGACATCTATAGATTTATACTTTGGTATCTGTGATGTCTATAGATCTGTGACGTCTATAGATATATACTTTGGTATCTGTGACGTCTATAGATATATACTTCTGTATCTGTGACGTCTATAGATTTATACTTTGGTATCTGTGACGTCTATAGATTTATACTTTGGTATTTGCGACGTCTATAGATTTATACTTTGGTATCTGTGACGTCTATAGATTTATACTGTGGTATCTGTGACGTCTATAGATTTATACTTTGGTATCTGTGACGTCTATAGATTTATACTGTGGTATCTGTGACGTCTATAGATATATACTTTGTGTATCTGTGACATCTATATATTTGTTCTTTGGTACCTGTGACGTCTATAGATTTATACTTTGGTATCTGTGACGTCTAGATTTATACTTTGGTATCTGTGACGTCTATAGATATATACAAATGTACTTTGGTATCTGTGACGTCTATAGATTTATACTTTGGTACCTGTGACGTCTATACATTTATACTTTAGTATCTGTGACGTCTATAGATATATACAAATTACTTTGGTATCTGTGACGTCTATAGATTGATACTTTGGTATCTATGACGTCTATAGATTTATAGATTTTATACTTTGGTATCTGTGACTTCTACAGATTTATACTTTGGTATCTGTGATTTGTATATGAATATGTATGGCAGTTTCTCTAATACAAATGATAAACAATTCTCATTTTTTTCTATTCAACGTTATTTTTACAAGATTGTATTATACTTGTATTCTACGATCATTTTATATAAACAAACAAACTAACTGACAGATTTTTGTCAGAAGAATGCGAAGATCCTCGTTAGAAGAAAAAAAATTCGCAAAATGTTTATGACTGGTGTTAATGTTTGTTAATACCATGTTTCACTCGATGCAGTGTCTAATCACTTGCTGCAAAGCAGTTGTAAAATTGTCTATAAGAATTATGACTAAACGTATCGCTTTGACTTCCTAATATTTAAAGTTTTCCAAAAAGAACATTTTGACTTTTTCTTTTATTACTCAATGTACTTGATGTACGAACTGTAAGAACATTCCTCCTTTAAATATTAATTATAAGCAAGAGGTACAAGTCAGGAAAAGAATATATAAAGCACTAAAATGACTAACGACACGGACAAAATAAATGTCCAATTTTCGGGACGACCTGTCTCTTTATCAGGACAAAACTATTAAAATAAAATGAAAAACGTACACATACATACTGTCACGCAAACATCCTCTCACCTACACACAACCGGAGAGTGAAAGAATTGCTACATTTTACAAGTACAGCATGATGATACAATAAATCAATGAAAATTGAAATCAAACAAAAGGATAACACTAACCTCAAACTAACAACGAAATGTGAATTGAACTAGATCTTATTGAAAATAACAAGAAATTGCAAAATTAATTTGATCTACAAAGTCGAAACACGATATTCAATCTGTTTTAATGTGATCACACCTAGCAAACATTGATATTACCTGTATCTTTCACTTTGTACAACATTGTAGATATGAGACAAGGTCATCTAGGGATAAACAAGGTAATGGGTCGTAACCTTGTGATCTTTTAACATCAAAGCTTAGACAAAGGAGGGGGCAAGTCTTAATATTTTCCCTTTAGAAAATCTATATAAATTGGAGCTCAACTGGTGGAGTCTGGTTGGCAGAAGCGGTCGTCTTGAGAATTATGTTTATAATATTAAAGTATAGTCATTCAAGCATATCATAATTTTACATACCATACTGACCTCCTTTCAAATGCGTCGAAGAAATCTTCGTATAGGAAAACAACTAATTTGACAATAAAAATCCGTTTTCCGTTACAAGGATGACGTACTAGACAAACATAACTTGAAAGATAGACATTTCAATGTAACTGAGTTAGTAAAGAAGACGTTCATTGTATGTATGCAATAAATTAAATCGTCAAATCATTGGACAAATGTACGTACAGCATGACATTTCTCAATTCAGCCCGTAGTTAATTGACTCCGGGATGTATGCGATATGTGACAGGAAAGTTTCCATGGAAATTTACCCCATGGCATTTTACATAGGAGAGCGATGGGAAGAGTTTTGATTTGAAATTGAACATCTTCAAAAATATAATGTTGTGGGATTTCAGATGCATTGCCTGTTCTATCGTTTGCTTATGCCCATTTACCATAAATCAATCTTAATTGTCACCACAAAAAAGATGTAAAAATTAGTCCAACCATTGTCGTGTCCGGAGTTAAATGTCGCACCGCTATAGTAAAAAAATATGCGCAAAGATGTTTTGGTTCTTTGCGAGAAAGTTCATGCTTACATTAATTTTTTAACAACTCAGTCACCCAAATTAGCAAATCACCCATATATCCTACCTTGAAGTCCATGTCCGGTTTACAGGTCATTATTACCTTTTACTGCAAAGTGTTTTTCGCTTATTTGGAAATGTCACCCGGCTTAAGAGGAGATAGACAAATTTTGGTCTGTATACTATGGACGGATGACAATGCAGTGAGATCCCTTTTACCTTCCGTGCCTGTCATGACATGGGGTATCGGTTTTAAATCCCATCAGAAAGACCCGTGTGACTTTCACCACGTATGTCGAGCGATTGACGAAAGCACTACCATCTTTATGTTTTTGGTATGGCAATGTACTTGAGAGTCGAACACTACCACTAAACCACCGCAAGTGGTACTCGTTTTCTAATGTAGAGAAACCAATGCGCGTCATCCTGCACAGAAGGAAGAAATAAAACAGTATGAAGTTGTCTAAATTATTTTGTTTAGACCTATAACTTATAGCTGATATGAGAAAACATTCAATAACATATAGTTTCGAAGTTTGTCTTTTATAGCCCTTCTCACCTTTTCAGATATTTTCATCTAATATGTGGATTGTTGTCTTGCATGAGTCTCCTCCCTTACTGTGTTGATGAAAGAAGAACATATCGGCACCACCTCACAGCCAATGATATCTTCAATTTTTAGGTACACTGAAATAGCGATTAGACAGTATGATGATAACAGTAAGAAATGTGTGTTTCGTTTAATCTTATTTTTTATTTATGATTAATCACGTACATACAAAGAGCAACCAGCAAATACCCCTGAATGGATATAATAATATATATGTATACATTTATTTTTCTGTGATTTAGAACTTTTGCGTGAAGCACTACATATTTTATATCAAATAACTCTATTATAAAAACCTCAAATACCAAAGTTTAAATCTTCACGATGTCCAGGATACATATTACATTAATCTGGTGAATATTGAACAAACATGGACCTCTTCAAATTTAGAAGTGGGATCACGTGCCATGGAGTCCACAGTCAAATTCAAATCAAATAAGTGAGGAACAAATCCTCATCACAATTAGTACAGAACACTCAACAACCGCCGCTATCGAACAAGTATCTCAACATTTCAGTTTGTGAAACAAAGTAATCGCAAACAAAGCTATTTTACCGAGGTAAAATTTAACTTTAATATCATTCATTGTTTACTTACCATTAAATAATGTTGACATTGTAATTGATATGTTGTCATGTCGTTTACTGTGTTGGCATTACATTTCATTATGTTGTCGTGACGTTTTCTATGTTGGCATTATTTAAATATAACTATCCTGATTGGGTGGTAATGGAAATTGTCACCCCGAGGAAATAAATTGTCAACCGAGGCGAAGATGTATAATATTATATTTTATCATATTGTCATGACGTTCACTATTGTTGGCATTATATTTTATCATATTGTCATGCCGTTTACTATTTTGGCATTACATTTTATTATGTTGTCATGTCGTTTACTATGTTGCCATTATATTTTATTATGTTGTCGTGCCGTTTACTATTGCTGGCATAATATTCTGTTATGTTGTCATGCAGTTTACTTTGTTGCCATTACATTTTATTATGTTGTCATGCCGTTTACTATGTTGGCATTACATTTTATTATGTTGTCATGTCGTTTACTATGTTGGCATTACATTTTATTATGTTGTCATGTCGTTTACTATGTTGGCATTACATTTTATTATGTTGTCATGTCGTTTACTATTGTTGGCATTATATTTTATTAGGTTTCAACGCCGTTTACTATTGTTGGCATTATATTTTATTAGGTTTCAATGCCGTTTACTATATTGACATTATATTTTATCATGTTGTCATGTCGTTTACTATTGTTGGCATTATATTTATCATGTTGTCATGCTGTTTACTATGTTGCCATTATATTTTATTATATTGTCATGCCGTTTACTATTGCTGGCATAATATTCTATTATGTTGCCATGCCGTTTATTATTGCTGGCATTATATTCTATTATGTTGTCATGCCGTTTACTATTGCTGGCATAATATTCTATTATGTTGTCATGCCGTTTACTATGTTGGCATTATATTTAATTATATTGTCATGCCGTTTACTATTGCTGGCATTATATTTTATCATGTTGTCATGCTGTTTACTATGTTTCCATTATATTTTATTATGTTGTCGTGCCGTTTACTATTGCTGGCATAATATTCTATTATGTTGTCATGCAGTTTACTTTGTTGGCATTATATTTTATCATGTTGTCATGCTGTTTACTATGTTGGCATTATATTTTATCATGTTGTCATGCCGTTTACTGTGTTGGCATTATATTTTATTATATTGTCATGCCGTTTACTATGTTGGCATAATATTCTATTATTTTGTCATGCCGTTTACTATTGCTGGCATAATATTCTATTATGTTGTCATGCCGTTTACTATGTTGGTATTTACTTTCGTAACTAATTGTAATGTACAGATAACTTTCGTGATATTTTGTCTTGACTACATGATATATTTCGGTGACTTGATATATGCAGGTTCATTAATATATATTATTTTGATTGCATCATTTCTCTTTCTGAGTGATTAATATTTGCCGATCATACTTTGCATCATACTTTGTTTTGACAATGTAATGTATTTTGGTGGCTTCATGATATACGCAGACGTCATTATGACATTATATATATATATACATAGGCGTCGGAGCCGGGGGGCTAGGGGGGGGGGGGCTTAGCCCCCCACTTTTTTTGCAAAGATAGGCATAGGTGTTGAAAATTGGGGCTTAGCCCCCAAGACGTTTCTGGCGTGTGTGTGTGTTTTAAGTTGGTTTAGCCCCCCACTTCTGGCGTGTGTGTGTTTTAAGTTGGTTTAGCCCCCCCCCCCCACTTTCAATTTGCTTCCGACGCCTATGTATATATATATATACATAAAGCGTCAAAAGCAACAGCACTATATATCCTAGATTGTAGAATGTAAGCAAATAGAACCAAGTCATATAAAAATAACTAACAACACAGACGAAATTAAAGTCAAATTATCAGGACAACCTGTCCCTTCCTCAGGACTAACAGATTAAAATGACATAAATAACACACACATGCACACACACCCCCCCCCACACCCACACACCCACACACACACACTACCGGAATATTCCCGTTCTGTGTGTGTGTGTGTCGGTGTGTCAATGTGTGTGTGTGTGTGTGTGTGTGTGTGTGTATATGTGTCGGCGTGTAGGTGTGTGTGTTATTTATGTCATTATAATCTGTTTGTCCTGCATACTACATACATTTATGACAACGTGCCATATGAAAATGAAATGTTGTTTTGACATTTTATAATAAAACTGTACTCTTAAGACAATTATGTCGTTCCATAGATATCAATCACGTGGAGTAAGTATTATGTATATGTACACAGACACTCCGTCAGAACGATTAACTCTAGGATTTCATGATCACGCACACACTTTGTTCGGTTATATAAAATAAAAATATCAATTACACAGACGCAAAAACTCATGAAAAATAAATGACAAACTGGTCTTAGCTGTTAATTCTATGTTTTATTAATAAACGTTAACATTTTCCAAACATATTTTTAAAAAAACGTTATTCTTTTCAAGATGGTTGAATTCTGCAATACATTTTAAATGTAATATACAAAATTTCCTACGGCAGCGGATGTTCATTTTTTTTTTCATTGTTATTACCAGGCGTGCGCGTGAATTTTCTGTTTTACTATTCAATATATTTTTTTTCAAAGAAGCTCTATTTTCTGTAATTTCATGTATTTAATGCTAGTAACTTTTTAGCTCACGTGATTGCTCATGCGAGCTATTGCAATTGTTCTTTGTCCGTCGTCCGTCGTGTGTTAAACATTTACATTTCAAACTTCTTCTTCACAACCGCTGAACCAATTGAATTCAGACTTGGTTATATATGTTCCTTATGATGTCCTGACCAAGTGTTGTACTTTTTCGGAACGTTCCGAAAATCCAAGATGGCCGCCCTGGTCTCTGATTGGCCAGTCAACTTTTCTTAAGAATCACTAAACCAATTGACTTCAAACTTGGTACACATGTTCTTTATGATGTACTGACCAAGTATTGCTGTTTTTAAGGGATCAATATGAAAATCAAAGATGGCCTCCTTGGTATCTGATTGATTGAGACATTTTCGACTTCTTAAGGACCACTGTACCACTTAACTGCATTTTACATTTTACTTGAAATATAATCTTGTCAAAAAATACGCACATTATATTGTTTCAACGCACAATGGCAAGTGAATATCATTTTACCTAATGTGTACAAGATTATATGAAAACTATCATAAAAACTTTTTAATGTCCTTTATGTAATTATGGTGCTTTTCTAAGGCAGAATTTTAAACAATGGAACTTACGGGCATATAAATAATTGGTTGCTGAACCATCAATTGCATATCATAAGTTACATGTTCTCATCTTTTGGTAAAACCCGTGGGAAATTAAAACGCGAGAATATGTATTGTTAGCAACAAAATGAGTATTTAATATATGGCGCCGTTTTAGTAATTATTCACTATTTTCTGATACCCAAAATTCATATTTTGATATAAAAATCGAATTTCTGATATGACAAATTCATTTTTTAATATCAGAAATTTGATTTTTTGATATCAGGAAATAGAGGTATATGATTAATTCTTTCAAAATCACACACTATGTAACTGGACAGAAATATTATATATCAACGCGATCTGTCCTTAGAAATGAACACCACATGTAACAATTCATAAAAGTACTGGTAATGACTGTTCCTTCGCAACTTGAGACAAGTGCTCAACGTAAGAAGTTGAACTGTGTATGGGCCTTTTGAATGAGACCCGTGTACCCTTAGCATGCAAGTAATCAGTTTAATGCAAGTCTTCATCGCGTCCGTTCATAACTTTTTTAGACTGGAAAAATTCAACAACTAGTGTAACTATTTCCGGAAACATAGTTTGTTCCGTTTTGATTTCAATTTTGTAATACTTTCCGGTTCATCCGTTGGTAACACTGTAAACAACACTCACTAGGCCTATAGCTGAAAAAACTGGGGTAAGTATCTTAGACCGCGGGTAGATACAAAATGATATTTGATCAGATCATGACACAGATTATTGTCATTGTTTGCTATGAAGTAGCAGGGATGTCGCTGGAAGTAGTGACAGGTCCTTGTAACACCCCTTGTAACTTGTTACGACAGGATTTCACGCCTGTGTTTTTATAGACCTATTGTGATTTCTCCAGTAATCTTAATCATAGGAGTCTGGATGGTTATCAGAAGTGGTTTTTAATTAGATTAAGAGAGAAAGAACGCGAGGTGAGTTCATAAGATATTTAACAACCAGCTAGGCAAGAAGCCTTATAACCTCGTGTTACCCATTGGTATTTATATGCGTAAATCATCCGCTGCTAAGTAGCCTTTGTTGTAATACAAAATGTAAAAAGACGGAAAGAATTCTATTTTATTGTATTTCATTTCATACAGAGCATTAATTGTATTAACAAAAATTAAGTTTACATCTTACAGAGAACACGTGCTTTAAGGTTATTTATAGACATGATGTCGATATAAATAGATGTGATGTATTGTATTTAGCATTTGAGGTACAACTTTGGGTAATAACCGTCATTTCAGTTTTAGACTTGCACATCAACATTAAAACGGATCCCTGTACATATAAATGAAGTTTAAAGTGAACACATTATCGGTACGTAGTCGAAGTTATCCTTTGAAGTTAATTATTTTATTGTCAAATCGGCTTTTAAAGTATCGCTGGTTAAATTAATATATTTTGTTTTAATTGATTTGGTAAACATGCCGATTAGGTCAATTCATTGTACTCTACAGCTTGTGTGAAGAGTATGATGTTTCCATAGTTACAGCAACAAGACATTATATTACTATTTCGAATTGGTCATTAGTAATTATTAAGATCGCTCATTTATCACAAGAGCTTGAAATTTTATATGTAAGTTAAAATCAAGTCAAACACCCGATCGTTGGGAAAAAAAACTACAAAAGAAATAGCTGTTTGTCCGACGATCTGGTATCTGACTCGATTTTAACTGACAGATAAAATTTCCAGCTCATGTGCATGTGCATTCACACACACATTATTATTTTACAATGATTTTTCTCAGCAAATATAATCAGTTTTGAAACTACCTTTTCGATATCTTGATAAATATTAAGAAGTGCCGAAATGAATACTTCAAAATGCTGATTTAACCACACTAAGTGCAGATTTTCATAAATCCGATGTTGCTAAATCACTTGGGGCCGATTTGACTTGTATCCAAATGAAGACGTACCTTGGATAATCGAAACTGAGTACATTTCTACTTGTTCTCATTCCTACAGCAATAATGTCAACTGATGTGGACATTTTCCGGGAAGTAAAAGAGTACTTACAGAGTTGTCGTAAGGACAATGGGAAAACCAAAGGCCCTCCAGTAGGAGCACAACCAACAGCATGGGCATTTTGGTTTCCTCCCGGTACGAAAGATTCCTTCAATGATGTTTATCCAGGGATTATTCTTGGCGACTAGTATGTATTTACGTAGTACTTGTTGATTAGGTCCCAGTTGAACAATACATTGTTTGTTAAATTTAATCAACAGTTAGCCCATTGGTTTATTTAACATTGGTTAACTTCATGTTAAAATTAACAACATATTGTGCAACTGGGTCCTGGTTGTTAAATTTAAGTTGAAGTTAACCAATGTGTTGTGCAACCGGGTCCAGGTCTTTACGACAGATATGTGATGGCTATAGTAACACTTTTACAGTTGAATAAAACTTCATAAATATCCAAAAATAGTTTGAGTACCATACATAAATTTTAAATACCATATTCAAGATATTTTTCATTTTTATTGACAAATCATGCGCCAATGTTTTTAGTATGACTGAAAAAAACTTATGTGTTCCCTAGTTAATCACCTCTGGAAGTTTTATTAAAAAAATATAAATAAATATGATAAAATAAATGTTGTACTTCAACACTGAATAAATCTGTTGACTTTGGGTCCTTTTTAGTAACTCATAATAACTTTCAATAGGGCTACCCAGATTCATTATATCACTGCTGTTATTGCAATGTTTTTGTTTATCGAAAAGTCTAGTCCCTAAGTAAATCAGCTTTGTTTTGTTTCAGTGGAGCTGCGAAGGACAAAGAGAAACTACGAAAGTTAGGAGTAACACATATTGTAAATTGTGCTCAAGGAACTAAGTTCAGCCAAATTGACACTGATGAGAACTTCTTTGCAGACTCAGGAATTACCTTCTACGGTATCAAAGCTTTGAACATAATGACATATAAAATGACCCCACACTTTAGACCAGCGGCTGATTTTATGGATGAAGTTTTGAAATCTGGAGGTCGGTAAAATGATAAAGATTTGAAATAAGTTTTGTTTGTTTGAATGTTGTTCTTTCCGTCCTTAACATTTTTCAGCTTTATGGTAGTTGCCAGTTTTTAGTAGCGGAGGAGACAACCCAGATTGAAATTTTCCCCGGGGAGCCATTAACCGTCGGCTGGTAAACTGGCAAACTCACAAGATCAGTGTAGGTTCCTGGTGGGGGTTGAACCACACTGACTAGAGATGAGAGACTTCATGGTATAATGCTCTAACCACTCGGGAGCTGACCTGGCTCAGTCAGTAGCGCACTCGACTCTTGACTGTGAGGTCATGAGTTTGAGTCCAGCCGGCGGCAGGTTGGTTTCCTGTCCTTCGGATGAGACAGTAAAAACCGAGGTCCGTGTCATAGTAGGTTTCGGCATGTTAAAGAACCCTCACTGCTCAGTGGCCGTAAGTGCCGAGCATAGGCTAAAATTTGAAGCCCTTCACCGGCATATGGTGACGTCTCCATACGATTGAAAGATTCTTGAGTAGGAGGTTAAACAACAATAAATAAACAATCTAACCACTCAGACCTGGAGGGCCCTTAAGATAATAGTCAAATTAAAGTTGATAAATTGAGTATCAACTGATATTTTGGTTTGTTTATTTAAATGGTGAACCACACTCAGGATTTTACAGCCAAGGAGAGAAAAAGGTTAAAAAGTAGTTCCCTATGTCTGCAACTTTTTAGTAAACCATTTTTTTTTGTTATTTTTCTGTTACATCTTGGAGTGGTCTTCAACTAACAAGCAGAGGGTGTCAGGTTTTCCTGTTACTGGGGTAGAGCAAATAATTAAAAGAAGACCTGATTGCTCTTTTACAAAGTGCTCAGCTTAAGAAGTGAAAATTAAGTCTAAAGGTCTATATATGACAAAAAGCAGAGACATAATTTTATACATTTTATATATATGTCTCTGATAAAAGTGGGTTACATTGTTTAAAGTGAAAAGGGACATAGAGTTATATCAGAATCAATGTTAGGAATAGAGTAGGACCTAAAGAAAATACTTGACCTCGGAGAATTTTCTCAAATTTTTATTTTTACGCCAGAATTATTTACTAAATTTGGATTTCTTATATAACAATATGGATTTTATGTTGTCTAGTATGGCTTCGAAACGGAACTAACTCTCGCAAAATACTAGACTACCTATTTAAGTTTACCAACTACAGTAGTACTTATTAATCCTTTTTAGTTGTTCCACTCCGTCTTGGTCTGACACGATAGAATGCTTTTTTCAATATATATCAACTGGAATATGGATTTACAGTGTTAGATGCCAGATTTGAAAAGCAACTTACGGAAATGTGATGTTAATTTTCATCTTTATTAGAAAGAATATTTATCAAAACTTTACTCCTCGCACACGAATAGAAACAAGATACATGTATTACTGAATGTCATCAATGTATTGTCCGATTCACATAAGATGGCGGGGCGGAGTAACTGGATAATTCTACTCTTTTTTCACTAATGACAAGCTGCCTGGGGAAAACGTTTTATTTCTCACACTTGATGCTATCTTATGTATTGCGACAAGTAGGAACGATTACTCTGGCTAGTGTAAATTTAATGTTATGCTTTATTACCTAAAATTTAAACTCGCCCTGATCAATAAAAGGTTCACAAAACTCCACCCAAGCAGGTTATATGGATTTAACTATAATTATTGCGAAATCGGAATTGACATTGCCGACTTTCTGTTGAAGTCACGAGTACAAACTATTCAAAAGAAACTGAACGGAATGGAACAACTAAAAATGGTCTATCCAGTGATCTATAGAACATGTTTATATTTTTCAGGTAGGATTTATATCCATTGTCAAAGTGGTGTTAGTCGCTCAGCATCCATTGTCCTAGGCTTCCTGATGTTAAAACATAACATGACATTAATGGAAGCAGTCCAAACTGTGAGGTCTAAAAGAGAGATTAATCCAAATGATGGCTTCTTGAAGCAACTTTGTACCTTGCATTGTGAAATACATAACGCAACATGAGATTATATGTTTCTTTAAATGGAACTAAAATGGTTTTACACAGACTGAGGGAAATGTTTCGAATAATATAAGTCATCACCCGTGTATGTGGAGCAAATATCAAAATATCACTAACAGGTGAAATGCAGTTGAAGTTGCAGTTGCAGTTACCACTCAATACATGTGTATTATATTCCATTAGTTTACATTCCGGGTTCAATAATCACCAGGGACCACCCCAAAATATTACCCTACACCATGTCTTGTCAAGAGTAATAAGAAAATACATGATTTAGGGGTGGGGATTTCAAGGTTATTCCCTGTTTTATTTATGTTAAGCGTCCACGTGCACTTCGGCTTAGAATATTGTATTAAAGAAAAAAAACACACAATTGGTAATCGAGGAATTATGTTCCTCCCATGAACACATGGAATGAAAGTGCTTTGCTTTTGCTCTTGGTTTGATGCAGACTTACATATAGAGCTAAGATAAAATAAAGGTAATATATATGTACCATCAAATATTTAAAGTACTCAAGCATACAAAGTGTATTGTAGAGTACATTGGGTACTGCAGCATACTCTGAGTAGTTCTTAGTAGGACCAATTTACTCAACTTAACTCCATAGTAATCTGATGACATTTATTTCTATTAAATGACCTCAATTATAAAAAATTTGTGTTTTTAATCAGGTTGTGTGGTTTTTTTTTCGAATAGGTAGTTAGGTTTTTGAAATCAGGGTGGACGTTTAACATAAAAAGATACCTGGAATGGTCTTTTGGTCAATGAGAGTTACTTATTCCTACAAAAAGGGTTATATTCACCAGGCAAATATTTCCATTCATGAAAATACTGATTTCAAGAAAGATTTTTTTTAATTAAACCTTTCCAACCACTCTCATTTCTTTTTATTCTTAATCACCTGTATTGACTTTCAAGATTTAAGACCCTTAAAACTAGGTATTAAAAATTGAATATTACATTTTTGGACAAATGACACTTGCATTTGGACAAATAAATTTGCCAACTACCTGTGCCGAAAGATAAGCGAAAATTTGGATAATTATTGGTCCCCTATCGTTCCATATACAGGTGAATCAGCATCATGTTTATAGACTCAAAACTTTATATTTTATTTCTTTAGAAGTTAACTATTTATACATTTATTTGCTTATTTATTGCACTTTTTATACATGTTAACATTTTTATACATCTTTTTTAAAACACAATTAACAGCAATAAAAGTGAATTTCTTCTTGTTGTTTTTGTTTTGTTTGTCATGAGATTGAAGATACCTGAGGTCTTCTTCTGACTTTTCCTGTGCCAGATCATCATTTCATAATAAAATAGTATAATCAAAACCTAAGATCGTCAGTTTTTAACAGTGGTTACTTTTAGACTGATTTCGGAATACAATGTAGGTTTATTATTTGACCTTGAGTGATACCACTCTCTGTTTCAGAAATTTTTTATTTTAAATTTTATCTCAATTGATGAAGTCCGTTTGACAGAAACGATCATCATGAGCGTTTGGTTTGGACTTTTATGCAAAACTAACTTTGACATTATGTTTATAATAGTTCATATAATAAAATGCCTTTAAAAGTAAAACCACGTATTTTAAATCTGCTAATTCAAGCTATGTATTAAATGAAATACAAAGATTCACATTACTGAGTTGTTACCAGGTGATCTAGCCAGACCGTCTAGTTATGAGTGACTCAAAATGGCGGACTACCTAACATAAATGTCTTGAATATTGTGAATCCTACGGACCATTTTTCATTGGAACCTGGATGACAACTTCAATACTTTAATATTTGATGGGAGACTTACCCATGTTAGATCGCTAAAAGGAGTCGAAATTTTGTGATTTGTTTTTAGCTCGCCTGGCCCGAAGGGTCAAGTGAGCTATTGCTATTCCTTTGCATTTAAACATCTTCTCAAAATTCAGTGGGCCAAATTTAACCAAACATTGCATATACCATTCCCATGTGAAGCCACATAAAGATTGCGAATGAAAAGGGACCCCAAAAAGGACCAAGAGTTTGTATATCTTTAAAAATCTTCTTTTCATGAACCAATGATCATTTGAGTTTTCAAATTTTGTATTTGTAAAGTCAGTAACTACAAAGTTTGCCAACGAAAATGATATCTGTCCATAAACGAGCCACTAAGGGGCGATTAAGTAACGCAGGGTACATTTGTATTACATACACATTGTTTAATAACTCAACACTGATGACCTTTTGTATACATAGATATATAAGAAAGGTGTTAGGAATTATCTAAGGATCATTTTGACAAAATTTCAAGGTCATGGGGCCAAAGGTCAAGGTCACAGGCACCTAAGTAATATTATTATTATATTAAATATATTTTTTTTTTTGTAAAATTTTCTACATTTTTGACTACTTCTCCAGAACCATCAGACCAAACTTGACAGGAAGTATAACCATGTAAAGCCGCAATAAGTTTGCGGATGAAAAGGGACTAGGACCAAACGTGTCTGTCATGGCTGAATATAGTAAGAATGAGTCAGCAGATATTTTTGATTTAGTACATGTATCTCCAAAATTATTCCAGCTAGAGAAAAAAAACTTACCTTTAAATGAGCGGCTTGCAAAAATCTAACAATATTTTATTTTGTTGGGAATTGTCATGTCAACCCTTATGTGAGTTATTTCCCCCTTTTTGGTTTTTCATGTTTTTGACATTATCTTTTAAAGTATAATAGGTACAATAAAAGTGAAAGAAGCAACAATGTTCAGCATGCAAAAATCTATAAAAAGTCAATAGGGCTAAAATTGTCATATCGATCCTTTTGGTAATTATTTCCCCTTTCAGCTGATTTCTCATGTTGTCAGGTCGACCCATATGTGATTTTTTTTTTTCCCTTTTAAATGGATTTTTTCATATTTTGTCCTATTACCCAGTGATCACCATGCAAAGATCTGCAAAAATATGTGTAAAAATTGTTAGGGTGATCCTTGCGAAAGTTATTCCCCTTTTAAATGAATTTCGCATGTTTTCGACTGTTGTTGCACATTATCTTGAAAGATCTATAAAAAAGTCTGCAAGGCAAGTCAACCCTACTGCAAGTTAATTCTCCTTTTTTATGAATTTTTCATACTTTTTGTTTCTTTTCACTATATTGTCAGTAAAATACATTTTACTCAAGTGATTATTGAAGCTCAATGAGCCTACTGTTTTTCATGTTTATTAGCCACTTTATCATCTTAATACATTTTTATGTCTTGTGCAATGTTGACGACCAATTTTACTAGATGAGCGGCATAATACCCCATGGACCTCTTGTTTTACTTTTATTCATCCGCTCTAAAATTGAGCTCACAGGGGAATGTAATTCACGTTTTCTTCTCAGAACAGATCTTTGCAAAATAAAATTGACTTTACGTTTATCAATCATACTTAATGAATAATTGTACAGAAGATGAAATCAATAATAATACATACACGATGACGGTATTCCTACGATATTCATTTTCATACATATGTCAGTGCGATACATCCCAACGAACTAAAAATTAAAGATACAACAGAATCAAACACACACGCTTTGTACTTAGACATTTTACTTAATATCGACACTGTCGGGAAATTAACAACTAGGCTTTACAACATACGTGACGTTTTCGGCTTTCTCATCGTAAATTTTCTACATTAAAGTAGTAATACCCCATAATCACCTGCATATGGCATTTATATTTCAGGGCTTGTTCAACATATGCACTTTTCATACACAGAGATAAATTACTCATTGACAAATTATTGACACAAGGACATCGAAAACCGCGTTTGATTTCAACATTCTGGAAATTTTACGGTCGGTATATAGTCTTGTTTGAAATTACTCTGTTTCACTAAGTGAATTGTTGAGTTGCCTTTCGATAGCGGTTGTTGGGACGTCTATACCAGTTGTGAGGAGGATTCTTCCTCACTTATTTCATTTGTATTTGATTGTGGACTCAAGGCGGTTGTGACCGGTCAACAGGGGATACTTACTCCTCCTTGACATCTGATCCCACATCTTGATTTCAAAAGGTCCTCGTTTGTCTAGTTTTTTAAAAGATTTGTATCTATATCTTGAACATATTAAAGATTTATATTTTGGTATATGAGGGGTTTATATTCATATGCGCCTTACTGTTGTATACAAGAGGAATCTCGTCGTCCTGACCCTTGATCTATACGTGTTTTAATTATTCAACGATTGCACTGATCATTCACAGGTAAAATGTCTCACTGGAAAATTTCATGTATATAAATGCTGATAACTGCATGGCATCCTAAGTGATGGACATTTAAATACAGTGCGAGTAATAAAATAAAGCATACACTTGGCCTAGTGATCGACATAAGTCTATCTGTGTGTATTCCAGTACGTGGTACAAGATTCGTGGTCTCTCAAAGAGGTTGTATCTCCAAAGGATTATTTAACCACGTGGTTTCCAAATTGTGTTACCCGGAGACAGCTGTTCTTTTATGCAAGTGGTCTCTTAAGACAGGTTCCACTGCACTTCAATTCACACAAGACAACAATTATTTTGACTGATATCAACAACTTTAATAATCAAGAATGACAATAATGGACATAACACATGTTAGATGAACGCAGAGAGAAAATGAATCAATACAATATTACTGTATTATTGCACTTACTTATAAATATGTCAATATATGTTGTATGTGTCAATATTAAGCTACGTCTTGTGTCTTGTTAAACAAATTTGCAGTTCACTGAAAATGCAAACGTAGGCTATATATAGTTTGGAAATGAATATAGGTTGAAATAAAATTTGTTTATAAATTAGGAAATATCTGCATTTTTTACATAATTGTCATAGAAATGGTAGTATTGTTAAATCTATGAAGCAATGGCAGATATTAAGTTATTTGATACTTTAAAATCCATTATTTATTTGCAGTATTCTCCTAATCTGATACTGATTTCTCTTCTCGGCATTATAGAAAACTGATTTGCAAGAGAAAGGCGAAAAATGTCTCAATATTTTATAAAACAGTGTTCATTACAACATCTGAAACATCTATACAGAGATAACATATGTAAATAGAAACAGAAATATATTAGTATCATAAATCGCTGCTAATAGCAAATTTGCTACTTTAATGAAACAAGAGGCATTTTAGATATTTACATTGAACCGGACAAATAGACATTAAATGAATGACAGATCTATATTGACTTTCATATGTCATGTGCATCTTGTTTTTACATAAAAATTAATTTTTTCAGACTTACTGATTCTGGCTTCAATATTTTCCTTTCCAAATCTAATCTAGTATTTATTCTGCAACATGCTGTTAACAAGATTAATGTTTTGTTTCTTGTGACGGTGGTTTACACAACTTTTCGGTTATATGGTGTTGGACGGTTGGTTCATTCCAGCTACGCCAACATCTTTTGATGTAAGAGATATGGAACAATTTGTTGGTGTTCCCAGAATCTTATCATAAACAATACTAAATGTTATACAAGCAAAACACATTTATCATTTTTTTAAACAAATTAGAAACAACTATTATTTGGCACACAAGTTTAAAAACAAAATTCCTGGTGTGAAATTTACTACAAAAAGTTAAACAAAAATTAAGGTAATATATACGGGTAAGTCTTTGCTGAAATCAGTCTTTGTTAATCATCATACTACTTATTACTCAAACATGTTTTGTATTCAACTTGTTGGTATTCCCAGAAAATTTATTTTATAAATGTTGGCATAGCTGGAAGACAACGGATGTTTTTTGGAGGAGTGAAAACTGGGGTACAATGACCTGAGAAAATACCACCGAACTCCCACAAGTAAACTGTCAAATCTTGTGACAAAAATGAAACGTTAAAATAGATTTAATGTCCTATTGATCGATACAAGTTTAACAATGTATACAGAGAAAATGTAACTGATATTCAATCTTTATTTCTGATATGATATTAGGTACTACAAAATCGTTAAAATTATATAATCAATTTCCGGTGTTTCATAAGTCAATTCAATTAGATTTTGACGGGTATTTATTTGAAAAAAAAAATACAACACCAACTTGGTGGTGGTATTCCTAATTCCAAATTGTTTATATAATCATATCACATCCAAGCTTGTCATCAAAGGTAAAAGGTTAATTATCTTCTAGATAAGCAGGTGCTCTAACAATATCAATCCAAAATTGTGAATTTTGCCATGCTTTATCAATCTGGTGTTCGTATGTTACTTCAGACATATGGAAATAAACGGAATGACACAAAGTTTAGTTAAACAAACATTGATATATCGCTGCTGTGAAATAAAACATATATATATACGTAAATCTATCTCAAAAGTGGAATGTATTTCAATTTGAATCCAGCAGTTTGTCACAAATATAAAAATATATTTACCCTTAGTTTGTAAAGAGATAATTGGACTGAAACAAGTTTTGAATCAAAATACATTTTACCTGAAGAGAAAATACAATGTGGACAGTATAAGGACATTTACTGGATATGAATAGGTTTTAATATTTGGAATTCTAGAATGTGGCTTTGTTAGAATGCAATAAATATTTGTATAATTAATTCTTAATATCATTAGTGTATTAGTTTATGTTTATTTGCTTCTGTATAAAAAGATGAACTTATAAAAAGATTTTAACATTAATATGTCAGTTAAAGATCGTAAAGTTTTATGTCATTTGAAATATGAAGATAAAATAAAGAACAAAATTTTATGTAGCTTTCATATACACTAATATATATACTCTAACTACCAGTGTTGTATCCGTGTTTACCACATCAACTCCTGAAAAATGGACTCTTCTGTAAATCAGTGACTTAGGCCAGCCCAAATGTGTCTTTAGAGGTGAATGAGCTAAATATTGACCTAGATTTGATATCTATATGATCTGGGTATGTCATTTATTGGGAGTTTATCATGGTATTACGACTTCACTAACACAAAAAAAGATTATGAATAATCATAACAATGTCATCAACAAAACTGACAAGCAGAAATGCATATCTCAAACAAGAGTCAACAAGATCTACAATAGTTTATCAATACTGTATAACTGGAAAGTTTCGCCTCTGCTTATTTTCGCCCTTTTGGACCAGAAAGCATATTCACCCTGTCTTAGATTCACTTTATATTACTATAGTTTAATGGATGAGATGTAAGCCCGTGCTTCAATTATTTGGCTTGACATTTTCCCTTTCATTTTAAATTTGCCCTCTCATCTAAGGGTGAAAATGGCGAAAATTAAACGGGAGTGAAAAATTTCAGGTATACAGTACTTGCTACGTTCACAAAGATAAGTTATGGCACAACAATAAAGTAGGTCTACGCACTGGACTACAAGGTAGTCATAAAAACAGGATCTGATTTGTCGCAAGTCACAAGTCCTATTTCTTTACAAATAATCTTAAGTCTTTAATTTGGTCGTAAAACCAAGTCTAACACTTACTTCCTTTCGTAATTGGATTCCGGAAATTGAATGTATGAGGCCAAAAAGGGTCTTATCAGTGACCCAAGTTCCTAGCCTATATACAGAACCCCTGGCATGGGATATGAAATTTGTAATTATCTTACAATTACAGTAAAACTTTTCTTAATAGACCACTGATATGAAAGATCATATTCTGATATCATTGTGGTCAGAAAACTCACGCACCTTACCATGGCAGAACATGTGGTATCAAGACAAGTCTCATCGTAGGCCTACCCTATATTTGTTGCTTATAAATCGAAAGAGAATGGTCACTTGGATTATGAGAAACTGAGATTCAAAATGTCACATACAACAAACACTCCGCATGACCACTAATTGAGACAGGTCAAGGAGTGACTAAGAGGGTTTAAACATTTATAATTATTCTGATTTATAATATATAAGGTAAGAAGTCAAAATTCTGTACGTAAGATTCATCATGTTCTAGATAACTGTAAATAGATTTTTAACAAGAGTAATATTTTCAAATATAGAAATAGAATATTTTTAGGATAAAAAAAGTTTTGAAAAATATATAACCATGTATTAATAATAGATAAATATATTTATACATTTCTTACAAGAATAAAATATGAAGCAGTAGATAATGAAACAGCACAAACATTATATAATAGTTAAAATATTTAAACATCACAACCAGTCTCCTACACTGTAAGACCAGAGAGGCATCAATACAACGCAGAAAAATGACAAAAAAGAGAAATTGGTCGATTGAACATTATAACTTTGTTATTATGTTTATATTATTTTAAGTAGGAATTAGATTGATGTAACGTATGATTTAAATTAGTTTAATATTTTAGAATTCAATACAAAACCTGTGTAAAAATAAAAACAGTGGTGGAAGATGTTTATACAAATATTGTGCCCGATTACCATTTTATTTACATGTATGTGTGTATGTGTTTGTGAATTGTTTTAAGGTATTTTAACTTAAATAGTTTATAATGTTTGGGATACAATTGTAGGGTACTCCATTGAAAAGAAAAGTAAAATGGAAGAGGTACCAATGGATACTCGAAAATCAAAGTCCATTAGAATACAAAAAATCAGATAAACAAATGGCCTCAACATGAAGAACAATTGTGAATCACAAACGGGATAGGACCAGGGTTAGTCAGCGTCCTCTGCCAGCATGTTACACCCATCACAACTGCTACATGGAAACCTATCAAGTTTATATTGTTGTGTTATAGAAAAAATCTGTTATATTCCTTTACAATAGATTGTGATGGGTTGTCAAGCCATTGTAAATAAACAAAACAAATTACCATTCTGTTGAATGCTTTAAAAGCGCAAAATTATAAACATTGGATCATTGTTTATAGTTTTCATCTTGAAGATATAATCTTTCTGTAATACTGTATTTTATTCGTAAAGCAACAAACACGAAAAACACTATTTTATATTTACACATTTAAGTCTAATGTAAATATTTACATCCATTTCACAAGCAAATATCACACAAATTTAACATTATTGTTGTATACATTATACCTAACTGAATATCCTTGCTATCATCTGTATATGTTCTTATGAAACATGTGGAAATCCATGTGAAATTCAAAGGAATCGCACATACATTCCCATGTCATTCCTAATTTATCTGCTCACATGGCACGTTAGAGTCATCCATGTGAAATGTCTTTGTGATGTCCATGTAACGTTAAAATTTATATGAGCAAACTTTGGCTGTATATTGCATGTAATAGTATGTGTTGGAGGATTTTTAGATTTATTATGTTTTATTACAATATGAAAATTTAACATGCAAGTAGATAACAGTCTGATGTTTTTGGACTGACTTTTGTTTACTATATGATGCTGTAAATCATTTAGATATGTACCATCAGTTTGGCACAGTGAAGGTTTGGAGCCAAGGAAAGCACCTGCTCAAGTCAGAAACCATGTGTTGAACAATTGTCTTTCATATACCATGTATACTTAAGTATGTTCCATTGTCATAAACATTTCTGCAGATTGTACTACAAGGTAATTTCTGTTAAGTATTAACTTCATTCAGACATTCATCTAGTAAATTTATATTTTAAGTGGAACATGTCGCGAGAGAATACTGTCATGAAATTCAACATTTATAAAATCACTTGGTTAAACATTTCTTTCATTGTGACAAAGACAGGTTCCACTGTACTAATAACATAAGTTAATTCGATTTTGGTTTGTATATTAATCTCTGAAGTAAGCAAGCTAGGTTTTATGGAATTTGCCTTAATCCAAGTTCAAGAATTACTTCTCATTAAAGTTAAAGAAGATGATGAAAAGTTATATATATTCTGTAAAAAAAAATGAAAATATATAGTTAATATTTCATGTATATGTAATGTAACATATACTTAGATGTCAGAAACTATCTAAAAGATCTAAAACACATATGATCAAATGTTTACGATGAGCAATAAGTAGTAGAACATGACAATACCTGAACACTTGGTAAAACTGTATATGAGTATGCAGACCAAAGAAAAAAGGTCTAAATACATATTTATATATATATATATATATATATATATATTGTAACATGCCGATTGCACATCACATTGGATTGTCATCCATCCAGATGCTGACTGCATTTGCCGTTGCTTAACTTCAGTACATGGATATAAACGCTAAACATCCAGCCACGAAAGCTAGCTGATGGACTAGACTGTTACAATCTGCCTATATCAATGACTGTTACAATATATATATATATATATATATATATATATATATATATATATATATATATATATAACGAGATTCCACTATGTGTAATATATATATATATGTTTATATATATATATATATATATATATATATATATAAACATATATATATATATATATTACACATAGTGGAATCTCGTTATGTCGAAATTGGTTGAGTCGAAATTCCGGATATGTCAAAATTGAAAGTTTGGTCCCGATTTTATAGATATTATAATATATCAATAAAAAATTTTTATTTATCTCGAAATCCGGATTCTCGAAGTAATAGGGGTGATCTCTTGAATTTCAAGATAACGTGATTCTACACTATCTGATGACAATATTGTAAACCTTAATAATGCCAACTGGTACAGGTGTATTTGAAAAATATAAAATAATGTTCTACACCGTTCATGACATTTATGTACTTTGACTAGCAATGTAGATTACTGAACACAAGAATGATATTACTAAAGTATGTCTTTCCAAAGGTAGTACATAGTACTTGATTGAGGTTTATTTATTTAAATCTATATATTGTAACTAAATGCCCTAAAATTGCTTTTATGAGGTATGCATTAATCCATATTCAATACATTTTCCCTTTTCATATGCAGGTAAATATAAAGGAATTTCACAGTACCTAAATTATCAAAAACCCTATATTGTGTCTCTTTTTTAATCAATTAAGTTTATTGTTAAAAGTGAAAAAAATTGTATAAATTTATGTATTTCTAAACATAGAATGAAATAATGTCAAATATCTTAATCATACTAAATGGGTAATTACATAAAATTGTTAAATACAATTTCATTTTATTACAAAATGTGTATCAATTCATATCATTTGAACACTGTTAAATGTTCATTAAACTATTCATTAAACTATTTCCTTACAAACTGTATGCAATACCTACTGATATCATTTAAAAGTAAAAATTAAGAGGTAACAATTGCTTTAATCAAAAATCCGAGTCCATTAGAATATGACAAATGTTATCAACATGAAAAATAATTGTAAATCCCAATTGGGATGGGATCAGGTGTACGGAAGGTATCACCATCCCCTGTTAGCATGCAACACCCTTCACAAATGCCCCATGGAAAACTCTAGAGTTTCGGTGAAAGTTACATCTACATGAAAAGGCAGTAGATAAATGACATACTGTGAAAAGGTAAATTACATCAGAATGAGGCATGACTTTATATAAGAGATGCTAAATATCAAGAAAGATTTCACCAAGTTTCACTAAGGGTAACTACATATGGCATAAACAACAGGGGCTTCCTGAACTAAAATTTGACCTTCTTCATAATAACATTTGCTTCTCTTCTAGAGCTAAGCATTGGTCGTTTTGTAAAATCTCGCAGTTCGTATCTATTGAAATCCCCGATTTACATAAATTTTACGACATACATACTGAACACATTACCTAAAGTATAATACAAACATGCCAGGCTACACTTGTACAAGATTTCAATGATATAATGTTTGTTGTTTTTATCAAATGTAAAAGTTATAAATTTAAAACTTCTACTGCAAATGTACATGTACTTGAGAAAACTCTTGATATTTAGGTGTAGGCAGCTTTAAAATCATGTATGTCACAATTTTGTCGCTGACTTTGATTGGCCAAACAAATTTTATTTACAAAATCTCATGGATTTATATATTGAGTGTAGCCTGAATTTTATCAGCAATTCAGACATTTTTCTAATGCTAAACTGAAATCACACCTATGTTTATATCAACTATTTGTAATATTCAGCATTCAATGAGCAAGTATTATTAAAAATTAAGAAGGTAAAATAAAAATATATTTATCATATTTACCTTCTAACTCAAATTTATGTCTTTTTGCTTATTTTTTATAAAATAATTTGTTTGTGACATTTTCCCGATATTTTACAAAAGTCAAGCACAACATGATTCATTGATTATAAAGAGTAAAATATTACGTTGTACAGTAAAATAATTCTAATGATCATTATCATAATATATATACATGTACACATGTGTGTATGTTTCCCTATTGTTTATCCTGTAATGTATGCCTGGGAATTTTAGCCCCTGCTTATTTTCTCCTTTTTATGACAGAAAACATATTCACTCTGTCTTAATTTTGCCCTAAAAACCATAGTCTTATGGATGACATGTATGTCCAAACTTCAACTATTTAGTTTGAAAACTTTCAATTACATTTTAAATTCATCCATTCACCTTAGGGCGAAAATCAAACGGAGGCAAAAATTTCTAAGTGTACAATAATTTATAGAGATTTTAAACTTTAAATAGGAAGACTTTAACATGTTTAATATGACACCAAATCATTACACCCCCACCCCACCCCATTTGTATTCTCCCAGTCTTTGTGTATCTTTGTCATAACCTTTATAAATATATATCAAATAATATATATGTGAGATTAACAATGAGATAGTGTATGATTCCTTGTCTTGGTCCATAATTAATGATGAGCAGTTCCAATCACTGATGGATGGAAAACAGATTGTCAGCAGCACTCAATATTCATCAGGCTGAAAAAAAAAACAGGAATAAAAATAAATATATAAGATATAATACAACAATAATCCTATATAAGATATAAGTTTACTTGTAAAGGCCCTAATATAATATATGTGATGTATATATGTACCGGTGTCATGGGTTTTGGACAGCAAAAGGACTTAAACATTGTGTGCAGACAATATCAAGATATTGTCCTTAAATAATACTCAACCGATAATATAAGCATTGAATCGGAATATTTTGACAT
Organism: Atrina japonica; assembly: GCA_030159075.1. Lineage (NCBI taxonomy): Eukaryota > Metazoa > Mollusca > Bivalvia > Pterioida > Pinnidae > Atrina > Atrina japonica. Next base: position 720,013 of record BROG01000350.1, on the reverse strand, counting down.
GCCAACAAAAACAGACAGCAACAAGAATGACACACAGGCCTTGTGATCTGGAAATAGAATAACCGTCGAAAACAGATGACTGTCAAATTGTCATAATATTTTAGGTTATTATCATATACATGTTTACATGTAAGTCTTCCTAAGTTATATCAACTAACCATATGCATGTACATACATATATACATGTAACAGACTAAATAAAAAATATTCTCTGAATACATGTACATGTATGCACATATATATATATATATATGATGTAAATGGATTGAGAAAACCATCATTTTGATTTTCTTTATGTACTTCTTCATTATTCATTTGTTTTTAACTTTTGATAAAGAAAAATATTTTACTACTATTTATTTATTTCAATATCAATTTTGTCAACATTTTGGTGGTCATTAACAAAACTTAGGCCTCCAAACATTATATCATATCTATCTGGACTTAACCAGATACATGTCTAAACTGAACCAGATACATGTCTAGACTTAACCAGATACATGTCTAAACTGAACCAGATACATGTCTAGACTTAACCAGATACATATCTAGACTTAACCAGATACATGTCTAGACATAACCAGATACATGTCTAGACTTAACCAGATACATGTCTAAACTTAACCAGATACATGCCTAAACTTCCAGATACATGTCTGAACTTGACCAGATACATGTCTGAAATTAACCAGATACATGTCTAAACTTAACCAGATATGTCTAAACTTAACCAGATATATGTCTAGACTTAACCAGATACATGTCTGAACTTAACCAGATACATGTCTAGACTTAACCAGATACATGTCTGAACTTAACCAGATACATGTCTAGACTTAACCAGATACATGTCTAAACATAACCAGATACATGTCTAGACTTAACCAGATACATGTCTAAACATAACCAGATACATGTCTAAACTTAACCAGATACATGTCTGAACTTAACCAGATACATGTCTAAACTTAACCAGATACATGTCTAAACTTAACCAGATACATGTCTAGACTTAACCAGATACATGTCTGAACTTAACGAGATACATGTCTAGATTAACCAGATTCTTTAGTGGTGGAGGATTTCAATTTTAATGTACCAAGGAAGAGCCGCCTTCCACAAGTAAACTGGCAAACTTTCTCACAAAATCAACTTAGGTTCCAGTGGGACTCATTCCCCTGCTAACTAGAGGTGAGAAACTTCATGGTATAAAGTGCTATGTTTTAATCACTCCGCCACCGAGACTCCACATTTAGAAAATCAACTGTTATAATTCAGAATTAAAGTAATCAAAATTACTCCTAACCAATGAATGGAATCCAATATTTGGTGAGAAGTAACCAATTATATTTCCTATGTCAAGAGCAGGTGAAACAACATAAAAATCATAGATATGAAAGAGTTTATCTTCATGATATTCACGGAACAAATCTGGCCAACACTGGAAAACACAAACATCTGGACATTCAGAAGTGGGGTCAGGTGCCATAGAAGAGTAAGCATCCCCTGTTGACTGGTCACACTTGCTGTGAGTCCACGGGCAAATCCAAATGATATACATGTAAGTGAGGAACAAACCCTTGTCAAAATTGGTAAAGACATCTCAACAACCACTACTAAACAGGTAAATCAACATTTCATTTAGTGAACATGGTAAAACAGAGTAATTGCAAACAGGGTTAGATCATAAGTCATCAAAATAATGTCATACTGAATATTCCAACAAAACCAAACAAGGTGTGGGTATCTGCATTATCAAAAAAGTTATACGTTACATGCAGGGTGAGGTTATATTAATCTATGGATGTGTGCATAAAAGGCTCTAACATAAATGTTAATCTAGAATTGTATTTCACAACATCAAATAAACGGATTTGCTACGTCACCTTGTGCTTGTATAGAGTTGATGGTTAATTTCCAAACTGAAGCCCCTGTGCTCTAAAGCTTTATCAAATTAGAATTTATCACAATTGTCCAGGTAATGTATAAGACATCTAAATATAGGTCAGTGTGTAAAATTCATAAAGGCAAATTAAACATGTTAAACAACTGTGGAGAATATACACTGGTCTGAAGTGTATTTTGATTTGGAATTTTGTTTTATGCCACAATCAACAATTTTTCAGTCATATGGTGGCAGCCAGTTTTAAGTGATGCAGAGGAGAACCTGATTACAATGTACACAGGAAGAGACCACCAGCCTTCTGCATGTAAGCTGACAAACTTTCTCACAAAATCAGCATAAGTTCCGTTGGGACTCGAGCCTACGCTGACTGGAGGTGAGAGACTCAAACCTATGCTGACTGGAGGTGAGAGACTTCATGGTTTAAAGTGTTGAATTACTACTCATTGATACAGTTTAGATATTATATTGGAGGTGAGAGACACAAAACCATTTCTTGGAGGTTACATGCGAATTTGGAAATACCTACACTAATGTACAGAAAATAGTGACAGCAATGTACCTTCAGATTATAAAAACACAGACCATGTAGACCTTGCAGGTAAAGCTTGGTAATTAAAAAACTTTTGTATTTTCTACCCTTCAGTGAATGAAATCTTTAGATCCTTGAAAGTATTATTAACACTAAGATAAAACATGAGATGTTTTTACTTTTGTATTGCAATAAAGTCTGTTTATGACAAAATAATTGTCATATTTTTTCAATCTTAAAAATAAGCTTTTCTTGATTTGAATGAACATTATGAAAATTGTGTAAAAAAAGGAAATAGTACAAATAAATTTAGGGAAACGAAAACTCACAAAACACAACAAGAATGTGACAACATCCTGAAGAATTACGAGATTAAACCTCAGGTATAAGTTCTGCAGCCAGTATATGCCAGCGTTCAAATTTATGATCTGGATTCTTGAGCGTATCAAACCAGTGACGTAAACGTTCTCCCTTTGAGTTAATACCTAGCTGAACACCTCCTGGAAACGAGAAATCATTAAATATCAGCTACATGACAAAAACTCAGCAAGTTAGGAATTACATATATGACCGACATTTCTACTCTTAACTCTACATATGACACATGTAAAATCATGGACAGGTGCCCCCTCAGCTAATGTTTCAAATACAATATGTACAGTGTATGTAGGTTACTGCAATTCTTTTAATGATCATATAAATAAACGATACAAAATGAGATTTCTCTGATAGAAAAATATTGATCTTACAAATGAAGATTTTTGTAAATTCAGCAAAGGGTCAAAATGGGTTTGATGGTCAACTGACTCCAACCTTTTAACTCCTGTGATCCTGCAATTGGTTTGATATGGTGATTTAAAGAGTACAAAAACAATATCAACCGAGGTCTAAAGCCATGGTGATCCCCAACATATATAAAAAATACTTACCCACAAAGTCATTGGATTTGCCAATATCTTTATCCCAAACTGTTATTTCCAAAGTCTTCTTGGCTAAATCACTGTGTTTGATTTCATATACAAAATTCTGAAAAAAGACAAGAAGACTTTCTGAAGTTTAAACTTTATTCATTTTACAACGATTAACAAACAAGTTATGTCAACTTATATAACATGTATAAATGTCTCTTGTTGGCTCTGATGTAGATGTGCTGGGGTCCTTGCTGTGGGAGGAAACCGTAGTACCCAGAGAAAACCCAAGTGTCCAACATGGCAACCGGCACACCATCTCACATACTTCCCTATCTAATCCAAGAATCAAAACTGGGTCGCATTAGTGAGAAGCGAGTGCACTAACCACTGCGCTACCTAGACACTCAAAGAAGATTGTATTTCCTGGTAAAGCTGTGGGAAATGTACCACCCTGCAGTAACTTTGGGTCCAAAGTCATCAATTCATGAAATACTGAAGATCAACCAACTTTTTATGATTTTATGATAAAAAGGAATAAAATTTATGCATGTTAAGTTAACAAAGTTGACATTGTGCCCTTGACAAATAAACAGACTATCTTTTTAAATTTTAATGGAATAATCATTTTCCTCATTTCAACAACTTTCAGTAGTTTTTTGCTCTGTATATGAATTACGATTATAACATCTGAATAAAAAATAAATCAATCCTACCTCGTTGTACTCAGGGTTGAGTGTTTTTTTCTTGACCACAGTTTTAAACTTTGATTTTTTATCTCTATCAGGCTTCAGATATCTGTAAGATAATTGACACCAATGAAACAGTGAATTTTACATGTACATGATAGGTGTTATCTCAGGTTTCAACAGTTTTAAACTTTGATATTTTATTTCTATCAGACTTTAGATATCTGTAAGATACTTGAGAACGATGAAACAGTGAATTTTACATGTACATGATAGGTGTTATCTCAGGTTTCAACAGTTTTAAACTTTGACTTTTTATCTCTGTCATGCTTCAGATATACTGTTACCTGGAAATCTTAATTTTTTCGATATTTTTGCCTTTAGATGAAAAAGTTTTCCAGCTAAACAATTGATGAACAAAGTTACATACCATCTATGAGATGGTAATTAATGGGGAATTTAATACTGGTGAATATTTTTTCTGTCATAACAGGGCAAAAATAATCATGTGTGAAAAATTCCAGGTAGACAGTATTTAAAACAACTGACAGCAATGAAACAGTGAATTTTATATGTACCAGTAAAAATTGAGGTCCTGTGTCACAGTAGATGTCAGCACGTTAAAGAACCCTCACTGCTCAATGGCCGTACGTGCCGAGCATAGGCCAAAATTTGAAGCCCTTCACCAGCAATTGGTGACATCTCCATATGAGTGAAAGATTCTTGAGTGGGATGTTAAACAACAATAAACAAAAAACCAAATATATGTACCACAGGGTACATGATGTAGGTGTTGTCTCAGGTTTCAGATATCTTTTAAACTATCGACAACATTGAAGCAGTGAATAGACCCTTTAAAATAAGTGCTGTAAAATCTGACTGTAAAATGATACATTTTCCTATCACTCGTCAACCCCTGTGGTCACATTTAGACTCACCCAAATCAATAAGTAGCATGGTTTAATGTCATAATATTGAATGAAAACTTATTTCAAAATTTGGATTTTAAATGATACACTCCTGAATTTCCTGGACATCCTAAAGATTTATACTTTGGTACCTGAGATGTTCTACATTGTTACTTTATTTAGAATTTAGTGGACATTATGGAAAGTACCATAGCCAACTCGCCTCAGCAAAACTGAGTCACTTGTTGACCATGGCTATGCGTGAAATCATTGCACAGCTGATTAAACTCAGTGTTGACTTTACAAAGGAAATGAAATACATGTACCGTATACAGAAATATAAAAAATTTTTTTTTTAGATACACTTGTATTCTTATATTGAATTATAAGGAATAAAACAAATTTTTAGCTATGCTATATGATATAACATTACTTGGGACAGCGCACACTATTTTATAAACTGCTTTGTGATTTATAAAGCGTAAATTGCCCCGAGTAATGCTATATCTAATATCATAAGTACAAACTGACTTCATTCCTTAAGTAACTAAGTAAAATACTGAGTATCAGTTTTCTCAAGTTGATTAATGCTCGTAAGTGCTAGGTCAATAATTGTAATACTTACAATTTAACATATGGATCTGAGTAACCATTAGAGTCACAGGCGGCTAGACCCGCACATCGCACCACGGACACAATAAGAGCTTGTTTAGCTGTGGCATACTTCAGTCCCAGTAGAATTTTCCCACGATCATTAGACAACAAATCATCATCTTTCTCGGTCTGGAAATGTTATAAATTTGCATAATATATGTAAAGTCAGCAGATATAGACAAATGTATTGGTATGTGTATCATGTTTGTTTGCATTTTTTCTTCATGAATGTTTGTAGGTCTCTTTGTGTGTGTATGTGTGTGTGTATGTGTGTGTGTGTGTGTGTGTGTGAGTGTGTGTGTGTGTGTGTGTGTGTGTGTGTGTGTGTGTGTGTGTGTGTGTGTGTGTGTGTGTGTGTGTGTGTGTGTGTGTGTGTGTGTGTGTGTGTGTGTGTGTGTGTGTGTGTGTGTGTGTGTGTGTGTTTTGTATTGTATATGTATTTTAGATTGACAGTTAATATTAAAACTATGAACAGTTAAAGGAATGGAAATTTTGTGCATTCATAATTATTATTTAATTGTTCATGTAAGGTGAAATTCATTATAATCTCCATTAAATCTATAATAATGCAATTGCTATGATCAGTAAGAGTGTGACCTACCCTATAAAATAGCATTTACTATCAAGCTAAGCAATACTAATTTGAAGAGGGATATATTGTTTGAATATTGTTAACGCTACACTCAACAATTTTTCAGTAAAACGGTAGCAGCCAGTTTTTATGGTGGAGGAGAGATTCATAGTACCAGGGAAGAGACCAATGGCCTTCCGCAAGTAAACTGGAACACCTACTGACAGAATCAGACTAGGTTCTCGTGGGACTCGTGCTCTGACCAGAGGTGAGAGACTTCATAGTGTAAATTGATGTTCTGACCACTTGACCACGGAGGCCTTCAGAATCCATTGATACTGTATTCTATATAAATCACCTACTTACAGGTACTTGTTTCTCCAGATAAACATTGAAATGTTTTGTTTGATGATCTTTCAATCTCTTCAGTGGCACTCTTGTCTCTCCAATGAAATCATATCCAAAAGCATCTTCATCTAACACAGCCAGCCTGTATCATATAGTGCAAGAAGAAAATATACAGTAAAACCTCTTTATAAAGCGCCTCATTTTATTTGCCAACTTGCTTTATGCCACAGTTTTTCAAAGTCCATTTTTCCAGTTTTCACTATAATTTCATTTTAGGTTTCCCTCAACCTATCACCAAACCCCTTTATAATGACAAATATGGACTGAACAAATGTTGGCAGTATAACAAGGTAGTTCAGTACATCATGATTACTCAGACTTCATATGAGTTTTGATATTTCAATGTATTACACAAGTGAAATGAACTTGAATATCTAGAAACTGAATAGCAAATGAGAAACAGCATTATAATTCTGTATGTTCATGATGTTTGATAGGTCTGTGTTAACAGTATGTTTGAGAGAGAGAGAGAGTTTAGGGAACTGATGAAATAATTTTAACACTTTTCTGAATAAGAAAATCTTTCTGAGAGTACTGCATGTACTGGTAAATATGTTTACCATACCTGTGAAACCACTGTTAAGAAAATGGTGAAAACATTGCAAAATTTTAACCAAAACTTCAACATGACGAACAGACAGATGCAGGGACAGAAAGATAGAGGAACAGACAGATGGAGGGACAGAAAGATGGTGGGACAGACAGATGGAGGGGCAGACAGATGGAGGGGCAGACAGATGGAGGGGCAGACAGATGGAGGGGCAGACATATGGAGGGACAGACAGATGGAGGGGCAGACAGATGGAGGGGCAGACAGATGGAGGGACAGACAGATGAAGGAACAGACATATGGCAAGACAGATGGACTGATGGATGCAGAAAAAAACATATAACCCCCTGATATCAACGGTAAGGGAGAACTGTCTCATAATTTTTCTGGCATCAGAATACAGTCCTTAGCTTTTGTAATAAATATTCTTGCATGTTCTTGATCTTCAAAATCCCAAACAAGTGACCTTGACCTTAAACATTGTTGATGAAGTTACTGTACCTTAGCGTTTTCTTTACTGTATCGTCCATCGTGATTCCATAATATGTCAAGGTTTCGTTCCAGTCAGGATTCAGTGTCTTGTGAATCGTCTTTGTACGTAACTTGTTTGACTAAAATAGAAAACAATAATGAGGAGATCAAACATTAGATTGAAATAAATGAAAAAGAAGAGATCAGATATTTGACTGAAATAAGAGATAAGGAGAGATCCACACTGTCTGACTGATGTTTTACAAGTAGATAAGATATTTGACTAAAATAAAAAAAATTGAGAAATTAAGATGTTTGACAGGAATTGGAGATAATAAAAGACATCTAACTGAAATCAAATATGATGAGAAGATGATAGATAGAAGTCTCTGGTGGAGATGACAGTTTATATTTCCAAATTGAACATTCCAGAGACTTTAAATCTTGAGTTTCAAATGTTCGGAGAGTATGTACATGTGACAGAATTTAATGCTTTTATATACTTAGTCAATACACAAAAACCAGGTGTTCAGTGTATTCAGAGATTACTTGAAATTAAATTTTTGTCCTATGATAAGAGGACAAATTTTAAGTTGAAGAAAAATATTCAAGCTGAAACTTGAAGCATGGATATACATGTCACCCATCAGACTAGGAGGATTTAGGGCAACTTTTAGGCAGAATGAATATGTTCACATTCTCTGTCCTGAAAGGGCAAGAGGCAAAATTCTCCAGGTATACAGTGTGCAATACCTGGTATATATACAGTGACACCTGTATGAACATGTTTACCTTGCTGGCCCCTGGGAGAAGATGTAGTTTAACATAAGGATCAGATAGTCCATTTGAGTCCATTGCTTTCAAACCCTGTGGAGACAAAATATATGTAACAATTTTAAATACACATTGATGTCTGTATGTCCGTGTATATATGGATAAATGGATGCATGCATGTGTATTGGTTGGAAGTGTGTATGTGTATATTGATAAATGGATGTGTGCATGTGAGTACATGTATGGATGGATAGAAGTGTGTGTGTGTGTGTGTGTGTGTTTGTGTTTGTGTGATAAATGGATGTGTGTGTACATGTATATGGATGAATAGAAGTGTGTATATGTATATGGATAATTGTACATGTATGTGTGTGCATGTGTATGGATGGATGGTAGTGTGTATGTGTATATGGATGGATAGATGGATGGATGTGTGTATGTGTTTATGGATGTGTATGTGTATATGGATAATTGAATGTGTGTGTGTGTATCGATGGATGGAAGTGTGTATGTGTATATGGATGGATAGATGTTTGTGTATGTGTATATGAATTTCTAGATGTCTCATACAAAAGGTCAGCGACTCTCACTTTGTACATGTTGTATGCTTGAAGTTACAGTGATGTGCCAAAAGTTTGTTCCTACCTTTAATTTCACTTTATTTTCCGAGTGCTGCACTTTACACTTCAGTAGATGTCCTAAATGTTCACATAGTTTTGAGTATTTGTTAAGTAATAATATTTACCAAATTTATTTCTGTTTTTACCAGTAATATAATGAACTGTGCATGATTGTGTTCAACAACACAGAAAACAATATGTCTCCCTTCTTTATCTTTATCACTTGGTCATGATGATGTAACTTAGTGATAATTTAAAAGCGATATTCAAAAGATGGAAATTATATGTCCCCAAAATTTATGAACAACTGTTACTTTTTTATGTAAAATTTCATAAAATTTGTATAAAAAAAAACAAAACAAAAATGTATTTCAAAAAAACAAATTTAAAATTGTTAGAAAAAGTAAAAATTTGAAATATGAAAACACTTTAGGCATATTACTGTACTTGTTGTACAGGCAATTCAAGTATAACCCAGTACCAATCCAGTACAATACAATATGTTCAAATGAAAAATCAAACCCAGTACCTTATATAAACCCCAGATTTTCCAAATTTCTAATAGCACTGTTTAGAGTTCATACGTAATCCTTTGTGGTTCTGGATTTTTCATGCGGCATTTAAACTTTGTATAGGCATAGCGATTCTTAGTTTCTGTGCCACCCCGTTAACGAAGAAATATAATGTAGGTAGACAACATTTCCAAGTGTGAAAAGTGTCAGATTTTGGTGTCTTTTCTTTCAGAAAACTGAAACTTTGCTGATCTAATCGCAAGCATGAGTTAATTCACTTGTGTTACATGTAATTGGTAACAGTATGATTTAGAAATCATTGACTCGCATGATGACTATGATGGCATGAATATGAAAAAACAATCAGTTATATCTGAAAGTCACATGATTGTTATCAATCATGTTTTATCAATTACCAATTAGCGTAAATGTCTGACCAATTTAGCAAAATATTGTGACATTTTGATCTGTTTATGAAATCAAACATCTGCTCTGGTATACTAGTAAATTACCAAACTGGAAGTATTGATGCCTAAAGTAAATCAATAGTAACACAAAAAAATCAAGAATAATAACAGATTAATTACAAACCTAAAACAGCACTACTGACTTAGCAAGCAGTCCACTGTCATTTTAAACATAAAATTAATATATAATATAGACCCACACAATTCATATGATACAGTTGAACCCAGATATATATTGAAATCAAAGGGAAATTAATTTTTCTTTCAAATAGATAGGGCTTTCAAAATTAAAGGGTAATGAATTAATGGTAATGAAGAAACCTGAGAGCAGAATTAAAACCATTTCAAATGAAGCAGGATTTCAATAAAAGAAGGTTTAACTGTATGTGGAACAAAAATACATCAATGTGCACTTTAATGTATTGAAGAGAAAATATCCTTTATATCGCCAAATTATATCATATATTTTTAAATATATATACCTATACAAGAGATGCCAACTTTAGAGAATTGAAAAACGGAGTCTTAATGCATGTGCTTATGAGCCTGCTAGGGGGATTTGGGGGCATGCTCCCCCTGAAAATTTTGAAAATTTGGTGCTCACAGATGCATTTTCCTGGCTTAGTATCTACATGTATGCAGTTTTTAACCCATGAGATAATGACCCAGATTTTTTTTTTAAAAATAGGAGGGTTGAATAGGAAATTGGAGGCGCAGATTTTAACACAAAAAATGGAGAAACTCTACTAAAAACGGAGAGGTTGGCATCCCTGCTTTACACAAAGACACACACACACACACACACACACACACACACACACACACACACACACACACACATATATATATATATATATATATATATATATATATATATATATACAGGTGAACTAAAAGTTTCGTACAGGTCCTGATTTTTTTCCTTCATAAATTAAGTAAATTAACTCTAGATGTCTAGAACGTCGAAACCTAGAAGTTCTTGAAACCTTGAAATCGATTTGAGGTCCCGTTTTGAAGATTCCTTTATATTTCACTCTCATAGCCTCAAAGTTTGAGTAATTATTGGTGAATTTAAAAACAAAATCAATGTCATAAGCCAGAACGACACCAGGATTCTTACTTGGAAGATTAAACAAACCATGGTATAAATCTTTATGATGTCCAGGATATAGATACAAATCTGGTAAAAATGGACAGACCTCTGAAAACCAAGAGTAGGGATCAGGTGCCATGGAAGAGTAAGCATCCCCTGTCGACTGGTCACACCTGTTGAGAGTCCACAGTAAAGTCTAAATGATAGGGATTTTGTTTACCGGGTCACAAGAAGATCTTGACCTAATTGAGTAGTGATTGACAGGATTGTAAGATCAATCCAACAGAAGAAAGATGAATCATAGACCACAATTTTGAGAACAAGTGTCACAACCAAGTGGTATTTTAACTTTTAGATCAAGCCGTACTTTAGGCTACAACAACATGTGCAATATTATAGACCTTAAATTTTTACGACCATTTATATTCTAATCGAATGTAAATTAAAGGTAAAATATTTACATGTTTTTTATGCTTGAAAACTAGTATGAGGACTTTTTATGACAAAATTTATGCAAATTGATAAAACAGAATCCCAAACATTCCTTATTTTGTATAGTATTAAGAACCTACATTTGTCAAAAAGTCGATTTCCAGAACTCTCGAAATGTTGAAGTTTTGAAGCATCTAAGTTTTCCTGTCCCATGGACTTTGAGGTATCAAGAGTCAACTACACACCCACACACACACACACACCACACAAACACACACACACACACACATATATATATATATATATATAAAACACTTTAGGGTTTTTCATCATCAATTATGTAGAAGTTATCCTTACCCTTGCCCTGACAATTGTGCAGTGAAGGGCATTGTTGACAGAATCATAAAGCAGTGAGAATTCCAGTGCACCTAGTGATGCTGTAAAACCAGAAAATCATGTGATATGTATGATACCAATAATATAGAGAATAAACAATAACATATTCCCAGTGAATAAGTATGTATACAGAACATGTGATATCAATCATATAGATAGAGATATAAAACTATAACATATCCATGTGTGTATACAATGTATATAAAGCACCTGTGATATCAATCATATAGATAAAGAAATAAAACTATAACAAATCAATGTGTATGTATAAAGCACCTGTGATATCAATCATACAGATATAGAGATAAAACTATAACAAATCAATGTGTATGTATAAAGCACCTGTGATATCAATCATACAGATATAGAGATAAAACGTGAACATATTCCCTGTGTATGTGAAGCATGTGATATCAATCATATAGACAGATATAAATCATATATACATATCCCAAATCAATGTGTATGTGAAGCATGTGATATCAATCATACAAATATAGAGATAAAACTATTACATATTCCCTGTGTATGTGAAGCATGTGATATCAATCATATAGAATATAGATATAAACTATAACATATTCCCTGTGTATGTGAAGCATGTGATATCAATCATATAGATATAGAGATAAAAAAATAACATATTCCCTGTGTATGTGAAGCATGTGATATCAACCATATAGATATAGAGATAAAAAAATAACATATTCCCTGTGTATGTGAGGCATGTGATATCAATTATATAGATAGAGAGATAAAAAAATAACATATTCCCTGTGTATGTGAAGCATGTGATATCAACCATATAGATAGAGAGATAAACTATAACATATTCCCTGTGTATGTGAAGCATGTGATATCAATCATATAGACAGATATAAACTATAACATATTCCCTGTGTATGTGAAGCATGTGATATCAACCGTATAGATAGAGAGATAAACTATAACATATTCCCTGTGTATGTGAAGCATGTGATATCAATCATATAGATAGAGAGATAAACTATAACATATTCCCTGTGTATGTGAAGCATGTGATATCAACCATAGACAGATAGATAGATATGTGAACATGTGATATCAACCATATAACATATTCCCTGTGTATGTGAAGCATGTGATATCAACCATATAGATAGATATAAACTATAATATATTCCCTGTGTATGTGAAGCATGTGATATCAACCATATAGATAGATATAAACTATAATATATTCCCTGTGTATGTGAAGCATGTGATATCAATCATATAGACAGATATAAACTATAACATATTCCCTGTGTATGTGAAGCATGTGATATCAATCATATAGACAGATATAAACTATAACATATTCCCTGTGTATGTGAAGCATGTGATATCAATCATATAGACAGATATAAACTATAACATATTCCCTGTGTATGTGAAGCATGTGATATCAATCGTATATATAGAGAGATAAAACTATAACGAATTCGTATTATACTCATTTATATAAATGCTGGGATTAAAAACATATTCCCTGTACACAAATCAAATGTATCAAGCATGTAAAGTATACAATATCAATCAAATAGATGCAGTGATTCCCTGTGCATGTATAACAGGCATTAAGATTTATAAGACTCAAAAAACAAACAAGTTGCATGTAAAAAGTCACTTTAAACATGAAAAAACATACTTTTTGCATGCAAGTATAACCCATTTCATTTTGTAAATTTTGTTGGCATGCATTAGACCTTATCAAACACTAGCAGGTTAGTCGGTATTGTATCCAAGAGGTTCCAGCCAATCAAAACACTTCTAACATCACCAAAAAAAAAAAATTTAAAATGTCCTGGAGTGGGTGACAAACTGATTTTGTATAAAAATATTTACTAAACCAAATAAGAAATTCTAATAATTTTATCTACTAATCTAGATACATATGCTAGAAATTTCTCCACATGTAAAAAAATACAATGTTAACATTAGTATGGTTCAAACTTGATGATACCATTTTCATGTTACTATTTTAAGACCAGCTCCCACTTTTGATTGGTCAATCGAATCATGCCCAACATGAAAGAGACAGGGAATACTTTCCGTGTTTAACAGTCTCCAAATAAAAAATGACAGCCTATAAAGAATATTCTGTTTGTTATTATTTATCTAGTGAAATGTATTTTGACCCACGACTAAATGAGAACACAGGATGAAATAAATTAATTGTAAATGGCTGATGATTCCTGTATAATAGATATATTTTATTAAAATCAATTTAAGTTTTTTATCTAAAATAAACTCATTTTATGATATTTCAACTGAATCAAGTGATAAAGTGCTTCTGGGGTCATTCTATCGCAATAAAATGACTACAGTGTCATTCTATCATGGGGTCAAAATATGATATGACAACGGAATTAACCAAGATTGCGATGGAAATGTTTAAATTTTCATACTCATTTATACAATAGATATCTTAAGTAATTTTCAGGTTTTATGGCGCCAGACCCAGTTTGGGATAAAATCATAACTAACAATACTTCCTTACTTCCATCACTGTCTGGGGAAGATGGTGGACCATCCTCATACTCTTCCGACACCTTATGTTGACTATACTTGTTGAAGGCCGTGTCAATATCTCCCTCGTTCTCCTTCTGCTTTAACTGTGGGTAATGATCTTGAGACTGTGTAGATCCTTGTCGACTAAAACCTTTAATAAAAGATAATGAAAGTTGTCAAACAATCAAATACCCATTATCATTACCCATAAAGCCTTTTAAGGCAAATGTCTCTGCTTTTTGTTATCCCTTTATCTCCCTGATGAATAAAGAATCCCATTGTATGTACCTTTTAAATATATAAGTAGGATATCTTTTTTGTTTCATTTGGTATTTCTTTCTTTTTTTTTTTTTTTTTTTTTTTTTTTGCATATCTAGGCTCAATAAGAAAAGATGAATGAAACAAACACATTACCTGGATAGAAGAACTGGTTTTTTTGGATTTTTTTAAATGGTATTTAGTAAGGTGTTACAGTGAAACTTCACTTTTAAGACAACTGACTGACACAGTGATCTCATTAGTGAGGTGTTACAGTGAAACTTCACTTTTAAGACCACCTAACTGACTGACAGTGATCTCATTAGTGAGGTATTACAGTGAAACTTCACTTTTAAGACCATCTGACTGACAGTGATCTGATTAGTGAGGTATTACAGTGAAACTTCACTTTTAAGACAACTGACTGACAGTGATCTCATTAGTGAGGTGTTACAGTGAAACTTCACTTTTAAGACAATTGACTGACACAGTGATCTCATTAGTGAGGTGTTACAGTGAAACTTCACTTTTAAGACAACTGACTGACACAGTGATCTCATTAGTGAGGTGTTACAGTGAAACTTCACTTTTAAGACCATCTGACTGACAGTGATCTCATTAGTGAGGTATTACAGTGAAACTTCACTTTTAAGACAACTGACTGACAGTGATCTGATTAGTGAGGTGTTACAGTGAAACTTCACTTTTAAGACAACTGACTGACACAGTGATCTCATTAGTGAGGTGTTACAGTGAAACTTCACTTTTAAGACAACTGACTGACACAGTGATCTCATTAGTGAGGTGTTACAGTGAAACTTCACTTTTAAGACCACCTAACTGACACAAAGTGATCTGATTAGTGAGGTATTACAGTGAAACTTCACTTATAAGACAACTGACTGACACAGTGATCTGATTAGTGAGGTGTTACAGTGAAACTTCACTTTTAAGACAACTGACTGACACAGTGATCTCATTAGTGAGGTGTTACAGTGAAACTTCACTTTTAAGACCACCTGACTGACACAAAGTGATCTGATTAGTGAGGTGTTACAGTGAAACTTCACTTTTAAGACCACCTAACTGACTGACACAAAGTGGTCTGATTAGTGAGGTGTTACAGTGAAACTTCACTTTTAGGACCACCTGACTGACACAGTTATCTGATTAGTGGGGTGTTACAGTGGAACCTCACTGTTATGACTACTTCACTGTCCGACTCAAACTGGGCTGATCAGCGAGGTGACCTCCTAAATGAGGGTCTGAACTCATATGATATTTGAAAAGAAATACAAGAGACTGGATACTTAATTGATTACAAGGTGGTTTCCTAAGCAAGATGGTCTTCAGGAGACGTTCCATGGTATTTAAATTAATCATACTTAAAATTTAAAATGTTGAAACCTGCCTTGAAAGACCATATCTCATCTGTCACAGAATTGTGGTCTTTCAGGACAGGTGATCCCTCAAGACAGGTCATCATAACAGAATTATACTGGCTAGGGTCCAAAACTTCCCATGTACTGATTCATTCCAGAGCCAAGTTTGTTTTTGTTTTTTTTTGTTTTTTTTTTTGTTTTTTTTGTGACCGGCAATACATGTATTTTGCCCAAGCATGTAGTATAAATGCTCCCCCTTAAAACGACTGCATGCTAAACTATTTCAAATTTGTTGACATATAATGGTAACAACAAAATTTTCTGTAGTGGTCTTTAAATTGTTTCATGAGAGTGACCTCACAGAACAGGTTTCACAATTTCACATTTTGCAGTGATAGTTCATTGGACTGCAAATGGAATTATCATAATTATTATAGAAAGAAAGTCCTCAATATTTTATTTTCTATGAAAATTTGGGCATTTATATAAGACTAAAAATTGTTGTTGTGATAAACATTCTTGGTCAATAGTTCCTTTGTTTACTGATGTTTGACATATTTGACAATTTTTCAAGATAAAATTGTGACCAGTTTATAGCAGTGGTTACAAAGTAACTTCCATCAGATTTGTATATGTATCCTGGACATCCTGTATATTTATACTTTGGTATCTGAGATTTTATGTATTTATATCTCACAAATGATCTGATATGCTAGAGCCTGTTAACTTATGAACATTTCATATACAGAGGTAAACTACTAACTAATCAAATAACAAATCACGTGAATCAGTCCAATATTACATGGTAATATATTTATTGAAAACAATATCAATACACATGACTACAAAATCTGTACTTAAATAGTGCACCCCATCAATGACTTGTGATGTCACATGACTACAGTATCTGTACTTAAATATTGCAACCCATCAATGACTTGTGATGTCACATGACAACAGTATCTGTACTTAAATATTGCACCCTGTCAATGACTTGTGATATCACATGACTACAGTATCTGTACTTAAATATTGCAACCCATCAATGACTTGTGATGTCACATGACTACAGTATCTGTACTTAAATATTGCAACCCATCAGTGACTTGCGATGTCACATGACTACAGTATCTGTACTTAAATATTGCAACCCATCAGTGACTTGCGATGTCACATGACTACAGTATCTGTACTTAAATATTGCACCCTGTCAATGACTTGTGATATCACATGACTACAGTATCTGTACTTAAATATTGCAACCCATCAGTGACTTGCGATGTCACATGACTACAGTATCTATACTTATATATTGCACAGCACAATAAGTACACATGTACTGAAGTGTAGTGCTGACAGTGTGAAAAAAATTATCTAGATATTTCAAATGACTAGAAAATTTGAGATATTTACCTGAAATTTATAGATAATCTAAAATGTTTAAATAATAACTTGAAATGTAAAAAAAAAATGCAAAATTTAGAAAAATTCAATATTTTAAGATACATGTAACTGAATATATCAACATTACAACTCAAAATTGCAAGATTACGGTATATCTAAAATTTTTATTTGTGACAATAACTTGAAACTATGACAACAGCTAAAAATTTTGAGATAATGATTCAAAATTGTGCTTTGTTCTCAGTTATCTTGAAATTTCAATTTATTTTCTCAAAATTACAAATTTTTGGAAATTTTGCAATTTTTTCACACATAGCAATACACTTCTGTATGTATGACTACAGTATCTACGCTATATAAACATGATCAATATTGCACCTGTCACTCGGCTGTCATGTGACATCATCGTGAAAACATAAAACAGATTTCTAATGTGCTCTATTGTGAATTGAGATCAACTCGGAATTAAGGGGTCAGTACTACAAGGTCATAGTGAGATCAATCTCAGATATCAAAAGCTCTGCATCTCAAAGGTCATCTCAAAGCTTAAATCGACAAATCTTTCAATTAATCTCAAGTGAAATCTCAAGTTCAATTTAGTATCACACTTTTCAACTGTGATGTCATAAATCAAATGTCACTCAACAAGCATACAGATGACCATAGTGTTCTATTCAAAATTCAAATTTTTACAAATTTTGGGATAAAGAATGAAATTAATCACTGACTATTGTTTGTATGTACTATTACAATCTGATTAAAAACTGATCTCTAATTTCTACCGTTTTCTGATATCTAATACAATCTCAATGGGGTCACATGCAAATGACCTAGTAGGTGTGTTATATTTTACCAATGAAAATGTGACTTGTTTAATCTTGTAAGTTTATCAAATGACAAAGAGACATAAACATTTTTAACATTATAAATCTGAAAGTAGGGAATTTTTTTTTATAACCTTGGATATAAGATCAAATCACCAAAGGTATTCTGAATGAATTCTGCAGACTGTCAGTTTCTTTATTTTGAAATAAATAACATTTCTTTGCCATTGGATAAAAATTCAAAATTTTGCAAGTCTTATTATCATTGGAAGCATCTTACATATTACACACCTACAAGGTCATCTGCACATAACCGCATTGCAGATTGTCATAGATCCTTTACGCAACATAACAGAAAACAGGAGTGGTGAAAGATAAGTTTTTAATTAGATAGAGTGTATTTACATGTATAACTGCATAAACATTTGAGTTAACGTCACATAGAAACTTTAACAGAAGCAGGAGGACTGACTGTCTGATACATATTTCTTGACTTCAAGGATTTTCCAATGAGATGAACTTTGATTGCTGAGACAGCATATATAAAAATCATTATTATCAACAAGAGCTACTGAACAATGTCAAGACATAAACATGAAAGCTAATCAAATCTACCATAAAAACCATCCAAAAGAAACAGAACACTTAGATAAATCACAGGTTCTCCTGCCAGTATCTAAACAGCAACTATCTAGAGACTATCACATAGTCATAGCTATAAATATTAGTATGAGCTGAACAAAAATAATCCAATTGAAGTCTTACCTTACCCATAAAGAAACTGATCAATTTACCCTCATACATTTCACACACATTAAAATCAATGCAAGCATTTCTAATCTTATGACAGCTAATCAATTGCACACCACAGATTACATGTTTGCATGTTTATCAAGTGAAAAAAAGTAAATTTAAACACGGATGAACAAGTACCGAAGAAACTTTATATAAAATACATGTATAAGATGTTTGAGCTATAAGTACATGTAACAACTTTAAAATTTATATCAGTGTCCTGGGTGACAAGTATCATTCTAAAATCTATATCATTCTAAAGTTTATTTCAGAGTCCTTGGTGACAAGTTTTATTGTAAAGTTGATTTCAAAGTCCTTGGTGACAAGTATCATTCTAAAGTTTATTTCAGAGTCCTTGGTGACAAGTTTTATTGTAAAGTTGATTTCAAGTCCTTGGTGACAAGTATCATTCTAAAGTTTATTTCAGAGTTCCTGGTGACAAGTATTATTCTAAAGTTCATTTCAGTGTCCTTAGTGATAAGTATTATTGTAAAGTTCATTTCAGAGTCCTTGGTGATAAGAATTATTGTAAAGTTTATTTCAGAGTCCTTGGTGATAAGTATTATTGTAAAGTTTATTTCAGATTCCTTGGTGATGAGTTTTATTGTGAAGTTTATTTCAAGTCCTTGGTGACAAGTATCATTCTAAAGTTTATTTCAGAGTTCTTGGTGACAAGTATTATTCTAAAGTTCATTTCCTAAAGTTCATTTCAGAGTCCTTGGTGATAAGTATTATTGTAAAGTTCATTTCAGAGTCCTTGGTGATAAGTATTATTGTAAAGTTTATTTCAGAGTCCTTGGTGATAAGTATTATTGTAAAGTTTATTTCAGATTCCTTGGTGATGAGTTTTATTGTGAAGTTTATTTCAGAGTTCTTGGTGATAAGTATTATTCTTAAGTGCATTTCAGAGTCCTTAGTGACAAGTATCATTCCAAAGTTTATTTCAGGGTCCTTGGTGACAAGTATCATTCTATAGTTTATTTCAGAGTCCTTGGTGACAAGTTTCATTCTAAAGTTCATTTCAGAGTCCTAGGTGATAAGTTTCATTCCACTATATTAGACTATTAGTGCCCTACATTTTTACTTCAAATTTCTTTCAGATAGGCTCGATCTTTATCAACATATGACCATTTCATATCCAGGTTGACACAAATTACTTAGTAATTGTTATCACAACAGTATTATGAGAAATTACTTTTACAGCCAACATTTCACTAATTTCAAGGTAGCCATGTTTGAAACTACAATATATAAGTGACTGAAGGGTTAAAAAATTCTGTGTTCAACAGTAGTTTTAGAATCATCTTTTGTCAAATGTCTGACATGTGACTCTCCATGTGCTTTTTTGATGTCATTTGTGTGTGATGTCATAATTGAAAAGTTTGCCAAAAGGTTTCTTGTCTTGCATTTGGTGATAGGTCAATTGTTTTGATTTTGACTGCAGACGGTGACCAATCAGCTGGAGATGCTTTACTCCTCCAAGGCAGTTAATTCCACCTCTGTTTTTATCCTATTTGTATATTCCTTAATGGGCTTCCATACCGATGTGATGAACACTTTGGCTTCCCTACTTTTAATATCATTCGACATATGATTTTATCCTATTTGTATACTCACTTGACCAGTGCTCGAACACTTCACAAATTTACTGTTTCCTCGTCTATACAAAGGAGGCCGATCAACCAAAGGGTGACATAATTATGGGATATAATCTGACTAATTTACCTCCCACATAGGAGAATTTTATTTCAAATGACTAACTTAAACTTCTGCAGACGACACTTCATACCAAAATTGAACCAAAAATTGTTGAAAATTTGTGTTTATCTTGTCCCTGTTTTAACCATGTTTATGTACCTGACAATAAATATTACTGCATCTTAAATCAGGAACAAGTTTTAATACCAAGTGTCAACTGAAATACAACAAAAATTTGCATCTACAATTGATTTTTTATGGTGTTTGAGCACTCTTCCAGTCCAATGCTGATTTCCGACAATGGTGTCATGTGATCAGCTGCCAAAAATACATTTGAAAAGTCGCGTGGTTCACACATTACGGAAAATACTCAACTTGTGTCTGTCATAACCTCAAAATTTATCTTCTTTAATCAGTGCACTATCTGAGATGTAAATTATGAAAAATAGTGTTTTTTGTTCAAGCACTGGTCAAGTGAGTCTATATTCCCTAATGGGATTCAATACCAATGTGATTAAACACTTTGGCGTCTCTAATTTTTATTTCATTCCACCTCTGCTTTTATCCTATTTATATATTCCCTAAAGGGCTTCCATATTAATCTGATAAACACTTTGGTTTGGCATCTCTATTTTTTTTACATCATTCCACCTCTGTTTATATCCTATTTGTATATTCCCTAATGGGCTTCCATACCACTGATTATCACTTTGGTGTCTCTATTGTTTATATCATTCCACTTGGAATCTTTATCCTGACCTTATCTGACCTGACGAACTAAGTTCACATAAAAATTATCTCATTATCAATCATTTAGATGAAGAATGATTAATGCATTTTTATTGGAAATTTTTACATAAAGCACAGTGAAATGATACAATTATGCTAATACAATAAATTAATTATCTATTACTTAGCAACTATTAAGTTTCTTGTCAATGGTCACATGGTAAACTTCAGATGCATTTAAATAGATAGGCCAAAAGAGGTACTCTCTTCTGTAAGAAGGTCAAAAAAGGGCATTTAAATTTAATCTTTATATATTAAAATTTTCTAATATTTGTATCATAAACAATGAGAATAGCCTAATATTTAATTTAGGGAAAAAGAGTGAATATTTGTGGAAAATACCCTTATCATATTAATGAATCTGGCTGTGTAATAGAACAGGTCCAGAGGAAACCCCTGATTATTTTCGCCCTCATACAACAGAAAACTTAAATATTCGCCCCATCTTAAATTCGCCCTATATCACTGTAGTCTCAGGGATGGCATGTTTGTCCGTGCTTCAACTGTTCAGTTTGAAATTTTGCTTTCTTTTTAAATTTGCCCACTTTGAATATAGCCCACATGATCAACATGATGGTGTGAAAGGCTGTAATAGGGAAAATCCAGAGGAATAGAAGCAACAAAAACTTTATTCATGAATATATCAACAGTCTCAATGGCATGATGTCCGTGGTTCAGTAAATATGCTTTCTCTTCTGTAAAGGGAAAATTAAATAGAAGCCAAAATTTCCACAACGGTGTGTGGTATATATATTTCTATAGTAAGTCTATAGTATTTTTACGTACTTTTTAAACAGTTGCATAAACACATATCAACAGATGAATTAGCACAGCAATCAATTAACTTTGAGACAGACTCTTAAACTCCCATTACAAATTAATTACCTATACACCCCTAAGAGTGAAAATCAACTAACCCTAACAATAACCTAACATCACTGATACGAAGGGTCCAATGTGTCCATTGGGATGGACAAGTGAAGTTCATAAATCTATATAGACACAATAGCACAAAGTATTCCCAGCCTCTTAGTATATGTCACACATTACATACACAAGGTTACATGTTTAATATACATCAAGATTATCATGATTATAGTTCTCAAAGAGTACAACAAAGTCAGGTTATCAATATAAACATACAAAAACTCTACAGTAGATATAAATCTATATTAACCATATATATATATATAATACATATTATACATTTACACCTGTAATCATAAGTATATAACATGTTAAAACTATAACCACATATTTGACTTTTACATGTAAAGGTGTATGTTTCTTCTACTGTATACCTGGTTATTTACGCCCCCGGTTTAATTTTCGCCCTTATATGACAGAAAACATATTCACCCCCTCTTAAAATTGCCCTAAATCACCAAAGTATCATAAGTGTCATACATTTCCAATGCATACTTCAAGTATTCAGCAAGAAAATTTTGCTTATTTTAAAAATTTTAAATTTGACGAAAATAGTGAAAAAAATTAAACATGAGCGAAAGTTTCCAGGTATACGGTATTTCAATATTTATATCACATTTAGAAAATGTATAAATAAATAATTACGTTTATGATATCACATAAACGTAATATGCCAATTCTGAGATTCTAATTTAAGCACATTTAGACATGTGACTTCCATCACCACATGGTCAAACTTTAGGCATATACTAAAAAATCAGTATAGCAACTGAAGGAGTTATCAAAAGCAAATTAGGGGTCAGCAAGGGGAATCAAACATCTTTACATGGAATAATGCTTAAGTTAGACTATTCGAGGCAGCAAAGCAGCAGTTTTGCTATTTTCTATTTGTTAAGTTTGAATTCTTTAAATGTCCTGTTGTTGTTATGTTTACCACAATGAAAAGCGCCAAGTATTGTTGATAAATCATGTTATCAATATTTTTACCTCCAATATGGAGAGTTTCTTCATCTCAAAATCAACCTATTGTGTTACTAGTGCAGATACAGGATAATATAAATCTTGCCTAAGATTAAACACATTGTAAATATATATATATATATATATATATATATATATATATATATATATATATATACATGTAATACATTTCTATCATACCGTAGTCAAGGGATATAATTAATAATCAGGGAGATACTTTAAGAGGCCCAACTGGGACAAATGAACATATGAAGGGTATCTCTATCCTGGTACTAAAAGTCATAATCTGAGTATAATTTAAATACATTGCGTAGTGTGTTCTATTGATTTTGTACGAGTTTTGTGATACAGACACAATTATGTATGTAGGCATACTTGAGAAAATATTTGATAGACACTTATTTTCAAAGTGATTATCTCCCTTTGAAGAGTATGGACCATTTCCTAATAATGTAAAATATAAAAGATTACTTCATACTGTTTTGTGGTGGGTTCAAAATATCACACTAGTTCAGAACTGTTGAAACTGCAACAAACACAAATCTATCATCATCGATAAAAAAATGTATACTACAGGTACTGTAAATCTATTACTATTTTATAAGTCATTATATGTAAGTAGATGTTGTTGATATGTCATAAAACACATGTAAATCTATCGCCATGGAGATATAACTCTACTTTTTCTCACATCTATATAAATCTACTCATTAGTACTGTTATTAAATCTATCGCCATGGAGATATCACACTATTTTTTCTCATATCTATATAAATCTACTCATTAGTACTGTTATGATTTTAAATCTATCGCCATGGAGATATCACACTACTTCTTCTCATATCTATATAAATCTACTCATTAGTACTGTTAATATTTTAAATCTATCGCCATGGAGATATCACACAACTTTTTCTCATACCTATATCAATTTACTCATTAGTGATTAGTACTGTTATGATTTTAAATCTATTGCCTTGGAGATATCACATAATGTTTTTCAAATCTATTTAAATCTACTCATTAGTGCTGTTATGATTTTAAATTGCCATGGTCAAGACGTCACATTTATCTACCAATTTTGTACTATAGATGAATATCTCTGTTATAACATATACTTAAATCTATCACCATGGATATATCAACCTACTCTCTCACTACCAAAACTTCACAAATAAACCTACTTCTAAGATTAAAATTTGCATATGCATTATCAGATTCACATAAGATGGGGGGAGGGGGCGGAGTAACCTTTTGATGATCAGACAAATTATACTACTCAATTTTCTGTTATGACAAGCTGCATGGAAAAAACCCATTTCTTCCTCATTGGATACTCTCTTATGTATGGGGACAATGGAAATGATTACTCTAGTCAGTGTAATTTTAATGTTATGCTTTATAAACTAATATTTCACACAACTTTACCCTCCCAGGTTATATGGATTTTACAATAAATCTATCACCATGGATACATTAACCTACTAATGTCATTATTAAAGTCTGCATATATGTGAATCTGTCACCATGGAGATATCAAATTTCTGTTTCTCACTAGCTATATCACACTGCTGTAAAACTTACCTGCATGTTTTATATATATATGTAAATCTATAACCATGAAAACATCAACCATTTGGAACAATTTGGTAAACTCGACAGATAGGAGAAAATAGATTCTCATCCCTAGTCATAAGAAAATGCTGTTTATATTGCACATGTATGGTAATATGATAAAAAGAATCCGTTACAAGTTTCCACTCATATCACATTTATGATATTCATTATGAATTTTCCATTTTTGCTCGCCAGAGACTCGCAAAATAGAAAATTCAAAAACTAGTATCATAAATGTGATATGAATGGAAACTTGTGACAGAACCTATATATATATATATATGCCTGATATTGATGTACTTACATGCCTGCTGTTGATGTAAATATATACCTGTTATTTATGTACTTATATGCCTGTTGTCTCTGTAAGTATTTGTCTGTTGTTTATGTCTTGATTAAAACAATTAAGGTATAAACCTATAATGTTTCCATGTCACAATGACAATACTGTAATTATAGACCTGCAGTGCCTTCATATCATGATTACAAAACAAATGGTATGGATATGTAGTGCTTCAATGTCATAAATTACATCACTGATTATAGGCCTGTAGTGTTTCCCTGTCATGATTACAACACCATAGGTATAGGCCTGTAGTGCATCTATGTCAAGATTACAACACTTTAGGTATAGATCTGTAGTGTTTCCATATCTTGATTCCAACTTTATGTATAGACCTATAGTGCTTTCATATCTTGATTGCATCGCACACTGGTCAAGCACTTAAGCATTACTAAATCATGATTACAACACTGGGTCTAGCACCATAGCATTACTATAACAAGATTAAAACACTATGAGTCCAGCTCTCTAGTATTATTACATTGTGATTACAACACTGTGTGGGGGTCTAGCACTCCAGTGTTATATCATGATTACAACACTATGGGTCTACCACTTTAATATTATAACATCATGATTACAAGACTGGGTATAGAACCATAGTGTTACTATATCATGATTACAACATTATGGGTCTAGCACTGTTATATAATGACTAAACAACTGTGGGTCTAGAATACTTGTGTTTTTATTTCATGATTACATTACTATGTATCTAGTACTTGTGTTATATCATGATAACAACACTATGGGTCTTGCACTCTAGTGTTGCTATATTATGATTACGATACTATGGATCTAGCATTCTGGTGTTTTATCATGCTTACATCACTGCTTGCCTAGCACTACAGTGTAATATCATGATTACAACATTGTTGATCTAGCACTAGTGTTACATCATGATTACAAAACTATGGGTCTAACACTCTAGTATTATTATATCATGATTACAACACTGTGTGTCTAGCACTGTAGGTCAAGTACTATTGAGTTTTCATATTATGATTATTTTAGATAAGATTCAGTTATCACAGCAAAAAAAAACAGCTTTCCTGCTGGTGTCACAGACAAATCTAATTTTGTAATAACAATTATCATACATTTTTCCAAACAAAAAGAAGAAATTTAATTGGAATCAGAGTCTTGATTAAAAGGGAGGAAAATATGAAATGTATCACTGACCAAGATACTAGACAAGAAAAGACAACTCATGCAGTTTTTTCAGGTTACAAAATGATTGATTTGCATACATATATTCAGTTATTTTGCCATTGTTGTCAATTACTCTAGCAGATTACATCATTATTGTAATTTCTATTACAGATACGCCATAACAAAAGTAACAGATATGCATTTCACACATCTGACTGTAAAATGTGTTTCCATTGGACAAGCTACAGAGGTTAAAGGTCAGACATTTAAAACAGGGGAGACTTGATGACAATTAAACAAATCACTATAAAACCTTACAATTAACACTTGGAACAACTGTATTCTGGGACAAATACAAACAACACATTACGACAGATTGCACCTACTTCAGTTCTGAACTAAGTTTTAGGTCATCCTATCCTCTCTGTCCAAATAGTGGGATCCTTTATTCATTTTAAGTCTTTCATTTAAGTGTATTTAATGCGCCCTATTACTTGTAATAATTACAACAAGAATTTTATCTACAGCTTCAAAGTCCAAGCCTTGGTCAATACAATATTCTGCTAGATTCAATTTTGGTAAAACAATGGAACCTGTCTTGTGAGACCACTGTCATAGAAGACGGAATCCTGAAAACCACTTAGTTAAGTAATAATTTAGATCAAACATCTTCTGAAAGACCATCTGTCCTGACAAACCAAATTCAGTGGCAGAAGGTGTGGTCTTTTAAGACAGGTTCCACTGTATATAAGACAGTCT
This sequence comes from Atrina japonica, assembly GCA_030159075.1. Taxonomy (NCBI): domain Eukaryota; kingdom Metazoa; phylum Mollusca; class Bivalvia; order Pterioida; family Pinnidae; genus Atrina; species Atrina japonica. The sequence goes on along the minus strand of BROG01000350.1, from coordinate 692,664 downwards.
TGTACTGATACATAAAACCTGCCAAAGTAATAACAAAATCTCATTTTTCAATTCTCACTACTTCATGGAAATAATAGACTTTTTTCTGAAATAATCGATTTGCAACATGAGTAACATTCCCCTACATTAACATTCGAGTTAAGTTTCTATGATTACAATAAAAGTACTTGGACATGCAAAAGGATTTGAAAGATAATAAAACAAAGACTGGAATTGTGTCACACAAGATACTTTTATATAACATGTCTAGATCTATTTTAGATGTATATCAGGTTTAAAGGATGGAGAACAAATACATCAAATGTTTTAAAACAAAAAATTAATAAGTGCTGAATAGTTATCAGTAAATAAACACATGATATTTACATACTGTATATAATACTGTACCTGAAACTAGACACAGGGTAACAGGTACCTAAGGGGGATGGGAGGGGTTATGTGTGTGAAGGGAGGGGTGTGTGTTTAAATGAGACATTATTTTGCTGGATTACGAGTGAATTTTATGTGTCTCTAATTTTACATATATATATATATATATATATATATATATATATATATATATATATATATATATATATATATATATATATATATATATATACATACACAGGTAGGTATGCATGTATGTGTGTGTATCTCATGTGATAAAATTCAGATAAAAACAGGTGGTACAGGTGTCTGTGTGTCTTTGATGTCACATTAATCAGATATGGGTGTCTGTGTCTCTGATGTGACATTAGTCAGATACACGTGCCTGTGTGTCTTTGATGTGACATTAATCAGATATGGGTGTCTGTGTGTCTCTGATGTGACATTAGCCAGATACAGGTGCCTGTGTGTCTTTGATGTGACATTAGTCAGATACAGATGTCTGTGTGTCTTTGATGTGACATTAGTCAGATACAGATGTCTGTGTGTCTCTGATGTGACATTAGCCAGATACAGGTGCCTGTGTGTCTTTGATGTGACATTAGCCAGATACAGATGTCTGTGTGTCTTTGATGTGACATTAGCCAGATAAAGATGTCTGTGTGTCTTTGATGTGACATTAGCCAGATAAAGATGTCTGTGTGTCTTTGATGTGACATTAGTCAAATACAGATGTCTGTGTGCCTCTGATGTGACATTAGTCAAATACAGGTGTCTGTGTGTCTGTGTGTCTCTGATGTGACATTAGTCAGATAGATAAGGGTGTTTGTGCATGTGTGTGTGTGTCTTTGATGTGACATTAGTCAGATAGATACTGGTGTCTATGTGTGAAATATGACATCAAACACAATTTACAAGTGTTGTAAAATAAGACATTTAAAGAAGTACAAAGGTGTACTGCATCTAACATAAATGAAGAAGTGGTAAAATTTAAGTCATAACATCAGCTGTTAACAAGGTAAAGCTACGGATAATATAAAGTACCGATACTAAAATTACAAATCCAGCAACAAACAAAATTATAGGAGTGAGGAATATTGAAATTAAACAAAGTCATTCACAGTCACTATTAAATATACATGTAATTAACTGTAACTTATAAAACAAATTTTAATAAGTCAACATGATCATATTTCTAATTGAGCAGACCGAGTTCAGAACTGAAGTGTAGTTTTTTATATACAATGTCACAAAGGTTAATTTTAAAGCAATGTCCCTTTCACACAATGTGGTAGGAATACTAGTAGCCACAGGTGGGACAATTGGAACAAACAGGTTGCTGTAAGCACACACATATAGGGATCCATGAGGCAGGCTGCAGGCACAAGGAGTGTGTGATTGGTCAGTGATAACGGTAGCGATAACCATCTCTCATCTGATTGGATGATGTTGAATAATGGCGAGAAGTAGAATTGTAACCTAAGAAAGCAAAGAAAAAAAGCAAACTAAGTCCATCACCAGGTTAAAGTTCAAAGGTTACTCTGTGTCATCCTTGTAACATATTTTTACTTCTCTGCTTGTTTCAGCATCCGAAACTTGTCATTTTAGAAATACATGTAGATCTTTCTTCATCAAATGCAAGCTTGTTACTTTGGACAGTAATATGACAGTGACGTTACTGAGTTTGCAGGAAACTGCATTTTATCCATAATATCAAGCTAGCAGGTCTAGCAGGTCTTTAACCCTTTCATCCCTCAGACCGCAATAAACCGATCTTAAACAATAAAAAAGAATATACCACTCAGAAACTTAGGGGTGAAAGGATTAAAAAGACATTTACATGTATTATAAAAAAAGAATCATGCGTCAAAGTTGTAAAATATAAATGTTATGTTCTGCTTTTCTGCTTTTTTGACTTGCAATTGAACAGATTTCAGATAATCAAAATTAGATTATTGTACATCACACTAATACAGGAGATATATTGTGTGTTCGGACAATTATATTAACCAATCACTGTACAGAATACAAATTTCTGCAGAGTTCCAAAATATCTGAATTTCATATAAAATGAACCTTTGAGATCTTTTGATTCTGTATTGAACTAATTATCAAAATATTATACCAGAATTTATATTAATGAGACAACAGATGACAAAGATTAACAGAATATTAATTAGTAAAGTGATTAAAATGCATTCAAATATGTAAATACAAATATAAAGATAACTGCAGCAGTAGCATTAGAACTCTAGATAATTAAATTGTTAAAATAGATGCATTAGAGAATTAATATATTATAAAGTTATATGAGAAGATATATGTGCTAATATTATAGCAGAGATTGCATACACTTCCTAACTAGTCAATTAGTCTATAAATAATTATGACAAAATAATGATTCTAAAATAGAAATGCAGACAGACATTTGTCAAAACTTTCAAAGTCAAACATAATTATATATATATGAATATGAATGAATGATGGCATGGTTTATATATGTATACATCACTATGCTAACCATGTCAGCACCAAATACTTGTTCCTTGCAACTGTATTCAGGATAAAATGATGTCACGTGACAAGATGTCAGCAAATTAGCAAAAACAAAATTAATGAGTCAGAATTTAAAGTGTGTTGTAACAATAGATTATTTTGTGTTGATCTTAATAATATAATGGTTTTATCCTCTCATTCAGATGTTCGACAGAAAAAAGCAAAATATCATCCTTGATATAGTAAAATCCATGTAACCTGGCGGGGTCGAGTCTGATCAACTCTTCCTTGATCTGGAAGAGTTTAAATTGGAGGTAAAATAGCATAAGAACATTAAAATTACACAGACAAAAGTAGTCGTTCTTATGTGTTGTCATACACAGGAGTATCCAGTGAGGAATAAAACATTTTCCCTGTGAAGCCTTTCATTACCTAAAAGTGATTAGAATAATCCGAATGATAATCAAAAGGTTACTCCACCCTGCCAAGTTATGTGAATAGGACAATACTACCCAGCAAATATGCGCGGTCAAATTCCTGAATTGTACCGAGGATGGTAAGAAATAATTTGACTCAGCCATATACATATCTAATTCATTAGAAAGATTAGCGACAACCTTATCTAAAAGATAATTAAGTAAAATGGTAAATTACTGTTTTAATTAGTTAAAAAATGTGAGACTAAAATATTTACCATATTGATATAAGTTTATATAAGTCGTCTATGATCATATTTAGAAGACCTGAGATTCTCATTTATTTGCAAAGTAGACATTCTTGTGGATACAGTGAAGAGAAAAAGAGACATTAACACAACTCTATAAAGTTGATCATTTAAAGTTGTTAAAAAAGGCAGAAATATTCATAAGCAGCAAAGAATATCTATAATAATAAAAAAGAAAACATTGTAACCATACTGAAAATACATTTTACTAATAAAATAAAGAAATGCAAGGTAGCCATGCTATCCATACTAGTACTTACAATAAAAGTATTGCAAGGTAGCCATGCTATCAATACATGTACTTATAATAAAAGTATTGCAAGGTAGCCATGCTAAACAACTAAAAGAAAGAGGTGCAGGGAAAAACTTAAAAGTCAATAACCAATGAAAAGGCTGATTGTTTTGAAACTCTTTAATAACATTTCTGTCTATGATCACAGTATCATTAAATATCATTCCTAAATCATCTTTAACTTTCTGATCTTGCATGAACTTCTTGTATAACTTTTCTTTCCAAAAACATGAGTACATGTATATTGTGCATAGAGTAGATCTAAAACATGAGTACATGTATATTGTGTATAGAGTAGATATAATACACGAGTATGTGTATATTGTGTATGTGTTAGATCTGAAATTTGAGTATGTGTATATTGTGTATATATTAGATCTAAAACATGAGTATGGTTAGATCTAAAATATGATTATGTGTATATTGTGTATATGTTAGATCTAAAACATAAGTATATGTATATTGTGTACATGTTAGATCTAAAACACGAGTATGTGTATATTGTGTATATGTTAGATCTAAAACACGAGTATGTGTATATTGTGTATATGTTAGATCTAAAACACAAGTATGTGTAAAATGATATATATTGTGTATATATGGTAGATCATAGAGCTGCTATGTTTTGCCAAAAAGATAAATAAATCATTTTACTGTATTTTGGAGACATTTAAACATGTATAACAAAGACACACCATTAGAAAGTGATATTTTCAGGGCATGTGGTTATACATACATGTATATTGACATGTTCATAATCACTTATATTTCTATATTTATGGCTCCCTAATTACTCCAACCTCTCAATATTATCATAATACATTAAAGGCAAATTTATATAATGTAAATAAAGTTTCAATCATTATTCACAAAAAAAACAACATTTATCCAGTTACAATTGTCAATTGCTAGTGTGTCTGTGTAGATGTGTATGTAGGTGTGTATGTAGGTAATGTCTTTGTAGATGTGTATGTAGATATGTATATAGGTGTGACTGTATATGTAAATGTAGGCACTTTTGTGTAGGTAGGTGTGTCTATGTTGATGTGTATGTAGATGTGTCTGTGGAGATGGGTACATAGGTGTGTCTGTGTAGATGTTAATGTACCGGTAGGTGTGTCTGTGTATATGTAAATGAAGGTGTGTCTGTGTAGATATAAATGTAGGTGTGTCTGTTTAGATATAAATGTAGGTGTGTATGTAGATGTGTCTGTAGATATGTATGTAGGTGTGTTTCTGTAGATGTGTATGTAGGTGTGGTTGTGCAGATGTGTACGTAGTTGTGTGTATGTGTAGATGTGTACATAGGTGTTTGTGTAGATGTGTATGTAGGTGCGTCTTTGTAGGTTTAAATGTAGGTTTCTATATAAATGTATATGTAGATATGTCTGTGTAGATGTGTATGTAGGCCTGTCTGTAGAAGTGTATGTAGGTGAGTTTGTAGATGTATATGTAGGTATGTCTGTGTAGATGTGTATGTAGGCCTGTCTGTAGAAGTGTATGTAGGTGTGTTTGTAGATGTAAATGTAGGTGTGTCTATTTAGATGTGTGGATAGGTGTGTCTGTAGATGTGTATGTAGGTGTGACTGTATAGGTAAATGTAGGTGTTTTTGTGTAAGTAGGTGTGTCTATGTAGATGTGTTAGTAGGTGTGTCTGAGTATATGTGTATGTCTGTGTAGAGGTGTATGTAGGTGCGTCTTTGTAGGTTTAAATGTAGGTTTCTATATAAATGTATATGTAGATATGTCTGTGTAGATGTGTATGTAGGCCTGTCTGTAGAAGTGTATGTAGGTGAGTTTGTAGATGTATATGTAGGTATGTCTGTGTAGATGTGTATGTAGGCCTGTCTGTAGAAGTGTATGTAGGTGTGTTTGTAGATGTAAATGTAGGTGTGTCTATTTAGATGTGTGGATAGGTGTGTCTGTAGATGTGTATGTAGGTGTGACTGTATAGGTAAATGTAGGTGTTTTTGTGTAAGTAGGTGTGTCTATGTAGATGTGTTAGTAGGTGTGTCTGAGTATATGTGTATGTCTGTGTAGATGTGTATGTAGGTGTGTATGTAGGTAATGTCTTTGTAGATGTGTATGTAGATATGTATATAGGTGTGACTGTATATGTAAATGTAGGCACTTTTGTGTAGGTAGGTGTGTCTATGTTGATGTGTATGTAGATGTGTCTGTGTAGATGGGTACATAGGTGTGTCTGTGTAGATGTTAATGTACCGGTAGGTGTGTCTGTGTATATGTAAAATGATGTGTCTGTGTAGATATAAATGTAGGTGTGTCTGTTTAGATATAAATGTAGGTGTGTATGTAGATGTGTCTGTAGATATGTATGTAGGTGTGTTTCTGTAGATGTGTATGTAGGTGTGGTTGTGCAGATGTGTACGTAGTTGTGTATGTGTAGATGTGTACATAGGTGTTTGTGTAGATGTGTATGTAGGTGCGTCTTTGTAGGTTTAAATGTAGGTTTCTATATAAATGTATATGTAGATATGTCTGTGTAGATGTGTATGTAGGCCTGTCTGTAGAAGTGTATGTAGGTGAGTTTGTAGATGTATATGTAGGTATGTCTGTGTAGATGTGTATGTAGGCCTGTCTGTAGAAGTGTATGTAGGTGTGTTTGTAGATGTAAATGTAGGTGTGTCTATTTAGATGTGTGGATAGGTGTGTCTGTAGATGTGTATGTAGGTGTGACTGTATAGGTAAATGTAGGTGTTTTTGTGTAAGTAGGTGTGTCTATGTAGATGTGTTAGTAGGTGTGTCTGTGTAGAGGTGTATGTAGGTGTGTCTGTGTAGATGTGCACATTTTAACACACAACTGAGCTTTTCATCATATGAATGATGATATCAATCAACTTTTATCAACTGAAAATAACTGCACTATTTTACTGGTTAACTAAAACTTTAATAACAACACATGCAATGCTGATACATATGATGAACATAATATCAGTGTTATAGTTTTTCAAAAACAAAATGACCAAAACAAATGCTCAAGATGATCGTTTCTGTCAATAAGACTTTGAGCTCAATGTGATGAATATATTTTACGAGTGAAATCAAATATAGAATGCATCTAAACTTGGAACACCATGCTATTGTATTATAAAACTTACAATATACATCTATCTATCTTATGTGAAAATTAATTCAGCATTTGTGAATACTATGAAAATGCAATTTTTGCTGAAGGAAATCTAAACAAACAGAAATATTGGTGTACAACTGAAGACGAACTGTTCTTTGTGACATGCACAGAGATTTCAAAGTGTAACAACAATGCATAAAGTATTTTCTCATTAGATTTAAGCATCAAATTTAATGCCCGCCCAGAGTTCCATATAAACAAGGTGTTGTTAAAACACATGTGTTTGCCATGTGTTTTATAAATACAGTGACATTTGTCACTTATGTAATTTTAGTCATGTGACAATTACACAGCAATGGATACAGTTTAGTGACCAACCTAAGAAATACATAAATTGCCTGTTTCTCTAGTTTTAAATGGCTGATTTTTTCCAGCAACCTCTGCTCTGCCACCCCCAACCTAAAAACCAAAACAAAAAGAGATCATCTTAAGTTTACTCACCTCCAGCACTCTCACTGTCTGTATCCTCATGAACGTCGTCACCACGGCTACTTTCTGTTGCACTGAGTTGACCCCCATAATAATTACTACTTGTAACACTTGTACGTGTCTCCTTCCCTACTTGATTGCCATAGTACTGTCCACTGGTGGAACTTGTTATACTTAAATTGTCACTTTCTGTAATTGATCATAGTTCCAAAATCAATTTACAACAAATCAGTCAAGATTTGAATGGTAAATTATACAAAACAACAGTCTGAAATGAGGGTGTAAATGGATTAATAGAATCTTATATGGGTGTGTGGAGTGGATAAAGAAATCTGCATCCGAGAGGTAAGAATCTGGGGCCCGTTTTACAAAAAGGTCATAAGTCCTAAATCCCATATTTGAGTCCTAACTACCATGGCAACACAACTCTGATTGGTCAGTCCCATGACAATTAGGACTAAGACTTAAGATTTAGGACTTACGACCTATCGTAAAACGAGCCCCTGGTTTTCCCTCTGATTGGACTTTCAGATTCGTATCATGAGGGTTGAGATTTTCATTTTCATTCAATATGCCTATGTTTGATTATTTTTCTCTCGTGATGCAAACACCTTTATGCACACAAATAAATCTGAGGCGACATTTAACATAATATATTCTCATCACTACGCGATAAAATTATGTTGTGACATCATAGTGAGTGTAGTTTGTCAGCACCCTAGGGTGTGGACAAAGAAATTCTAGCTTGGCAAAATGGTAGATACGCCTGTCAAATTTGAGAATCTTCTTAACTTGGCATCCTCAGCCAATCAAATTTCAGATTTAGCCAAAGTTGAGTGAAATGTTTAGAGCAATTCTTAAATTTTATGGTGCCAGGCCCAGTTGACCGTAAAAATATAGGTAGGCAGCTTAAGATGGCATAATATTGATTTGAATTTTGAATAAACTAAAAATTACAGAACCATTGATCAATTCCATTTAAAACATATTTTTTAATGCAAATACTGAAAACATCTTTCATGGGATATGTTTGTGTTGCTGTATCCTAGTTTTTGGCAAAAAATTCATGAGTTCTGATGGAAGCTGTACATTCTCTTAAATTGATGGTAAATGACATTATGCATGTTTTCCTCGGAAATACTCAGGAAATATTCAGTCTTGTATAAGAATTATAAGAAAAACTATAGTCATTAAAAAGCCCCTTGACTATATAAAGAGTTCAAAAAGCCTCTAAGACACTACAGCTTTTTTCACCCAATGTATCTTGAATTTTAACTGGATACACAAGTTTCAAAAAGGATTAATGAAACAAATATACATGTAAGTGAAGAAGCACTTTTAACAAAGTGAGTCTCCTTTTTTTGTAACGGAATATCTATGATAAAGTTGTCCTGTTTTGATTCAATAAACTTATACTTTTCTTTTAACAAATATGATGCTCAACTATTTTTTTTACTATATTTGAGTACACTGATAATTGACCTATCACCGAGTGTCTGACACATGGCTGTCCATGTGCATTTCTGATGTCATTCGATTATGATGTCATAATCACACAAGCATAAGAAGGACCAGGCCATTTAATTGTGACGTCATAACTGAAAAGTTTGCCAAAAGGTGCCGTGATAGGTCAATGTTTCTATCAGTTACAGTGAAGAAATGTTTCATATTTCTTAAATCTATGTTCTAGTAATATCCAAATATTTTCTTGTTTTTATTGAATTTCATTGTAAATATAATACACTTTATTTTCTGCAATTATGATCCTCATACACAAATGTATAAAAACACTGGAAATGATCAGAATTATAACACTTCTAGTCAAGATTCTTTCTTTACTTCACACACTCTTTCATGATAAACAGAAATTTAATATAATTTTCAGATCAATTTTCTGAATTTGTTTCACACAAAATCATAATACCTGAGTCTGGCCCTCTTCTAGTTGTCACTTTGCGTTTGCCAATACTGATATCGTCATCTGAACTACTAGACGACTCCTGATCACTGCTCTCACCAAAGCTTGCTGGAAAACACATCAGAGCAACTTATGTTGAATATAGATTTAAAAATTACATGTAATTTATCCATATTACATGTAGATTTGATTAATAGTTTACCCCACCCTAAATTTCATCAGATTTGTTTGTTTTGAATGGTGTTTTATGCCACACTTGATAGTTTTCACTTACATGGTGGTAGCCAGTTTTAATGGTGGAGGAGAGAACCTGGTTATAATGTACTCTAGAAGAGACCACTCAGCCCTCTGCCAGTAAACTGGCAACTTCCTCACAAAACCAGGTTAGGCTCCAACAAGGCTCAAACCTGCACTGATCAGAGGTGAGAGACTTCATAGTTTATAGTGCATTTCTCTAACTACTCGGCCACTGAGGCCCCTTATCATATTTCAATGGTGGATGAGAGTGCAGTTTAGCTATATTTCAAATAGTTAAGTATGGCTCTATACCATTTTGACCAGTGTGCCTCTAACCCACATTTTGTGATGTTGAAGTTTCCCACTGTGTCCAGTATGGCTGTAACCCATATTTCCTAGTGAGGCTCTCACTCTCTTTGTGCAGTGTTGCATTAACTCACATTTCCTAGTGAGGCTCTCACTCTCTTTGTTAAGTATGACTCTAACTCACATTTCCTGGTGAGACTCTCACTCACTCAGTGTGGCTCTATTCCACTTTGTACAATGTTTATCTAACCCACTTTGTCCAGGGTGACTCTAAGCTACTTGGGTCTAACATATTTTGTCCAGTATGGATCTAAGCCATATTTCTTAGTGAGACTCTAAATCACTTTGTTCTGTGAAGTTCTAACTCACTTTGTCCAGTGTGGCACCAACCAACATTTTCCAGTGTGGCTCTAAGCCACTTTGTTCTATGTGGCTCTAATCCACTTTTTCTCAGTGTGGCAGTCTCCCACTTTGTCGTGTGTAGATCTAACCCAAACTAACCAGGGATTAGAGATATTGTGATTTCATGTGTGATGCTACTAAGCTCAGCTACAGAAGTCCCAGCACAGCGCTATTGCAATCAATCAATAAAGATATACCTGGATACATCACACTAAATCTTGTCTCACTCTATAGAACTTTTAAAGATTACCAAACCAGAAAAAATAAAATGATGATAAAATGAAATTTTACCCAGATGAATATTGAATAAAAACAAGTAACCATATCTCATTGCAAAATTCTTTTCAACTTCAAAATTAGTCATTTTACAACTCAAAAAAGATAATCTAACTTTTTAACAACTCAACAATAGATATTCTAAATTTTAAACAACTCAACAATAGATAATAAGCTAAACATTATTCATCCCTCAACTTCAGATGAGCTAACTTTTACAAGAGAGTAATAGTTCATTCCTTAACATTAGATGAGCTAACTTTTACAACTCAGTAATAGTTCATTCCTCTAAATTAGATAGCTAACTTTTACAAGTTGACATTACATGAGCTAACTTTTACAAGTTGACATTATATGAGCTAACTTTTACAAGTTGACATTACATGAGCTAACTTTTACAAGTTGACATTATATGAGCTAACTTTTACAAGTCGACATTACATGAGCTAACTTTTACAAGTTGACATTATATGAGCTAACTTTTTCAAGATGACATTAGATGAGCTAGCATTTACAAATTAACATTAGATAAGCAAACTTTTACAAGTCCTATACAGATAGACTAACCCTCACTTCCTCTTCCTCGGCTCCATGTGTTTGGATAACCTTTAACGGACCCAGGTCTCCCTCGCTGAGATCCTCTAAGTTCTGTACGACCTTTGTGACTGGAAAATTTGGCAGTGTCAGACTTCTTGTCAGGCAGTACATATTTTGGAATGCCCTTGAAGAACCATGCTCCTGATCTCTTCCATACCTTGAATGTGAAAAGAACAAGCAATAAATATAGATACAACAATTTATGAATTGTAATTACTTACATATGGTTCAAACAGCCAGACTTTTCAAGCTCTTTCCTAAGACTTTTTAAGTGTTTTTCAAGCACTTTTCAAGTGATTTCAATGGGTATGTTTAAGCTACCAAGACCTTGCAAGCCAAAATAAAGTAAAAAATAAAAAACCCACTGACAGCAAAGTTCTTTCACATCAATGGCAGTCATCAAAATGTTGCTTAGAGTTCCACTACACACTAAAAACATCCAGCAGTACAACATCACAAAAATGTTTTACTCAAACTTTTAAACTATATATCACATTTTTTTACAAGAATTCTAATTGTTTTAAATCTGAAATGATAATGAGGACAATTACAGGGGTTACAATGTAGATATTCACATTTTCCTAAAATGGCAGGAATCAACATTAACACAGTTCTAATACAATTTTCGAACTCACAAAAACTTATTTTGAAGTATATTAAAGGACAGCTTTACAATATAATTGTGTTATTCTGAACAATCACAAGAGGATAAACATTTCCAAACAGTATAATATCAATGTAGGTAACTGTAAACAATATGATCAAGTATCATTGTATGAAAATGTCAATCTGTCCTAAGAGAATAATCATAAAACATTTGACATTTTAAAGTTTTTACAGTTTTATGTCATTTTTACAAGTACGTAGGGAAATTATCTTTTATTTTCACAAATAATCCAATTTTTACAGATGAACATGAACCCTGAAGATCCAAGGCTATAATTTGACTGTATTCCTGTCAAACAATTCCTTTTAGCATGTGACATTGTCGCTTTACATTAGCATGGCTCATATAGCCAATGAAACAGATTTTTCAAGCACTTTTACGGAATTATTTTTCAAGCACTAATCAGGACTTTGCACAGTGTTTTTCAAGCACTTTTCAAACTTTCAGTGAGTATGTTTAAGCTATGAAGACCTTGCAAGCCAAAACAAAGGGAAAAAAAAAGAAATAATGAGAGCATCGCTCTTTCACACTTTAATGATGGTGCTCAAAATACTGCCCAGAGATCAACTACACAATAAAAAGGTCCAGCAGTACAGCATCACCAAAATGCTTTTCTCAGATTGTATTATGCTACATGTACAAATGTAGATGAAGGGTCTGTATAAATCAAGCTTATTTTTCTTTAATAGTCTTTCTTTAGTGATGAATAAACTGGCAAGAACTTCAATTCAAGCACTCTGATGAAATAAATCAAGCATACTGCAGTAAATTCAAGCACTTTTCAAGGGTATTAATGTTTTCAAAGCACTTTTCAAGGACTAACTCTATATTCAAGCACTTTTTAAGGTCTGTGCGAACCATGATTCGAACTATCATTGATAGACTATCATTGATTGTTCAATTCCTTCAAATAAACATTCAATGTTTTCCATTCAATCACTGCTTTAAAATTTTCATGTATTCACATACAAAATAAATCCCTAAATACTGTAATGGACCTATTCCTGAATGTATTTTATAAAACCAAATTATTTGATTTGTCAATATACAATGAAACTTGTATATAAGGACCTCCTTCTGGACTCAAGAAAACTTGTCTTTATAGGGAGGTGGTCTTTATATAGAGGTTGATTTGTACAGAAATGGTAACATGTATCAATATTCTTCACCTTTCAATAAACATGTAGAATTTCTCATCGATGATAGCCCTACTTTAAATACCCTCAAAGAATTTTTCACTAAGTGTACATTGATTTCACCAGCTGTGGTAAAGTGCCACAACTTTGGACCTGTGCTATAGACTGATATTAACTGACCAACCCCTGAAAAACTGTCTCACAAAATCAGCTTAGGTTCCATCGGGGCTCAAACCCTGGATGACGTGATGTGAGAGACTTTTAAAATAGTTTGAGGTCCAATGCTTTAACCACTAGGCCACAGAGGCCAGTCACCCTTATGTACCTGATATTTGGCGAGACAAACAATATATCACTAGATCATTATGAGCTGTAAAACAATTCTACAACATGATGATAATAAGTACAAACAAATGACCAGCTTATGTCTTCATGCCAGAATTAAAGATGAAATAGTAATGCTTTCTTATCCTACATGTAAGAATAAAAAAATTCTTCAAAAAGGAGGAACCTGCCTTGACTATAGATGAGAAAGATGCTGTGTTAAAGTGTGATGCTCTAATCACACAGTCATTGATGCCCCAGTGCATCACAATACTAGAACATTACCTATGATATTTCAAAATTTGAAGCCCTTCACCGGCATTTGGTGACGTCTCCATATGAGTGAAATATTCTTGAGTGGGATGTTAAACAACAATAAACAAACAAACAAACAAACAATAAACCTATGATATTTCTTATCTAAAGACACTATAATTAAACTATGATGATCATTTAACATTTGCAATAAAACACATTTCTGATCTAATGACTTATTCTTATAAAGATCAAATGTTCTAGCTTGAGATGGTGTTTGAAATATCAGTCAATAATATGCTAATGGAGTACAAATTTAATTTCCTTGAGAAAGAGAGAACAGATGCTTACAGTTTTAATTAAATGTCAATTTGGAAAAGTCCAAAGCACATTTCAAATGTTGAAATGGGGAACCATTATCTCTATACATATAGTCAATCTACTGGTTCACCATGACACAATCTTAAAGAGCATCCCATATACCATATACAAATGTTGAAATGGGGAACCATTATCTCTATACAAATAGTCAATTTCTACTGGTTCACCATGACACAATCTTAAAGAGCATCCCATATACCATATACAAGTGTTGAAATGGGGAACCTATAGTCAATCTACTGGTTCACCATGACACATTCTCAAAGAGCATCCCAAACACCATATAAAAATGTTGAAATGGGAGCCATTATCTCTATACATATAGTCAATCTACTGGTTCACCATGACACAATCTTAAAGAGCATCCCATATACCATATACAAATGTTGAAATGGGGAACCTTTATCTCTTAATACATATAGTCAATCTACTGGTTCACCATGACACATTCTCAAAGAGCACCCCATACACCATATACAAATGTTGAAATGGGGAACCATTATCTCTATACACATAGTCAATCTACTGGTTCACCATGACACAATCTTAAAGAACATCCCAAACACAATATACAACTTTTTAACAATTGTTAGATTGTGATAAACAAATGCATTTTAAAAAAATTGACAAAAAATAACATTTCAAATATGTTTATACTTTGACTACCAAGACCAGTTGGGAAAATTGTACAAAATGTACATGTACATCTTATTTTGGCAAATTGGAACATTCTCTCTGGGGGGGGGGGGGAAACAGCCTAATTTCAGAGATAATTAAAAGGCAGAGAATATCACTGGTGTGTCTCCATGAAGGCATTTAGGACATCCTCTTAATTGTACATTGTATTTGTATCAAACAGACATCCACATGTGTATTGGTCATGTGACAATTGTTAATGGTCATGTGACAACTATTAATGGTCATGTGACACTGTAAATGGTCATGTGACAACTGTTAATGGTCATATGACAACTATTCATGGACATGTGATATAACAATTGTAAATTTTTAGGCCAGACAGATGTCCTCCGTTATAGATTCTAAATATAATCATGATAAAATGTAAAAAAAAAAATGTAAAAACTTCAACCATATACATGTAGCTATGCTGATCTCTAGCTTGTAATTTATCACTATTCATTTCCCACGACTCTCAGAAATACATTTTGTACATATGTATAGTTGAGTTTAGGCCATTATCTAATTCTTCTGAAATCTGAATGATTTAAAGAAAACAAGAAAATGGACATCTGAGCAAAAAATGATACATTCAGAACAGGTTGATCACTGGTTACTGAGAAGAAAATTGTTTTTTAAGATGTTCAAACTTTAGGCCCTTTTTGGAGCCCCTATGGGTCCTAACATCATTTCATTTGCAAACAGCAGACAACTTACATAATTTGAAAGTCATCTAATCATTGGTTCATTAAAAGAAGATTTTTAAAAATGTACCAGGGGAGCCTATGGAACCTAACAACTCCCCACCAACCCATCTCCACCACCTCACCTTTTCAACTGCAAACTCAATGTTATATATATATATATGTTACAAATATATATTTATGGGGATACTTCCAGTCAATTTTAGTTAAAATTGGTGAGCTGGTCATTGTAAAATATGTCTCAGATTTGAAAAAAAATTTATATTTCAGTTTACTTTGGAATTGTCAGTTTAAAGTTAATAAGCTATTTGTATTGAACTGTACAAGAAATGTCACTGAAATGCCCCCTAGTAGCTCATTTATCAACACTCAACAGATTTTGCTTTTGTAAACTTTGTAGATTCTGACTTAACAATTATGCATATACACAATTTGAAAGTCATCTGATCATTGGTTCATGAGAAGATTTTTAAATATTACCAAGTTTTGGTCCTTTTGGGGGCCCCTATCTGTCTACTCTAAATTAAAACATAACAGGTGTGGCTTTGGTCTCAGATGAATGTGTTACATTATCTTGGCAGACTGAAAGCTGATAATATGACAATGGCTATAATTATACAAATGTTACATAAGAAGTGATTCAAGATAAAATCTTCTCCATCACATTCTCTACTATCATTAGTCGATTCTTCTACAATACCAATTGCCAAGTCAATTATAATAACGATAACGAAACCATAAACAGAAATAGATTATTGATGTTAAATTTATGTGATTGTCCCCTCAATTATTCTATTGCATGTAGATAATTACTTCCACAAATGAAGCTCTATAAACGTAAACCTATTATCTGTAAAAAGTCTATCAATGTCTACTGTATAGAATGAAGCAATTTTACACATCTGAAAAAGCACTCTATACACTGTAATCAGATCAATAGACAAATATATGTAAAGAAAGAAAAGGATTGTCTGCCATGATTACAGGTAAACAAAGAAAAGAATTGTCTGATGTCATTACAGGTAATTATAAATAACGAAATAATTGTTTGTGGTAATTACAGGTAAAAAAAAGTCATTGTGGTGATTACAGGCAAACAAATTAAAGTCTTGTTTCTGGTAATAATAGGTAAACAAATAAAAGTCTTGTTTCTGGTGATAATAGGTAAACAAATAAAAGTCTTGTTTCTGGTAATAATAGGTAAACAAATAAAAGTCTTGTTTCTGGTAATAATAGGTAAACAAATAAAAGTCTTGTTTCTGGTAATAATAGGTAAACAAATAAAAGTCTTGTTTCTGGTAATAATAGGTAAACAAATAAAAGTCTTGTTTCTGGTAATAATAGGTAAACAAATAAAAGTCTTGTTTCTGGTAATAATAGGTAAACAAATAAAAGTCTTGTTTCTGGTAATAATAGGTAAACAAATAAAAGTCTTGTTTCTGGTGATAATAGGTAAACAAATAAAAGTCTTGTATTGGGTGATTACAGGTAAACAAATAAAAGTCTTATTTCTGGTGATAGCAGGTAAACAAATAAAGTCTTTTCTCTGGTGATAACAGGTAAACAAATGAAAGTCTTATTTCTGGTGATAGCAGGTAAACAAATAAAGTCTTTTCTCTGGTGATAACAGGTAAACAAATAAAGTCTTATGTCTGGTGATTACAGGAAATGTCCTGTCTATGGTAATTACACATAAATTAACTCTTATCTATGGTAATAACATGTAAATAAAGTCTTGTCTGTGGTAATTACACTTAAACAAAGTCTTGTCTATGGTAAATATATGTAAAAAGTCTTGTTTGTGGTAATTAAATGTAAACAAAGTTTTGTCAATGGTAATTCCATGTAAAGAAATCTTGTCTGTGGTAATTGCATATAAACTAAATCTTGTCTGTGGTAATTCCATGTAAACAGTCTTGTCTGTGGTAATTCCATGTAAACAGTCTTGTATGTGGTAATTCCATGTAAACAAAATCTTGTCTGTGGTAATTGCATGTAAACAAAGTCTTGTCTATGGTAATTCCATGTAAACAAAGTCTTATCTATGATAATTACATGTAAACAAAGTCTTGTCTGAGGTAATTACATGTAAACAAAGTCTTGTCTGTGGTATTACATGTAAACAAATTCTTGTCTGTGGTAATTACATGTTAATAGTTTTGTCTATGGTAATTTCATAACAAAGTCACGTCTGTGGTAATTACATGTAAACAAAGTATTGACTGTGGTAATTTCAAACAAAGTATCATCTGTGGTAATTCCACAACAAAGTCTTCTCTGTGGTAATTACATGTTAAAGAATATGTGTCTGTGGTTATCACATGAAAACAAAGTTTTGTCCTAGGAAATAACATAGAAGTTTCTTTCCAAGAAAAGCCTTCTTCTATGAAACTAATTGTCTGCATCATAACCTTACATAACATTTAACTGAGGAGGGAAAGAATTGGCTAGACAACCTTTTTTATAACTTTTACAGGGGAAAGTATTGACTGCTATATCAGTACTTGTCCACTTAAAACATTCAGTTGATGTGAATACGTATAGACATTTTATTACCAGTACATCTCTTTTATTTCTACAAAGATTAATCCCTAGTGAAAAGTTTTGCATACAGAAATCATAAAACAACCTTCACAACATTGATCATGGTACATGTACATTATCATTAAGTACTGTGAAAACATCATTATGCAGTTATCATAAAATTCTGCCATGAAGGAATGGAAGATATTAGTATGACAAAAATAATCTACAAGATATACTCCTTGACAAAAATAAAAGAATCTCATCGAGAATACAACTGAACCCAGTGATCATTAGTCAAATATGAAAGATTCTCACTGAGAATACAACTAAATCCAATGACTCCTAGTCAAATATAAAAGATGCTCACTGAAAATACAACTAAATCCAATGACTCCTAGTTAAATACTTAAAGGTTCTCACTGAGAATATAACTAAACCCAATGACTCCTAGTCAAATACTTAAAGGTTCTCACTGAGAATATAACTAAACCCAATGACTCCTAGTCAAATACTTAAAGGTTCTCACTGAGAATATTACTGAACCAAATGATCCCTAGTCAAATATGAAGATTCTCACTAAGAATACAACGAAACCCAATGACTCCTAGTCAAATACTTAAAGGTTCTCACTGAGAATACAAATGAACCCAATGATTCCTAGGTAAATATCAAAAGATCCTCAATGAGAAGTAAATGGAACCCTATGGACTCCTAGGCAAATATAAAAGATTCTCAATGAGAAGTAAATGAATATTAAAATCGAATATCAAAAGATTCTCAGTGAGAAATCAACTAAACCAAATGACTCATAGTCAAGTAACAAAAGAATCTCTGTGAGAATTCAACTGAACGAAGAACTCCTAGTCAAATATCAGAAGATTCTCAGTGAGAAGTAAACAGAACTCAATGACTTTTAGTGAGTTCTCACATACTCGTCAAATATCAGCCAAAGGAGATCTCAATGAGAAATCAATTAAACCTAAATATCAACACAAGAGATTCTCAATAAACTGAACCAAATGCCTCCTTGTCGATTGTCAGATAATTCTCAGTGATAAGTCAGCTAGACCCAATGACTCTCAGTGAGTTCTCAAATACTCCTTGTCAAATATCAACATAAGAGTAATTAGTCGAGTGAACCCAATGACTCACAGAGAGATATTTACTAAAGTCAACAAAGGAATAATTACACCAGTATATTATGAATAAATATAACTTGACTAAGTCTAGCCATTTTAAATTATTGAACAGCACATACTTTCCAGGCTTATCTCTCCTGTAATTACCTCTAACAGTGCATATCAATAAGTCAGACCATACCAAGCAAAATCAACCATCAATAATATAATTGCGCGTATAAAGCTCCAAAGAAGTGAACTATAATTCCCGAATAATTTCAAGATCCCACATCCATGCCATTTATAAATATCCAAAGTCATAAATCTTGTATAAAATGAAACGAAAATCAATATCTTGTAAGTAGCTGTGGGAGATTTATTTTCATTATAAATCAATTACAAAAGACTTTTCTAGTTTTTTTTTCTCTCTCTCTTTTTTCAAAATACGATTCCTGCTGTGATGTTAGCCTGATTTATGCTAACCAAATAGGAATGACATTTTTCAGTTTGAGGAAGATGATTGGATAATCAGAGTTATGTAATAGAATTAGATGTATTCATTTTCTACACCCTGGTGCAGTATTTTCTTGGATCCGAGATAATAATCACAGAATACTGATGAGAAATCAAAGTTTGGACTCATAAGATTGAGGTTCTTTGTAAGACAGTGAGACAAGCTCATTTAACAAATCAAGCAAACATGAAATCGGATCACAAGTCTAGACTTTATTCCGATGTCCCAGAATTATACCATCACATACTGACATTCAGATTCCATCCCTGACACTTTGTTGTTAATGACAAACTATCGGAATCAATTACAATGACAACGAGCTGGAAAAAAGGCAAATCAGATGAATAAAGCAGAAAAGACAAGACAATCAATCTGGTATTTCATGAGATCTATTTTGAGCTTGCTTTCTGATTAAATTGTAGTTCAATTACACCTAAATCTCTGTTTTATTATTTTGCACATGCAACATTATTGATTGTATAACTGATTACTATTTGATTAACCAGTTTGATCACTTACTGATACATGCTTTTAGGTTTAAATATCCCAAAGTGACTATCATTCACACTGTGATATTAAATGATTAAACTGTTTAATTAAACTCCTTTGATGTGTCTGAGTTATCTCCCCTTGATACTCTTTTATATTTTGATTACTGGATAATTCAATACTATTAAGTATATAGCTTTCATCTATACATAAGCAAAACCTGACTTTCAGCTTTAACTTTGGCTACATTCCAAAAAACTGTTCTGATTGGTCAGAATTTCTAGAAACATGTCTTCCGGCAAATGTCTAATCTGATTGGTTAACTCATCAACCCCTGAAAAACAAATTTGTTTTTAGAGGTGAATCGTTTAAACACAAACATGACTGAATTGGGTTCATTGACAGCCTGATCCTGTAATAGCTCAGTCACGACAGCTTGTGAAAGTCTTAATGTTTCACTAAAAAATGCAAAACATGCCCACACACAGTTTGGCATAATTTTGAGCATGATTTAAAAGGGTAGATAATGAGCTGTTCTTATTGTCCTATTCACATAAGATGGTGGAGGGAGTACCGATAACCTTTAAATCATCATACAGATGATTCTACTCACTTTTCGGCTATGACAAGCTGCACAGGAAAAACATTTCATTCTTCACTTGATACTCTCTTATGTATGGTGACAAGTAGGAATGGTCACTCTAGTCAGTGTTATTTTAACGTTGTGCTTTATTACCTAAAATTTAAACTCGTCCAGGTCAAGAAAGGGTTCACAAGAATCTGCCCCCTAGGTTATTTGGATTTCACTAAACATATGACTCAAAACACTTTGTCAAACCTAACTCTCATGCATGGCAACCTGTTTGCATCAAATTTTCACGTTGTTTTCCTAACCTGATGCATATACTGTTACATAATGATGTTGAGATAACCAAGCTGCGCTCACTTCAATAAAATGCCTTAGTTCATACTATTTGATTAACCGTTAAGGAGAAACTTCAACAATACTGTCTTAGCTTATTCCAGAATGGTCTGTAAATCAGATGTTTTTGCTTGCATTCTAAACAGCTTTTAATTTGAAGTTGCATTTTTCTCGAATTCACAGCATCAATACTTATGACTTTCTCTACTCTTTAGCTATTCCTCATGAAAAATTAAAGATAAAGACTCATAGCATCATAGAATTCTGCTTTTTCACTAGTGGTGGTACCCGAAAATTGACATAAAACTGCAGTGGCTATGGAATTGCTATGCACCACTTTCCTACACCATGGTACTCAGTGATAAACAAGACATCTGGAATTTCTAATAGATTAATATTATTTGTAATGTTCGGTAGACGTGGTCTGTCCAATTTGTCGGCAATCATAGGAACCAGTTCCTTTATTAGCGAATGTGAAGTTATACGAAGCAGATTTCATAGAAACTGTTGATTCAAAAGAAGAAAAACTAGCTATTTTAATTTGACATTTAGAACATCGACGACGTTTTGTCAAACAATTTTTCCATATTCAATGCGACATATCACGAACTTAAATGATACAACGCGTCACAACGCACATTGTTTAGACATTTTACTTGACATCACAGACGGGAAAAATGACATCTATAGGAAAAGCGACATCGGCTTTCCCATCGTACATTTTCCACATTTAAATGTAATGTCAGTCACACTTGGAGTTTTATATTTCACAAATGATCCGATATTGCCATCTGCACAGCAAATGAATTATTCATAAAGAGGTAAACTACTGATCTGTTTGGTTGACACATGCCAGCACCGCGTTTAATGTCAACATCCGCAAGCGGTGGTATAATAGTCTTCTTTGCGACTAACTAAGTGAAATGTTGAGTTGCCTTTACGAGCGATTGTTGGTCGCAATTGTGACGATACATGGTTTACTGGACTTGAAAGAGCATCGACAATGCTTTCCTCCCAGATCCCATGGTTTCCAGAGGTCCATGTTTTGTCCATTTTTTATCGGATTTGTATCTATGTCCTGGACATTCTATTGATTTACACTTTGGTATCTGAGGTTTTTATATTATAAAGAATTCACAAAGTGTCTTAGACAGTATGGATTTTTTTGCTGCAGTGCCTCTTAAATGAAGTTGCATTTTTAAAACATTATGCAATTAATACTTTTTTTTCAGTTAGCATTTTATTATAGATAAAAACATATATAGAATTCTCGTGCAGTGTTAAACCCATTGACATAAAACTGCAGTCTGGAATTGCTATGCTCTTTCCTACCCATGGTCTCATGCAACCATAATCTCTTATAGCTAACCATATTACTAACGTAGGTGTTGTCCAATTTATCATCTTCAGTTCTTGATTACAATTGAGATAGCACAACTGTTGACAATACAATTGATCTATTGCCAAAACAACATGGTAATCTATGGCAAACTTTTCAATGACAATCACAATTAAATGGCGCTGTCAAAAACACTTGTTTGATTAGACAAATCAATGACCAAAAGAAATGGACAGCCATGTGTCGCTGACTTGTGAAAGGTCAAATCTGAAATTATTTAACACTTTGACTGTTTGGTAACAAATGCCACACCGTTAACTCACAATGGTGAGGCTGCATGAGTAATAAAAATACCTACGAGAGATTTTGGTCGCATGAGACGATGGTTAGGAAAGAGCATAGCAATTCCAGACCATGGTTTTATGACGATGTGTTAAACCTAATATAGCACACTGAAGAAAAAAACAATTCTACCAGTATCTTCAGATTTAACATCTGATGTAGCATACTAACAAGACAAACAAATAACTAACAAACACTAACGTTACCATCAGCTTGACCTGAGATAGCACAACGACAGACAAAATCTAAACAATAATCTATGAATTAAACACCAGATGGAAGACAAACAAACCTTGTTACTGAAGTAACACGGTCACACCACTTGTACGGTAACACTGTCACACCTTGTACAGTGACGCTGTCACACCTTGTACAGTAACACTGTCACACCTTGTACGGTAACACTATCACACCTTGTACAGTGACGCTGTCACAAACCCTGGGACACTACATGCACATGTACAAATGCATCTGTCAGTAAGACATATAAAAGATAAAACATTACTGGCATTAGATTAGATCTATGAGTTTCTGCATGTTCATTTCAGAATCAATACCCAATTGCCCCCAGCTGCAATTATTTACCGCCATAATCAACAAAAGAAAGCTTTTCTTGTAATTGTACACTCTCTGATACTGTATGAGAAATATGCACCGGAAAATTTGGATCAATAGATACCTCCGTACTTTATCTATATATGTATTAGCCATGTATTTGACCACTTGAGGTATATATGATACATAAGCAGTCATACAATATATACCAGACAGTCCTGGAAACAGACATCTAAAACTCTCTGATCAATATTAATCTCTCCTGTGTCTAAAAATTTACATATATGAAGTTTGTAAATTATTTATGTGATATTTAGCATGTGTCTACTAATAATGTGGTATAAAATGCATATTTCACCAACAGACAGTGCACAGTACGATCACTTGTAACAACAATGCTTGCTTCAATAGCTGACAAGTCCTCTTTCACAGAATTTGAACTCATTCATCCCTAAAGACACATTTGGACTGGTCTAAGTCATTGATTTACAGAAGAGTCTACTGTATTTCAGAGGTTGATAAGTTATGGTACATGTATAATTATTTTTTCTCTGAAAAGATAATTTTATTAAAACAAAAACAGATGCTCTTTTAAATGAAGTTTTATTTAAAGGATTACATGTATATAACCAAGTAGTTTCAAATTGTGATTTCAGATCACAGGGCCTGAAGTCACAAAATTTACTCAGTACTCAAACTCAACTAACTTTTCTTGATTTTAAGTTTAAAGTAAAACGTAAAATTTATTCTGTAAGTGGATATGTTTTTATAATGATGGCATACAATTGTAAATAATGGTAAAAGTTTACCGGGTATTGCTCATCTGAAGAAAACTTCAGAAATATCAAAAAATAGTTTGAGTGCGTACCCAAATTTGGAGTACCGTACTCAACGTATTTATTCATTTTTTACAGGAATATCATAAGTGTGATGCAAAAATTTATATGTGACTGATGTAAAATTATAACTTGTTTCCTTATCACTCAAATTCGAATTTTTTTTAGCGACTCTGTGGTAAAAATAATGAAATAAAATTTGAGCTTGAGTACTGAGTAAACTTGTGACAGGTTCCATTATACAAGGCCACAATTAAAAACCATTTTTTAGATATGCCCTGTTCAGTAGTTTTAAAGGTTAGTCGGTGGTTAGGGAAAATATTTTTTTTAATAAATATTGTTTTTAATTTTGATAAAAAAACTGGACAAAATATTGTGTTGGGATTTTTAGGTGTATTAGTTGGTTCAAGTAAAATAAAACTTTAGTTTTTTATTTTGGTACTTAACTATAAAATAAACGTTTTATTATTTAGGCTTTTTAGCTACATGTATGCATATTGTTGTCAGAGTGTCTGTTACAGTGATCAACTGATAAAGTAATGATCTTCAAAAGTTTACCTGAAAATAAAATCTGGACCTTAATTACTATAAGAAAGGTATAATTGAAGTCAATACCCTGTACTTAAATCTTTGGAAGACAAGGTCCTACAGAATTCGAAATGTGTGTCTCTCTTATCCTATAGATATTTCTGTATAATGTTGTGATCAGGTTACTATAGTTACAGAGAAATAACAAGATTAAAACATGTTTTTTGACTAAGGTCTCCTAAAAATGACAGGATTTAAATCTGATCACCTGAAACAGCAGGGATTACATCCAATAACCCTGAAACAGCAGGAATTACAATTGATCAACTGAAACTGTAGGAATTACAACCAATCAACTGAAACAGCAGGAATTACAACCAATCATCAGACACTGCAGGAATAACAACCAATCATCAGACACGACAGGAATAACAAGCAATCAACATGAAACAGCAGGAATTACAACCAATCAACTACAACAGCAGGAATTACAACCAATCATCAGACACAGCAGGAATTACAACCAATCACCCTGAAACAGCAGGAATTACAATCAAGCATACTGAAACAGCACGAATTACAACCAATCAACTGCAACAGCAGGAATTACAACCAATCATCCAAAACTGCAGGAATTATAACCAATCATCCAAAACAGCAGGAATTACAATCAATCAACTGCAACAGCAGGAAATACAACCAATCACCCTGAAACAGCAGGAATTACAACCAAGCACCCTGAAACAGCAGGAATTATAACCAAGAACCTGAAACAGCAGGAATTATAATCAAGAACCAGAAATGACAGGAATTACAACCAATCACACAAAAACAGCAATAATTACAAACAATAGACTTATACTTATAGGAGTTATTACCAATCACCCTGACACAGCAGAAATTATAACCAATTACGTGAAACAGCTGGAAATATGAGTTCATTTGAAAAAGCAGAAATTACAATCAAGCACCTGAAACAGCTGGACATACAACAGTTAACATGAAACAGCTGGACATACAACAATTTACCTAAAACAGCCAGACATATAACAGTTCATCTAAAACAGCCAGACATATAACAGTTCACCTAAAACAGCCAGACATATAACAGTTCACCCAAAACAGCTGGACATATAAAGATTCACATGAAACAGCTGTAAATACAAAAGTTCACTTGAAACAGCTGTAAATACAACAGTTCACCTGCAACAGCTGGACATACAACATTTCACCTGAAACAGCTGGACATACAACAGTTCACCTGAAACAGTTGGACATACAACAGTTCACCTGAAACAGCTGGACATACAGCAGTTCACCTGAAACAGCTGGACATACAACAGTTCACCTGAAACAGCTGTAAATACAACAGTTCACCTGAAACAGCTGTAAATACAACAGTTCACTTGAAACAGCTGGACATATAATAATTAACATGAAACAGCTGTAAATACAACAGTTCACCTGAAACAGTTGGACATGCAACAGTTCACCTGAAACAGCTGTAAATACAACAGTTCACCTGAAACAGCTGGGCATACAACAATTCACCTGCAACAGCTGGACATACAACAGTTCACCTAAATCAGCTGTAAATACAACAGTTCACCTGAAACAGCTGGACATACAATAGTTCACCTGAAACAGCTGGACATGCAACAGTTCACCTGAAACAGCTGGACATACAGCAGTTCACCTGAAACAGCTGGACATACAACAGTTCACCTGAAACAGCTGGACATACAACAGTGTACTTGAAACTGAAGAAATTACAATCAAGAACCTGAAACAGTAGGAATTGCAACTAATCATCCGAAACAACAGAAATTACAACAATTCATCTGAAACATTGGGAATGATATCCAATCACTTAAAACAGCAGGAATTACTACATAAAATATCAGATATCAAAGTATAAATCTTCAGGATGACCAGGATACAAATCTTGTGATATTGGAAAAACAGGGACCTCTTGAAATCCAAAGATGGGATCAGGTGCCATGGAGGAGTAAGCATTCCCTACCAATCACCTTAAACTGTAGGAATTACTGCAATTGACCTTATTACCATTTGAGCAAACAATTTATAAATTTGTACATCAAAGTATTACTCTGAACATATTAAACTGAGACCGCAGTACTATATCAAAGACTAAAACTGCAATATTGTATCAAAGTATCAGATACTTACACCAACATTTGAAATGAAATTTAACTTTATTGATTATAAATGTTTCTATCTGTCAACACATCAAAGATTCAGAGTAGTGAAATAAAACAATTTTACATACAATGAATGTATTATAGCAGCGGCTGTCTATTTATAGACATGCCAGATGTGATTTATGTATTTATGTGACGTACATGTATATATATATCACATGTAAATTACATATCAGGGAAATATAAAACTTTACCAAAGATATATTGCTTTATTTTATTCTACAAGATTTGTACAGCTCAGGTCCCACACAGTCAAATAAAACCAACTTTATTACAAAGAAAGAATTACAATCAATTCGGTATATTGATGCAGATAAGTCATAGAGGAACATTTCATTTCCTTAATGTCAGACAAAATGAAAAGAAAACAAATTGGACTGAATGTTTAGTGGAAGAAAGGGTGTCATGTTCGTTAAATGCATTTACATAGATAGACATGTAGATGGACTTCATCCAAGAAATTTTTACAGTTAAAAGCAATTTTCTTTCTTTGGTTTGTAACCAATCATTATCAAATCCTCAAAGACGCTATACAGATGACTAGAAATGGATAGTTTAGATATATCTCGCATCACTTTAGTTCAATTTATAATTCAAAAGTGTTCACATTTCAGCAATCTGAGAAAATAAATTTATAATTGTTTTATATGAAAAATGACATTATTTTGATGGGACAATTTGTGAACAAATGTAAATACAAACCGTTTGTTGGTATATGAGTTCTTAGAGTCCCATCAAGAAAATTTTATTTCTTATAATAACAGAGATGTATGACCACTACATTGATTATGTACCAAGCCTTTGTCTGCCAATTTTGGGAAAATGCCATTGTATTGTGAATTTTGTCAAATTTGGGGAAATAACTGGCAACCATGTAAATTTAAATGTAATGTAAACTATTTTTTTGGTGCATTTCCCCAACATTAGGTAATCATTATTTCATTATGGTCACAGTCTGTACACCAAATTTGATTTTTTTTTTATCAAATTGTAAACAAAAACAAACAAAAAACATGTATTTTGCATCGGGAATGGGGCGAATATCAGCCCCATGGTAACTATACAAAAAGGTCTGAGCAATTATCTAAAACATTAGAACAGGTGTCCTGCTTGTGTACAAAATCCAATGAAAATGTACTTCCTGTAAACAATGTGAGCAACACTTTGTTTATAAACATGTGTAGCCTACGGAACAATGAACTAACTTACATGCATGTGTACCAGTGTAATTAACATAACAGTAAGTTAGTGTGTCAATTTACAACGCAGCTTGGAGGGAAGTGATAGAAATGTTTACAACATAAACAGGAAGATAAACTACAATGATGATAATGTCTGTGAAGATATACAAATGTAGCTTTTGCTTGTTGCTGAATAATACTCCATCAATGAGTGGATTTTGTCTGTTCAGTGTTGTTTATAATGTTAAAGACCCGATAAGAGATTGTGTTACTTCCTATGCATGACATATCAGAAAACATGAGTGATTAGAGATAGGTTTTTAATTAGATTGTCATTGTACTGTAACTTACCTCTCTATTCTCACTGCATATCTTACAGAGCCACAGTTGTTGTTTGTTAGCATTGAAAGTATCTATTCCACATTTTGTACACACCGCCTACAGATTATAAAATAAACAATGTTTAATTACTTTGCAGATAGTCAGTAATTCCCTTTTATAAACAAGGATAGCCACTAGCTAAAGGATCATCAAAATTTACACCTTTATTTGGAACATGAGATCAGAATAATTACCGTCAAACTCATAAAACAACAAGGATCCAAAATCCTTAAACTTGAGTATTTCTCAGATCTGAGAATATGATTCAACTTCAGCCAATCCTGAAATCTGATTGGCTAAGAAGGTGAAGTAAAGAATGCTCTCAAATTTCAGAATATTCATTGTTTTTAGAACTCTAAGTCACGACCACAAAACCATGTTATGATTATTTAATGTCAAAATCTTCTTTGGAACTGTTTCATATTAAAATCTTCTTTGGAACTGTTTTATATCAAAATCTTCTTTGGGACTGTTTCATATCAAAATTTTCTTTGGGGCTGCTTTACATGTATATCAAAACCTTCTTCTGGACTGTTTTATATCAAAATCTTTTTTGGGACTGCTTTATATCAAAATCTTCTTTGGGACTGTTTTATATCAAAACCTTCTTTGGGACTGTTTCATATCGAAATCTTCTTTTGGACTCTTTCATATCAAAATCTTTTTTAGGACAATTTTATATCAAAATCTTTTTTGAGACTATATTATGTCAAAATCTTCTTTGGGACTGTTTTATATCAAAATCTTCTTTGGGACTGTTTCATATCAAAATTTTCTTTGGGGCTGCTTTACATGTATATCAAAACCTTCTTCTGGACTGTTTTATATCAAAATCTTTTTTGGTACTGCTTTATATCAAAATCTTTTTTGGGACTGCTTTATATCAAAATCTTCTTTGGGACTGTTTTATATCAAAACCTTCTTTGGGACTGTTTCATATCGAAATCTTCTTTTGGACTCTTTCATATCAAAATCTTTTTTGGGACTATTTTATATCAAAATCTTTTTTGAGACTATATTATGTCAAAATCTTCTTTGGGACTGTTTTATATCAAAATCTTCTTTGGGACTGTTTCATATCAAAATTTTCTTTGGGGCTGCTTTACATGTATATCAAACCTTCTTTGGGACTGTTTCATATCAAAATCTTCTTTTGGACTGTTTCATATCAAAATCTTCTTTGGGACTGTTTCATATCAAAACCTTCTTTGGGACTGTTTTATATCAAAACCTTTGTAGGAACTATTTTACACAAAACCTCCTTTGGGACTTTTGCTAAAACCTTTTTTCTCTCTCACTTCTGGTCAGCGCAGGTTCCAACCCCACTGAAACTTAAGCTAATTTTTGTGAGAAAGTTTGCCAGTTTACTTACTGAAGATTGGTGGTGTCTTCCTGGATACAATGTAACCAGGTTCTCTCTTCCACTATTAAAAACTGGCAGCTACATGTACCAAACGACCGAAAAATTGTTGAACGTGGCGTAAAAGGTTATCAAAATTCAAAACCTCTTAATGACTGTTTTATGTTAAAACCATTTTTTTATTAAGTTGTATATGGTCTGACACATATCTTATGTTTTAACATGAAAATGATATTTAAAGAAACAGAGATCTGTAAAATCAAGAGGTTCATATTGATTTTAACCAGCATGGTTAATTTCACCCCAGTATCAAATATTCATTTTAAAATACCTTTTCTCTACTACCATTACATAATGCATTATGTATCAGCATGGGGGTTGAAATTGAGTCTAAATTAAATGAAACAGAATTTCAAAGGTAATATAAACAGGATATTTTTGATAATTTTCCATTCAATGGTTGTTTGGATTTCTGAATTTCAATTAAAGTACAAACTGTGTACCATAAACAAATATAGAGGACTACTGAACCTTACAGAAGTCATGGTGTACGTACTAAATGTATGTTAAGTTTAACATGTGTTCATTAAATTAAATGAGTCAGCACTGTCAAATAGTGTTGCAAATGTTCACTTAAAACTTGATCTGAAAAGGATAAAGTTATGTGAATCAAATAAATGTGTATAAATATTTTACACAACTCTAACAGCTTTACAATCAGATTGTGACAACCAGAATTTAATGGTTAAGAATTCCTGATTACAAATTACAAAGGACCATCTGGATAGATAAACTGATCCTGTTTTTTACCAGTACACAGTAGTCATGATGCATCTGGGATAGATTGATCCCAATCTTTAGCAGTACACAGTAGTCATGATGTATCTGGGATAGATTGATCCTGTTTTTTACCAGTACACAGTAGTCATGATGCATCTGGGATAGATTGATCCCAATCTTTAGCAGTACACAGTAGTCATGATGTATCCGAGATAGATTGATCCCGTTTTTACCAGTACATGGTAGTTATGATGTATCTGGTATAGTCTGATCCCATTTTTTACCAGTACACAGTAGACATGATGTATCTGGGATAGATTGATCCTGTTTTTTACCAGTACACAGTAGTCATGATGCATCTGGGATAGATTGATCCCAATCTTTAGCAGTACACAGTAGTCATGATGTATCCGAGATAGATAGATCCCGTTTTTACCAGTACATGGTAGTTATGATGTATCTGGTATAGTCTGATCCCATTTTTTACCAGTACACAGTAGACATGATGTATCTGGGATAGATTGATCCTGTTTTTACCAGTACACAGTAGTTATGATGTATCTAATATAGATTGATCCCAATCTTTAGCAGTACACAGTAGTCATGATGTATCTGAGATAGACTGATCCTGTTTTTACCAGTACACAGTAGTTATGATGTATCTGGGAAAAATTTATCTTGTTTTTTACCAGTACACAATAGACATGATGTATCTGGGATAGACTGATCCCATTTTTACCAGTACACAGTAGACATGATGTATCTGGGATAGACTGATCCCGTTTTTTACCAGTACACAGTAGACATGATGTATCTGGGATAGATTGATCACATTTTTTACTACTACACAGTAGACATGATGTATCTGGGATAGACTGATCTTGTTTTTTATCAGTACACAGTAGTTATGATGTATCTGGGATAGATTGATCCAGTTTTTTACCAGTACACAGTAGTAACGATGTATCTGGGATAGACTAAACCAAAACAAACTGTCCACGATAAATAGCATTATTGATAACCCGCACATCATGTACAAGTCTACATAAATCTTACATTAGCCTATGCTGCTTTGATTAAACCTTGTTGAATAGGGCATACATAGGGTCGAAATTTATTTTGTTTGGTAAAATCAGGCTTCTTCATACTGGTAGCAAGATGTGCCATGCAGTGACATTTTCAGCACAACACATTAATCTCTTCAACAAAATATTTCTCGTCTCTGTCATCTGAAAATTGGTCAGTTGCTTATCCAAACTATCATTTTCATTAATCTGCTGGCATCAAGTTGTGTCATGACATCAGTGCAACTAATTGAGACATGAATTCCAGGTAGCCACTTTTGTGAACATGTTACTCAAGACTCAATTATACTGGTAAGAAAATCTGATATGCTTGCTGATTGGTTGACAGTAAAGTGGTCAAAGTATGTGACATTCCATAAATGGAAAACCTTACAACACTTCAGATTGTCAGCCAATCAGTACTCTGAAGCATAGTAAGGTTTTCCTTATATGGAATGTCACATCTGTTACCAAAGGAAATTTCAGCCTTCCAGTGGAATTTTGTTAATATTTCTATCAATACGACAATTTTTGGAGCAATTTTTTGTTTCCTTCTGTTAGGAATGGTTTTCTAAAGAAAATTTAAAAAATTACAATAACTTCCCCAGAATGTGACTTTGAACAACTGAAATATAAGACACTTGATTTCATGTTAACACTGAGAAGAGGTGAAATTGAAAATGCTTTGTCTTTTGAAATTTCTGTGAATTTTTTTTTCAAACAATTATAACTTGCCTCATTGGACAAAATATAAGTCACTTGTCTGACTGCAAAATTAACAAGTGCCCATGACGAGGCCTACCTGCTTTACAGGGCAAAAACAATAATCTCTCATGGGCAAGATTAGATACAAGTAAATGTACTTACATTTTTACAATCATCACATTTGGTTGGATTTGCACCCAGTAAGCCAAATTCATCTCCACACAAAATGCATTGAGTGTTGCCATTTCCCATTGCATTTTTCTTCATGTTATCTAGTTTCTCTACCAGTCTCCTGTAAAATTAGAAGAAAGATAGTAATCATTAGAGATTTACAAGTACAAAAAAGTCATCATAAGGGATTTACAAGTACAAAAAGGTCATCATGAGAATTTACAAGTACAAAAAGGTCACAATAACAATGACTGGTATAGCAAGTTGTAATCCAAACATACTAACTTTCTAAATGTTTCTTAAAATTGATCACATAAATTTTCTGTCTTCACTTACTATCATGTAAATGTTTCCTATAATCAGAACATATTTCATACTATCAAATTTCATGCAATATGAATACAATACATCTCTAAATGTTTCCTTGAACTTGAACATGTTCTAAAAGTCTTTTTCGATCTGAACATCAACCTTATACAGACTTTAAGTAAGCCATGAGTGTACATTTTTGTTTCAAATTGCCTCAAAACACTATCAACATTTCCCATATTCTGATAACTTCATACACCTCTCTTACATTCTCAACACTTTCTACACGACTCTTTTGGTCTGAACACTTTCTATATGTCTCCAATATTCTGAACACTTTCCACACATCTCTTATAGTCTGAACACCTTTTACATGATGTCCACACTTTGAGCACTTTTTACATGTACCTAACATTCTGGACACATTCTACAAGCCTTCTACACTGAAATGTCTAAGTCTGATCACCTTCATGTCCTCCACACTTTGGCCACTTTCCACATGCCCCAACACTCTGACCATTTTCTACATGTCCCTACATTCTGGACACTTTCTACATCTACACCCAGAATATTTTCTACATGTGCATGTCCCCTTCATTCTGAACACCTTCTACATGCCCTCTACAGTTAGAATACATTTTACAAGTCTCCTATACTCAAAACACTTTCTACATATCCCCTGCACTCTGGAATGTTTCTACATGTACAGTACATTCTGAACATATTCTACAAACCTTCTATGCCCTACAATATCTTTATGTCCCCAACTTCAATCTGAACACTTTCTTCATTATCATACATTTTGAACATGTTTGTTTATTGTTGTTTAATGTCCCACTCAAGAATCTTTCAGTCATATGGAGACATCACTAAATGCCAGTGAAGGGCTTCAAAAGTTGAGAGCGCGATCCTGAACATCTCCTCGATTGAGCCACATTCTAAAATCCATTTTTGAACATCTCCTCTATAGTCAAAACACTACATTCTGTACAAACATGTATCTGACATTCTACACGATTCCTGACAATCTGTACACTCTATATGTTTCTGACATTCTGAACACTCTATATGTTTCTGACATTCTGAACACTCTACATGTTTCTGACATTCCACACTCATTCTGACACTGAAACACACTACATGTATCTGAACACTCTTCTGAACACTCTACATCCTGACATTCTAACACTGACATTTTTTCTGCTGAACACTCTATATGTTTCTAACATTCTGAACACTCTACATGCTTGTGACATTCTGAATACTCTACATGTTTCTGACATTCTGAACACTCTACATGTATCTGACATTCTGAACACTCTATATGTTTCTAACATTCTGAACACTCTACATGCTTGTGATATTCTGAATACTCTACATGTTTGTTGACATTCTGAACTACATGTTTCTGACATGTTTACATTTTGAAACATGACATTCATGATACTTTCTTTTCTTTCATGCTTGTGACATTGGCCGATACAATTGTTTTATACAAAGCTTACATCCTTTTCTACCTGACAGGTCATTCTGAACACTCTATATGTTCCTGACAATCTGTTGGTCAGCTTTCTGGAATGTTATGTGTCACTGACATTTCCTGAACACTAAAGGAGAATTTATGTTTCTGACATATCAGTGAAAGACTCTACATGTAGAAAAATTCTGAACATACGATCCTGAACCTTCATCTCTACATCAATGTTTCTGACACTTTACTGACCCATCAACACGTACTCTACAAATTGCTTGTGACATTCCGATGTCACACTTCTGTGACATTTTTGGGACATTCTGAGAACACTCTATATTGTTCCTGAATTTGACAAAAACAATGCTGTTCACTCTATATGTTATCATCTGACATTCCTGAACAGGCTCTATATAATTTACTGACACAGCATTATTTTTCCAAGAACATTTCCTTTACATGTTCCTATATATAATTCTGAACACTATTACATGTTGATCAGAGAAAGACATTCTGATCACTGAATAAAGCTCTATACTCACTTCCTGACATTCTGACCACACCCACTCTACTCCTGTTTGTGACATAATATACACAGGTGTGAACACATATTTCAGCATGTTTCCTGACATTCTGATAACACTCAAATACATGTCTTCTAGCACATTATCTGAACACTATCCCGGACATGTTATCTGACAATCTCTAATCACTCTGTATATGTTACCTTGACAATTACATCTCTGAACACTACATGTTGTTGAACACAACATGTTGTTGACATTCTAACACTCTATATGTTCCTGACAATCTGAACATATTTACATATATTATATACTGACATTATGAAGTCACGTCTCTATGTTCTACACTACATTCGCCCGGAATACAATCACTATTTCTACGCGGGTCGCCGCAGTTTGCGATGGAGTCCTACAGTTTCCATGTAACACTTTACAGTATGTGAACAGAATTATTCGATGAACACACTACATGTATCTGACATTCAGCGTGAACACTCTATTACAAGTTTTGTATCTGACATTCTGAATTAGTATATGTGGATAGTAAACATCAATGTGTTTTATACTGGACTTAAAAAACAATTTATTCCGCTGACACTGCCAACTCTATATGTGTTTCGGAGCAACAGTTCTGAACACCTCATTACATGCTACAATGTGACATTCTGAATACTATTATCATGTTTGCCTGGACATTCTAAAAACAGGAGTTCGCCTCTAGCAACATGAATTATTTTTCTGACTGTTTTTCTGAACAATAAACTGTTCGTTTATAAATGTTTCTCACTGACGCGACATTCTGAAACACCCGCTCTACATGCTTGTGATGAGAAATTCTGAATGGTACTCTACTTGAACTGTTCCCCTCTGCAGGACATTCTGAATAACTCTACATGTGGCTTTCATGACAAGTCATGAACACTCTACATGCTCAGGTGTACCCCGCCCCTACCCTTATACGTAACAGTTTCCTGTCAACACGTATCAATTCATGAAGCTCTGTGGGTCATATTTTTCGTTAGTTGAGAGAAAAAACAATTGAAACTAAATGATATATTTCCAGACCACCTCATCAAATATGTTACCTGACAATTGTTTCTGTGGAATTTTCTAATTTTGCTTTTCCTGTAACATTAATAAAAACACAAAATCTAATTCTCGAAGTAAAAATAAAGTTTCACCGTAAACAAAACTAAAACTATGATAAAACAAACTGAATATTCACTCAAACAGTCGAGTTCATTAATTGGACAAAAAATGATCTCTGTATTAAAATTCACTGATACCCACAATCCAAACCGTAAACTGAGATGTTTCTGACATTCTGAACACAGTTCTACATTTGCTTGTATTTTCTGACATTCATATTCGCAATATATTAATCAGGACAAAACACTCTACAGTTTTTTTCTGACATTCTTGAACACTCTATATGTTTC
Source organism: Atrina japonica (assembly GCA_030159075.1). Taxonomy (NCBI): domain Eukaryota; kingdom Metazoa; phylum Mollusca; class Bivalvia; order Pterioida; family Pinnidae; genus Atrina; species Atrina japonica. Next base: position 656,546 of record BROG01000350.1, on the reverse strand, counting down.
CTGACAATCAATATGTACAAAACTCAAGAATATTTTGTTTCTGACATTCTGAACGAACACTCTATATGTTTCTGAAAAAAACATTCTGCCTGACTCCCCGAATCCACTACGTTTCCACATTATGTTCCTGACATTCTGAAGCTATTACTCTACATGTTCTGAGTGAACTGACATTGAACTTGAAATCGACACTCATATATTCCTGACATTCTGAACACTCTATATGTTTCTGACATTCTGAACACTTTACATGTTCCTGACATTCTGAACACTCTACATGTTTCTGACATTATGAACACTACATGTTCCTGACAATCTAATCACTCTATATGTTCTTGACAATCTGAACACTACATGTTGTTGAACACAACATGTTGTTGACATTCTGAACACTCTATATGTTCCTGACAATCTGAACACTTTACATATTCCTGACATTATGAACACTGATAGCATAGCAATATATTGGTAAGTTTCTGACATTATGAACACTCTATCTTATTTTTTTTTATATTTCCTGACATGATAGGGGCGTAATCCTTTACGCCTCAATTCTATCAGTTCTTTGACAATCTGAACACTATGCCATGTTTCTGTCACCATGTGTGATTCTGATCACTCTATTTTGAAATTTCCTGACAATCTTCTGACATCGTTATACATGTTCCGATGAGGACATTCTGAACTGTGTTTGCTTTACATGGTAAGATTTAAAAGCCCACTGACAGAGTTCTATCACATCGACTCGTCTTTGTTCCTACATTTTGACAACTTATAATACAAGAATTTTCAAAAAACCTTTTCATGAAAGATACCGCAATAATTGACTTTCTTTTGCGGAGGACGATATTTCAAATGATGGCAAATTTCATGTCGAGATAGCAAAATTTTAGTTTAGCCTTTTTTGCCCAAAATCTATTGGCTTTTTCAACGACATATCAACATTGTTTGAAAAAAAAAATATACAAAGCTTACCCAATCCTCTCCTGGTTCACTCAAGACCTGCTCCAGGTATTCTGAAACCCGATAAATAAAACAAAATATCAAAACAAAAAATCATTCATTATGTGTTCTTGTTCTTCCATGCTCAGTTGGTCAGCTTTGTGGAATGTTGAAAGTTTGTTTGTGTGCACTGACCAACCAGTTCCAAGCCTACAAAAAATAAAGGAGAATTGAAAATGTATTGGTGTCATTTGCTAATAAAAAAAAGTGAGCGTAAAAAAATGCTACATGTATATTTTACCAATTTTATAACAAAAAAACATGAACTCTTGGAAAATGGTAAGGGAGGATAGAAAATGAACTGAATAGCAAAATATCGATCCTGCTAAACCTTCATCAAATTCTAATCGGCATAGGTCAAAAAATCTTTCAAGTTGGTTTCAACCTCACGCTTTAAGTTGGTTAGTCACCCCCCCCCCCACTTTACAACATTAACGTATTTTCAGATTCGAAATCAAATAAAGATTTTTGGAATTACGCGAGACTTGAACTTCTAGTCAAGGGAAAATTAGCCATTTATCTTTTGCCTATTTGTTCTAAATATTTTAAAGAGCGATAAGTCACACTTAAACTGTGACGTAATTTTTGGGACAGGTGTTGCTCTTGTGAGATTGGATAGACTCCACCCGATGAAGTGATTCTATTTACCCGAACTTTGAAAAACATTTGATTATGCTATGCTTGCTTTCAAGGCACATGATATATAATGCATATAAAAGGGATTATTATCATCTGCATTAATTGGTCTCCTTTTACAGGCTAAAATTGATTTTTATTATTAATTGTTTACTCTATGTGATTTGGCAAAACCCGGGTGCGGTATGACGATGACCAGCATTCCAGATTAATTTTTTCTAAGATACAGTATTTCCTTATCTCAGTTATATCATAAACTTAATTGAATTGATATATATAATATATATATATGATATAATTCCCAACATGCTATTCCTAAAACATTTGATTTTCTTTTTACATTTGTACTTTTATGCATAGATGGGTAAAAACAGAGAAAGACATGAAGATACATTGTACAGATTTCCTTGAACTGAATAAAGCTACTGTACTTTTTCTACATTTTGTAAACAAAATACTCACTTGGCCCTGAGAGCCAGCTGGCGGTCATTTGGACACAAAACACCGGTAGTTTAAGTGGAATGGTCTCTATACCATACCACTTCTATTGATGTAAACTTTTTTGATTTCTCCCATGATACCTTATATTGTACAGCAGGTGTTAACTACCAATGAATCTCGGCAGCGAAATTTCTGATTCAATACACTTGTTCCAATAGATAATCTGGTTCAATACTTCTGTCTTCTAGCAGATTATCTGAATCTGTATATCTCTATCCCCGGATAGTTGACAACTTATCTGGCTCTTATCTCTTCTCAATCAGATTATCTGGGTCTGTACCTGTAGTTGTTACCTGTTGTAAGAAAGACAAAGAGATATTGAACATTTCTACAATAATTGTCGCATTCAAGCGAATAGTAATGTATTTTTTTTATATTTACATACAAGGTACAATACAACATATTTCGTTACAAATTCCAGTATATAAATATATTTATGGTTTTCAACATATATATTTTCAACAGCCGCGATTTTGCGATATTTTGATAATACCCCGCGATTTGCGATATTTAACCGCCGCGATATATAAATAGCCGCAACATAAATGATGACGTGACTTTTGAAATCCGCGTGGCCTTAATCATTACAGTATATATTTGGCACTGCTTTATTCCTACTTCAACATGAAATAACAAATTACTGTGAAACTTGTATATAATGAGCTCCTTTGGGATACGAGAAAACTGGTCTTTATAGGGAGGTGGTCTTTATAAGAGGTTGATTTGTACACAAATGGTACTATTGGAGATGGCAAAAATGGTCTTTGTAACCAGGTGGTCTTCACACACAGGTGGTCACTAAAGCAGGTTTTATATGCATTATCTGGTGGCTGAGCCAACAAAATTTGGTCCTGCAAAATTTATTAAAAAAAATTAGTAACATCACAAAAAAATATTAATGAAATACATTGTATAAGTGATATAATGTACCGGGTATATAAAATTTTGAATTTTGAATGTGTTTTATGCCACACCCTACAAGTTTTCACTTATATAGTGGCAGCCAGTTTTTATTGGTGGAGGAGAGGACCAAATTACAATGTACCCAGGAAGAGACCACTGGCCATCCACAAGTAAACTAGCAAACTTTTTCACAAAATCGGCTTAGTTCCAGTGGGATTTGAACCTGCACTCATGCACATGTGTAGTATTTCTGTTGTTTGTGAATTATACTGAGGGAGGTAGCCGAAATCTTTAGCAAAACCTCAAGCTCATGTTTTCATTTTATTATTTTCACTTCTATAGTTACATGTATTTGTAAAATATTTGGGCATGATTTTATGAGCAAAATCTTTCTTTTTTTAACAAAACATAAATAAAAAAGACAAATATTTGAGGACTGTACTCAAAATTTGAGTTTGTACTAAAACAATTTTTATTTTATATTTCTTCAGTTTTCTTAAAATGAGTTAAAAATATTATCATTTGCATTAATTTATATTATATCAATATAATCTATGCTGCAAATATGTCCTGTTGCGACATACATTATTTGTGTTTTCATTTCTAACTCAGGAATAATCAATTAAGCTCTTAATGTCAATAATTACTTTCATAACAACCATGATACCAAAGCATTTCCAAATGCTATTCAATCCATTTTGTAAATCAAGTTTAAAAATGATTAAAAATCTATAATACCACAATCAGTTATATGTGCTACTTTAAACACACATTTTGCTGATAATTCAGTATTACACTAAAGCTGACAAATTTAAGTGAATCTAGACCAAGTAAATAACTAAATTACAGTGAATCTAGACCTAGTGAATTAGAGCAAATCTAGACCTAGTGAATTAGAGCAAATCTAGACCTAGTGAATTAGAGCAAATCTAGACCTAGTGAATTAGAGCAAATCTAGACCTAGTGAATTAGAGCAAATCTAGACCTAGTGAATTAGAGCAAATCTAGACCTAGTGAATTAGAGCGAATCTTGACCTATTTAAATACAATGGATCTAAACCTAGTAAATTACTGGGGATCTAGACCTAATAAATTACAGTGAATCTAGACCAAGTAAATTATATGGGATCTAGACCTAATAAATTACAGGGGATCTAGACAAGGTTAATTACAGGGGATCCAGACCTAGTAAATTACAGTGAATCTAGACCTAGTAAATTACAGGGGATCTAGACAAGGTTAATTACAGGGGATCCAGACCTAGTAAATTACATGAGATCTAGACCTAGTAAATTACATAGGATCTAGACACAGTAAATTACTGGGGATCTAGACCTAGTAAATTACATATTACAGTAGCTTGAGTTTAAGTTCATTTTAGGCTTTTTCGAGATGGCTACTATCGATGGCCATCTTGGATTTCAAACTCCCAAAATGACAACACCAAGTCAAAGTGAGGTACTTAACATTCCTATGAAGTTTCATGTAAATTCCTTCAGCAGTTTTTAAATTAGTTCAAAATACGTTTTTCAAAATAACATTGGATTTCAGCATATTCAGAACAATCTGGCAAATAACAAAACTTAGTCAGGGCAAGGTGATGTTTCATGTACATGTAATGTCTCTTGGGGGCATAAAAGAGTCCATGTACAAAACAACAGACTCCACACCTTATCAAATGTAAAATAGCAGTATATCACAGCATACATTACATCTTCAGGTAAATCTGTGTGTATCTGTATAGCATAAAAGCTTTATCTACCTATAAACAACACCTGTGATGAACAAAATACAAAAAAACCCATAAAAACAAAAATCGTGATATTCATGATATTGTCATAGATGCGTCGCCAGGGCAGATCGTTGAAACTGCAAAGTTTTGAGCAGATTTATCAATTTTCTATACATACACTTTATGGAGTAAATATTTTATTTGTATTGCAATACAGATTTATCTCACCTGAGGTGAGTTGACATTAAAATGAAAGTAAACTACATTGCCATTAATCAATACATGTACATGTAAAGGATATGGAGATACTTAAGCTAACAAAGTGTTTTAATGTATATACATATAGACGTGTTTTACATGTATATGTTGGATAATATCATAATTTATGAAAAGAAATCAAATGTGAATATAATGGCCAAGTAAACATTAGAATTTTTTTATGAATGGAAGGAACACCAAAGTTTAGGTCTAACCGTGCATATATTTTTCATCAAAATGACAGCCTTGTATGTCTTTTAGCAAAAACAACATGGTTGAGTGTTTACATGTATATGATAACTGATTGAGGTCATAAATCGGTATCACACATTGTATTTAAACTAAGGGCATTAGCTGTGTTTACCAAAAAAAAAAAAATTATTTCAATTTTTTTCTACGTTTACTACTTATGCCTGATGCACAATAACAAGTAAGAGCCATACACAGGCATTAAAAATCTAATATTCCTACGGTATATATTTTGTAACAAGAAGGCGGGGTCCAATGTGATATGCATATACAAAATTTGATCAATTGCAAGTGAATAGTTGCCAAACTAGGTGTTCACAAAATATATAGGGATTAAGAATTTTTATGCCTGTGTATATCTCTTTTTCATTAATATCATTGTATATCAGTCTAAGTAGTAAAAAAAGGAAAGACATTTTTGAAGAAAAAAATGCTTATGCCCTTTAAACCTTTAACATAATAATACAAATTTTTGCAAAGATAGACATAGATGTTGAAAATTGGGGCTTAGCCCCCAGAAGTTTCTGGCATGTGTGTGTGTTTTAAGTTGGTTTAGCCCCCCCACTTTCAATTTGCTTCCGACGCCAACGTATCATATTTATTCTTTGACATGATAAAACAGACCACACAAGAACATAAAGACATTGAAAGACGACCCAATCTGAAACTCAAATGTTGTCTCTCAAGAAGGTGGAATCTTACTGTAAGTTTTACTCAAAGGTTTACTTAACTAAGTGGCTTTTCAGAATGTGGTCTCTCAAGACAGCTTTCACTGTATATCTTCAGTAAATTAAAATCTGATTAACACATTATATAATTTGTGACTCGTGTCATAATTTTTTGGCTTCTTATATAATTATTACAGAGTATCAATATGATTCATATTACAATTTCTTGGCTTCTTATTGCAAAACATCAATATAGTTTCCAATTAAGCAATACCAAAGCTGTATTAACATGTATGTGCTGATGGCATTGTTATAAATTTTGCCTTTGCTTTCTCAGTAATATATATACATGTACATGATAATAATATACATGTATTTGCACCAGGTATTACACCCAATACTATATAGTCCTATTGCAATTCGGCAGTTAATAACTGAGAATGTACAAATCATGAAATAGATAAATGACTTAACTACTGGATATCAATTAGAACAGGTGTTGCGTTACCATGGCAACACTCAATATTTGCCTTCTGGTTAAATTTCTACTAGATTAACATTTGATTGTGGTCCATCTGTCCTTCAGTCAATAGTCAAGCTGTTTTTACCATTAATAATATATAAAGACAGTATTAATCTTGTTTAAATTTCATATACTACATACATGTAGGTGGATCTAAGATTTTCAAGAAAGTTGTATAGGCCCTGAACTGTCAGTCACAAATATAAAACTTACCCAACAACTCAGGTTTGAATACAAAGACCTACATGTAAGGGCTATTTTCATACTTAACAAGGTCCAGGAACATATGCTAATCTTTCATAGTCTGTATTTATCCAATATAAAATGTCATACAAAATGAATTCTTAGCTCAACTGACACTGATACAAAGACAGTAATTTACATGAAAAACTCATCACTGCATATTTAATGTAAACACACATATTTCCTCGTTTACAGTAGTACACAGGTCCTATGTTTCAAGGTACACTTTATTATATTTTAAGGTATGTAGATTCAAAATTTCAATTTAATTTACAAATTTGATTATTACTTGATAAGATGAGCATGATTACATGAATTAAAAACAATTCATTAATTAAAACCCTGTAATTGGACATTGTAGACCTGGTGAAGGTCAACTATTAAAGATCCAGTGATGATCAGCAACATGTACTATATGTTTGGTTAAGGTCAACTACTAAAGGTCTGGTAAAGGTCAACTACTGCTGGCCTGCTGAAGGTCAACTTATTAATGTCTGGTGAAGGTCAACCACTGAAGACTTTGTGATGGTCAACTACTGAAGACCTGGTGAAGGTCAACTCATGAATATCTGATGAAGTTCAACTATTAAAGGTCTGGAAGGTCAACTATTAAAGGTCTGGTGAAGGTCAACTCATGAAGAATGGTGAAGGTCAACTATTAAAGGTCTGGTAAAGGTTAACTTGTAAGGGTCTAGTGAAGGTCAACTCAAGAGGGTCTGGTGAATGTCAACTACTGAAGGCCAGGTGAAAGTTTCAATACCTTTTTGATAAAACACAACTACACTCCTCAGTAAATTTCAATACAGTCTATTGGACCTATCTGATGAAAATTTGAATAATTTCTGACTTCCTGTATGGCTTTACACATTTCATGAAACAGCATTCTAACAGCTAAATGTACATTCAGTATTTGATTTTTCCCCTTAAATCTTTTTAAAAATGAAGTGATCAGCATTCATACATATGCATATATACCTTGTACATTACAAAATTTAATATTTTTATAATTCAAGTAATTTTATTAATTTTTACAACTACATGTATTGTCAACCTGATAAATTTTGCAATTTGCAAGGAAATACATGTACAGTAAAACCTGCTTTAGCAACCACCTGAGTATAAAGACCACCTGGTCATAAAGACCATTTTTTGTTGTCCCCAATAGTACCTTTTGAGTGCAATTCAGTCTCTATATAAAGACCGCCTCCCTATAAAGACCAGTTTTGTTGTGTTCCTAAGGAGGTCTTTATATAAAAGTTTCACTGTATAACTAATTGCTACATGTATATATCACACGCATACAACAATATTTAGACAAAATATATATTTCCCACAAATGTTTAAACTTAAATATTCAATGCTTACATGTATTTCAGTATAAGAAATTTAGAATATCAGTTGTTGATGTAGGAGACAGTGAATAAATGGCATTTATTACACTGTACCTCAATCATGTACATGTGTGATGTATATCTAAAATAATTTTTTGGAAATTGACTATTTATGAACAACCTCAATACATTTACTTGAAAGCTAATTGAGTTCAGATACCTTTTATATACATTATATTACATATACAACATTTATTTGTAAATAACATATATTGCATTTAGTCAAATGGAAAGCATTAAACCATTATAAAATGTACCATAGTTAGAAATGTAATTTTTAACTCAGAAATTTCAAGCTATAATATACATGTACATGTACAGGTGATACAAGAATACAGATTTATACAATTTATTACATGACTTTCTACAACTGACCCAATATCATTTTGTTTCCAACAATGTAGTACATGTAATAGATGAATTAAGTGTCACGAAAGCAGTGGGATCAGCACATCCATATCCATAGTGTACCAATCTAATAAAAACCCAATCTCTCACCACTCCCGTTTTCAGATATGTTACATAGAGGATCTAACAAAATCCACTATGGGGTGATGTGCAGATGACCTCTCGTAGGTGTGTAATGTTTGACCAATGAAAATGCGACTTACAAAATCGAATGGCAAAGCCATGTGATTTATTTTACAAAAAGGTAACCATTTGTCCTGAAAATTTTGTCAGAATATCTTTGGTGACTTATCCAAGGTTATGAAAATAATTCTTTATTTTCAGATTTTGTATGCTCGGTGAGGTTTATAATGAAAAAAAAATGTTTACATCCCTTTGCCAATAAATCAGTTACAAGACTGTGTAAGTCGCTTTTTCATTGGTAGAAAATGACACACCTACAAGGTCATCCGCATGTGACCCCATACCGGACTGCGTTAGGTCCTATATGCAACATATCAGAAAATGGGAGTGAGTAGAAATCAGTTTTTAATTAGATTGATAGTGTATGTAAGTACATACGAGGAATCTTGGAATAAGTTATATCCATTTCAAGGCAGCTATTAATACTGGCACTACTTCAAAATTGTTCAAATTAATACACTTAACTATTAGCATAACAAATTCCATTGAGGCAGCCGAGGCATGCCTCGGCCAAAATAAAACATTATTTTTTTATTCTAAAATTGTCATCAACTCCATTGCGTAATGCCCACGCTCTTTCGAACAACCATGTCTGTTCCAAGGATATTTTGCTATATTGAATTTGTACTAATGGAGAAAGAATTCAACTTGAGTAGATTTCAGATGCTTTTCTTTAGAGTTTGTAATAGAATCTTTCTCACTTAAACTGGGATGAGTTTACTGGGGTTTTATTAGCAGGTCTCTCTGATATTTTACCAATAATTTACAGAACAAATGAAAAGCAAACATGTCTACTTTCTAAATGAAAAATTTTGATTAAAATTCCACAAATCATATTCTACATCTGTGTCCTCGTACATTGTACAATGTACATGTACAATGTATATGTATCTCAGGAATTTTTTTGAATAAAAATGCATGTTTACTCTTTATTTTTATGTTGAAAGTGTTACATGTACTGATGTAGAACTATAAATTCTATTACATTGATGTTCAATTATGTTATATACAGTATAACCCTGTTATACTGCCACCATTTGTTTAGCCAAAATTTGGCATTATATAGGGGTTTGACGGTAGTTAAATTAAACTTTAAAAAAAACTGTGGCATTTAAAGCATGGTGGCAAACGAAACCAGGGAATTATTAAGAGGTTTTACTGTACATTTGTTCTTGGCAAAATTTTGTCAGTAGGTAGAATAGTTGAAATAACACCAGTCGGTACAAGGCGATCTGACTGTACCACATCAGTACATCTATTACCAATTACATACATGTATAGCTCAGTAAATGAATATATCACAGATCAATAGTATTTACTTATTAGCTTCTATTGGTATTATCAACTCTACAGTTACATGTATATTAGTATCTCTTGATATGTCGTCTTCATTTCTTTCTACAGTCCGTCACTTGTGTCACTATATCATATTGTATATTTCATTTCGTGTTGTACAACACCTATAAGCATGTGCTTTTGGTAATAAACTATATTGTACTATGCCAAGTACAATTTTATGTACAAAAGTAAGCAATTTTAAAATATCAAAACTCTCTAATCTTACACAATCATAACCAAATTATACCACCATTTTATAAATACAACCTATACATAGTACAGAAATCTATGTTTTAACATAATTCCCAATATCATCATGATTACAGTGTACTAACCTTATCACAATGCTAGTGTTTACAATGCAGATGTAATCCAAATTAAATTCCTCTCTCATTCAGTACTTTTTTTTAACCTAGAATCCTGTGACCTCTGAGCGTAGCATCAGAAATTACAACTTGTTACTAAATAAGGATGGTCCAGTTATCAACACAGAAGGTAAAAACAAGAAATCATTGTGAACAAGAGTGTGTTCTCCCAGCAACATCAGTTCTGTGTGTCAGCTAAGTTCTGACTGACAAATCAATATCCATGTCTATTTCATTCACCAGGCTATCTCACGCTCCGATATAACAGCCAGCAACCCTTTACATAAATCCATACTCCATTGTATGAATCATTAGTTATTGTGTATAAATTTATTTTTAAAAAAGAAAAATACACAACATTAAAACTTGTTTACTCTCTACTTAAATAATGTGATCTTAATGCATATAGTGGTACTAAAACAAAGTCAACACAGTAAGATAAGTTTGTTCATAAGGAGATCAATCAAGTACATTGATCAATTTTGCTGTTGTACAATGTACACAGGTGACTATTGTATACAGGTATACTTAAATACTGTGATGTAATACATGAAGTGGTATTGAAACAAAGTGAACACAGTAAAATAAGCTACATTGTACATACGTAGTTTATACGGAGGTCAATTGAGTACACTGATCAATATTGCTGTTGTGCACAGGTGGCCATTGTATACAGGTTAAGATACTGCAAGGGTCTAGTAACATAAAATTTGAAAATATACAGTCAATTCGTGATAAACCTCCACCATTTGTTATATAGAAATTATTGCAGTTATCATGTTTGGCGATGAACTGAATTTCCCCATTGCTGTTTTATGCTTCACTTACAATTGTTGGTTTTTTTTTCAGCTATGGTCATCAGAAAAGAGGAGGGGGTGGGGGGAGTTGGGAACACTTAACACATACATTGTACATGTACACTGTATGTTAATTATCTAAGAAGGTTTTTACCAAACCACTAAAAGTACAACAACATTCTATAATTCTATCTTCAGCACCACAAAACTATGAAATTGATTCCAACAGTATACTGTAACATGGCACCGCATTCGACCCATTAAGTGCCTAGGGCACTACAAAAATCAGGAAAAAGGGTTGAGCACTTAATGGAACCAATTAATAATCAAACTGATGTAAAACAGTTAATTTTTTATAAGGCATAGTGGTAAAGATTTGTTGTTGTTGTTACCATGGACACCAATCAACATAATTCTACAACAATATATAGAATCTTGCAAAAAATTATGCACTGTTTCTTAAGTTCACGAATCAAAGAACACTGTGAATTAAGTCAATATTTGCACTGCAAGTTATTTCTCCCACTGTACAGTAGAAAAGCCACAAATACACTATGATTTTTATGGTTGTACAAATAACTATACAGTCAATTCTCCATAAACTACCACCTTTTGTTGTTTAGAAACTATGGCAATATATATATTGAGTTTGGTGATGAATTGGATTTCCAAGTCTTGGGGAAAATAGTTACCGTTCTTTGATATCATAGATATATCTTTAATGAACAAAACTAGGAAGGGAGTTCACATTAAGTAATTATCTTGTTTGTTTGACTCTTTATTACCTGGTCTCACTACTGCTGCCCGATTAACACCGGTGATCTATACCATAGCGACCAATTAGTTGGATCACTGACAACGATCACCTATGGCGGTATATCAAGATAACTGACATTTTGAAATGGACACTTTTTTTAAAAAATAAAGCAGTGAATTGCGATAATGATTTTGGCATTATAAAAAGAATTTTATGTAGCAGGGAAAACCTTTCTGAAAAAAATGTGCAGTATTGCGAAGAATGGCAATGAACTAAGTGGTGATGAATCAAGAATTTACTGTATGTGTCATTATCAATGTCGTCATTAAAGTGTGTCCAAATAGCCTTATGTAAACAGGTAAACACGGTTATAAAAATAATATTTGTGAAGATGCAGCTTTTTGACAAACAAATTCACATCATTGTTTATCACTTCAAAACAACAACAAATTGAAGTGTTGATTACATAACGGATGTAGTATGTCATTGTTATGTCTGCTTATAGTAATAAATATGTAATCCACAAAATGTTTAGCAGTAAACAACTTACTTTTGCCATAGATACAGGTAAATTATCCTCAGTTATGAGACATGTACTTTTTCTTAGAAATACATGTATAGGAAACTATAACTGTGAGGACATTATTTGTTTTAGTGCTCCAAACATCTGTATCATACATGTACATGTACCTGAATTGGGCAAAAGGCAAATTCATTTTAAATTTTCTTTCTAATTTTGATATGAAAATAAAACAAAATTTCAGATTTTTTATAAAAATGAAAAAATTAAGTTGACATAATAGCCTGAATTACATAAAGTCACATCTTTTAAAATCACCTTCGATAGACTATTTACAGTAATTCTGGGCTACCACTTAACCTTGAAATCACCTTCAATAGACTATTTACAGTGATTCAGGGCTACCACTTAACCTTCAAATCAACTTAAATAGACTATTTACATGTATAGTGGTACAGGGCTACCACTTAACCTTCAATTTACCTTCAACAGACTATTTACAGTGGTTCAGGGCTACCACTTAACCTTGAAATCAACTTAAATAAACTATTTACATGCACAGTAGTTCAGGGCTACCACTTAACCTTGAAATCACCTTCAATAGACTATTTACAGTGATTCAGGGCTACCACTTAACCTTCAAATCAACTTAAATAGAGTATTTACATGGACAGTAATTCAGGGCTACCACTTAACCTTCAAATTAACTTAAATAAACTATTTACATGTAAAGTGGTACAGGGCTACCACTTAACCTTCAAATCAACTTAAATAGACTATTTACATGTATAGTGGTACAGGGCTACCACTTAACCTTCAATTTACCTGCAATAGACTATTTACAGTGGTACAGGGCTACCACTTAACCTTCAATTTACCTCCAATAATAGACTTTTTACAGTAGTTCACGGCTACAACTTACCCTTCAAATAACTTTCAATGGAATACATTTGTCTATTTACAGTGGATCTGGGCCACTTAACCTTCAGATAACGTTCAACAGACTACATGTACTTAGAGTGACCCATAACAGCAATAAAAAATTCATACAGACAATTTCAATATCTACATACACTATGGCCAAACTATTGGTGTTATTCAATGAAAGAGGGCAGCTCGTGGACGGGCCTTTGGCTCACTTGGAATAGTCCAAGTCATGTAACCTGACAGGGTAGAGTCTTGTAAACCGTTTATTTCTTGACCTGGATGAGTTTAAATTTCAAATACAAGTGTAATGCAGCACAACAACATTAACAATATACTGGCAAGTGTAATTGTTCCTGTGGCTGTATACATACTTAAGTATATCCAGTGGGGAATAAAATGCATTTCCTGTGAAGCCTATCTTAACTCATTAACCACTGAAAAACAATGGACTTTTCTGTAAATCAATGACTTAGGCAAGTCCAAATATGTCTTTAGGGATGAATGAGTTAAATGATTAGACTGATTCCCATGATAATCAGATGGTTACATTATTCCACCAAGCCCAAGTTATAACTTATGTAAATCAGAGAATATTTACTGAAGTTCATAACTTACTGTCTGACCAACTTTAACTCAAAGTCTCTTGGCAACATTTGAGGGACTGCCTACATGTACAAATGTATAGCTTATTATAAAAAACCATCGCAGCACTTTTCACCATGTCTGAGAGTTCACCTGTTTTAGTATTGTCATTAACCATAACAGGTGAGATGTTCTCTAAAAACAATTTCCTTCATGGATGTAAGTACATGTAACATCAATTCTAGTGTTGTCAAATTGGTTGAAAATCATAAATGATTAATCGGTAGCATTGATTGACCCAAACTGATCAATGATCGACTTATAATCGAATTGGAAACTACTTAGGTTATTTTGCAAAATCTTAAAATGTGGTTTAGTGTATAATGATATTAATAATGATAAATTAAATTCTTATTTGCTGTTCTATTTTCATTGTCATTTCCAGGAAACATGGTTATGGACTGAAGCAAATTTTAACATGTTTAAGTTTTCATAAATCAACAGGTAAGTAACATTTAACATGTTAAGAGTGATTGTATCAGTGCTGATTGTAAGTCAGTAGCAACAGATTGTTTGAAATTAAGATAATAGAAAAAAATAATTTAAAACCAATTAGAAACGATTATGAAATCTCAAACTGATTGTCTTAAACTGACTACCTTTCCAACTGATGATCGATTTTGACAACACTAATCAATTCCAATCAACATTACATCAATCTAAATCATAATCTAGAAATAAATTAGTTCACATTATTACTTTAGCATTTACAAATGGACTCTAAGCTAATAGATTTTTTCTAGTAGTTAAAGATATGTAATATCCATTGCAATAAGCTAAAATATTTATGCAAATGGTAGCAACAATGATCATTTCATATACATGTACATATGCCATTTTTAAATGTTACCTAAGAGAGTCCAAAATCTGTAAACCTCAGTTTGCCAATTAACACACTCAAAATTTCAGGTACATGTACGTTGTACATGAGTAACAATTACTGAATTTTATATACTTCAAGGTATACTTACGAACACCTTAAGAATATTTCAAGTCCAATACAAAATCAACAGCATTTCAAATCATATACATCAATATATGCATGTATACATACATACAGAACATGTATGTTTGTATAAAATATGGAAATCAATCATTTCAAGGTTTCAAACAAAACACACTGACCTGTGGCTATTTACTTGTCCACTTTATATCTAATACCTGTTGTTTAAATATGTCTACAGGTACCTGTATTGTACTATAATCTTACATAAAAAATTGACAGGTTGAAGGGATTCCCATGTACATATGTACTAATACAAGATCTTTGTACCCACAGGGAAATATGTATCTACATGTACATCACGACATTATCACATTGATCTGTAAAGATTTACATGTTTTACTGTACTTTAATGAGTTTTAAGTACAAACTATGTGTAATGTTAGCATGTATGATGTACATTGAGAGAGAAAGGGGAAGGGAGTTGCAGCTTCCCATCCTTTCTGGGAATATCTACCTGCACATCCCAAAAACAAATTATTTAATTTTTGCCTGGATGACCAATAGTTAAACACTTGACTGACAATGTATAACTTAAGGGGGAAACAAGAACATATAGGCAGCTATGCCAATGGCACAAGATACATGTACATGTACATCCATCATGACACGTTTTTGAATTTTAACATATAAAGTCCCATAACTCTGTAACGGAAAAAGTCAAAATCGTAATAATCAAAACAGTACCTACATGTACATGTAGTATTCATGGAACCAAACTTTGTGTAAAACTTCCAATGATTCGTGACAGCAAATTTGACTTATTGTCATACATTTCTTTATATGAAATTTCAACAAATACATGTATAACAGTCTGATATCTCTGTATGGGTAAACAACAAAATTAATTTAGAGGTACTTAGAATACAGGGAACCAAACACAGTGTAAATATTTTAGAAAGGATTCGTGAAAGCAAACTTAAGCTGACTTATTGTCAAACATGTCTCAATTTTTATCAAATTTAACAAATAAGGTCTTGTAACTCTGTAACTGAAAAAGTCAAAATCGTTATAATCAAATGGTTCCTAGCCTTAATGGAACCAAATATTGTGAAAATTTTTTGTAAGGATTCATAACAGAAACAGAATTTTTTTACAAAAAAAAAAATTGCATTTTTACTAACAGAGAGTGTTTCCAAACTTCATTGGGTTTTTTAGCTGTAATTTTCTAATCTATTATTTCAAAGACTTGACAATTTATTTAGATGTTACAATTTTACTAATTGATACAGTGAGTTTTCATCACAAACATTTAACTGTTTAAATAAATAAATCTTTTTAATTTCTGATTCAGAAAATTAAAAATCAAAATAAACAATGAAACTCTATTTTATTTGTTTTAAAGGTGAAAATAATTTTGAATTGCGATAAGAAATAACTTCACATTATATTTTCTTTTTAAAATGTGGTTTTATATGGAATATACAGTAAAAAGTACCGGTAGTGGTGAGAAATGCTTTTTCCATGTTTCTGTAGATCACATATACATGTACATGTAATTGTAAGGAGCAGACTTAAGAACTAAATCAATCTGCTAGACAGTATTTCATTTTAAGTGTAAAAAGATTAATGTTAAAAAAAATGGTTAAGAAAAAGCAATTAGAAATTATTTCATTTATAATATTCTGTGTTTTTGTTTACAAATCAGCAAGTTTGATATAAAATCTTATTTTTGTGAAAATCATAGCTACATGTACTATAGCTATACGTTGTTTACATGTTGTTTACATGTACTTACCGCTACATATATTCAGACCAAAATACAACACAGGAGCAATAGATCAGGTTGCATCAACATACATTTGTAAATACAAATCATGTGACCCCTTACACTCTTGATAATATTTGTCAAAAATACAATACAATGTAATAAATAAAATTATATATATGTTTGGATCTTTATACATGTAATTGTTGTTGTAACCTGTAGGTTACAGTCATTCCTTTTAGCGTAACCTCTAAATGGCTTACATACATATATGATTTTTACTGTAATTTTGTGGCTATGTATTTGTAAATAATAAGAGCCATATAAGGCTTTACCCCTAATTACATATTTTGAAGTCACTCAAGTTCTATATAACAAGTCATCAAGTCAGTTTCTATAAGCACAATTTACTGGAAATCAAAACAGAAAACTATTGACTACACAGGCTCATAAATAGTTACAAAATCAAATTGATACAATCATGTGTCTATTAAAATATTCTACAACCTATAAATTAATCAATAAAAGATAAAACACACACACGTTCCGCCATGACGTTAAATTGCGTGGTAATACAAGAATGTACATAGTACATCGACAGGAATAAATTGGTTACTTCTACTGCAACTGATGTAAAACCATTAAATTACAATTAAGTATAGATCTATTTACATGTTTCCTCAAATGTATTCTTTCATAATCAAAGACTCTAGTTTACATGAAACCAGAAAAAGTATTCACAACATAATTGATATTGTACAATATTGTACAAAATGTATCAATATCAGAAATTGATTTGGTCGTAGTAAAGTTGTCTATGATCATGAAACTAATGGAAAGATAGTCATGGTGAATGTTTGTTTTACTTATGTTTTACGTCAAGTTCAAGTTTTTGGTACTCTAAAATCATAAAATTTTTACTGAGGATTTAATTTGTTTATTTATTTATTATTATTTTTTGGGGAGGGGGGGGAGGGGTAGACAAAAACAACGAAAAATAAATCCATAAAAAAGCTGTTACTTGAATGATGGACAATAAGATATCTCTAATTCAACGGAAATTAATGTCAACAAATTCATTTTTGAAGGAAAAACCAAAGAAAATTTAAACCCATGAAAATAAATGTTTATAGTTTTTTATACTGAGTACCGTATATAAATGCAAATGTACATGAACCTACATGTAATGGCAACTATTTTTTTTTAAGATGGAGGAGAAAATAAGTTACAATATAAGCCTACACTGGAAAACACTTGTTTCCTACAAACATCTGAGATTTCTAAATTTCTTTGTATATACAGTAAAACTTGCTATAGTGACCACCTCTATATAAGGATTACCTGTTTATAAAGGCCAGTTTTTTCAAGTCCCTTGAATGCATACTTCAACTAAATTAAACCTGTGTATAAAGGTCACCTGCATTTAAATGTAAATATTTTCTGGTCCCTTGGGTGGCCGCTATATACAGGTTTCACTGTACGTGTAACAAGTTATGGTTGGTTATTTTTTTATCTACATGTATGTACATGTAAGTACATGTACATGTATGTATACTTGATGTGTCATAAAATAATTTCTTCTGATATGAGTTCTTTGTGGGCCAGTAGAATTTTGATTAGGCTATAGTCATCTTTTTATGCTACTGGCCCTATGGGCCACTCAAGGGGAAAAAAATGTTAAATCTAAGCCCAGCGTGAACATGACTCACAAAATAATCTTAGCACGACACATTTAAAATTAACCAACTTTAATCAATGATTTTCTGCAACAGTGCTTTCTCTGCTCACATTTCGTTTTATACTCTGCGTGTTAGATGTACATCTGTAATAAATTTACGATGCATTTACATGACAAATTGTAAAACTACCGAAAAAGAGAGATTTCCATAAAAAGAGATTTTAATACTCCGGGGTATGATAAAGTAATGATTTAATCATGCAGCCAGACGCTTTAATGTTGGAAACTGCAAACTGCAAATACTTTTCCCAAGTCTGTTTCTCTGCCAACTTAAAAGAACAATTCAGAAAAAAAATACAGTAGCAAAACTTATTTTATTTTCCACCAAGGAAATACAAGAGCAATATATACATGTACATGTATGTTATATATGCAGGGATGAGGAAATCCTACGCCCGACTTGCCCAACCCGTTACGTTTACCGTCCAGACAAGTGAATTTTCTCAGTTTGGTTGTCCGTGGACAAGTGCATTCTAAAGAATAAAAACTAAATATAGAGTTCAAAGACGTATTAAAATATTTTTGTATATAAAAAAATTGTCAGAAAATATTGGACAAGTAAAAATCTATTTCGGGCAACCATTTTATTTGCATTTACTTGCCCGGGGACAAGTGTATGAAAGTAATATTTCCACACCCCTGATATGCGTGTCAAATTTATTTGCATACACACACATGTATATGTACACTGTACATGTACAAACAAGTATGTTCATTCTTGAATTCCGCATTTGCTTCTTTATAACATAAATCAAAAAGAATAACGCACGACAAAGTCATTCAACATTTTTACATGAGCCTGATGAGGTTGTTGGATTTTTTTAAAATTGTGTTTTACCCTAACGCTAAACGTTTTTCCATTAAATAAGGTGGTAGCCAGTAAAAATACTAAAATGGTGCAAGAAATAACCTACATTGTATATTTTTGTACATGTAGCTATGATGTACCCAGGATACCACAATTATCCTTATGCTTGCCAGTGTTATCATAATGTACATGTACATTTGTATCACCCAAGATTTAAACTCGTCCAGGTCAAGAAAAGTTTCACAAGATTCCACCTTGCCAGGTATAAATGGATTTTACTATATACAGTACATGTAAATCAGTCAATTTTTCCCAAATAAAATCTTTGGTTCCATTATCATTATTATTGTAACAATTCTGATGTCTCTGAATTTTATAAATCATACTTGTACTTGTATGTGCGATAACAAAGATTACTGCATTCTGATTGGCTCAATATGATAAAGAATATCCATAACGATATCAAACCAATCATTATTCTATTATTTATTATGCATCTGTTATATATTCTGTATAAAAATAAAACTACATGTAGTAAATTGTTTCGAATAAAAATTAATCAAATAGCCAGTCTTTTACAACTGCTAGTTGTATTAATACTATTATGCCTCAGACGATAATTCTGTCTATGTAAAAAGAAACGCTGAAAGTATAAAAGTTATAAACAATGCTGAAAAAATGAATCAATCAAATCATTTAATTAGTCTGTCACCACTTGTCGTAAGTGATCTAATGGTACAGTGTTTGACCCACAAGCGGAAGGTCACGGGCCAGACCTAAGATTTTATAAAAAAGGTAGTGACTGTTCCTTCACTAAACGCTTGGCAAATGAAGTGAAAGTCATGGGTCTTTCGGATGAGACTTGGAAATCTTAATGTAATGGAATCTCTATTTTAAATGCAATTTCTCTTACATTAAATTATTTTTCATTATGTCATGGCTTCCACACAAAATTGGGAAATTATTCTGTTTGGGAATGGGGTCGAATTTAGACCCAGTGGAAACTATAGAAAAAGGTTTGAATTTAATGTATACACAAAATGTACATGTATGTGCTACCTTGGACAATAATTCCCATACATGTGCCATGTGCTTATAATTAGGTACTGGTAGTCATAAAATCTCGGTAATGGTGCGTAAGAGGTGATGTAAGCCCCTTATTTTAGTTAGCATCCGCCTCAAAATGGCTGATCGCCTAATAACAGCAGTGTTCATTTTACCCGCTATCAGTTTTGTGAATCCTACAAACCATCTCTCATTACCGGTATATATAATTAGTCTATGAAAGACAACTTCAATATGTTCAATAGATCTAATATGATATCAGCCACTGTTACATGTAGATTGCAAATTCAAGTTGAAAATTAATGATACCTGATGTTTACTTTTATTCATGAGTTCATGCATACATTGTATGTAGCTATCGGAGAATGTCACATCTTTTGAAAATAGAAATTTAGAACATACATATTGTACATAAGATGGATTCTAAGTTTATGAATGATATCAATGTTTTATGAATTGTACAGATAATGAAAACCAGTAACAATACATGTAAGATGAAGGTATTCCTACGATGTTAATAATGTCACGGGAGTACATGTTTGTTATTGCTGATATTGAAGAGGTAACATTTGTTCCCACACGTACATGTACATGTACATGTATGTCTATGCTAAGCTAGGCAAATAAATTCTACTGAAATACATAGCTCTTTGTTTTGAAATTGACAACCAAGACTGAAACTTAGTAACTAAATGATGCAGACAAATGAGACTATCAAACCTGGAAACTTAAAGGAAAATAAATGTGGAACAAAATATTTCCAGAGCAAATATTTATGGAAATTAGTGGAACATTATATTGCTTTATTTATTTACATACACCATGCTGTTGTGTTTACAAGTGGCATTTGTAATGATCGTTCTTCTGGCCCACATAAGCATCTGTTAATTATGTACCCACTGTACTGGTTCTTTAAATTTTGAGAAGAAGATTTTAAAAGTCTGGGCTATTTTTGGCAATTTTAGCCTGCTCAATGTGCCAAGCAAGTACATGTACACGGTACTGAGGTCACAAAGTTCACAGTTTGTGCTTCCCTTACCTCCTGATCCTTTGTACAAAATTTTAACATGATTGGCAAAGTAGTTTTCAAGAAAAAGAAGTTAAAAATGTTTCATTTTTGTGGATGACATAAGATGGATGACACAAAGAACTAGAGGCTCCCAGGAGCCTGTATAGCTCACCTAGGTAGAGTTGTTGCAGAATGAAAATCAACAGATTGTCTAATGTTTAAATAAATGCTTGAAATTTAATACACAATATTTATTTCTATCACAAAATTTCAATATTTCCTTTCAAAACTAAACCATATTTCAAAATTTTGAGACAATACATACCAAGTATCATCGACTATCTCTTAAAACCCATACAGGATATTATAATACTGTCATACCACTATCATACTGAGGGCATTCATACTTTTGTACAGCAACTGTTAAATTAACTTAATCATTTTTGTTTATATGTAAATTAAATTTGAACCAATTCCCATAGGGTCCAATGTTAAAATATCTTAATGACGGCCATCTTGGATTTTGTGTGGCAAACACCAATGTTGTAGGGGGCCACCCAAAGACTGTTGTCGGCCATAGTTTGGTTCCAATTGGCTTTGGGGTTTTAAAGAAAAAGATCTTTGAAATTGTCCCCATAGGGTCCAATGTTAACCTATGTTCCCCGTTGGCGGCCATCTTGGATCAGGTGCAGATTTAAAAAAACACCAGTTTCAGAAGGTACCATCTAAGGACTACTATAACCAAGTTTGGTTCCAATTGGCTCACTAGTTTCAGAGAAAAATATCTTTGAACGTATTTTCCCATAAGTCCAATGTTAAAATATGTTTTTACACTGGCGGCCATCTTGGATTCGGTGCACTCAAAAACCCCAATGTTGAAGGGGGCCATCCAAAGACTATTGTGGCCAAGTTCGGTTCCCATTGGCTAAAGGGTTTTAGAGAAAAAGATCTTTGAACCCATAGGGTCCAATATTAACCTATGTTCCCCGCTGGCGGCCATCTTGGATTAGGTGCAGACTTAAATAAACACCGGTTTCAGAAGATATCATGTAAGGACTACTGTGACCAAGTTTGGTTCCAATTGGCTCACAGAGAAAAATTTAACGTATTTTCCCATAAGGTCCAATATTAAAATATGTTCTCCGCTGGCGGCCATCTTGGATTTGATGTGGCCCTCAAAAACATAAAATTGTAGGGGGCCATCCAAAAACTATTGTGGCCAGGTTTGGTTCCCATGGCTAAAGGGTTTTAGAGAAAAAGATCTTTGATATTGTTCCCATAGGGCCCAATGTTAACCTATGTTCCCCGCTGGCGGCCATCTTGGATTAGGTGCAGATTACACCAGTTTCAGAATACCATCTAAGAACTTCTATGACCAAGTTTGGTTCTAATTGGCTCAGTAGTTTAAGAGAAAAATATCTTTGAATATATTTTCCCATAGGGTCCAATGTTAATCTATGATCCCCACTGGCGGCCATCTTGGATTAGGTGTGGACATGCCGGACACAATTTTTAATAAAGTAGACCACCCAAGGACTGTTGTGACAAAGTTTGGTTGCAAATGGCCCAGCGGTTTCTGAGGAGTTGATCTTTAACAGCGGACGACGGACGGACGACGGACGACGCCGACGCCGACGACGACGGACGCCAAGTGATGGCAAAAGCTCACATGGCCTTTTAGGCCAGGTGAGCTAAAAATGGCATCAGATCACCTGTGTGACTTGGTTGACCTAAAAATAGGGGCAGCAGGAGCCAGACTCTTGTATGTGACACTGTGTCAAAATAAGATAAGAGGTGTATTAATAATCGATACAACAATATATTGTGATATTATTTCTGCCAATACGATATATTGATACAAAAATAATATCGATATTTTTCAGAATAATAAAATACAAAATTCTTTTGGTTCCTTTATTAGTATTTCTGTGTCTGTTGGTGTCACCTATAAGCGACTTTATCAACAAATTATCTCTTTTACCTAAAATACACTGTACATGTACATATGTAAGTTACCAATGTACAAGATTTTATAAATAATTACATGTAGTAGTACTACATTCACTGTTTCTGTGTTTCACACTACTATTTCCAATAATACACTGAATATTCCTAACAATATGATGTATTATGATATATGGTGATACGCTTTTCATTTATCATGATATAATTTTGAGTCATGATACACAGCCCTACTTAAGGTGTTTGCATAAAATAAATATATTTGTATGGGGAGCCTAATTGAAGATATTACTTAGGTATGGCCCAGAAAAGTAAAATCAACAAAGGGAAATAACTCTTAAAATAAGGGAGGTAGGAGCACAATTTTGTATGCACATGCAACATTCCTATAAATGTTGGCATCTTATTCTAGTAATATTGGCCCTTAATACAAGTTATTTCATTTTCTTTTTTCGGCATCAGCATTCTAGTACTTATCACACCTGAAAAGGTAAGATCTGCAATTTAAATACTGATTAAGTTAAACCAATAATTAATTAACACATGTACCTAAGATATTTATGTTTTTGAAAGTTTGACGTTTAAAATTAAGTGGTTCATGTCAAATACTTGACTGGAATTTTGACAGTTCATGTCCCATTATTTCTTTAGTATGACAAATTACCAAATCAGCATATATTTACCTAATCGACACCTAAAATACCAAATTGGAACTAGACGTCTAGAGGTTACCTAATTCATGACACCTTTTAAAATTGTAACTTGTTCAATTTTTTTCAAAAAACTAAATTAATTTGACAATAATTTAATTAATTTGAAAGGATTAGCCTACTTCAACTCGGTACTGATATGTTCACTACGTACTTTAAACCTAACATAGAGGGATCCATTTAAACAATGGTGTGTAAGTCAGTACTAAGTATACATACATGTATATTATCATAGTATAGTGATGTCACAGGTTTTTTTTATTCAACTGAAACCAAAAAATCCAAAAGTTGTGTTGACCACTTAAAGGATGACAGCACAATTTCCCCAGACAAATTAGAGTTATGCCAGACTTGCACTTGAATGTTAGTAAATTTAAAATGGACCCCAGTTCATGTTTGAAAGTGAACAAATTACTCATAAATAGTCAAAATATTTCTTTTAAATCAATCAATTGTTAAATTGATATATTTTGTGGAAAAAATGAACAAGTAATAATTTAAGGTACCAATTCAGTAGTTCATGTGCCGATTCACTAAATATGTGCCAATTTGGTAACTTGTTACTGTTTTGTTAATTCATATGTTTATAAATCTGAAATATATATGAGTGCCGAAAATACCAAGTGCCAGTGTCAATATTACTTGCAGTTACAAGCAAATGCCGAAATTATTTGCTTATACAAGTGTCAAAATTACATGACATCTAAGTTCTATTAAATTTACTACTTGAAGTATGACCGCGATAATTCAATAAAAATTATGTGACACCTTTCCAGTTTCCTTTTTACCTGACAACACAGTACATGTACCTCTAATTTTTGGGACAATTACTGTTTCAGTCAATAGTGATTGACTTTTTACATGATATATTGTTAGGTATATTATTAGGGCTTCATAAGTCTATATCGACACGTTTCAACAGACAACACTGTTACATGCTGACAGTGACAGTAATGATGTGGAAAACAAACCAGATCATCAGGTCTATTATGCCAAATTTTCTGCCCCGATTTTAAGTGATTTTACAACAACAACAAAATCGCTAAAAATCGGGGCAGAATGTTCGACCTACATGTCTATTGATGTAATTTAGGGCCTATATCTAGGACCTAGAAACCACAGAATAACCAAAATGACACCTACTCACCTAAATGACTCTAAAATACACCGACATGACACCAGTATACTCAATATTTTTACATATTTTTTTTTTTCATTACCATTTCGAGCTTAAAAGACCATATTTATATACATATTGTTACTTTTGAGAAGAAAATTACATACTTGCCAACATTTAAAAATTTAAATGGGGGAGACAAAGCACAACAAATATTTCCAGAGGTTAGCCAGACTGCCCAAGACCAGTGTTCAAAGGCTCTTTTTTCACTAAGTGTCTACTTCTCACAATTTCTTATATATATATTTTTAAAACTTTTTACTTGTATAAATATAAAAATTAAAATGTATCAATTAGTTGTTTTCAATCAATATGTAAACTAATTTATGTATCTCAGTTGTGAATTTTATTGTATTATTAACCTATTATATAGATGAATCTTTCTTTTGGTTTTTTGGTTTTTTTTTTAGAAAAACTTATATTTTACATGTATTGTATACTACTGAAGGGGAAATCACAGAATATTCTTTGTTGTCAAGTATTTTCAATGGAATCAATGAATTAAATATATTTTTGTTTTTCTTTTGTCTAATTTCATATTAATTCCAGAAATTATTGTTTGATAACTTATTTCCCCATTTGAGGCAACGTAACTGCCCTTGGTACTCCATGACAGCATTTAGTCACTCCCACAACACATCGCTAAAACAAATCAAACAATGACAAGGGGTACAAACCTCCCGGGGAAATCGGGAGAGTAGGCAAGTATGAAATTAAGGCAATACTAATTAACTAAATTTCCTCCGACACCTCATTAGCAAGAATGGCCGAAATGACAGACAGGATATTAACTGAAATGATGCCGATACCATAAGTAAACTGAAAAGAAATGATAATCATTAATGAGAATCACAAGTAATAGATTCAATTTGCGTTATATTAAATTTCGAAAAATAAGGCTCGTGTAGAATGAGAACCGGAAAGTCCAAAAGAGGACATTTGTGATAATATTTTTTTATAAACAAAAATAATCATATTTAACTTTATTACTTTTGTTTACCATGACATCCAGTATTAGCAAATAGCCGAATATTTAGCAAATACGTTTTATTTCGGTGTATTTCAGCGTCATTTCAGTTAATACTCTGTCATTTCGGTGAATAAGTGTCATTCCGGTTATTCTATGTACCGTAGGGCCTTGATAAAAATGAAAAGGTCTCAATGAGGAAATGAATAATGGCAATAAATAATAGTTCATAAGAAATCTTAAAATTTGAATTACCTCATGCATCCATTGACAGATGCAGTAGGCCTATGTGGGTATTAAACACAACAATATTGATGTTGGGCTCTCTTCTATCTTCTTGGTTCTTCGAAGCAGTACAGGGTGATGTAAAGAATGGATTGAATACCGAACCCGACCATTAACCACATCATAATGACTGTATACCTTCACCAAAACAACATTCTAAGTAACTATACCCTGACCATAATCCAAAACATCAGAATCTATAACTTGACCAAAGACTTAACCACATCATCAGTAACTAATACTTTGACCATGACAATGACTAATATATAAATCGCCTATATAAAGTCACCACAGATCACATTATGATCATAGGCGTCGGAACCGGGGGGCTAGGGGGGGGGGGGGGGGCTTAGCCCCCCCCCCCAACTTTTTTGCAAAGATAGACATAGGTGTTTAAAATTGGGGCTTAGCCCCCAGACGTTTCTGGCGTGTGTATGTGTTTTAAATTGGTTAAGCACCCCCCCTCCCCACCCCCACTTTCAATTTGCCTCCGACGCTGATGATGATAATTGATGATCAAGATTAAGTTTAAATATACCTAATATCGCTGCTAATAAATAACCCAATACACCAGTCACCATTAACATTCAAGTCTGATATAGTCGTATTAAAATATCTAAGAGTTGCATCCCTTTACTCTCACAATTTGTAACAGGATTTGTTTATTGTAAAAAAAGAATGATGTACATTCATCATCATCATCATCATCATCATCATCATCTATTCTCCTCGTTTCTACTGGCAATACAGCCCAATACTCTGCAACCATATAGGCCTACCCTTCTGTCTAGCAATGGTATTTGCTGACTCCCAACTGTGTTATCCCAGCATTGTTTGTTCCTGTTCAGTTGCCCTCCTCCCATCATATTGTTTTTTACCTGCCAACTTTCCCCTTCCCTTCATATTACCATGTCAATGTGGTAGTGCATATTCGTTATACATGTACACAACCGATCCACATCCATTTTCTTTGAGCTATTGTTTGACTAGATGATTCCACATACATCTTCTACATCGTTCTCCTCTTCCATCCCCTCATTTCTAGAAGTTGGAATTTATTCTTCAGCTTCCGACTGAAAGCACTCCTAGTCTCTACTTTCGTCGGCTTGTCTGTATTAAACTTGTTTCTAACAGTCTCATCCTTTGCTTTGTGTTTCTCCGATTTTTATCCAGACTTTGCCCCTTATAAGTCGATGGTCACTTGCAGCATCTGTCCCCCGTGTTCAACATGGGTGTTCTCCCCTTGTTTCACTTATTTTGGGCGTTTTCATTCTGGGTGTAGCTCCTAATTTGATATTGTGTCTATCCATCCCATTTTTAAAAAAGCTGTCTCTGGGATGTGGTCTGGAAGGTGTCAGGTTTCCTTTTATCTCGTTCCATTGTTTTCCATGTTTCACTCATCTCACCTGACTTATCTTATCCGTCCGTGCCCAGTGCCACATAAGGCCACGACACAGTTCTTCTTTGCTTTATTTTAGCAGTTGTCGTAGCTACGCCACAGCCTCCCAATATTTGTGTTTTTTTCTTTCAACTATTCTCATACAGGTTGTCTTTAGTCTTCCTACTCTTCTCGTTCTTTCTGCCTGCCACATCATTGCTGTCTGGTAGATCTGGTGTTATCCATTCTGAGCACATGACCCGATATTTTCCATCATATCATGTTACTTGTTATACTCATTTGCAATGACTTCTCTACATAAGCTCAATGTTTGATATTCTACATGTATCTAACCACCTTACTCACAGAATCTTACGAAGATATGCATTCTGAAATGTGTTCAGCTTTTTGTCACCCTCTGTCATATTCCAAGGTCAGTAGTCTCTTCCCGTTTACCTTATAACTGGGTTCTCTCCTCCACCATTAATAACTGGCCGCTATTTGTTGGGTGCAGCGTAAAACACTGTTCAAAATTCAAATCCATACCATACAATAATACAGATATCATCAAAGAGTTGAACAGTTTGACTTCATTTCTGTTGGAAAATATTGATATATTCCAAATTTTTCTAAGCCGATGAAACTGTGCTTTTGCCTTTATAATCTGCTGTTTATGTCTCCATCGCATCCAGCTGAAGTTGTCATATCTCTCCCAAGATACGTAAATGAATTCACGTCTTCTATAGTTTCCTCTCTTAGTCTTGCTTTGGATTTCCTGACATTGATATTAAAGCCCACATTTCCGACTGTTTCGATTTGTCTTTCATGTAAGTCATGGAATCTTGAATATCTAAGTCCTCTAATTTGGATGAAAAATTCCATCTAATTCCAGTTGTATTCTCCCCGTGTAAGGGTCTCCATCACCCTGTCTATCACCTGAAATCACACACCCTTGCTTCATCCCAGTTGTAATTCCAAACATTCTGATTCCTCTCTATATTCCATTATTATACATTCTTGGTCTGAATACAGTAAATTAACAATTGTTATCAGCGTCTCTGGGATTCCGTATGTCCGCATAATTTTCCAAAGGCTATCTCTAAGCACGGAGTGAAATGCTTTTTGGAAATCTACAGTTGACAAAGAAAGATTCATTCAGAATATTGTTCTATGATGTTCCTAAGTGTGAACAGCTGTTCTGTTGTTCCTCGACCTTTCCTATAGCTTCCTCTATGTTCCTCTCTGATTTTGGTATCAACCCCATCTCTAATTCTTCAAATTGTTATCTTGTTAAAACAAATTGCTTGGGGCAGGTAGTAAGGTTATCCATTTGTATTTGTCACGTACAGTTAGATGTCTATCCACTGGCATTTTAACTATCACTCCCATGTCCAATCTACTGGCATCTCACTCTTCCAATTGCTCTAAATAAATTATCCGGGTATTTTGTTGTTTTATTTTATCTGCTTGAAGGAGATCTGCTATTGTTCTTTCTTTTCTGTCCTGATTTACCGTTCTTAAAGCTCTTGAGAGTGTAATAGAATATCCTCGTGCGTGATAGGGATTGTAACAATCTCCTCCACTATGTCTCTTTCTGATATGTTTTCTATAGGGTTTAACTGTTCTGGTCTGTTAAGAAAGTCTTGGAAATGCTCGTTCCATCTTTGTCTGCGCTCATCATCACTAGTCAATAATTTCTCTCTTTGTCCGTAACGCAGATGGCGTTCACCTTCCCTCATTGTTCAAGATTCTGATAACTTCATACACTGTCTTGATCCTCCCACAATTAGCAGCTCGTTCTGCTTCATCAATCAAGCTTTCTGTCCATATTCTTTTGTCTTTTCGCATATTTCTCTTCACGTCGTCATCTTTCTCACTACATGTATATTCATGTGCTTTCAGTATGTTCTTCGTGCGTTCTAATTTGCTATCTTGTACTTTTCTCTTCGCATCTCCTCTCTCATTGATAACTTTCCAGGACTCTTTACTTACCCATGGCTTTTGTTCTTTTCTTTAAATCCAAGTACCTCTTCTGCAACATATTTGTATATTGTTTCTATATGATTCCACATATCTTCTACATTGCTGTCCTCTTCCATGCCCTCATTTTCTAGAAGGTGAAATCTATTCTTCAGCTCCCGACTGAATGCCCCTCCCTTGTCGTACTTTCTTCAGGTTATTTGTATCATACTTCCTTCTGACGGTTTCACCTTTCACCTTGTATTCCTTCCATTTCATCCGGACTGTGCACATTACAAGTTCATGGCCACTTGCAGCATCTGTCCCTCTCATTAATCTTGTGTCCAACATGGATTTCATGCTCTTGTTTCACTTACTTTGGAGTTTTTTATTCTGCGGCGTGGCTCTTTAATTGATATATTGTCTTCCCATCGCATTCTGAAAGGGTTTCTCGGGCATTTGTTTTGGAAGATGTCTAGTTTTTTTTATCTCGTTCGGTTGTTTCCCCATGTTTCACGACCATATGTGAACCCTGAGGTGACCACGCTATTGAATGACCTTTGTTTGGATGGAAAATGCAGATGAACTCCCGACCTTTGTGAGTCTGCTAAACTGAGTTTTTGCTTTCCCCAATCTTATGGCTATGCCCTCATCAATATTACAACACCTTCGAGGTATGTGAATGTCTCTTCATCCTCCAATCACAATCACTACGAAATATCAATATTACTGACACCAACATTTCTTATATAAAGGCCATGTGAAAGATTAATATAGCGTTTACGTAAAAACGGAATAGGTTTACACCGTCTTTGTTTTCAATAACATCGGGTTCGAAATCCAAATTTTACGAAGCCCAATAAAAACAAGACCGAGCAACTGTAAACATTCGAGGAGTCTACCGAGTTATAAAAGTTAACGACCAAAAGTAAAAGTGAGAAGCCGAAGGTATGGCGAATGTTTGTATATACATTTCTCCGAACGTTATTTAACACAAATATTTTAAAATTATTGCATGATAACCATATATGTCATACTGGCAGTGGGACATTTGAGCCAACAGTAATCTTTTGGTATAGAATCACAGCCGTTGGAAACTTTATTTATACAACTGATAGGGCATTTGACTCTTGATTTTAATTTGCTGGTAAAATTTCCCACTTATGTGATAGAATGGTCATTTGTAAACACATTCTACTGTAAACAACTGTGTAATGACATGTAGTATGTACTGCGAAACTTATAGCCAGACTTGCCAACCTTGAAAAATTTCCATTGGGCAGATCCGAGATTTTTCAATCTCATGGGGGAGACTCTAAATTTTAATAAGAATAAATAGGAAAATTAAAATTTTTCATAGGGGAGATATGCATTTTTCTTGAAGAAATTATCAAAATTTTAAACAGAAAATAGGGAGTCTCCCTTTTTATGGGGGAGGGTGGTGGTCTTTATATAGAGGTTAATATGTACAGTCCACAAATAGTACTTTTGGGGACAGGGAAAAACTTCTTGACCAGGTAGTCTTTATACACAGGTGGTTGTTTAAGCAGGTTTTACTGTATTTTTCAATTTCAATTTTCAGCATTAAGTTTGGACCAGGTTAGCAATGAAGGGCTCCATGATAGCCTCTGGTTGTTCTTCACTGATATGGTATTGTGACAGATTACCCCGTCTGCCACTGAAATTTTGTCTCTCAAGATAGGTGGTTTCTTAACAGAGGTTTTATTTAAAGGACTTTGACTGTGTGATTTTCAGACTGTAGTCCCTTTATACAAGTGGTTTGATTGAAACATGATTGATTGTTTAAACACAATAGGATTTGACACAAGTTATCCCTGCTTATGTATGACTTAGATTGTCATCTCCCAAAAATACATGTTTATAGTCAAAATGACAAGCAAACGACATGGAGTAAACAGAGATATTATTTATGTTAACGTTTGCATATATATTGTACATACATGTACATGTATGTACAGTAGTAGGACATAAATGAGTTCCTAAAATTTATTTTTACTATATACTATTAGTAAATTTGTGTGCGTTTTTTTTTAATACATGTAACTTCTCTAGAATTCATCCTTTATCCTATTTTAACACAACTTGATTTACTGCAAGTTGAGGTTTTGGTACTCATACATGGTATGTTAGAAATTTTTTATTTCATGAGAAATACATCATTTTTCATGAGAGTAAAATTCCAGCGATGCCATTTTAATGTCTATTACAAAGATAATGAATGAGTTTATGACGTAATTCATAAACTCCAAAATAAAACTATTGATACCAAAGTAATATATAGATGTAAACTGGGAGTAAGTGAAATAGAATTTGGGAGAAGACGATAAATTGTTTTGGTGATGGGGAAAGAGAGAATCAAAGGCACCTGCACATTTTGGTTAAATGATTGGAGTAGACGAAACGGATAATGATGTGGACACCATAGAGATCTTCACTTACTCTCTTAATGTATGAATGGACCAATTTGAATATATTTTGATTACCGTACTTATGAAAGTGGATTGTCGTATGGTATGGTTTTAATATCAGGCATTCCTCCATTATTGATTATACAAGTACTTTCAATGAGAGAAGGGCAGATGTTATCATATATACACTAAACAGGTGGTCTTTTATTAGAGTGGTTTTTAAAGTGATTCTTCTGGCAGAAGGAAAGATCTTCTTGATCTTTAGGGTCCCTTCAGTCCCTTCAATCCCTACTGTCATATTTCAGAATCCCTTGCCAATCAGAAATTTCAAGTACAAAGAAATTGCAACCCACATTTTTGCAGAAATGTGGTTGGGAAACTCTTTACTTGGAAATTCTGGTACAGGAAAAACACAGAGAGATGAGAATGGTTAAATGTCATTGACATACTGGTACCAGTAATTACTGGTCGCAAGTATTCCCTTATCAATACTTTTATCACAAAGTAGAAGCCTGTTGATGAGTGATGGTGTTATTAAAGATTATACAACAATTATAAACCGATTGACAGTTATAGTATAACCTGTATTAATCGGTTACCGAAGGCCAGTTATAAAAATGACGTCTTAACAGAAGTTACCTCATAATTAGGGTCTCAAAATTGTCAGGTTATAATGTGCGCAAACATGTATCTTAAACTTCATATATATTCTTGTTCTTGGCATACATATACATGTATAAGTTTTGTAATAGATTGCTCAATATCAACATATTTTAAACATATAGAATGACCCTTAGACTCCCCGTATCTGTTGCAAGTATGCATCTAAAGAAGATTGATTGTCACATACAAAAAACAAAAATTATGCTTCTACCACCTTTATTCTTTGAGTTTCTCCCCTTTGTTTATTTCATCTACATGCAATATATTTCTTCACTTACATTTGTATGTTTAGCCTGGCTCCCCATAGAAGGTGCAGGTATCCATCTAAAGAAGATTTGGATTGTTGCTTATAAAACTGTTGTCCTGCATGTACTACCATAGTTGTTTATTCCCCTTTGTTTATTTTATTTGTTCGGTCCATATCTAGGTTATTTTAGGGAGACACAAATTTAGTGTTTTGTCATTAAAAAGTGGTATATAATTTTAGTGAGAAGTAATTTTATGATTCCAAACAAAAACAAAAGTTCTTAAATTTATTTGTATAAGGCTTTATATCATGATTTATTTACACAACATACCGAGGATCATGGCATACATGTAGCACTTCAGTCAGAACACTAAATCGTAACTACGCAGTATGTGTTTAATCATATGAATAACACTTATCTCCGATGCAGATTGAATTGTTAACGATATTTAATTTTAGTGATTACAAGACTCTAGCTAATTCGTTTGATAAGTTTCTATGATATGCTTTCTAACATCGACCGGAATTTGTGACAGTTTATGAGACCGCATATTTATTAGTTTGATACACAACAAATATAGTGAGCAAACGATAAATGTAAAGACTGACGTCATCAGAATGTTGTTACGTACAAAGAAAAATAGTCTGATCTGTTTTCTATATATAGTGCGAATCAAAGTAAACTGTGGTGAATTTTTAACTACATGTACAAATGTATCTGTGTGTTTTGACATCAGTAACGAAAACTTATGTCCCGTGACAGTACTAGCATTCCGACTAGAAATTAAAGAAGTACAGGTTTTTCTTAGTAAAAAGGGCACTTGCATTACATGTACATCCATCAAAAATTTGCATGACTGTCAGGAAAGGAGGGGACATAATTATCTTACATCTCCTTTTTTCTCATCTCTAAAATTTCATAAATGTATGTAAGGATGAAAAAAAATACTGCCTGAAGTGTGATATAGAGCCATTAGAGGTAGATATTTTTATTCACGAGTGTGAAATAGAGCCATTTGAGAAAGATATTCATGAGTATGAGATAGAGTCATTAGAGGTAGATATTTACGAGGGTGAGATAGACCTGTTAGTGGTTGATATTCACAAGTGTGAGATAGAACCATTAGAGGTAGATACATGTATTCACGAGTGTGAGATAGAGCCATTACAGGTACCGGTTGATATTCATGAGTATGAGAAAAAGCTGCTAGAGGTAGATATTCATGACTGTGAGATAGAGCTGTTAGAGGTGGATATTCACAAGTATAAGATAAAGCCATGGGAGGTAGATATTTATTAATGTGAGATAGAGCCATTAGGGGTAGATATTCATGGGTGTGAGATAGAGTCATTATATAATTAGAGGTAGATATTTAAAATTGTGAGATAGGCCTGTTAGAGGTAGATATTTACTAGTGTGAGATAGAACTGTTATTGGTAGATGTTCACAAGTGTGAGATAGAGCCATAAGAGGTAGATATTCATGAGTGTGAGATAGACCTGTTAAAGGTAGAGGTAGATATTTATGAGTGTGAGATAGAGGCATTAGAGGTAGATATTTATGAGTGTGAGATAGAGGCATTAGAGGTAGATATTTATGAGTGTGAGATAGAGGCATTAGAGGTAGATATTTATGAGTGTGAGATAGAGGCATTAGAGGTAGATATTTATGAGTGTGAGATAGAGGCATTAGAGGTAGATATTTATGAGTGTGAGATAGAGGCATTAGAGGTAGATATTTATGAGTGTGAGATAGAGGCATTAGAGGTAGATATTTATGAGTGTGAGATAGAGGCATTAGAGGTAGATATTTATGAGTGTGAGATAGAGGCATTAGATGTAAATATTCACAAGTGTGAGATAGAGTCATCATATAATTAGAGGTAGATATTCATGATTATGAGATAGAGCTATTAGAGGTAGATATTCATGATTGTGAGATAGATTTGTTAGAGGTACATGTAGATATTTATGAGTGTGAGATAGGGCTATTAGATATTCATGAGTATGAGATGGAACGACTAGGGGTAGGTATTCAGAAGTGTAAGATGGAGCTGTTGGAGGTAGATATTCACAAGTGTGAGATAAAACTGTTAGATAGATAGTTAGGTAGATATTCTTGATAAACCGATGAATCTTACATGGTAAAGATCGTAAACTGTCTGATGATTTCTCAAACTCAGGTATACTGATAGCTATGTCACAGCTGGAAAAGTCTATAATCATGTTACGTGTAATCAGATTTGATTTCTCCGATGACAGAAATTGATAATTCTAAATTGATAATAACATAATGATGACTGCGAGCTTATTGAAGACTCACAGTCAACCTACACTCCTTAAGTCCTATTTATGTTATTGATTATTTAAATTATTTACAAAAAGACAGATTTTGTTATATCCAGAGCTTGAAGGTGAAGTAACAGTTATGATGTGTAGAGTTATGTACTTATATATTTGATATTTTATGATCTACATGTACATAGAGTTATCTTTAATGATGTCTGTGTTTATGTATATACATTCACGTTAAGATGGACTGTAAAAAGTTAAGTTCAACAATCTGCCTACAAGAATATGTGCTTGTGGATATACAATGTTACATGTAATAAACATGTAAAAAAAAAATGTATGTAATATACATGTAGGATGTATATTTCATACTTCTCTATACTCTACATGTAAGTACGTGTTGCTATTGAACTAGTACATGTACCTATATGTTTATTACTGTATATAAGTATTCTACAGAGTGTTTCCGGTACGTGTAGTATGTGATTTTTACCCCGGTTACACTGGATAAAATCTTATAAACATGTCAGTATTGGTATTCAGTAGACTTGTATGTACATAAAATGGGATGTGCCAGTTCTTGTCATGAGAATTCAGGTAGACTTAATGGAAGATTGATTAAAATTAACGGTAAGTCGATTGTTTTTATATTTATTATCTAAAACAATGCATCTATACAATGTACATGTACTACTAGTACTACAAAGGCTGAATGAAAAGTTGTGAATACTGTACGATTGAAAATTTTCACCCATTTATTTTCGCCCTTGTTTATTTTTGCCTTTTTATGACAGAAAACATATTTACTCAGTCTTAAATTTGCCCCAAATCACCATACAATGTAGTCTCATGGATGGCATATATATATATATATATATATATAAAACCATGCCTCAAATGTTTGACTGGAAAAATTAGCTTTCATTTTAAATTTGTCCTCTCATCTCTGGACAAAAATTAAATAGTAGGTATACAGTAACACCTGTAAAGACTTACATATGTAGTTATATATGTAGTTATTGTGAGTCCTATACATTGTAATATTATTTCAAGCATAATCTCCCTCAGTGTTAAATGAATACACGTAACATCACACTTGCTTCTCACCAATGCAACCAGCGTTCAATCCTTAGTTTGGACTGGGGAGTATGTGAGATGGTATGGTGACCACCAAGTCAGACACATGGGTTTTATCTGGGTACTCCTGTTTCCTCCCTTGGTAAGGATCGCTGCACACCAAACATCGGGGCCATTGAGAGACATTTTTATAAGCTGACATAACTTGTTTGTTAATCATTGTAAAATAGATAAAGTTTAAATTTTAAAACTAAACGAACCATTTTGTTAATATTGTTGAAGGTTCTCATTGCCACTTTTAAGGAATTTTTTTTAATGGACTGCATGGACAAAATGTATGTCATCATCTGGCTGAAAATGGGTACCAGAAATAACCCTTTTTTAACTTTAAGAATTAATGGAAGCCTAAAGGACTTACCGTAGATCAGTTAAGGAAGTATCATGTTAGATGAATTCAAAGTCATTTAGTTGTTGATGCAAGCCATAGCGGTAACATACATGTAAGCTGTAGCATTGTCCTGAGAAATACCGGTAACGCACAAACTGATATGTCCTTGATGCTTGTTCATAATACCATATAAGTGGAAATTTTTGCGAAACACAAATTTAGCATTTTGTTCCAAAAATATGGTATAAAATTTTAGCATGGAGTTATTTTTAGTTTGAAGTGATTTTAGCGTTCTCATGTTTAAAAAAGATAACTCTTACCTCTTACTCTTACGATTATGAATGAATTGTGAGCGATATTCAATTTTAGCAATCTCAAAAACCTCGCTAGTAATCCGCTTATATAGTATTTAACTGCCTATGAAGTGAAGCATAACATGCTGCATGGGTTGTCTTCCCATTTTGGAATCAACATGTACATGTAGTATAAGAATGCCATCAGCATCCCAAAAAGCTAAGACTAGTACATATTGTACTTAACCATGTGATGGAATAGTTTTGTTTTCTTTGGAGGGAGTGAGCCAGTGAGTTCTATTGTATAGACTGTTGTTTAGATGATGGATCCATGTTTTATCCAGACACGAAGCTCAGCAGAAAGTTGTCAGTACATGTATTTGTCTCAAAAAGGTTCAGATTAGCATTTGACATATTCAGTTTTTTTGTGTTTTGAAGTCTTGGTCTTCTGTATAATAGTACATGTACTACGTATACAATGATACAAGAGTCTGTATGAAGGTGTTATAATGACATGAGCTTCAGTATAAAGGTGTTATAATGTCATGAACTTCTGTCTAAAGGTGTTATATTGTCATAAACTTCTGTATAAAGGTGTTATAATATGTGCTTCTGTATAAAGGTGTTAAAATGTATAATGGTGTGGACTACCATATAAAGCTGTAACCTTGATATGAGTTTCTGTATAATGGTGTTATAATGATATGAGTTTCTGTATGAAGGCGTTATAATGACATGAGCTTCCTGTATAAAGCTGTTACCATGATGTGAGCTTCTGTATAATGGTGTTATAATGATATGAGCTAGTTGTATATCTTTGTTTCATTTGAATGCTGAAGCAGTATTGTCATTAGAAAATCAGAAGAAATTGATTTTTGTATTTGAGAATCTGGATCTTAATCATGTTCTTAATGTAAATTAGTATTGACAAGAATTATATATGAATTTGAAATTTGTTCATAAATCAATGATGTGCTAGGCAAAAATATTGGATTGTAAATTAGAATTACACAAATTATAGACTATAAATACAATGTACATGGATACAGTGTAA
This sequence comes from Atrina japonica, assembly GCA_030159075.1. Taxonomy (NCBI): domain Eukaryota; kingdom Metazoa; phylum Mollusca; class Bivalvia; order Pterioida; family Pinnidae; genus Atrina; species Atrina japonica. The sequence goes on along the minus strand of BROG01000350.1, from coordinate 618,291 downwards.
CTAACCTGTCCTGAGAATCCACTATTATAAAAGACCACCTGTCTTGTGAGACCACATTTGGAAACCACTTGGCTAAATATCCCTTTAGATAAAGCCTCTTTTTTAGAGACCACCAGTCTTGAGAGACCACATATCAGTGGCATATGGGTTTATGGTTCCACCGTGTAATGTAATTATCAAGATTATAGACAATTCATGATCACATTCGCATCTCAAAGTCAAACACTCAAAGTCTATGGAACCACTGTTTGGCATCTAGTGAATATATAATCATCAAATGTACCAGCATGGATACATGTATTTTGTGATTTTGGGGAGGTAGTCTTCCTTGAGGATTGCTTTGTATTTTATCTTTGTAGAAAGCTTGTTTGCAAGAACCGTACAGTTATCATCCTAGATTTATTTCTCATCAGCAAGAATGGCCTCATATTTTGTGTCAGGGCCCGAAGTCACTCAATTTTCAAGCTCAACTTTTATTTCATTATTCTGACTATATGATTGTTTTTAATACTTTTGGGTTTGAGTGATTAGGAAACAGTAATATATTATTATTTCTCATTCACATGTAAATTTTTGCATCACATTATGCTTTTCTTGTAAAAAAATGAATATGTTGAGTACAGTACTCAAAATTTCAATTCATACTCAAACAATTTTTAAAAATACTTCTGGAGTTTTCTTCAAATGTACAATAACTTTCACCTTCATTTACAAACATGTCCAGTTACACAATCAATTTTGTGTGCTTTTACCTTATAATCATAAAAAGGTACATGTAGTTGAGCCTGAGTTCTGAGTGAGTGTGATGACTTTGAGTCCAGTTGTTGTTAAGTTTCTATGTCTGTCAGTTGCTTGTCTGCCTGTTGCTCATTACCTGGTCTGTCACGCTGTGATTATATATAAAGTACAGTAAAACCTGCTATAGTGGCCACCTCTATATAAGAATTACCTGTTTATAAAGGCCAGTTTTTTCAAGTCCCTTGACTGCATACATCAAGTAAATTGACCTATGTATAAGGGTCACCTCCACATAAAGGTAAATATTTTCTGGTTCCTTGGGTGGCCCCTATATACAGGTTTCACTGTACAACGCAAACAATGAAAAAATACTGATTACAGAACAGAGAAGACATCAAATGAATATGTATTTCAGTCTGCTTTGCCACCCATTTTTGCTGTGATTAAAGCATTGTGCTTTGAACCATGAAGTCTCTCACTTCTGGTCAGCACAGGTTTGAGCTACCCTTGAACCTAAGCTGATTTTTCTGAGAAAGTTTGCAAGTTTACTTGCAGAATGCGGGGTGTAATGTAACCGGGTTCTCTCCTCCACCATTAAAAACTAGCTGCCACCACAGAACTGAATAATTGTTGAGTGTGGGGTAAAACAAGAAATAAGAAATAAAGCATTGACATTTACATATATACTGGTCTGCGCAGTTACACAGAATCCCATTATGAAATCACGACTTATTGACTTTTCACTCAGGTATACAGCACTGCAAGATGGTTGTCAATTTTTTGTCACCTTCATACGATGTTGACGAAGATGAAGTTTATTAATTTCTGACACAATACAATAATAGATATACCTATCTGACAAATATTGTAACACAATACAATTTTAGATATACCTATCAGACACACGGTCTTGTTGGACGTAAAAGTTTATTGACAAACAAATTGTCTTGTGGTGATCTAGAGACAAAACATGACTACCAAGGTTCCAGTTTCTTTATCGTCATATCAACAAGATTTTACCATAGACTTTGAAAATGGGAGTGAATGCTTGTGCTTGTATGGCATTGTTTTTCTTTTTTGTTTTTTTTTCAGTGCATTTGTTTTTTGTTTTTTGGGGTTTTTTTGTCTTTTTTTTTTCTTTAAATTTTGTTGTTGTTGTATGTTTTGTTGTTTTATTTTTTGCAAACCACTCAGGATAAGATAGGAAAGTCAGGGTCCTCCGGAAAAGACATGAAATGGAAATCCTGTTTCACAGCAGGTACGGGACGTAAAATAACCCGCACTGCATTGACTTATGCTCACAGCACTGATCAAACTTGTAGCACTTCACCTATAGCCAGTGACATCTTCATATAAGTTTGAAATCTCTAGCAAGGATGTTACGCAGCAATAAAACAAATAAACAAACAAAAAAAGACTTTTGATGCTGTCTCCATCATTCTGTGATCACTTTTACTCTTAAGTTACAATATTTGTACACGTATGCATTAATTGTAATAGCTGTTTATATCCATTATGTTAGTCTAAACATGCTAAACAGCAGTTGTACAGTTAAGAACATCAACAGATGACATATCACTGCACGTCAGAACGTCATTTTGATGGGGTCTCTTGGTAATGGCTTCCTGTTTTGTTAACAACTAAAATATAAAGTGCTTCCATTATAGACTTTAAAACATAGCAAGAAATTACTAATAGGTAATATTTGATAGTTATTAGTGAGAACCTGTGGCCTATAGCAAATTTCTAGGATAATAATGTCAACACTGTGATAATTTGTCTAACATTGATTGATCACTAACAGATATATATGCATATTTGAACAACACATTTTCTCTCTCGGTAAATGAATGAACACTGCTTTTATTCTGCTGTGAAGAAATGTTTTTGTGCTAGAATTTTGCCGAAATTTGATTTCTATAATTTTTTATGAATTTCTTAAAACAGTAATATTTATGTTTCTTGGCTAGATCAGCCTACATGTACATATTCTTCTTAAATTGCTCTTCTTTCCACATTTGTAGATGGTTCTTAGGTGAGCAATTGAGCTCTCTTGTTTTTTATATTAGTTTAATACCTACATGTACATGTAGTCACAAAGATTTCAACATGTCATAAAGGATAATAAATGTACGTGTAGGTATTTTGTTCTCTTTAACAACCACTGAGAAAAATTATAGTGTCCTGTTTCTGAACCACTTAGTACTAATTTGTCATGATTTCATGAAGCTGATGAAATGAAAGTTGTTGCTATGACAACAGTGTGACAGGAAGTAGGACAATCTGTTGTCTGACTAGTAATTAACAAGGCCATGACAGGATATATGATATACATGTATATAATGACATTTTTCATATGTTCTTTATCTATTTCATTCTTTATTTATTATTGTTAATGACATGTTCATTTTACGTGTACAATGTACCTGTTTATATGCTGCGGTAATACACAGAAAACGATCCATGGAATATCATCAATAGTCTTGTACTGTATTGGGAAAGTCGGCCTTTGCTGTAAAATATTGGACATGTTGGCCAAGCAAGAAAACATGTACCAATATAAGTGTATGTACCAGGCTTATGCAGAACTCACATGTTAGTAACCTTTCAATAACAGAGGAAAACTCTGAATTTTGCTGAAGTGTATACTGCCTTAAAGGCAGTACATATCAAGCATGACCATGATGAAGCAGCTGTTAGAAAGAGACTGAAAAAAAAGTTAATTTTTAAACATCTAGTTAGTTGATAAAAGGGTTAATGATTAGCTAATTCAGTATTGGCCAAAGCTGATGTCTCGTATTGACCCTTGGCCTTGGGATAATATGAGAGACATCAGCCTAATACCTGGTCCAAAACATTAAAAGGAATTAACTAATTAATTTATTAACCGTATATTTCGATTTTTTGTATGTTCTTTATTTATCATTATAATGATTTTTATATGTTTTTTATTTGATTTAAGTATTTTTTTCTGATTTCAGTCATAGAACCAACCAGTTTATCTGGAAACCAGTTCTACACCTCACCACCATCAAGTTTAAAATCAAATAGTAATGGTAGCCCAGTTGGAAATTTTGCAACATTAAGACCACCATCTAAACATGGCTTTTAACTTGGCAGCCAAAGTCCAGTGTGACATCATGATTAGCCACAATGTTGTTGACCATTCATTTGCTGTCAAGATTTCAGGTAATCACCCTGTTGAGAGTTTTGTCTGTGAAATATGCTGAAAAGAGAGGTGGGGGGCATTACAGCTAATAAGTTACCTTCTCAAAGAGGCCAACTTATGACAAGGTCATTTTCTGAGATATAGCATCAAGTGGCATCAAACTTAGTGGTACTTGTACAGAAACACAAAGAGGTTCTATGTTTTGAGGTTTTATTAGGTCTCGGTGTAATGTAGGATTTTCTTAGAACTGTTAAATCCTTGTTAAGAATGTAATTAATCAAATTACAATATATATATTTTCAGGACATTTATATACATATTTTGATATCTCTAGGGCAGAAAAGTAGGATCCCTTTTAAATACTGACAACTTCTGGTTAGTGACACATTTTGGTTAGTGACAAGGTCTGGTTAGTGACAGGTTCTGGTTAGTGACAGGTTCTGGTTACTGACAGCTTCTGGTTTACTGACAGGTTCTAGTTAGTGAATACGAAATGTGAGAGATATCTCAGCTTTCATATTTTATAATTTCGCTATATCTGTATTATTTTTTAGGAATCTTGTAAATCAATCTCATCAAACTGTGTACATGTATATGTATATCTAAACTAATTTTCATTTTCTTTCAGAAAAATTTACAGAGAATGGATGGAAGGTGTGGTATTCAGATCCTAAGATGAACCATGTACAGATGCTAAATCAGAAAGGGGATGCAATTCTTAGTTGCAAGGTACTTGGTACAAAATTGCCACAATCCTTTCATTCATAGGTTTTGCTGATTGTTGGTCAAAAAGTCCCTTGGAATATTGTATGTACCTTCAAATGGCATGTATGTCACTGCTTCAATTGTTTAGCTTGAAAATTTTGCTTTCATTTAAATTGGCCTTCTCATCTAAGGGCGAAAATGGCCAAAATTACACTGGAGCAAAATTTTCCAGGTATACATTTTTCAGTTTGTCCAGCAGGTTTTGCCCTGTGTCAACATTCTGAGAACCAATGCTTATGAAGAATGATATGATATTGACTGGCCTGAAATATAACCAGGGGTGTGGGGAGAAGGGGGGTTCAGCAGTTCACCGTGTGTTCATCTGTCTTATTCATCATCATAAATATATGTATGTTGATTTGATGGACTCACTCAACTTCAATGTCAGAAAATGCTTCTTTAGAGTGACTAGGACTTGGGTCCAGCACCAAGTCTGAGAATATTCTCAACTTGGCCTTCTTAGCCAATCAGATATCAGGATTAGCCAAAGTTGAGTAAAATATTAACACCTATTTGATTCTTAAGTTTTATGGTAACAGCCTCAGATGTCAACTAATTCAGACAATTTTAAAGCTCAACTCAATTTTTTTTTATCTTGTTCTGAAAACATAATTTTTGTTGCAACTGGACATTTTTACAAATTTATGGCATTCACTTTGTAAATGACAATGAAAATCACTGTTCATCTGAAGAAAACTTAAGAAATATGTATAAAAAAAATCAGTGAAATACTCAAATTTTGAGTACCATACTTCACATGTATTTTATGCTTCAAAATATTTACAGAAAAATCAAAGTTTTTGATGTGAATAAAATATATAACTAATGTATTTTTTTTCATCAATGATATCCAAAAAATATTCCAAACAACAAATTCTCTCCAACTGTTTTTAAACTGGCATGGAAAGTGCAAACACATGGATATTTTCACAGATTTTTTGAGTTTCCTTGATTGTAAAGACACTACTCTGATTGCTGAACGAAAAGAAAATATAATTTCTCTGAGAAACCAGAAAATATCAAGTAAAATAAAACTAGTTGGCAAGAATTAGTATTTGGAGACCATTGGTTGCTGACCAGTATAATCTAAATGATAAAATGAAAATTTAGCTTTGGGATCAGCATAAGAACTAGGCCTGTGAGACTTAAACTCAGCAGCCAATATCTTTACAATAAACTATGTAGAGCATCTTCTAACATGGCTTTCTTACATCAGCATAAGAACTAGGCCTGCCAGAGTTTAACTCAGCAGCCAGTATTTTTACAGTAAAATATGTTGTACATCTTGTAACATTGCTTTCACGTTGTTATTTCCTTTGGAATCATGTTTATAAAGATACTTCATCACTATCTGACATTTTGAGTTTCCTGTTTATGGAAATATTAGTGTTCTATCAATCTAAAGTATAATGAAAACTGTGAAATACACAACAATGAACAGTATAGCAATACCTTAATGGTCAACAGTAGAGATTATATACACTCAATATCTCTATAAACCACCACCTTTTGTTACCTAGAAATTATGTTGGTATATCAGATTTGGCAGTGAATTGAATTCCAGCATCATGGAGGAAAATACAGTTACCATTCTTTGGTTTCATAGATATATCTTTAATGAACAGAAAGAAAAGACAACTGTTTATACTAAGTAACTATCTTGTTTGTATAATTCTTCAATTACCTGGTCTTCCTACTGCTGACTGGCTTTACACTGGCTAGCAACCAATTAGCCACTTCATCCATGATCACATGGCAGAATATTGAGATAACTGACACATTGAAATGGATGTTTGTTCTTAAAACAGAGTGGTGAATGGCAGTAATGAATTTGGCGTTATAACGAGAATGGAGATGAATTGAGTGGTGATAAATCAAGAATTGACTGTATGTTACTTATCCATATATGAAATAAGGAAATTTTTGCTTTTTATCTATCCTCATACATGTACAAAAAATGTTATCTATTATTATGTGTGTATGTGACAGAGTGACAATGTGTCTTTTTGTCTTTGTATGTAAAATAATCAACTGTACATTTGTATACCAAATAACCAACTACTGATAAAAAATAGAAATCTGTTTTAGTCAAAATTCCTCTGTTTTTTAGATTTTTGTGCCAATAATCAGTGAAACATCAGCCAAGGATCCCCAATGTCAGGATGAACTGGCTCTAGCATATATTTCAAATTCAACTGTTTTTCCGGTGGGATTAAAAAGGTACCGTGACCTCAGTGTACTGCTGGATGGTGGTATGTAAGTATACAAACCCTGTGTAAGAATTGTCTCCCTTTCTTTCTTAGTTCTACACTGATGTGCCAAAATTCATGCAACCTTTTTTATTTTTCCCTTTAAATTTCATATAAATCTGCAATTTCAATAATGAAATCTATATTATATAGATATAACAATGTAATGATGTAATTTGGAATTATTTCATCATATCTTTATTTAACAATAGAATATATTAGTTTTGGAGAGACAACAGAAATGGCAAAAATATTAGATGTGTACATTGTAGCCGGTCAATTTGTCAATTAAGTTTCTCATGAATATGTATTCTGTAATTATATTTTATTTTTTTCAGGAAATTAATGCTGGCAAAAATAAACTGGACCTTTTTCCTTAAAGATGAACATTTTAACACGAACATGCCAGGTTTGCTGGATTCTATGCAGAAGGTCATAAGTGATAAGACTGCAGACCAGCCAGATAAAAATGAAACTGAAACCGCTGAACCTGGCTCAGGTAAACGTTCACCTGTCCTGGTGGCAAAACGTTATAAATAGTGATAGTTCATTACCTGAAAAATTCAAATATTATTCAAGACTGAGAAATTTATCCAACATCTATTAACCCTAAAATCTGAATGGCTAAGAAGTTGAAGTTAAAAAATTCTCTGACTGAAGATTTCATTGATTCTGATATTGCATCTTGCAAGATTTAGAAGTGTTTTTGTCTTTTGAAAATGATTTTATTAATGATTTCTGCTAAATTTGAAATATTGTTGTAATATAGACATAGTAGAGTGGGTAACCTTTACACCCGGGTAGCATCATCCATGGATCTTTACATGCTGTAACTGTACCTCTGTAAATTCTGTTTTAAATGTATATAGACAACAGAGAGGAAGCAATATAGAACTTCATGTAGCTAATTACCTCCAACTCATGTAGCTGGGTCCTAGTTCTGTAAAACGATGTGTTAATTTCTTTTGACTATGACACAGTTTTTAACTTTCTGTAGATGGGCATGGTTTAGGGCACAGTTTGTTCACATTTTTTTTCTAAACAAAAGCAATTTCATCAGAATGCATTTTGTCAATTATCTGTGTTGTATATTAATTTGTATCAGTGTAATATCTGTTAAATTATTGTAATTTTCAAATTATAGTCATTTTCTGGATCCCTTTGACCAGACCTATTTTAAAAGTCTCTGCCTTGTGAAATAGATCAAGTCTTGGGAAATAAATAGAAACTTGATATATTGCCCTAAACCATACTTTAACTGTTTATTTAAATAAAAAAAAACTATTAAAGTTAATACTAAGTTATACAAAGTCAGAAAGGCATATTGATTTGATCATAAAATATATGCTTATAAGTCCCATATCTATGGCCTATGGGTTTTGTCAGCTTTAATCAATTAGGCTTAAGTTTTGCTTAAGGTTTCTGTAATTGCTCATCAAGTACATGTACTTAAATGTGGTTTCACAGATCTCATAAACAGGAAAGCATGGTAAACTTAAAGTTTTTTGTACTTTCTTATACCTACCATACATCTATACATAAATGTCTCATACCTACCATACATCCGTACATAAATGTCTTATGTACCTACCATACATCTATACATAAATGTATCATACCTACCATACATCTATACATTAATGTCTTATGTACCTACCATACATCCGTACATAAATGTCTTATGTACCTACCATACATCTATACATAAATGTATCATACCTACCATACATCTATACATTAATGTCTTATGTACCTACCATACATCTATACATAAATGTCTTATGTACCTACCATACATCTATACATAAATGTCTCATACCTACCATACATCCATACATAAATGTCTTATGTACCTACCATACATCTATACATTAATGTCTTATGTACCTACCATACATCCATACATAAATGTCTTATGTACCTACCATACATCTATACATTAATGTCTTATGTACCTACCATACATCTATACATTAATGTCTTATGTACCTACCATACATCTATACATAAATGTCTTATGTACCTACCATACATCTATACATTAATGTCTTATGTACCTACCATACATCTATACATAAATGTCTTATGTACCTACCATACATCTATCCATTAGTGTCTTATGTACCTACCATACATCTATACATAAATGTCTTATGTACCTACCATACATCTATCCATTAATGTCTTATGTACCTACCATACATCTATACATTAATGTCTTATGTACCTACCATACATCTATACATTAATGTCTTATGTACCTACCATACATCTATACATTAATGTCTTATGTACCTACCATACATCCGTACATAAATGTCTTATGTACCTACCATACATCTATACATTAATGTATCATACCTACCATACTTAAATGTCTTATACCTACAATGCACCCATACATACATGTCTTAAACCTACCATACAACCATACTTAAATGTCTTAAACCTACCATATATCCATACATAAATGTCTTAAACCTATCATACATCCATACATAAACGTATTAAACCTATCATACATCCATATATAAATATCTTAAACCTACCATACATCCATACATAAATGACTTATACCTACCATACTTTCATACGTTTGTTTGTTTATTGTTATTTAACGTCCCACTCGAGAATCTTTCACTCATATGGAGACTTCACTAAATGCCGGTGAAGGGCTTCGAAATTTGGCCTATGCTCGGCACTTACAGCCATTGAGCAGTGAGGGTTCTTTAACGTGCAGACACCTACTCCAACACAGGACCTTGATTTTTACTGTCTCATCTGAAGGAAGGGAACCAACCTGCAGTCGGCTGGACTCGAACTCATGACCTCACGATCAAGAGTCAAGCGCGCAACCGACAGAGCCAGGCCTGCTCTACTTCCATACGTCATTATCTTAAACCTATCATACATACATATATAAATGTCTAATATCTACCATACATCCATATATAAATGTCTCGTACCTACCATACATCCATACATAAATGTCATAAACCTACCATACATCTTTAAATAAATGTCTCATATCTACCATACATCCATACCTAAATGTCTTATACCTACCATCAATCTAATTAAAAACTGATCAGTAATCGCCCCAATTTTCCGATATCTTGCATATAGGATCTAATGCAATCCACTATGGGGTCACATGCAGATGACCTTGTAGGTGTGTAATGCAATCCACTATGGGGTCACATGCAGATGACCTTGTAGGTATGTCATTTTCACATTATAAACAACACTAAGCACACAAATACGGTAGTACAGAATTATATTCCTAACCCTGGATGGGTTCAAATCACAAAAAAATATTCTGATAGGATTTTGCGGACTGGCAGTTTCCTTTTTTATAAAATAAATAACATCGCTGTGCCATTAATATTTTTATTGGTTGAACATTACACATCTACCAGAGGTCACCCACACGTGACCCCATACTGGATTGCGTTAGATCCTCTACGTGACACATCAGAGAACGGGAGCAGTGACAGATCGTTCTTTAATTAGATTGACCTACCATACATCCATACATAAATGTCTTAAACCTACCATACATCTATTCATAAATGTCTTACACATATCATACATATAATTATTATATCTACCATACATCCATTTTAAGCAAGACAGATAATTTTATTTTCACATATAAAATGTATATATAATGGTCTGTAGTCAGTTTATGTTTATTCCTCTACATAAATGGACAGATTTGTTTATTTTTTGGTTTTATTTCATTTCTGTTAATTCTATATGTAGGGGTGATTGAGTTCCATGGGATGAACATAAGGGTCAATTTCAATAAAGATGACTCTGAGGGTGAATCATCAGAGAGTGATGAAGATGATGATGATAAAGATGACAGGAAGGAATCAGATAAAGCGTTCAAAAAATTAGAGAGACGCACAACTCACATTCAGTATGATTTCTGGAACAGAAACTTTCAGAGTAAAAGTGAAGTCACATGGGTCGAATTCAAAAAAGCTTTTGAAAATGATTACCGAGAAAAAATTGTGAGGAAATTTTCTGCTGATAAAATGAAATTCTTTATCAATCTGATATATAAGGATATTTTTACTCTGAATAAGCAGATAAGTAAGTCAACATATGACACGTTTTGTGAAGGGAATCCCGATGCTGATCCACATCGATTTTACAACCGTTTACAACAGTATGCTGTGGGCTATCACGCTATGAGAGAAGTATTTAACATGGACAGTTCATTGAGGCTCACAACCATTCAAAAACTTGGTAATTATGTGTTTATTATGATCATATGTTGAGGGAAGATTTAGACATTCTCAATATTTTTAGAAGATTTATACACCCCTGAGATTAAAGATCAAAGACAAAGATGTAAATGCCCCTGAGATTAAATATCGCAAATGCCACTGGGATTAAAGATCAAGGGCACAGATGTATACACCCCTGGGATTAAAGATCAAAGACAAAGATGTAAATGCCCCTGAGATTAAATATCGCAAATGCCACTGGGATTAAAGATCAAGGGCACAGATGTATACAGCCCTGGGATTAAAGATCAAGGGCAAAGGTGTTTGTGTGTCAAAAATTCTTACCAAATTTGGTATGTTACTTTATTTCAACAAGATCTCCAAAGAGTTGAGGTAAAGCCAATTTCAGCTTAATCCCAAAGTTTCCAACAGCCATTTTATTGCTTGGTTACATGGCCGATTCCCATTGTGAAATATTGCAAAATATGCCATAATTTCTCAAATTTTCTGCTGCAAAATTTATCATTTTCTCACCCAAAATTCCCATCTTTGTCCTCCCAAGTTCTATCTTATCAGAGTACAGTTGAAATTAAAAATACATTGTCTTATTGGGAACATAAATCAATAGAGTGAAATGATGGTAAAAAACCTTAACAGTTTCTAATTTATTTTGATATTTTTATCATGACCTGTACATTATTCTTTTTATTTGGAATTTTTCTCAATTTCCCTAAATAACACATGAAAGTTCACTGAACCAACACCAAAATAGGAAGAAAAACCCTTGATTCCACAGGATGCTAGTTAGAGCAAAAACTTAAAACCAAGGTATAGATATGCATGTTATATGTATAGGTAATAATGTCTGGATACAGCTGGGTTTCTAGGTCAGAAGAAATTGACGCATGGGGGTAATTTACACTAAATATGTGATGACGGGATTCTCGTGTAGATTACCCCCAGCGTACCAGTCCCACAGCTGTGCTAAGAATTATTGTTCAAAGTAAGTAGTGACATCACAAAAAAAAACAACAATATGTCCATGTTTACAGTAATATACATGTAATAGGTATATGGGTCAATAGGAGAGTTATTTTTTTCCCCGTATAAACATACATATTTTTTGCTCAAAGTTCATTTGTGTGATAATAATTTTGGATTTTGAGTTATTCTGTAACGTTGATGTATTTTCAGGTCAGTTCTGCTTCCCTGCTGTGATATCTGGATTGTCGGATATGTTAAAAGATGAGGATCCAAACATCCGTGCCGTTGCCACCATAGCTCTTGCCAAGTCAGGTAAGCTTTATAATCATACAGTATGTACGTATACTGAAGTACATGTGCACTATGTCTAGTAAACCAATCAACCCCTCTAGTTACATTTAGACTAGCCCAAATTAATATATAGTATGGTCCACTATCATAATTCAGGAGTGAACAAATTAAAATTGCATTTAAAATTTATGTAAAATTTGAATTTTATATACACTCCTGAAGTCTGATAGTGGACTTTACCATTCTTTGAAATGGATTATTCTAAATGTGACTGCAGGGGTCTTTGATTTAAATACTCTTTTGTGACACCTGTCTGTTTGCATAAAATAAAATGGATGGATAATGTCACACCTTGTCTGGTTAAAATCTTTCCCTTCAGTACTATCATATATGTATTCTTGACACTACAACAAGGTCATGTAATAGCAGAAAAAATAGCAGTCACCCAAAGTAAATTTTGAAAGTGATCTATTAACAGAGGTTACCTCTAAATTGCAGATCTAAAATTTTCACATTATAATCTGTGTATATATCATGTACAATAAACTTCAGATAACCATGTATCATTTTGTGTAATAGCTAAATATATGCCATATATGTAATGTTTTATAGCTCTTATTTATTTCACCTTTAACAAGCCAATCACATCATGCGAAATGCTTGTCACCTAAATGTATTTTTTGGTCACCTAATTGATTCCAGTGACTAATTACATTGCTGTGTAACATGAAGTATGTATAAACATATCTATGAAGTATAAACTTTATTTGTTTTACATTAATACAAAACAAATTTAACGAATCTATATCTAATACTTAATCCTGGATTTTTGCCAAAAATCGGCCATTCGACCTACTGACCTATAGGCCATAAAATACGGTAATACAAAACAAATTTAACGAATCTATATGAATGTATCTAACTGGCTTTCATGCTGGTGTGATGGTTGCTTACTGCTGAGGAAACCTGAGTACATACTCAAAGATGGTGCCTGCTATACCATACCACCAAGTCATATACTCCCCATCCAATCTAAATACTGAACCCGGTTCACATTGGTCAGAGAAGCAAGTGAGATAAACACTGCACTACCAGGACACCGAACATATTTAACTTCTCAGAAATTATAAAGTCAGTTCTTTTCAAATTTTTGAATGTAGCCTCTGAAAGGTAGATAAATATTATTAACAATACCAAACTTATAGTTTTACAACAAAGGCCAAAACAAAAATTAAGATTCCTGTTATTTAATCATTACAGGTCGAGCACAGACGGCAACCATTGACAAAATTATAACCAAACTGGAAGATGAAGACAGACTTGTCAGAGAGAGTGCTTGTCTAGCTTTAGGCTCACTGAAAGCTGGCAGTAAAAGTGAAACGGCAGTGGCCAATAGGTGGTATGTAAAACTTAAACAATGTTTTAGATGCTTTTTGAAAGAATGCTTTTGGAGTGTCTAAATATTTATTTTTCAAATACACTTATGTGTTTGGTTGAACATACACTCAGGTGCCAAAAGTATGTCAACGTTTTTCATTTTCCCATTGCTCTCTATGTTAGATCAATTTATTTAAAATGTTTGGTCTGACTCATATATTCAATGAAATTTTGTGAACTTTTGCACAGTTGTGTAGAAGTCTGTGGCACAATCTTTCTAAATTGGTTTGGAATGTATCAATTTCTTTTTGTATAAAGTGCAAGTATTTATAAATGATAAGAGAAATTTGTCGCGTTTGTAGTGTCATTTCCTTCTTTGTTCTAAGTTAGAGGCGTCAACAAAATATTTATTGCAAAGAAACATTTTTGCTTCTCAGAAATTAAGCTTCAAAGAAATTTAAAACAAAAGCCATAAGACAATGAAAAGACTTTCTTCTAAACATATGAAATTTTGCATGAATTGATGAAACCATTACTTCGTGACAGTTATTGGAAAAAAATTCATTTAACATAGAAAGCTATGGAAAAATGAAAAAAATTTTACAAACTTTTGGCATACGAGTGTAGCTATACCAGTTTAAAACAATTTCGATAACTAAAAGCCTGTAACTTGACATATTTCTCATTTCGCTTGTTTTTTTTAGCTCCTGGAATATGTCATTAGTCTTCTGCCCACAAATTTTTCAAATTCTTAAATTTCTATAATTTTGTGAAAATTGCTTGAGAAACCCAGGTTTGGAACTTTTTCAATTGCAACTGATTAACTCAACTTTACTAATTCTAAATAAATACCACACTGTACCTGACTTTATTTTCACAAAATGTAAAGGAATATAAGATTGTTTATGCCTGTGTATCACTCTTATTTGTTATTGTGCATCAAGTACAAGTTTTAAAGATAGTAAAAATCAATATAATCTTTTTTAGTAACCACAACTAATAAGTCCACCTGTCTTGAAAGACCACATTTCAGTGGCAGATGGGATGGTCTCTCAAGACATGTATCACTGTAATTCCTGTTTATTTTAATGGAAAGACCAAAGCAACATAAGGTTGCATGTTTTACCCAGTCTGCCAGGTGAGAGGGTTAACTCCCCTTTGGCCTCTTAATATATAATTTATACAGGCCTCATAAGCGCCTTCTTTCTTTTTCCACCAGCCAGTTTGTTATATGATAACTTCAGTATGTCTTTAACATTTTGTCAATGAACCTATCTTCTTATTCTCCTCAAATTGTCTTCATTACTTTAATAGAATAAAGGAAATGAACTGTGAAACTATTTTGAACTAAAGCTGCTGTCTTTGTTTTCTAGGAGAAATGATCCGATAAAGTCTGTGAGAGAGGCGGCAGAGGTCGCACTTAAACGAATGGGTGGTGAACTGTCCAAGAAATGCATACACGTTACAGAGGTGTTGTCATCAGAAATGCAGTTTCTCAAGACACCAACAACATAGCTCAAAACCTGAAGAAAAATAAAATGAATTGACATATGATTAGTGCTCAATATTTATTAGTTATTTCGTTAGTCAGAAAGACCAAACATTGTGGTGGCGGTGTGTTTTTACAATATTCAGAAAATGAACATATTTAAGAAAAAGAAATTCTCATTGTTAAATGCTGTCAAAATGGATTTTTGTGTTTTTATTAAAAGTTAGAGATATTTGACGTTTTATACAAATGAAATGTTTTAAAAAATTGTGGGTTGAAAAAAACTTAATATAACATAGTGAAGAAAAGAATTGGGGGAGTAGACATTTGTATTCTTATGTGTATGGCAGTAATATCAACAGTTGGCATATTTCATTCATTCTAGGCAATGTATGCATAATATGTTAAAATTTTCTATGGCAATATCTTTTTAGCCATTTTAATCAAAGTTTGGGTCTAATTGTGGGATATTTTTTTTTTATCAAAATGACCGCCAGTATGCCTTTAAACAATTTTTGTATTTAATCAAGTAAATCTAAATAACATAATTTTTAACACATTGTTTTTTATGTTTTTGTATTTTTGAAATAATTTATGAATTTAATTTATTTATGTTTCTGTCTAAAATTTAAAATTTGTCACAAAGTTTAAAGATTTAGAATAAAGTTTCTTAGAATCTTATATGAGCTAAATCTACTTTTCTAACAAACTTACTGAACGTCTTTAACACAAGTGTATCATGATCAGAAATAAGTTTGCTTTAATTTGATATTTTTCACAAACTGAAGTAAACCACACTGATGGTCAAATCTGCAGATTATCTCCCCCTTACAAATATTGTATCACAATATAATATAGTTGTAATATTACATTTGATATATCAATTGGACATATGCATGATTTTATGCAGTTATTAGATTTATCAATGATGCAAACATTTATAACTCAAATCTATTGCAATATGTAGCTTTCCTCTGATAGATAGTTGTCCCCAGTTTTATGTCTGATGTTTTTGTAAATTTGACACTGTGATTGCTTCATACAGTCAAATCCACTTAAAACGAGATCATGTGTATTTCTTACATAAAATGTAAATACATCAGTTATATAAATAAACTTAATATTATAAAATTTACAATTTATTCCACTGTCCATCTGTGTTTTTTATTTATTATTTTGATATACATATTGCATAATATTTATTATCTATAGTTCTCTAGAGTTTTAGATGTTCTGAATGTACAATGTATATAGTAAACATAGATTGTAAATGTAGTTTGATCTGCATTATAATGTATTTGTATCTGATAAGAATATTTCTTACAAAGTTTAACACATTTTTTTAGTAATGGCAAATAATGTTCACAGGTTTTGTTTGTAATTAATGTTACCTTTGGCAGGTGAAAATCAGGAAAACAGTTGTGCTAAGAATTTGATATTGATTTCGAAATCATTAATGATAATGAGACAGTACATAAACAGAACATAAACAAGTTTGAATTATTTGATATAAAAATCAAGGACATTCATTCATCAAAATTGATTTCAAGACATCTCTACTAGTGAAGCAAATTACTGTTGATCTCAGACGATATCTCACAGATCAGCTAGTAATGGAGATACAACAATTGTTTTCGTATTAACACCGAGGTTACTGTGTTGTTGTTATTTATCATTTGTTGACTTCTATTTACATACGTGGTGCATGAGGTTATGATGTACGCCTTGATGTATGTCATCACTACATGCACCATTTAAACAGAAGCCACCAAACAATAAATAACAACACTACAGTGACCTTGGTGATAATTATATATTCTGTGGCTCATTTAAGAGTAACAATTGTCATTGTAATAAAAAAGAATCTCAAAAAACGTTTACAGGAATAACAAAAATATGATATTTTCAACATTTCTTGCCTGATTTAGAAAACAAATGTATATCAAATGTATTTTATCTTTTTTGTTTTCTTGTTATTTATCTCTGTAATGTTTATCAATATTTACTTTGTTATTTATATAAATATGTATACATCAAAGTGGTCTGAGTAGTGAGGTGTTACAGTGGAACCAAGCTATTAAGACTACCTAACTGACTCAAAGTGGTCTGATTAGTGAGGTGTTACAGTGGAACCTCGCTATTAAGACCACCTAATTGAGGGATTCAAAGTTAGTGGTCTGATTTGCGAGATGGTCTCTCAAGTGAGGTTCTGTACTTATTAGATATTTATCAATTTATTGTCTGAACTGTGAGGTGGTCTTCTAAGTGAGGTGGTCTTTTGGCCAGGTTGCTCTGTATATGGAGGATTCAGGCCTCTGTAGGATGGGGATCTAGAAAGCGAGTATGACTTCTTGTATTGATATACAAATAAACAGAAATTGCTTAATTTCACTTTTAAATTCACTCAAGATGATGTGCTTTTAATTTGAATAGTGCTAGTTGTTTTTCATTTTGGACATATAATATTTTTTATCTGTCAACATGAAAACATTATAATGAAGATCTATGGAACATATATTGCTTATTTTTCAAATATTTTGAAAAATATCTTGTTTTTGGTGTTTTTACCATTTCGAATTTTTACACACTTGGTTATAGATGTTTTCTGATCACAATTCTTTATCACTGTTAATATTAAGTATATTACTTTGTTTATCATGTGATCACATATTGTGTTTGGGAGGTATGTTGTTGACTCATCAACCCCCAAAAAACAATGGACTCTTCTGTCCGTCAATGACTTAGACCATTTCCAATGTGTCTTTAGGGATAAATGAATTTTAAACAAGATAAAGTACAGGTATTTGCTTTTGCACTATTAACACAAACACTTGTCTCCTTGTGTGAGAGAGTGATACTGAGGTTTTCTGAAAAATAAATTAAAAATGTAAACTACATTTGATTTTTTACTAATTTCAGGGGCATTAGCTGTTTTACTAAAAGTAATTATTTTTCGATTTCTTTCTACTTTTACTAATTGTACTTGATGTACAATAACAAATAAGAGCTATACACAGGCATAAACAAATCTTATATTTGTATATCAATCCAGGTAGTAAAAAAGGAAAACACAATTTTGAAAAAAACAAAAACACAGCTAACGCCCCTTTAATGTTTTACCTGGAATTTTTTCAGAAACATGCAAACATCATCAAAAGGTGATGTCATAAATTTTTACCTTTGCTATGGACCACCAAGTCATGCACAAGTTCTTTGACATGAGACTAAAGGTTAAATTTCATTTGTAAAATATGTGAATTTAGCGCAGAATGACAAGCAGTTGACTTAAAAACGTGATTAACACACACAGTTATATATATATATATATATATATATATATATAGATAGATAGATATAGATATATTATATATATATATATATATATATATATATATATATATCTGTGTATGTTAATCACGTTTTTATATATATATAGACAGTGGAATCTCGCTATCTCGAAATTCACTGGACTGCCCTGTTTACCTCGAGATATCCAAAATTTTCTATTTTCTATTCTTATTGGAAAACGAATAGACCTGGTCAGTGTACTGCCTTATTCAATTTGGATCTAAGCAATTATTAATTACATTTTCATCTTGGCTCGTTAACGGAAGTTGACTGTCCCGTGTTTTGCAGTTAAACAAGTAATTTTAAGATTGATTTTTGCATACACAATATAAACCTTCAATCGCAGATACTAACTGTGAGATAAAAAGTGGCAATTCTGTAATATTTACTTTGGATCAGAAAAATACTTCGAGATAAGCAAAATTTCGAGATAAACATTTCGAGATAAAAGTAGTATAAATATATAGTAAAGTAATCGGGACCGACCGTTCAACTTTGACATTACCGGAATTTCAACTCATCCAATTTTGACATAATGAGATTCCACTGCATATATATATATTTGACATAATGAGATTCCACTGCATATATATATATATATATATATATATATATATATATATATATATATATATATATATATATATATATATATGAGCTAAATTAAAAAATAAGTAGCCTAGAATATTCATTTTCAGATCTGTTAAAGAACTAAAATAAACTTCTGTGTCACAAAAAATACATGATGTGATATTTCTGTAAAGTAAAAAAACTATCTGAAGTATAAAAATCACAGATACCAAAGTATTAATCTTCAAGATGTCCAGGATACATAAACAAAACACAGACCTCTAGAAATCTAGATGTGGGATCAGGTGCCTTGGAGGAGTAAGCATCCCCTGTTGATGAAACAGTGGAATATCTTATGACCATGACAATAATGTTTGGTTGAAACTTAGGTTCACAACTTGATTTCAGATTCATAGTCTAAAATTTAGCAGTGGAAATAGACGTAGTTATCCACCAAAATGTTGATGTTATAGTAGGCAAGGTAAAAGTTTTCTGAGTTTGGAAAGGAATAACAATTGGTGTAATATGCATCATAAGAGAAGAAGAAGGGGTAGAGCTTTAAGCTAGTGTTTTGTCGGGGTTGGGAAAAACACTTTTGAGCTTGAGCTAGTGTTTTCCAGGTCGGGACAACAACACTTTTGAGCTTTGAGCTAGTGTTTTCTCGGGGTCAGGACACCAACACTTTTGAGCTTTGAGCTGTTGTTTTCTCCGGGTCGGGACACAAACACTTTTGGGGTCGGGACCAACGCTTTGGAGATTGCGCTTGTGTTTTATCTGGGTCGGGGCTAGCGCATTTAACTATACATAATAAGTAATGATAGCTGCAGCTGCCGACTGAAGCTTTGGAATCTTCCTGCACACCATTTGTTCATCAGACCTGGCAATTCCTTACTTCTACCTCTTTCTAGGCATTTTGGGAGATGATTTACGAGTGATGATAAAGGAATTGTTGATTTCAAAGACCTATATTGCGATTATAATTAACACTTGTATCTGATACACGTAATCTGCTCACAAAACAGTAGTAACTTTCTTTTTAAATATAACTTACGAATTTGTTATTCGTACTACATTCACATTTACACTATAAATGTATAAACATGTTAACAAAGGCGTTGACAGAAAGACCTGGATTTTGAATTTTTTGAATTTATGTCAATTGTCATTTCTTTCGGGACGACACTTTTCTTTGCAGCTTCAAAAGTTGTACATAGATGCTAATAGGAACGCTAAATATTTTGTTATATATCTTCAGTACATATCAATTTTTAACTTACTATGGGTGTAAACACTCCACAGGAAATAATCACCATCCGTAACACTGGAATCCACTTCTGGATTTTCTTTGGGTCTATGTTTGTTTTCTACGCATAGTGTTTGGATGTTGGCTCACGTATTTTGTTACTCTTGATAACCCCCGTATCTATAGTGTATATTTGTCAGAAGCTTACGAATGAATATGAGTGAGCCCACTGGAAAATAATTTTTTAACGTAATATTTTGCAGACAGATATATTTATTGCATTTCAGTGCTTCGTAAATATATATTTATATGATGTACTCTAGTTAGAATGCACAAATGTATATTAATAAATCTTTGATTTTATATTTTCACTCGGCAGCAAGACAAAATGTCAACTTTATTAAAGTGTAAATTGTATTCTCCACAAATGTGAAGTAAATATTTACACTATGTGAAACCCTGCTACTTTCATTATAGATATTATATACATAATGCCATGATATGAATAATTCAGAGCGGACGCTGGATATTAAAAGATTGACAAAATACACCTACGTTTTGAGTAAAGTAAATACTTTTGCATGTATATTAGTCCCGAAATATAGCTACAATGACTTAGTACGTTGGGGGCAAATATTACACTTGATTTAACGCATTATAAAGAAAATGCGTGGTGTTTCCGATACAGATATTATCATATAATTATTTAAACAATTTATTTAGCTTTTGTGTCGATGTTTACTTCGGTAGAATAACTCGACAGGGGTTCAAAGTAATATCATTGTACACGTGAATAGAATCAAGTCGTTCTTTACAATAAACATTTATATCAAACGTTAAAATACTTAAATGTTGTTTTTCTATAATCCCTTTTTGCTGGCGTAAACACTGTTGATTATGGTCTCCAACCTCTTGGAGATTCATTGAAAAGTGGTCACCATGGAGATAGATCCCACTGGAAAGTGGTCACTATGGAAACAGATTTCACTGGATTGTGATCACTATAGAATTTTTTTAATTAATTTGAAGTTAGACTTCATTAGAAAGTGATCACTATGGAGTTATATTCAACGAGGAAATGATCGCTATGGAGTTAGACCACCGGGAAGTTATCAATGTGGGTAGAGTCCGTTGGAGTGTGGTCAAAGTGGAGTTAGACTACATTGGAAATTGATCAATATGGGATAGAGTCCACGGGAAAGTGATTACTATGGAGTTCGATTACACTAGTTAGTTTCCACGGAAAGTGACCACCATGTAATTAGACTCCACTGAAACGTGATCACTAAGGAGATCGACTCCACGGGAAAATTGTCACTGTGGAGTAAGTATCCACAAGAAAGTGATCAATGTGAGTCTCCAAAGAAAGTGATCAATGTGAGTCTCCAAGGAAAGTGATCAATGTGAGTCTCCAAGGAAAGTGATCACCGTGAGTCTCCAAGGAAAGTGATCACTGTGAGTCTCCAAGGGAAGTGATCACTGTGAGTCTCCAAGGAAAATGATCAACGTGAGTCTCCAAGGAAAGTGATCAATGTGAGTCTCCAAAGAAAGTGATCAATGTGAGTCTCCAAAGAAAGTGATCAATGTGAGTCTCCAAGGAAAGTGATCAATGTGGAGTTAAAATACACTAGAAAGTGGTCACTATGGAGTTAGACTCCACCGGAAAGTGATTACTATGTAGTTAGACTCCATTGAAAAGGCAACACTGTGGAGTTTGTTTATATATATATATATATATATATATATATATATATATATATATATATATATATATATATATATATATATATATATATATATATATATATATATATTTTGTCCCGATGAAGTCATCGACCTCATAAAAAGTGCCCACTGAACAAGTGAACTCTAAGGGTATTTTGACTTCATCAAATGGTGATCACTTCTACCTCCACTCGAAATGGTCCATGACCACTACTCATTTTCTGGCTTTATTTCAACTATTTACAATCAAACATCATATCTTTTATGGTATCAAAGCAGATTATGCCTTGTAATGAGTAAAATAAGTCTATAGCTTCATATTTTAGTGGCCACATCAGTCGGTGGTTTCAAATTTTAGTGGTGCCAACGCAACCCGAGAATCCTTGTTCTATTGGTCACTACTAAATCTGCACCTCCCTGTAAGATGATTTCTGTGCATTGTCAATGACATATTATGGTAATAAGGATGGTGTTAGTAACGATGATTATGGCGATGACGATAAGGAGGAGGAGAAGGAGTTAGGTTTACATATGTCTATTTGAAGCGCTGTACAAAAGAAAAGAAGTATTGCAACCAAAATCACGTTATAGGAGTTTTGTAACATAACTTATCGTAGGAATATAGAAGCTGGCCTTGTTTGGTGTCCTTGTTTTCCTCAATATTGATCTATCGCTTACATTTTAACGCCATTTACTTTAAATTGTAAATACGTGTTATAATGGTAACGACAGTGCCATGAAAACTCTACCTTGTTGTCGTATATCCGGCAATGATCAGTAATACATATATACTCTAATGTACATCAACAAAGGTGAAGAGTCACTTAGTGTCAGATGCCAAATCACGTTTATGTAATGTCGTATTACTGATGTCATGGAACAGGTATTATACACAAGTATTTCGATCTGTGTAGGGAAATGTTTTGTTTGATTTGCCGGGAACAATCGCGTGTTCTCCTGACAACCAGGATGTATGATGCATTACAGAACATGTAAATCAAACAGACTATCAGATATTGGATTTCGTTTACTTAGATCAGTTACATTTATCATAATGACACATTGTTTAATCGTATTAACTTCCATTAATTGCAAATATGTGGAATTGGAAACCTTTGTTTGTCTCTGGTGGTCTAGATAAATAGAAATCTTCTACTGAAACAATGGATATGAGTCAGACGAGACGTCTGGAAGCTGAGCCGACAAAGTCAACAACATGACTAAAAGGCTAAACGAAAGGTTCAGGAGACAATATACAAGTCTGGTGAACATTGAACAAACACGGACTTCTGAAAATCCAGAAGTGGGATCAGGTGACATGGAGGAGTAAGCATCCTCGGTTGAACTGTTACTCAGATGGACGAGTAATGAAAAGTTTTTGATATAATTTTTTTGTTTTATTTTTCTAATTTTTTCTTCCATTAATATTTATTTTTTTTCTATACACTGTCATTTAAATGGGAAACTAACATCACACAACTGATCAAAATCATTCTTCTTGTAGTCAGTGTATCTCTGTGAAGTATAACTATTATAGCATAATAAAGACCAGCAAACTCGCGAAAACTCATTTTATAGGGCAATAAGTCCTGTAGGAAACCAAGGATTTGATTTGATGTGTTGGTCGTTCAAGGGCAGTAACTCCCACATACGATTTTCATATAGTTCAAGCCAAAAAGCATTATTACGAGGTGGTCTTGACATACTGTTCATTCTGATGTCAAGACCGTAAACTCACAATTTCAATATTATTTATCAACTTTATTCTTTGAATACAAATTACCGAAAATATTTTCGATGAGATATGTTTGTGTCGATATACCCCGGATTATTGGACTAAAATCTCACATTTATTCTGATTTTTTTCGGTCGGAAGCTGTCATTTCCGTTATATATAAACGGTAAATAACATTTTATACATTTGTTTTCGGCAAAATCCATTCAAAAGGTGAAGTTGTCGAAGTAACGACGGTCGTTGTAAGGCGACCAGACTGCTTATACATGACTTATAATGACTGGTTATATAATAAAGATCTACAGATTGCTGTTGGCACACACACACACACACACTCTCTCTCTCTCTCTCTCTCTCTCTCTCTCTCTCTCTCTCTCTCTCTCTCTCTCTCTCTCTCTCTCCAAAACAATGCTAAGAACAAGTAATACCCATTCACTGGTAGGTAAGATACTGATGAAAATGACATAAAAGCAATAAGATTAAAGCAAAACCAATGTCGCCAGAGTTAAAAGTCTCACTTTACCGGAAGAAATTCTTGCCATTCATTAGTGAAACGCAAACTTGTACGTAGATCAATGTCTTGGTAATCGCCATAGATATTGTCAGTTAATCAAGGGTAGAAAAAATATTATGAAAGATGTTTTATCAGACGTAATGGACTTTAATTGCCCGGTATCGATAATGGATACCTGTTCCGTGCGATGAATATCTTGATCTTGTTAGAAAAAATATTCGAACGTATTTAAAAGTAAAGAAGTTTAATTTCGCCGAGTATATCTACGTCCATTTCCTTTAAATTTCTTTACTACGTGAGGTGACCTGTATATACCTGTACGTGTCGCTACTTTGGCTAGGAGTAGTGGGATTTAAACTTTTATTTTCACAGTAGGTGTAAAATATACAAATATTCTACCTGTGTACGGAACTCGGAAATTTTCACGGATAAATTTGGAAGTGTGTATTTTGACGTTACCTGGATATTTATTTACCTGTTAATTACAGGTATGTATGATTTTTTTCTGGTGAATATTGACATAAGATTTGATATTTTTCTACCTTTCTCGACACCAAGTTAGGTACTGAGCTAATTCAGAAAGTAATCAACAGCTTCTACCAAATATACCTGGTTTATAGTTTGTATGCATTCTGCTAAAATTTACACATAAAAATACGAATCAGACCTGAGTATTTTTTTTCATGTTTAATTTTGGAAATTTTCTAGTGGGTGATAAAAACTAACGTGAAATACGTGTATCGGGTATATCTTGTATAACATTGTATCTAACCAGGTAAACCAGCGTAAAATTACGAATTGTTGCATATCAAATCCAATTCCAAACGTTAATACGCTTACTTCGTTATCATGCACTTAAAAAATAAACACCTTTATATAAAAAAGACATTGTAAAAGTACCAAAGGTACTTGTTTCCGAACCCCTACTATTTGTTTGTACACAAGTTTGAATAACAATAAACGTTTTAAACCAAAAATGAGATTTCGATGTCATTCCATTTTGTGTACTCCATTATGTTAATGAGGAAGGCTTTCTTGCGGGTTTTTTTGGTTTTGTTTTGTTTTTTGTTGTTGTTTTTTTTTGTTTTGTTTTGTTTTTTCAAAGGAAGAAAAATATAACGTAGATAATTTTTTCGTATAAACTTTAACCCTTACAAAATACACACACCGGTTAAAAGAACCAACTTAAACAAATCCGAAAAGTGTGTCAATCGTTTAAAAAATCACTGTAACATCATTTGATATTGGCAAAAAGTGTTTCGTTGAGACATATCATATTGGGATTTTTTAAAAATGTACAGTAGAACATCGCCTAAACACCAACTCTCCTAGGAGACCACCTCACTAATCAGACCACTTTGAGTCAGTCAGTTAGGTGATCTAATAGTGAGGTTCCACTGTATCACCTCACTAATCAGACCACTTTGAGTCAGTCAGTTAGGTGATCTAATAGTGAGGTTCCACTGTATCACCTCACTAATCAGACCACTTTGAGTCAGTCAGTTAGGTGATCTAATAGTGAGGTTCCACTGTAACACCTCACTAATCAGACCACTTTGAGTCCACTAATTTGAGGTTCCACTGTAACACCTCACTAATAGGTGATCTAAGGTGATCTAATAGTGAGGTTCCACTGTAACACCTCACTAATCAGACCACTTTGAGTCAGTCAGTTAGGTGATCTAATAGTGAGGTTCCACTGTAACACCTCACTAATCAGACCACTTTGAGTCAGTCAGTTAGGTGGTCTTAACAGTGAGGTTCCACTGTACATGTATAAAACATGTCATTTCAATGTTGCGATGTCCATCACTATGCAAAACATTTCTTTAAAAAGAAAAAAAGTGGCAAACATGTAGAAGTGGCCCTTACTAAAACCTCCACCCGGTTCCCCTGTCTTAGTAACCGCTTATTATTTACACCCAGCTACCCTGGGTACAGTTTATGCGTAATGCAGGCATATTTCTGTGTCACTACATGGATATGTAACATATGTACATCGCTGCAATAAAATGCATCATAAAATCTACAAAAAGTCTTAATATACAAAATACATCTAAAAGAATTCACTGTGAGTTGATTGAACACTGCATGTTCTAGATACAGGTGTGGCGGCGGCGGTATGAATATTTAAAACGATGTGTAGCACGTGCTTCCATAACTTCAGACTTCTAAGGATAGATTCAGGCGATTAAGTTCGCTGAATAAATTCTGAAATAAATAAATGCATAATAAAATCCATATATACTCAAATAACTCAATAAATTTACTAGAGCGAAACAGATTTTACATTATTTCCAGCTGATCTGCTATAGATATTATCATATTCACACCTTAATGCAAAAATCTCTGAATATTTGAAAGTGAGAGATTTAAATATAACTTAAGTTTAAGTAAAGCTTCATGTGTCTCTTAAGTTTGAATTACCATAAATCTCTCTCTCTCTCTCTCTCTCTCTCTCTCTCTCTCTCTCTCTCTCTCTCTCTCTCTCTCTCTCTCTGTTTACAAGCATATTTGAATGAATATATGATAAGTCTTGATTTTACATTTGACATTACAGCGATTCTGTGGATTCATATCGTAAAATATGACCAATATTGCCGTATTATCTATCTCTAATTTACCATCTCCAAGCATATTCAAAATGACCATTTGATAATAACCCTACACATATTTATATATACTTCATATATACAAAGATTTCATATGTGATATCACTTCCATCTGTAAAAATAACGCAATTCATTTCTGTTAGCTTCATTTTCCCCTACATTACCACAGGAATTGTTCTTACGGAACTTAATCACATATTCATGTTTTGTTGTTGTTCTTGTTGATATTCTTTAAATCAAATCTTCCTGATTGGTCTTCAAGTTGAAACACATCGATTTAGGATGTCCACAGGACATTTATATTTGTTTGTATGTTATCTCTTTGTAAACATTACAGTCGTAACGTATTTGTATAAACATTTGCAAATGTATTTCTCGTGTAACAAAATCCATATCAGTATTTTAAACATAACAGCACATTATTTTCTAAAATACAGATATAAATATCTTGAACTAAATCGCAAAGCATTGTCGTAAACAGGTAATAGCTAATGCAATAGTATGGTGTGTTATCTAAAGACTGAAAAACTTTGGCATCTAAATTCTTGTATAGCCTTCAATTTTAGCTGTGTACAATTGTGTCTACAAAGGCAGGAGAGATGTTGACCCATTGTCATCTGTAACTTTTCACATGTGTCAATATGTCAGAAATAGTGTCAGCATGTCAGATATAGTGTCAATTTCTTATATATGTGTCGGTTTGTCAGATATCGTGTCAGTTTGTCAGGTATGTCAGATAAAGTGTCAGTTTTTCAGATATGTCAGATATAGTGTCAATTCGTTGTGCGTGTATGTGTTTGTCAGATATAGTGTCAGTTTGTCAGATATAGTGTCAGTTTGTCAGATATAGCGTCAGTTTGTCAGATATGTCAGATAAAGTGTCAGTTTGTTGTGTGTGTATCAGTTGTCAGATATAGTGTCAGTTTGTCAGATATAGTGTCATTTTGTCAGATATAGCGTCAGTTTGTCAGATATGTCAGATATAATGTCAGTTTGTTGTGTGTGTATCAGTTGTCAGATATAGTGTCAGATGTCAGATATAGTGTTTACAAAGGCAGGAGAGATGTTGACCCATTGTCATCTGTAACTTTTCACATGTGTCAATATGTCAGAGATACTGTCAGCATGTCAGAGATAGTGTCAGCATGTCAGATATAGTGTCAGCATGTCAGATATAGTGTCAGCATGTCAGGTAGAGTGTCAGTTTGTTATATATGTGTTGGTTTGTCAGATATAGAGCCAGTTTTTCAGATATGTCAGATATAGTGTCAGTTTTTCAGATATGTCAGATAAAGTGTCAGTCTGCTGTGTGTGTCAGTTTGTCAGATATAATGTCAGTTTGTTGTGTGTTTGTCCGATATTGTGTCAGTTTGTCAGATAAGTCTAATATAGTGTCAGTTTGTTTTGTGTGTGTCGGTTTGTCCGATATTGTGTCAGTTTGTCAGATATGTCAGATATAGTGTCAGTTTGTCAGATAAGTCTAATATAGTGTCAGTTTTTTGTTTATGTGTCGATTTGTCAAATATAGTGTCAGTTAGTTGTGTGTGTCGGTTTGTCAAATATAGTGTCAGTTTGTCAGGTATGTCACATTAGGTGTCAGTTGTTGTATATAATGTCGGTTTGTCAGATATAGTGTCAGTTTGTCAGATATAGTGTCAATATACAGATATAGTGTCAGTATGTCAGGTATGGTGTCAGTTTGTCACAATCTGACGGTAGGTTACATGTCATTTATTGACTAACCAAATATCGCAAATTACTATACTCTTATATGGTAATTTGATAGAAACCTACCTCGAATATATGGTAGATTGATAGAAACCTACCTCAAATATATAGTAATTTGATAGAAACCTACCTCGAATATATGGTAATTTGATAGAAACCTGCCTCGAATATATGGTAATTTGATAGAAACCTACCTCAAATATATGGTAATTTGATTGTCGATGACATTAAGTTACAGAAAAATATTTTGAGGCAAAAATGTTATATCTCACAAAATATCTTAACTAACACTTAGACTTTAATAAGAATATCAGTTTCCGAAAAAAATAGTCCGGAAATCCCACAACTGTACGAACGGTAAATACAACACCCTAACAACACTTGGAAATCCCACAATTGTACGAACGGTAAATACAACACCGTAACAACGCATGGAAATCCCACAATTGTACGAACGATGTAAATACAACACCCTAACAACACATGGCAATCCCACAACTGTCCGAATGGTAAATACAACACCCTAACAACATGTGAAAATCTCACAATTGTACGAATGGTAAATACAACACCCTAACAACATGTGAAAATCTCACAATTGTACGAATGGTAAATACAACACCCTAACAACATGTGAAAATCTCACAATTGTACGAATGGTAAATACAACACCCTAACAACATGTGAAAATCTCACAATTGTACGAATGGTAAATACAACACCCTAACAACATGTGAAAATCCCATAATTGTACGAACTGTAAATACAACAATCTGACAACGCGTGGCAATCCCATAATTGTACGAACTGTAAATACAACAATCTGACAACGCGTGGCAATCCCACAATTGTACGAACTGTAAATACAACAATCTGACAACGCGTGGCAATCCCACAATTGTACGAACGGTAAATTCAACAATCTGACAACGCGTGGCAATCCCACAATTGTACGAACTGTAAATACAACAATCTGACAACGCGTGGCAATCCCACAATTGTACGAACTGTAAATACAACAATCTGACAATGCGTGGCAATCCCACAATTGTACGAACTGTAAATACAACAATCTGACAATGCGTGGCAATCCCACAATTGTACGAACGGTAAATTCAACACCCTAACAAGACGTGGAAATCCCACAATTGTACTAGTGGTAAATACAACACCCTTACAACTCGTTAAAATCACACAATTGTACGAACGGCGGTAAATACAACAAACTAGCAACACGTGGCAATTCCACGATTTACGAATTTGTAAATATAACACTCTGACAACACATGAAAATCCCACAATTGTACGAATCGTAGATACAACAATCTGTCAACACGTGAAAATCCCACAATTGTACGAACCGTAGATACAACAATCTGTCAACACGTGAAAATCCCACAGCTGTCACTGCGCAAGTTTATAACAAATTTAATATATACTGAAGTGCACTACTTTTAGTATTTACACATCTATATAATAATGATCTTTTAGAATTTTCCGTTGACGACGGATTTCTCAAGTTAGAGATATTTGATATAATGTTTGTATAACATATAACAGTTCAATTCAAGCAATAAATTAATTGTTCTATTCTGGAAAAAAACTGGAATGCAATACATAACTTTAGGGGGTATTTACTTGCAACTGAATAAGCAATCTGTTTAAATATAAATGAATTAATTAGCTTTTTCACCGTTATCTCTCGCGTGCACGTATAAGCGTGCAAATAACAATTTACATTGATGATTCCATAACATTGTTTTTTTTATGTGGAAATCAATCTCTCTCACTGATTTTTGTTTTGTCTTTCCAATTACAGTAACGAAACACGAATGAATATTTCTTTATTATTTGTTCTAGAGATGATAGTGAATGTTAAAAAAGTTTTTTAATATCCATATAGCAGCTTGCAGTGGAAGTCAGTGCGTACGACTTCGATAGATAAACCTGAAATGTACGCTCGTTTCTTTCTATTGAAATTAAAATGTCTTTTTTGTAATTGATTCTGTTTTATGACCCATTTTTCTCGTGCTACCACACAATTATATAACTAATTTCAGTTCTCCATACATTTCAGAATAATTTTCTGTTATTTGCGAATGTTAATTTTCCGGATATGCCTTTTTAACGACGTTGTATTTATATTTATTTGTCGATTTATTATTGGAAAGCAATCTATTGACAGTTACGGGGAACCTGAATGTTATGTTGACATTGAAACTTGTTTTTGTTAGTGACAAAAGTCTCGATATTTAAAGTTAAACAACAGAAACATGGATTAAAGTCGAGAATTTGAACTGACACCTTTCTCTCACTATGAACACCAATTATGTACATTATATTTTAAGTGATAGCTGTATTTTACACATTTAGCTCTCTGTACACTATTATGTATCATAAGTGATAGCCTTATTTTACATATTCAGCTCTCTGTACACTTGTGTATTATAAGTGATAGCTTTATTTTACATATTCAGCTCTCTGTACACTATTATGTATCATAAGTGATGGCCTTATTTTACATATTCAGCTCTCTGTACACTTGTGTATTATCAGTGATAGCTATATTTCACACATTCAGCTCTCTGTACACTCTTATGTATCATAAGTGATATGTATTATAAGTGTAAGCTATATTTGACATATTCAGTTCTCACTATTTCCATATTTAGGAATTGTACGTAATACCTTTATTTTACAAATCCATCTTATTGATTTAGGTTTTCACTCCATTAGCTACCTATGGCTTCATTTGTATCGAGTATATTACGTTGCTTCTTCTCGATTTAGTTCAGGGTGGTATTAACTTCTTGAGCATTATCACTTTGGTATTATGTTTATAATATTTATAGCCACTATGTCGTTGCCACTGCTGGTTGACCGTTTGCGTCCCCGAGGGTATACATAAACACAGTACCTGGTATTTCGGTACCAGCTGATAATTTTATACTAAAATAATATTTTTCACTGATGGCACGATTTAAAAATTCTGAATTCTTCTAAAACTAAAATAGTCATCTTTTTACAGTGGTTTCTCTTAGACGGATTTTGGTTGTATGTTTAGAATTATTATTTGGCCTTGTCTGATACCACTTTCATTCTAGAAATTCTATTTAAAATTTGAGCTCAACTGATGACGCCTAATTGACAGAAACGATCGTCTTGAGCATTATCACTTTGGTATTATGTTTATAATATTTATTCATTTGTCTTCTCCCTTCACTTAGTCTCTGAAAATTACAGGTATATTTTAAGTATGAATCAGGTAAAATTATGGTGCCTAGAAAGAGTAAACAGTGTAACAATGGCCGAGAAATAGACATCATTGTATCAAAAGTTTCAGTGTTTCTATGCAATATTACCAGAACCACGAAATACATTATATAAGACACTAGGGATAAACTCGACCCCAAGTCAACAGTTTAAGCATGCTTTGGACATGGCATACTCTGATATTGCGAGATGCTTTTCCTAAAGGCAATATGAATTTTAGTATTACATATCCCTAAATACGGGTGTACCTAGCGTAGTACGTGAAAACAATGGTTCTGTAAACAGTTTCAAACCAAATGAATATATATATATATATATATATATATATATATATATATATATATATATATATATATATATATATATATATATATATATATATATATATATATATATTGCAATTATTGTATGTGCTTCTGACCCGAAAGGGGACGTCTAGTAACTCGTCCATAATAAACCCAGCTATTGAGGATTAGAGTGACCTGACTCATTTGTTTTTTCAATCTTAAGTCAATGTGGCACTGACCAAAGTTGATTAATATCTTAATACATTTTATGAACGACATGGCGACGCGTGGTCGATTATAAGAATTATTGCGTTATATAAACTGACCCGGTTTATTATCCTTAAGATGCAGTAGTGGGTATATAGTAGTCGGTAATGCTAATGGGCTCAGCCGATAGAGGTAGCCAATACGTCTTATAATTAAGAATGTCTTAATGCTCTGAATTTGGCTTCTTTTCAACTGCCATGTTAATTTTTAATTCTCCAGGAGCTGTATTTTAGTAATCTAAACCAACAGTTATAACATGCTGGTTTAGGGGTGTTAACTTTTATATTCGACAACACATTAAACTGGCCCGAGATCGAGACCGTGGCAAACTTTTACACATATAATAACATTACCACAGCTGATATGATAGTATAAACATTAACACAAATAAAACGTAAAATAAATAACGTAATGGATATGTTACTGTCTCCGGGGATCATTTGAGTCCCCAAGGGTAAATATAAACCTAATACCTGGTATTTCGGCACCAGCTGGTTATGTTATACTACAATACTTCAATATTTCGAATCGATAGCCGTGTTTAAATTCTAAACTCATCAAAAGCTGTCATGTTTTATAGTGGTAACTCTTTAGGATTTAGGAATACATTTGGGTAACTTTTTGGCTTCTATGATACCACATTGTGTTTTGGAACTCTACATCTATTTTATATTCGAGCTAAACTGATGAAGTCTTATTGACAGAAACGATCGTCTGTAGCATTTACTTTGGCCTCATTTTTGTAAATCTATAACTTTGGTATTATTAGACATATTGATAACCTAAATCAGAATGAAGCTAAAATCTCTTAACTATTACTTTAATATATAAAATAATCTAAGACACCAAAGTACAAATCCCCAGGATGTTCAGGATATAGGTACAAATCCAGTAAAAATGGAAAACATGGACCTCTGGAAATCAAGAGGTGGGATCAGGTGCCAAGGAAGAGCAAGCATCCCCTGTCGACCGGTCACACCTGCCGTGAGTCCACAGTCAAATATAAATGAAACACGTGAGAATCGGTATGGATGTCACAACGACCATACTACATAAAAGCAATAATTAGCTGTGTTTATCAAAGATATCATTTCAATTTTTTCTACTGTTGCTACTTGAACTTGATGTACAAATAAGACTAATGCATAGGCATAAAATATTCCTATTTATTTTTTTTTAAAAAAGGGCAGGTTCAGTGTGGTATTCATATACAAATAGTATGGTTGAGTTATCAATTGCAATTTAAAAAGTGCATATATATATATATATATATATATATATACCGATTTTCTGTTAAATTTTTTAAAACGAAATAAGGTGAAAGTATAGTAGTAGTATGGTCAACCAGTAATAGGAATATGGATGTTCACTATAGAACTATATTTTACATGTAATATCGTAAATTTTATAAATATGCACGTGTAGGTCCACTAATATCTGTATGATTATATCTACAAGTACTTTGCTGATATGCACGTGTTAAATTGTTATAACACATTACGGCTATTCCAGTTGATCATCTTTAAGATAAAGTATTCACAGTTTGGCATTATAAATTGCTTTAACATTAACCTGCGATTCTTTTCGCAACATTGCAATTATAGATATCTGAAGATAAAATCAATACTATTTTTAATAATTAATTATGGATTAGTTTCGTTCTGGTATACTGATTTCGGAGTCTATACAATATCTCTTTTTACATCGTCTAGTTTATAATACTACGACATGAAAGACACTCTCATGAGAATAATCCTTGAGGGAGACAAGGGGATCCCAAATGTGCAGTATATATATATATATATATATATATATATATATATATATATATATATATATATATATATATATATATATATATATATATATATATATATATATATATATATATATATATACATTTGTATATGATAACATGGGAAGCAACCAGTCAACGTTTTCACAATTCTTTGGGCCATTGAATTTAAGTGTCTGTCAATTCAATAATACAGAAAATGATAATTTGTTGGGAAATTGTAAAATTTGATGATAACATGTCACATTCATTTGAAATCATGAAACTAAAACTGTGAATTCGAGATACATTGAAATGTTTGGTTCACTTACCTGAGTATATATTGCTTTAAGATAGTTAAAACTAATTCTTAGCTAATTTAAACGTCATCAGTGGCATGTTAGAATCTCCCCAAAATGGCCGTTTGACTATGATAAAAAACCAAACGACAGCTACAGACTATTAATAAATCGAGTTACTGTTTATTGTATCGACATGTTCTTTTTTTGACTTGATATCACATTTATAGGACGATGTATTTTTTATGAATTTGAGTCGGTGTAATGCATGATTCTTTTACTTTACCTTACTGTATAATGCTTTAAAGGGGCATTAGCTGTGTTTGCCAAAACTATTTCAATTTTGTCTATTTCTACCACTTCCACTCGATATACAGTAACAAATAAGAGCCAATCACAGACATACACAATCTTATATTTCTATATATTTTGTGAAAATAAGTTTATGTCCAGTGTGGTATTCATATACAAATAGTAAGGTTTAGTTAATCAATTGCAAGTAAAAAAAGTGCCGAACCTGGGTTTCTCAAGCATTTGTCACAAAATGTATATGGATTTAAGAATTTTTTTCTGCCTGAGTATATCTTTTTTGTTATTGTGTATCAATCTAAGAAGTAGACAGGAAAAAAAAGTTTTAAAATAATACAGCTAATACCCCTTTAAGTATATAGACTTTACATATGTTCCATTTCTAGTTTCCCCAAAGCGCATAGGTTAGGATATTATGCGGATAGTAAATCGTATTGATGCTATCGTTTATAATTATATTAATAATTAATAATCAGATTAAACCTAAACCTCCTAACACTACAATGACATAAACTCTTTTGACAGAAACAAATACTAACTATTGTCTATTTTCTGTGCGTTTGAATCATTTCGAGATAGTATCTTTCAATCATGTACTTTAAATGCTTAAAGAAACATGACCTTCTAATCCTTCTTACACCTCAAGTTACATGCGCTTCCCATTCTTGTTTAAATATCAGATTTTGTGTCCAGAATTAGATGTGTGTGAATTATTTCTTCAAACATTCTATGGAAAAAAATCTTTCATAACATAAATAAAAACTATGCTAACACAAACTGAGGTAGAAATGCTGTATAAAACATGATAAATGATCAACATACATCATCCCTTCGACGGCCTCAAAGATGTATTGTCTAAATAATGAAGATATAATTTTCCAATAGGCCGAGGATATTAGAATTAAATTAAATGAGCAGAGACAGGATATCTATTCCGTGAATCGCAGGCTACCTAGCAACAGGGGCCATTTCTTCGAGAAATGGTGTACTCCAATCCACACTCGTGTGTATCGGTATAAAATTCATGTAATTAGTTCTTCTGTGATATCAGGACTTAGACGTACAGGGCAATATAACATATTTACTATCAAAATGACAATTTATAAATATTTTCGACGGGGATTTCCCCGCAAAGGGAAACTAAAGGACAGTTATGGATAAAAAGTGTCATTAAAGTCGACAAATTAAGTTGTAAGTAAAAGCTTTTTGATCATTATAATGTGATTTTAAGTTTCAGTATTTTTCACTCAAATTTTTCAATTCATACATTTTTTAATTTGCTCTCTCATTAATTGAAAATAAGTTGTCATAAGATGCCAATATTGTAATTTATTTATGTTGATTTAAATTTTCTACATATTAAAAAAAAATTAACTTTTGATATAAAGTGCCCTTCTCTTCATATTTGAAAAAATGATGGAAATTGAAAATCCGTCCACCTTAGTTAGTGTTCACACATAAAATGCATTCCTTGTCTAGGTTAAACCGTTTGCTTGACATTATACTTTTCATGTTTTATATTTCAACTCAATACATATCTTCGATTTTCCTGCTCATTAGCAAAACTACATAAATTTCCCCTTGAAACGAAACTTTGTTTTCGCCATGCATATAAAATATATACACATTTGGCCTACAGTTTGAATAAACAAATTGTTGCGTTGTTCTAAACAATTAAAATTCATTCTTTTGTAAATTAAGAACAAACAGATATTATCAGCTACGCCATTTTTTCATGCTCGAATAATCAGCGCATTCACGACGAACATTCAATAAGGACGTATTTGAAACAAACCTTCTTGTAATTACAGAAATTATTCAATTTGTCTCTGATACTGTCAAACAAAAGCATACATTTCGGTTTGCGATATGTGGCAACAATGTTTATAGGCAGAAGCATCATGACAGTACATTTAAAATAAGCCAAGTAGCAGAAAAATTATGACATATGTTATAGTGTAAATATATGAATATCAAGTGAATAAATTAATAATATTACTTTGACCTTTCCGCTAAACATGTCAACCCAATTAACAGAAAACAATTA
The DNA here is from genome assembly GCA_030159075.1 of Atrina japonica. NCBI lineage: Eukaryota > Metazoa > Mollusca > Bivalvia > Pterioida > Pinnidae > Atrina > Atrina japonica. The sequence continues at coordinate 581,260 of BROG01000350.1, read as the reverse complement.
AGTAATATTCATTTTCGCCTGTCTCTGTTTTATGGTTTTCTTCACATAGTATTTCAAGCACTTTACATGACTCAAGACCCTTCTTTTTATTTCTTGTACAGCACCACATATTTATTTATTTATTGATTTATTTATTTAATACATATATGTATACTGTATAACACACAACTACATTGTACACAACACATACACTAGACTGGACAGTAATTGTTACTCACTTTTTATCCATTCTCATTTATTCTAACTAACACAACTATACATGTATACATGTAATGTATTGACTATGAACCCACAAAATAAAACTGACAATGATAGAAACTTTCCCAAGTTAAGACAATTTTCTATAAAAAGGCACACGCAATTATATCAAGAGAGATATATACACATGTAAAGTATAGTTAAAGTAAAAACAGTATTTGGAATGTACATGTATTTCAATTGTTTGTATAATATAGGTTTTAATACAGTGAATTTGTTTTATAATTTCCAGTGAGTACAAATTAGATATCAGCTGTAAATAAATTTTTCCAGGTGTATCAACATTTATTGAATTCCTCTATGCCCCACTTTCCCAAAATGCATATACTTTTTTACTTTCATAATAATTCAGTAAGTATCTTTTAAAACAGGTGAAAGTTGTAATAGAGCTTTGCCTGGATTTTAAATTGATGAAATATTTTAATAAGAGGAGCAGTTAGGTTATGTTGATGAATTCTGAACAGAATATGTGATGGTAACAGGTGGATAATTAATATCTTTGTTTTCTCTGATCCAATTGTTTAATTCTATTCACATAGCTCTTGTAGGTTTACAATGAACAAACAAGTGAGTAATGGACTCTGGCTCAGTTTTACAAATATTACATAATGGCGAGTCCTGAATTTTAATAGTATTTAACAATTTATTTGTAGTCAGTATTCTATGAATTATTCTGACTTGACACCATCTCAATTTTGTATTTTTTTTTGGTGATTTTAAAATGGTTTAAATAAGTTTGGTTCCAAAATTTAATGTCTAGATTTACTGTGTTTACACCGGGCTTATCCTCCCATTATAATTCACATTTTGATTTTTATATTTAAATTTAATTTAAAATTCACATATATCGTTACAGCCTTCTTCAGAAGCCAATTTCTATTCTTGCATGGGCAAGTTGATAAACAGTGAAAAACGTTTGATATTTAAATTTTGAAATAAATACTATTTGTTTTGAGTTCGAAACACGATTCTATAACCTTTTCTTACTTCGATATTTCTAATTAGTATATTACAGCAGACCTATGTAAACATCTGTATGCTTAAGTCCCCCGATATGTGAGCTTTTCCCAGACTGGCGGTAATGTAGACAATATATGTAGACGCAGCGATATGCGATACACATATTAGGTAAATAGTCTGAAAGTGCAAATACACACAGTGGAACCTTGCCTTGCCTAATAATCACCTCGCTTAGGAGAACACCTCACATTTCACACCACATGTTTTCAGTCTCTTGGTAAGTATCTAATAAATAAAGAATCTCACGTAAGAGACCACCTCCCTAATCAGACCATATTTATTCAATTAGGTGGTCTTAATAGCGAGGTGCCGCTGTATACAGGCTGTTATTTTCTTTTTAACTCATCTCCTTGTATAAAAACCATGCATTGTGACTGACTTTCTTTGGAAATTTATTGCATACTATAAGTAGATCGTAAAACATAACACCATCTTTCATTATCATTTCATATTTTAGCGTTGTGTGCGAAATTTTGATGTGAACCTGCAACTATAATAATTATCAGAAATAGTTAATAGTATCTACCTCTACCTTGAAGATATTACAAAGGAATCTCAATCCGAGGGTAAGATTCTTGAATGACCCGAAGCTTGCCGAGCGGGTCATTTAAGAATCTTAATCCCAAGGATTTATATTTCTTCATCATATCCTCAAGGTTGGGATTGATTATTTTTCTCCCATATTTTAAATATATGTAGGCTAATATATGTAGATGTACGCACGTAAGAACTGACATTATGCAATGCGTTTTAGACGCCACAAAGCAATGCATCATAAATTGTATTTTGACGTCAAAGCGCGTTTAGTTTTTTAATATCCTACAAGGTTGACAAGGAAATCATTCCCCGTTAAAATGAAGGACAAATCTGTGAACAATGGGAGAATTCATTATGAGTGTTTTCTAGGCGATTTTTCGTAGACGATACAAATAACGAAATGCTTACATTGGTCTGATTGTAGTATTCATAGCATGAATATTAAAATATCAGATACCAAAGTACAAATCCTCAGGATGTCCATGATACATATACAAATCTGGTGAAAATTGGACAAACATGGGTCTCTAGAATTCCAGAGGTGGGAAGTGGGATCAAGGTATATGGAGGAGTAAGCATCCCCTGTTGACTGGTCACACCTGCCGCGAGTCCTCAGTTAAAACCTGACAGATAGATCACAGTTATCTTATTTGTTTTACTGCACAAATACCCGTAAAGTTTCCGTTGTTGCACTTTCATGTTTTGTTTAGTATTTGTACCTTTACATATTATTTTTATCATTATTTTTAATGTGGACTCACGGCGGTTGTGCTTACTCCTCAATGGCACCTGGCCCAACCTCTTGATTTTCAGAGTCCGTGTTTGTCCAATATTCGCCAGATTTGTATATGTGTCCTGGATATCCTGAAGATATGAGATTTTTATATTTTACCTTACACTGCACAAATCCCCTTAAAGTTTCTACATTTAAACCACTATGACTGTCACATCGACTTTCTGATATTACAAAAAAACGATTATTCTCTTGTTAAAAAGTTACCTCGTGTTATTATACTTTGGAATAGTTATCTAAATCTCTTGTAAAAACTTCGTCAAAAACTCACACTTATTTATTCATTTGAAAGTCACTATCCGTCTAGTTTACAATGAATAACATTGTTTCAGGGATTACGTTTTAAACAAAGAGAATGCCAGAGGACATAACTTATTTTCTTACATTGATCCAATTGTGTACTATTCACATACATGTAATAGACTGACAGTTAAACAATGTCGTAGAAATGATGCATATTTTATGGTTATTTTTATCTGTTTGTTTGTTACGTACCGTGGAACCTTGCTATTACGACCACCTAACTGACCTTCCCAAAGGGGTCTGATTAGTGAAGTGATGTCTTATGTGAGGGTCTATATTTTTTAGATATTATCAAGATACTGGAAACTTTTGGTCTGAAATGTGAGATGGTTTCCTAAGAGAGGAGGATTTAGGTGAAGTTCTACAGTATTTTGTATTAATGACACTTTACCTTATACCGAGGGAGAAGCGTCCATATTTTGTCCCAGACCATATGTTTTTAATGTCCTCCTACGCAACTACGAACCTGGGTAATTTGAAGTCGAAGAGGAATGAATTTGTCTTTCAAATAAACAAGGATTTCAAAATAACAGGGTTATACTGGTAAAAATGACGGGGGAATCCAAGTCATTTCAAATAAAGCGGGCTTTCAATGTAACAGGGTTCAATATAAGTGGGTTCCGCCGCAATAATCTTTGATATTGAAAACGGGGGATACTAATTTCAAACATAACAAATATCCGACTACATTTAAACGTGAATATATAAAACTTTGTTTCCGTCTCTTCCACAAACAAATGGAAATGTCAACAATTTTACACTCGCCAACACGATTATATAAAATGATTGTACGCGCACCTGTCAAGCTAGACGTTTCTTTGCAAAACTTAAATTGAGTGTTATTTGCGAACATTTATGTCCCATTAAAGTAAATCTGTTTAGTGAACATGTTTCGGGGATAAACTTTATTACATTTTGTATTTCTGTTCTGTGTTGTTGATGTAAAATGCAAATATAAAACATAAAACATAGTGGATCTTTAGTGGGAAAAGGTCATTGTGTTTAAACTGCACATGAATATATATATATCCGAATCGTGTATGGTAATTAGACGCACTCCTTAGTACTTTATCTTTAGGTTGTTGAAATCGAACTTTGTTTATTAGCTAGTAATGTTTATAAATATGCAAATATCGTTGTTTGTTTGCATGACATATATAAATATAAATCATTTGGACCGTTTACCCCAATATAATAACTTTAGTATAATACTTATTTATTTATTTATTTATTTATTTATTTATTATTTTGGTAAAACAAACCACTTGTGTATTAAATAGATTCATATATTTACTGTTGTTTCGGATATATCCATCTCAAGATACTTTCAGGTTTTAGCAGGGGGTCATTGAGATCTCGCCTTTTTATAAATTGGCCGACAGTAACACACCGATGTCTCTGGCTATCCTACAGATATCGAGAATGACCAATAGCCAGTCAGTCGTCTATCACTTAAATAAAACAAATCCCATATATGCCATTATAACTAACATGGGAAAAGCAGGGTTTGGGATAAATTCATATACATGTATATGATTATAGCTCTGATCATGAAAGTTTACATCAAAATGAAAAGAACATTGTATTAATAAACTTTAAGATATTTTGGTTTTCTTCAAATGCAAAGTTTACACTCTTAGTTTCTATTTGATAATTTGTATCAAACGGTATCAAATAACAAGAATTTTAGCGACTTGATGTGATATTTAAATTATTACAGGGTACGTTTGATTTTCTCACTGATCTATGACAAAAACTGTGTATAAAGCACGAATCAAAATAGAACATTTTATGTTTAGAAACATGTATAAACAATCCATGTCTACCTCAATCATTGTGAAGTAAGTAATGTTATTTACATATGACCGAAAATGGGCTATTTTGGAGTCTGTGGTCTGTAGTAGTTAAATGTGTGTATTTGATATTTTGTATTTACAACAGCTAGTTACAATAATTATCTTGCTATTATTATCCATTAATCCAGTGCTCGGCGTCATCAAAAAGAACCATTAAGAATAATAAGTCATGTAGTGTCTTGACTAATATAGAATATTCCTAGAAAGAATATTCTTAGAATCTATTTTTAAGCTTATGTTATTTGACTAATATAGAATATTCCCAATCATATTGGAAACCGAAAGTTATTCCTGATTTGATTAAGTTTCATGTAGTGTCCTGACTAATATAGAATACCTCTATTGGATTATTAAGTTTCATAGAAGAATATTCCTTGAATCTATAGTTTCATGTTAGTGTCTTGACTGATATAGAATATTCCTAGAATCTATTGGATTAAGTTTCATGTTATGTCTCGACTAATATAGAATATTCTTAGAATCTATTGGATTAAGTTTCATGTTATGTCTCGACTAATATAGAATATCCTAGAATCTATTGGATTAAGTTTCATGTTATGTCTCGACTAATATAGAATATTCCTAGAATCTATTTGAATCTATTGGATTAAGTTATTCATTGTTTCAGTGTCCCGACTATAGACTGAATGTAGGATTAAGTTTCCACTCTGATTTTTATTTTGGATAGTGTGACTAATATAGAATATTCCTTTTATGCCGCACTAATATAGAATATTCCAAGAATCTAACACATGTTAATTTCTCATATTATATGGTGTAGGGGGCCAATTTTTATTGTTATGTCCCGACTTATATAGGATAGAGAAACAGGTTACTAATATAGAATATTGTAGAATCCGGAAGATGATGTCTCGACTAATTAGAATCTCCTCTATGGATTAAGTTTCTGTCTCGACTGATCCTAGAACCTCTCGACTAATATAGATTATTCTTAGATGTTCGTATTTGGCCAATGTTCGCCATGTTATGGATTTGCTTAGAATCTATTGTATTCTGTCCCGGGACTAGAATCATGATTAAGTTTCATGTTATGTTTATAGAATATTTAGAATCTTTTTGATTAATCTGTTATGATCTAATATAGAATATTCTTGAAACGTAAAATATCGACAATAGTTGTCTAGGTAGTTTCTGTTATTACTAATATGAATACTACTATTGGATTAACCCGACTAATATAGAATATTCTTTCTATTGGATAAGTTTGTCTCGACTAATGTATTTAGAATCTATTGGATTAAGCATGATACTAATTATTCCTAAATGTTTAAACACCTGTAGAAACTAGACCACCTTGCCTGAATATCAATCTATTTGATCACATCATGTATCAGGCCCCAGGATTTTTTAAAGTTTTATGCCGTTTCTCATTTATATGGTGGGGGCCCATGTAATACAATGTACCCGGAAGAGACCACATCAAAACCTGCCTGATCCCACCTCTGGACAGATGTTCCATGCGGATTTCATATGTATTCTTTAAGTTTATTATCTGATCATTTTTTATATTGAAACGTTACATAATGTCTATATCTGTATTACTTTTATCATATAGTGATTTAGAGCCCAGTATAATTAATGTGTGCATTTTAACTATTATGATCGAAAAATTCAAACTTCAGTATAGAGCATAGCACTTATTAAATCTTTTAATATAATATATCTCAAAATATTTTAATACAAAGACACTCGACATTCAATGCTTGTCAAATATTTCTATCCTTGTCTACTCGACATCAATAAAGATCATTGAAATATTCTGAATTATACAAGGCATTACCTGTCGTGTTTACACTTATTTAAGAGCGTCTTTAATCACCTATCTCAAAGACAGGTATGATTTGAGTAGGACAGACAATTGATACACACTAAAACACACCCCGTCATTGGAATTATTACCTTTTGTCAATATAGTTAACTTTCAGCAAATAATCATTTAGTAATTTGTAATAACAGCTGTAATTATGTTAAAACCTCATCTATTAACACAATCTAATAATTGTGTTTGCTTTTTAAATCTTGTGAATATAAAACGTCCTTATCATTAAGCGGAAAGTTGTATACATATACTTTGCTATCTGAGATTTGTATATTTATACAACAGCATGACTTACATCTATACACACACTATGGATTATGTCACAGTAGTACATCTCTGTGTGCATAACTGATTTTGTTAAATACACGAGACAAGGTTCAACACTTCTCCAATTGTTCAATTATTTCTCTGGACTCCAATGACGCTATGACTTAATGTGTATGATCACATTGGAGTTGAGCATGGGGAAGTTTTATGAGTTTTGGGTACACACTGCCAACATGTATATATATATAATGTCTTCGTCAAACATCTCACGTATCTACAGTTTATATCTTTAATGGCATTTCTACAGGTCTCCGCTGATTTCTATAATTCCCAGCTGCTACTGCTTCTTTTGTTATCTGTCTTTATACAAACTATAACGCTATAATAAAATTCTAAGCCTTCCTGAAAAGTTAATGCCTTGTCCGACGTTACTACATCCCGATTGACATTGTCAGCCATATCTAAATTCATGATATTCCGTTATAATCATCATATACCACCCCAACCGTCACCTGTTGATGTGACCAGGGGTCAACAGGAGATGTTCTCTTCTATGGCATCTGACCCCACATATGGATTATAGAGAAGTCTTTGCTCTTCTTTTATACATGTAATGGTATAAAGTTTCATGGGGTTTCGCCACTATCAACAATTTGGTATAATCATTCATAATTTATCAATGAAAATGTTATATATATATATATATATATTTGGTCAATATCTTAAGATATGTGGTGGGGTATTGATCATTGGTTATAAATAGTTCAGCTTTACTCTAAGAAAGTAAAGACACGAATTTCTAATAATAACGATAATGTCAAGAATGAAATGGATTATAAAGGAGACTTTACAACTAACGCGTAAAATGAAACATTCTATTTGAAGCATAGATAGATTCTAGATATGCCTATACTACCAAACCAATCAAGATTATTCCCAAAACTGTCATTTATCCTTTGTTCAAAACATGAATAATACAATATAGCCATACTAAATTTGTTAAGGTTCTCATTTGACAAAACATCTACATACTGTTTGAATGTCTTATGTATTCCCTTTCCACAATTTTCCTAATTTTTGCGATATTCTACACCCAAAAGTGTCATAAAGTCAGGATGTATATTTCATACACCTGCAGTGTATTGTGGTCATTATTATTACAAATACCATTGCCTGCGTTTTATCTATGACAGCGCAATATATTTACTGTTGATCGTAGAGCTGTTGTTAAATGTCATATTATCGGCTGATATAACGCCACACTTAAATGTAATAAAATCCTTATAACTATATTTCTATCAAAAACATTACAATTTAACTCTGTGACGAGATAGCGACAAAGCTATTGATCAAAATCCGGTCAAATCCGGTATGATAAAAGCCAAATTTCTGTTTAAGGTCATCCATTGACAGATGCTTTTTGTATGGTCTTAAAAGGATAAAAAGATCACCGTTAGACGATCATTAAAGTAATTTAAATGCCACGGAGACCTTCGAATGATATATAAATATGTTTCTGTTATACTTATATAAAATCTTTTATTTTGAAAGAAAATATCTTGGAAGAATCACGACTTCCGATAAAAAAAGAAACTTCCTAAAGTTAAGAAAGGTAAAGATGTATTGAGCTGTATACGTTTATAATGAGAGGTTTGACATTTCGTTATGTTTATATGAAGTATAAAATTTGTTTTTAAATCTGATGAACGCCAGGTAACTGGGAAACCAGTATTACGCTACATTGATGTAAAACGCCCTTATGCCTTTTGAGTGTAATCAATAATTATCATTACCCAAACCTTTGATCGCGAAATAAACTACTCTATCGATATAAATCAATCACGTATTTGTATATGTTTATCTATGCTTCTCATTTACGTACGCGAAATATTTACTACAACTAAAAATACTTATATTTAAAAACCTGCCAGTGGATTAATATACGATACTTGACATCCATGTGAAGGAAATTGTGTAGACGTAAAATATAAATGAGATATTGTGCTCCTGTAATACGAAACGAACATTTGAAAAAGCGGTTTGCAAAAGAGTATGATTTTTATGACATTTTATATGTATTCAAAGTAAATAGAGGCATTCAGGCGAGATAAAACTCTAATTGGTATATTTGCTAGGTTGTAGCTGGGTTGTATTTTTTATTCTTTTTGTACAGTAATCTGTTTCCAATGTAAAATTTTGATGATTGTTCAAAATAGTTCAATGACACATTTTATCTTCTTTTAATTCTAAAACTCTGGTTGAAGGAATAAATAGACATGTGTGCTATTTGTGGTAAATTTAAAAAAGTGATTTGTAAAAACCTAACCTAAAATTCAATTTTCTATAAATTCATAGAGGATTTATCCGACCAAACAAACATATATACGTGCCGTGTCTGATGTAAACATCAACGGTGTAAACAAGATACTTTAGCAGTGCAGGGTGATACATAAATCCATTCCAAGTTTTGTTTATGTTAGGCGTCCACCCTAGAATATATAAAAATTTCAGATACCAAAGTATAAATCAATAGAATGTCCAGGACATAAAAGAAATATCTTTCTCCTGATACTTTCTATCAGAAAAAACAACAACAAAAAACAACAGAAAAAACACATGAAATTGTAAATAACCTATGGAATGAAGTCATTGTTTAAAATAAAGGCTCATGATTAACTTTTCATTCTAGGGCTATGTTCCAAAATTTCCCCTAGAATCATTTTTATTTATTTGTTTATTTTAAGATCTCAAAACTACTCTATCAGCGGACGTTAAACATTATTTCGCCATCGGTAATTGGACAGTTTTTTTCTTAACGGCACAAAAGTATAACCAATGATTATCATTTTAAAAGTGACTTTGTGAAAGTATAAATGTGGAAAGTTGGTGTTAAGTCCGCTTTTTCGTAACATCGTTTGTAAAGTTATCAATGAACACAAATTAGGGTCACTAACCAGTCATTCACACATTCTTTCTTGTGAAAAAATCCTTATAGTAGGTGAGGGTGAAAGTCTGCTACTTAAATATTGCGTTCCAGTTATCGGGACTGTAATTTGTTCCTCAATCGATTTTTTCTTGTGACGTGAGAACAGCAACTTTGAAATCTATGTATGTCAATAAAGTATGTTCAAGTATCCACAATGTATACTACTTGAAATGATGATAAATTGAGGCGTTATTTCATTATGTTTTGGCGTTATTGAAATTGGGGTGATAAAATCAGGAATAAACACACATGGTTGAAGTAATCAATATCAGGCCTGCTGGAAGCAGCTGTTGGTATTTTGCACCTTCTGTAGGTATGGAACGTAAATGTAAACACTTTAATATACTGTCCAACAAATCCCGTATCAAAGTCAAGTGGTAATCTAAGCACAATAACATATTTTTATCTATCGTTTTCAATTTTTCTTTGTATATTTCTCTATCGACACGGTACAGCAAATTGTGATTTAACGTGCGGCGTGACTGCTGAAAATCCTTGCCACACGCATCTCCCGATACTAACAATGCATAATTGTTAATTCCGAATCAAAACTAAGTTAAAATGAAGAAGTACCAATGTATAACCGAAACTCAAAGTTCATTGGAATGCGACAAATTAGATATATAAAAGGTCTCAATGTGACGAACAATTGCAAATCCCAAATGGGGTGGGACCAGGTGTCCTGAAGGAGTCAGCGTCCCCTGTTAGCGTACTGCACCCGTAGCGAATGTTACATGGAAACTTCTCGAGTTCAGTGAAAAAGGTCAAGCTCGATGGAAATGTCATTTGGTGACAATTACACACTTTTACTTATCATTTTCTCTCTCTCTCTCTCTCTCTCTCTCTCTCTCTCTCTCTCTCTCTCTCTCTCTCTCTGTCTCTGTCTGTCTGTCTCTGTCTGTCTGTCTGTCTCTGTCTCTGTCTCTCTCTGTCTCTCTCTGTCTCTCTCTGTCTCTGTCTCTCTGTCTCTCTGTCTGTCTCTCTCTCTCTCTCTCTCTCTCTCTCTCTCTCTCTCTCTCTCTCTCTCTCTCAAACATCTCTATTATTTTCGACACGTTTTAACACAATGGAAATATGTGTTTTGCTAATATAGTTTAATGATACAAATAAAAAGGAAAGGTCTATTGAAAATTGTTCTACTTTTAAACCCCGTGCGTCATGTATCAAACTGCTTTATTATGTCAAAGATTTAAAATCTTCCAATTTCACAATCCCAAAGAAAAGGTAAATATTTTGGAATTGGTAAATATTTCTGAAAATATGAAACATTACACGCTTAATGCTTAATACGTGAGATCTATTTACCTATACAATACTTTTGTAAAATGTACCTCTTTACCATTTATAAAATACTAGCAACAAACATGATGTTACACACACAAACTTTTGTTTTGAGACGAAATTGTGTCTGTTCACAGAACATAAACTTTTATTCATTCAAATTTTATATTATCAGATATTTCTAATATGAAGTAAAATGGAGAGGTACCGATGGATAATCGAAAGTCCATTAGAATATGACAAATTAGATATACATATGGTCTCAACATGACGAGCAATTGCGAATCCCAAAAGGGGTGGTACCAGGTGTTTGGAAGGACCCAGCGTCTCTTGTTAGCATGCCACACTCATAAGAATATTGACCATTACCTTGTTTTAAAACTTTACACAATTACGACACCGACTTGTAAGATAATAATCTCTGAGACGATAAACCAATACAAGAACCCGCTGGATTTAAATTGATGTCAATGTAGTTAAAATCAATTAATAACTAAAAACATAATTTTACGAGAATTGTTAAATTTCGAATGTTGTATTACGCCACACTCAATATTTCAGTTATATGGTGGTGGCCAGATTTTATTGATGGAGAAAAGAACCTGGTTACAATGTACCCGGGAATATACCACCGGCCTTTCCAAGTAAACTGGCATATTTTCTCTCACAAATTAGCTATGGTTCCACCAAGGTTCGAATCTGCGCTGACCGGTTCAAAGCTCGGTGCTCTAACCACTTAGCAACTGAGGAACCTATTATAAGATATAATTATATATTTTAGTTAAACCACCTGACAATATATGAACGATAGAACAAAATTCTGACTATTATATTGAGTTATTTCTTTTGAGATGTAATCAATTTTATGGTATGGCAGGGATAATGGCAAATAATGGCAAATAGTTTCTTATTAGTCTTTACTATTTACATTAGCTGAAAGATAAAAAACGTTAAACGATGCTGATATTAGAATATGCAGGCTTATGCTCGGAAATATTTATTTTATGTGTCATAACTACATACAGCCGTCATTATCCGTTTTTATTTTTGTTTTTTTTTTTTTTGGGGGGGGGGGGTTTGACAAACTTTCTTACACTTAAAAATAAAACATTGCAATACGCAAGCTTAGTATGAATAATCATTTCCATACAGTATACCGTATTTGCAATGTCAATTTCTTGAACTATAACACGTTGACATACAAAAATTGTATTTATTAAAAATAAGTTTTGTAATTAATGAATGCTGTAATTTGTGATCATGAAATTGTGATTTAATATACAGTTCACTGTGACGGTGTTCCGGTCATTTTATATAGTTAGATGTTCATAATCCGATAACTGACTATTATATTACAGTACGTTTTATCAAAGCAAACTACTGAATTGCTTATAATATTGAAATATGTTTCCTGGTATAAAAATCTCAGATAATAGAATATAAATCTTCAGGGTGTCCAGGATGCAATATATAAATCTGGTGAATATTGGACAAACACGGACCTCTGGAAATCCAGAGGTGGAATAAGGTACTTTGGGGGAGTAAGCATTCCCTGTAGGCTGGTACATGTTTAGAGCATTCCGGTACTATGATACAAATATACGTATTCAGCCCTGTGCCAAATGAAGTAAAAATGTAGAAGTACCAATGAATTTTGCAAGTCCATTAGCCATTACTGTGGACATTTAACCTAGCGAATTTGTTCACTCTTTAATGCAAATAAACTTTGTATATGTTTGTCATTGGAAGGAACGCATATAGGTTATTTTCTTATAAGATAAGTTAAGCACACCATAGTGACAAATGATTTATTAATATAACAAATGGATTAGACACAAGTTCTTACAGCTTACTAGGTCTTCTCCAGATAATACAGGTGATTAATATAACACATGATGACATAGCTAACATACAATTCATATACTATACATACATATACACATACATACATCTTGGAGAGAGAGAGAGAGAGAGAGAGAGAGAGAGAGAGAGAGAGAGAGAGAGAGAGAGAGAGAGAGAGAGAGAGAGAGAGAGAGAGATTACATGATAGAAGAGAGGAAGAGACAATCTGGTTGCAATGGTTGTCCTTAGATGGATTAGTACCTTTTGGATGCTCTTATAAATGACTGAACGGCCAGCACACTTTGGGCATTGGTCTCTTATGGAAGATTGGGATCTTCCCATCGAAGAAAACTGACATAATTACCTGGGTGAATACCAATAGTCGTGAGAATATCGAGAATCGCAATTCGTGAGTTTGAGTCTTGTGAACATACTAGAAAGTATTGATATGCATCTTCAATACCGTCACCACATTGACAGACAGGTGAGGGAAATATTCCTTATGGTATGGAGTAGTGCGCAGCTTCATGGAAGCTTAAAGCTAAGGTCAAAAGCAGTATCTTTTTAAACATCTTAATATACCCTTTTCAATTAAATGTGCACTGTAACTTTGGACGGAAAATAACACAGAAACCCACAAAATGATATCAAGGGACAATCAGTCACCATTTCAACGTTGTCGGTTTTAAGGGAAATTGTATTTTTCAGTCACAGGACTACATTTACGTGGACAGAGTACATTATATTTATGTTGTTAGAGTCAGATATTGTGAACCATTCGTGTCCTTTCTGATATATACAACTAATTAACAATCATAAGTAGGTGCAGGTGCAGGTACACTAAAGACAATTAAAATTAACAGGTATAAAATAGAGCAACCATGTTATATCCTTGAGCGGGTGTTGAACAGGTTTAAAAAGTTCAAGTGTTTTAATATACATGTCCAGAGGTGTTTGTGTAATTCACCTGCACTTTAAGTACAATAATTAAATCATGTGGCTAACGTTAATTCAAGCCGTTTTCATTCCCATTGTAAAAGTTCAATTGTGCACGTTTCTACGACAAATTAGTGCGTGTACGTAGCAGAACTGTCAAGGGCCAAATCGCTTAGTAACTAAATAAGACTTTTATACTTTACCTGTATATGTGTTTCTTCTGAAATGCTGAACTAGATTAAAAAGTAATATGGAACCGACAAAATGTCGGGGATCCGTCGATATACGTCAGACCATTTAGTACATCTAGTGATTTTTTCAGCATTTCCCTACCATTAACACATCTCGTTGTAATAATATATATATTATATCTGTTCAAACACTCCTGTAAGACGGTTCTTGAAATACGTTTATGTTATTGTTTGGCTCTGTATGATACCTCCTTTTGTTATTTTCAATTAGAGTTCGATGAAGTCTTATTGACAGTAACGACTCTCTTGATCATTTGTTTTGGCCATTTTTGCAGATCTGTCACTTCAGTGTTATGTTTATGATATTTATAGCACTATTTGTAATGTTGAATTTGTATATATACTCGTTTATATTGTTTTAAAAATGAATAACAAAAATGTAATAATACCATTATATGTCAATTATAATAACAAAGATGGTATAAATTCATTATATGCCAATTATAATTAAAAGATGGTATAATTTCATTATATATCAATCAAAATACCAATAACGGTATGATATAATATATCATTGATGGTGACACTGGTCCCTGAGCCCCTGGGTATCTAGAGTGACACACCTGTGTTAACATGTTGTTATAAACCTGTACGTTGAAACTGGGCAAACTTATTTGTTTAACATGTACAATTTGACTTTGCTATGACGTCAGTCTGGTTATATTTATATCTTAATCTTCTTACATTTAATATTGTAACATGTTATTGCGATTTGAAATACACAACATTTTCTACAAAGAGAACCATTAATGCTGATACAGTTCCAACATATTTAGTCAATTGTGGACATTGGTTTCTGGATATTTCTATCAATCAATTTTAAAGGTTTAAATGGTATGAATGATGTATTGTGGTGTTGTTTAAACATTGAAATGTTGAGCTCAATATGTCATAAAGCAATGTATTACAAACATTGACTTTGATAGTTTTGACATGACTATAAACATACTTAACTAAATAACTCACGTCTACATGGAAATAATGAACTTATGAAAAGAATCATTTATATAAGAGAATGCCCAGGAATGTCCAATAGGCACGTGCACTTTGTTATATGAATATGTAGTCAAGTTAAAATTCATAGATTACTTAATTGTTTTATAAAAGTATTTCTTTGATAATTATATATTATAAAGCTGAATATTATATGGCAATTTATTTTTACATCATTTCATATGAATTTACCTAAAAAAAAGATCATGTTAAATCCGTTAACGTCAGGATATATGCACTATTGTCAATTTTGTTTCTATTTGTTGAAATAAGAAATTAACCAATCCACGTGTAAGTAGTAATATCCCGCAATCACCTGCATATGGTGTTAATATCTCGACATTGATCCTATATGTCAGGGCATGTTTAGTATATGAACATTTTATTTAAAGAGACAAACTATTTCTGATAAGTTACTGTCACAGAAATATCGCACTGAGTATCCCGTTTGATGTCAACGTTCCGCAAATAGGTATAATGACGTTGTTGGTAATTATTCTGTCAACTTAATGAAATGTTGAGTTACTACTTCAAAGGCGGTTGTTCAGACATCTGTACAAATTGTGAAGGGGCTTTGTTCCTCACTTATTTCATCTGAGTTTGATTGTGACCGGTAAACAGGGGATACTTACTGGCACCTGATCCCACCTATGGATTTCCAGAGATCTGAGGATTAATACTTTTGTATCTGTGCTTTTATATTTGTATATTTGTCTCCGCGTCATCCTGAGGTATTAATACTCTCGTATCTGTGCTTTTATATTTGTATATTTGTCTCCCCGTCATCCTGAGGTATTAATACTCTCGTATCTGTGCTTTTATATTTGTATATTTGTCTCCCCGTCATCCTGAGGATTAATACTTTTGTATCTGTGCTTTTATATTTGTATATTTGTCTCCCCGTCATCCTGAGGTATTAATACTTTTGTATCTGTGCTTTTATATTTGTATATTTGTCTCCCCGTCATCCTGAGGATTAATACTTTTGTATCTGTGCTTTTATATTTGTATATCTGTCTCCCCGTCATCCTGAGGATTAATACTTTTGTATCTGTGCTTTTATATTTGTATATCTGTCTACCCGTCATCCTGAGGATTAATACTTTTGTATCTGTGCTTTTATATTTGTATATTTGTCTCCCCGTCATCCTGAGGATTAATACTTTTGTATCTGTGCTTTTATATTTGTATATCTGTCTCCCCGTCATCTTGAGGATTAATACTTTTGTATCTGTGCTTTTATATTTGTATATCTGTCTACCCGTCATCCTGAGGATTAATACTTTTGTATCTGTGCTTTTATATTTGTATATATGTCTCCCCGTCATCCTGAGGTATTAATACTTTTGTATCTGCGCTTTTATATTTGTATATTTGCTCCCCGTCATCCTGAGGATTAAATCTCTCGTATCTGTGCTTTAATATTTATATATTTGTCTCCCCGTCATCCTGAGGTATTAATACTCTCGTATCTGTGCTTTAATATTTGTATATTTGTCTCCCCGTCATCCTGAGGTATTAATACTCTCATAATTGTGCTTTAATATTTGTATATTTGTCTCCCCGTCATCCTGAGGTATTAATACTCTCATAATTGTGCTTTAATATTTGTATATTTGTCTCCCCGTCATCCTGAGGTATTAATACTCTCGTATCTGTGCTTTAATATTTGTATATTTGTCTCCCCGTCATCCTGAGGTATTAATACTCTCGTATCTGTGCTTTTATACTTATATATTTGTCTCCCCGTCATCCTGAGGTATTAATACTCTCGTATCTGTGCTTTTATACTTATATATTTGTCTCCCCGTCATCCTGAGGATTAAAACTCTCGTATCTGTGCTTTTATACTTATATATTTGTCTCCCCGTCATCCTGAGGTATTAATACTCTCGTATCTGTGCTTTTATATTTGTATATATGTCTCCCCGTCATCCTGAGGTATTAATACTCTCGTATCTGTGCTTTTATATTTATATATTTGTCTCCCCGTCATCCTGAGGTATTAAATCTCTCGTATCTGTGCTTTAATATTTGTATATTTGTCTCCCCGTCATCCTGAGGTATTAATACTCTCGTATCTGTGCTTTTATATTTATATATTTGTCTCTCGAACATCCTGAAGATTAAGACTTTTGTATCTTTGATTTTCATATTGATTAATATTATGGCATCGATTGATTTGAAGTGTTAAATGCCGCTGTGGACATGGAGTGACTTAGAATTACACAATCGGATTTCGTTAATAAGTTGTCTGTGATACGTTATTTATGTTTCTAATGTAAAATCCTACTGTAATCTACTTGTAGCAAACTGGATCTAAATTACAAACATACAAATGTTCACGTTTGCGCAAGGATATGAACACTTAATATTAATCCAAATAATCCGTGTGAGAATTAATGAAATGGGACACTGGCGCCTACCGTCCTTATTTTTTTGGAGAAAGTACATATAACTTTTTAATAAATCGCTGTAGATGGGTTGCAAAACTTTTCAAAATTATTTATTATTATTATTATTATTATTATTAATAGAACCTAAACTGAAGGCCGGTGATTACTTCTCGGGTACACTGTAATTGGTTTCTTTCTTAACGATTAAAAACTGAACTCAACCAAATAACTGAAAAATTGCTGAGTGTAGCGTAAAAAAAATCAAAAACGATTATTATCATCATTATTGTTTATTATTATCATTATTATTATTGTCGCTCATTTTTGTTGTTGTTGTTTTAGGATAATTATTATGTTGGAAATTAAAACTGATGTAATCATTGTTAATATGATTTTACTTTCAAACAGTCATGTGAATATTGATTCTGAGGGAATTGTTCGTCACCTTAACTATTTCAGGTGAAATGTATTTCTATTATCGTCTATTTCATATTCCAAAATGAACCTCTTGTGTGCCATATTAACTACTACGGTTGATTTCTCCAGTAGTTACCGATGAGATAGTCCTGTTAACCGAAAGTGACATTTAGTACTTAATACTTAAGCCGCCGATTCGTAACTGTGTACAAAAGACCCAGATTAACTGACTGTTTGCGACCAAAGCATTATCCAAAGTCTAATTGCTGACTCTACAAATAATAAAATGAAAAGCAAATTAATGATTAAGTAAGGAATACCAATATAAAAGTATAATTTCCTAGTGGCTGTATGTATTTGTTGGTATTCCATGTGAAATATCGATATCTTGTTCTCTCAGTTAATTCAAGAGTATATTTGCTATAAACTTATTTCAAGATCATCTTATTATAGACGCAGGGATTTTATTGTTGTCATGTGTCTTATTTTAACTAAATTAAAATTATCAATTGTAAACTTTGAGTAATTTCAAAATATACTATGTACGGTAAATCGGTTATAAAATATTAATTGTAAGTTATGACTAATTCTTAAGTGTATGTGTATGGTATACAGGTATAGAAAATAATGCTTATTCGAAGAATTACACCTGCAGTATGTCCTAAGATAATGTAGATTGACAAAACATTAAATAAGATAGATGTCTGACTAAACCTGGTGAGCATAGCTAAAGAAATTAATTAGATATGATCCAAACAAGGGGAAAAACTCTTATAATATAGGGTGACTGGAGATCAGTTTTGTATGCAACACTCTGTATATCTAAGATGTATCTATGCACTAAATATCAGGAGTCTAGTTGAATAAAGAAGAAATGCAAGACCCTGTCAAATAAAATAAACGAAGGGAAGTAACTCTAAAAATAAGAATGGTATGAGCACATCTTCTGTATGCAACACTTCGTCTACTTAAGATGTATACCAACACTAATCATATTGATACTAGTTGACGTAATAGGGAATAAATGGCCCGGACAAAAAATAGCAAAA
This sequence comes from Atrina japonica, assembly GCA_030159075.1. Taxonomy (NCBI): domain Eukaryota; kingdom Metazoa; phylum Mollusca; class Bivalvia; order Pterioida; family Pinnidae; genus Atrina; species Atrina japonica. The sequence goes on along the minus strand of BROG01000350.1, from coordinate 562,235 downwards.
AACAAAACAAAACAAAACAAACGAACAAACAAACAAAACCGGAAAACTATCAAAACTATAGTCCCTCGGGAAGTGACGGAGTTCTTATTGTCAGTTCTAAATTATGTGTAGTTATACAATGTACCATGCACGGTATATAATTATCTGTTGATTTTATGTACTGGGATTTATCTCAATTCAACATATACATTCAGTTCACAGTAGTTTATTCATTCGAGTGTATATTCGTCTTTGATTGAACTTAAATATACAAAATGTGGAATATCAATTATTGATAACTGCCTGCAGCTTTACAATAAATTTAGCTCTTATTATGATTTTTCGTTTCATTGCAGATTTGGTGGGATTCCAAGACGTTCGTTGGTGGTGAAGCTGATAGAGGGAATCTTATTGTAAACATTTTGGAAGAATTTCCGTTCTCCATTGTGTTGAGGGTATTTATTCCTCAGCTCTTCGAGACTTAAAATACACGTGACAATATTTGACAGATAACGTTCCTTTTGTAACATTCATTTATATATACATTCAAATTGACCGAGTTGTCTGTGTTACATCAAATTATTTGATTCACAACTCGCTTCATATTTGTATTTTGTCTACATAAGATTGTTTGCGGCATTACTATGTTAGAACGAATCAAAGATCCACCGACAATGTTAGTATTTGGATTATATGAAGGGGATCGAATCTCCATGGATGTCCCCATAGGGTCGACCGTGGGAGATGTTAAAAAAATGTTTCAAACAAAATTAAATATTTATATTGACGAAATGAACAGAAAAGACTTAAAAGTCCTTGTCCTACACTACAGTGGTTCCGATTTAGAAGAATCATGGTGTTTTACGGATTTAGGAATACCAGCTGGAGCCACAATAAGAGTTTTAATGAAAGAGGAAGTTAAACCAGCACTGTACATTAGTTGTACATACAATCAAGAAAACATTGATATTGTTGATAAGAATTTAGTTGTTCACTTGATGATGGTTGAAGACCTACGTACAATCGCTGGGAATAAAACTGGGCTACCGGTTTCCATTTTTAGACTGGTGACTGAAGAAGGAAGAGAAATGTATGATGGTCATCAGTTATATGATTATGGCGTTGATTCGGGTGCTACCATCCGTTGCGAGAATTGGGATGGATGGAATGAATTTATTAATTTGTGTATAATGGGATTTACACCACAGGTACTTGCTCAGATCTCATCTGATGAAGTCATTGGTCGATTTCAACTCAAAGTTGCTCTATTTATAGCTGCTCATTATGGTTGTGCTGACCTTGCACGGGTATTGATTAAGCAAGGGGTTCGAGCAGACGAACCTATTGGCGTTCATCCACACAAGTTGTGGTGTACAGATCAGGCACACATCGAGACAAAGAAAGCCGCCATTCATGAAGCAACCGAACAAGGTCAATTGAACGTCCTACGTTTAATTGTCAATCATGATATTACGACTATAATGGCTAAAGACGGAAATGGACTGGCCGCTTTAAATATAGCGCTAAGGAGATCAAAGAAACCTTGTGCATCTTTCCTTCTTACAAGACAATGGACACGTGTTCCAGTGGGGAAATTTGGATCTGTAACTGTTCAAACACTCCGAAGTATCAAACAATGGTGTGAAGAGGCTAAAGAAAAAGCTTACATACGTTTTGGGCCGTCTAAATCTACAATAAAACGAACCCGTTTTACAAATGGCCCTTTGGTCAGTCATGGGGAACCTGTTGTTGATGGTTTTACAAAAAGTCCGATGACGGGAAAACCAAAAGCAGAAATAAGAGAAAGGGATAGGAAAAAGGCTCTTGAATCATTCTACGAGGTCTATGGTTTAAGAGATGATCCAGAACAGTATTTCAAGCAAGTGGCAAATTTATCAAATTTTAAAAACCTCAGACTTCAGAAAAATACAAAATGGGGGAATGTATTGGACAGGCCTGATGTCGCAGCTTCAATCACACAAACTTTTCTGGGGAAAACGGACGATGATAGTGGAAGCGAAGTAGAAAGTAAGGAGAATAGATCGGCCATAAAAGGAGGAAAGAAACCTGAATATGATTCTGAACAAGGATCGCGTAGAGGTTCTTTCCACGGCAAAATGATGCGAATCAGTACTCAGGCAAGTGTCGTCGCAGATTCTGTGATAACTGAAGAACAGGAGGATAATCCCTTACCACCAGTCAGAAATCCACAGAGGTTACCGCGAACGATGGAAACTACCGTTTCCAATGCCGAAACTAAGCGTCAAACAGCCTCAAAACCGGCTTTTATGGGGAACGTAGGCCGCAACAGATCTAAACCCGAAAAAAGTAATGTAACGAATAATTCAGAAGATGCCTTAGATGTATACAACAAAGATAACTCATTAGATCAAATGACAAAGCTTCCGAATATCGTAAAAAGGAGTAGAAAGGTGAGTGTGGCAGAGAGTACTCATGATGAAAACGAAGGGACAGATAATAAGGAGAGTAAATCAAAATCGAAATTTTTTCAGACACCGGAGAAAAGTAGTATGAATGTATCACTTCCAAATCTTTCTACCATAGGTAAAGAAGGGCCACCTTCGTCTCCAACCGGAACTAATAAAACCGGTAAAAGTGACACACGTAAAAGTCGCAAAAGAAAGCGTATAACATCTGCAGTTTTATTATCGCAAGCAAAAGCTGCGGAGGGCGCTGTTCCTCTACCAATGATAAGCCAAGAAAACCAGAGTAGACCATTTTTCTATCATAATGGTCAAAGGGAGGAAGACATAGTGGTACCAATGATGGACATTGTTTCCAGACATCATGGTAGTACGTCCCGCGATCGGGCTATAAGATCATTGACAATAGCAAATAGTTTTAAAGAGAAACCTTGGTTAACTCAAGTTCGGATGGCCTTATCCTTAACGTCACAGTCAATTAGAAGATCAATAAAGAACAGTCTTTATGAAGACAGCGTTGACAGTTCATCAAAGTGAAAATCATTTGACTGAATTCATTTTATAGCACGTGCCAAAGCCGAATTCAATTTAGTTTAATTGAGTAATGTAATAATTTGTTTCTATTCGTTCGTATCCGTTGTTCGACTACAATCCATTAGATTAGATAATGTTTTGTTGTTGATTACTTTTGAAGTAACATTGTACATATTTCCATGATAACATGTTATATTGCTTTATCTGCTACTTAACTCTGGCAGCTACCATCAGCAATTTCTGCAGGGAGAAAATTTCGCGTCTTTTTGAAAGGAACTTATTAAATGGCATAAAATTTCGCGCAAGACCGTTTCTAGTGTGATAGGGGTTGAAGTAAAGCTGATAGTATATCCGCGTATACGATGTCTGGTTATATATACTTTTATTTGTCCTACCAGGTTAGATCATTTAATGACGTGTAATGTTATTTCTCCTACCACTTTAGATCACTTAATAACGTGTAATTTTATTTTCTACATCGTTAGGTCATTTGATGACGTGTATTTTTTCCCCAACCACGTTAGATCACTTGATAAGGTGTAATTGTATTTTTTACCGCGTTATGTCACTTGATAACGTGTAATTTTAATTTCTACTGCGTTAGATGACGTGTAATTTTATTTATCATCCCACGTTAAATCACTTGATAACGTGTAATTTTATTTCTCCTACAACGTTAGATCACTTCATAATGTGTAGTTTTATTTGTCTTGCCACATTTGATCGCTCATTATGTTAGACACATGGTATTCAATAACCATTTGGTTTATCATTGTGGACGTCACAAATGTCATTTGTTAGTTTGAGACTTGAACATGATAGAACACTCATTATAATGTTTGAGGTTGTTTCAATAGATATTTCTAATCTTTCCCGATTTATTATTTATTTTTATTTTTTCTGCTTTTCTTGCACCTCAGCTTTACATAGTGCTATAATTCATTATTTATTTTCATTCGATATGCATAAACTTTTCATAATTTAGTAATATAAGGTTGAAGACAATGTTTCCATTGTTTAATTCAGTTTTGTTTTATTAATTGTAGAAGTTTATTTTAATGAGTTTTATCAGTGTTTTGTGTTGAGGTTTTACTATTTTGTACAGTTAAAGTAAACAGCTTGGGTTTGAACCTCACTGGGCCGTTAGGAAGTTTTCTGGTTTACTAAAAGGATATAATCCGTCAAAACAAAATAACTGCCATCATAAAGCTGAAGTTTGATAAATGTGGTCTAAACCACCAGTATACAAACTATAACCTTTGTAGCGTTCTCCAATCATTAAATTTGTAAAATTCTTGTCTGTTTTGAAGATCAACTTGATCTATTCTAATAATTTGGAAGGTAAAAATGATGCCTGATATTTCTAGTGTTAATTATCATAGTTTTACTTGTTTTTTATACAATAGTTAATACCGGAAGTCTAACATTATCTGGTTTTCGACTGTCGTTGTTGTCAGTTGTCAGTGACGATTTTAACTATCAGAAAATAAACAAATTTTATTAATATGCTGTAACTATCAATGATTCCTACTTCCATAAATATATTTTGAGTATTTTAGTCGTACATTTAATTCTGCTTTGTTCAGTTTACTACAAAGATGATAATCTTATACTAAAGTAATATTTCGCACTGTAATACCACTTCAATTCTAAATTATTCTAAAGCTAAGATAGTCATTTTTTAAAGTGATTACTCTTAGATGGATTTTAGCTATACATTTAGTTTTATTATTTGACCTTGAATTATGCCACATTCTCTTTAGAAAATAATCATCTGTTTTAAATTGGAGCTCAACTGATGAAGTCTAGCCTAATTGACAGAAACGATCATATTGAGCAATATTACTGTGGTATTATGTTTATAATATTTAACTATACTGTAACGATGATCGAAAATAAGGATGTCATATATTAGCAGTAGGAAGTTAACAAGGTGATTAACGCAGACAAATATAATGTCATCTATCTAACTTCTTCTAGTATAAGATTTTACGACGATTAAGAAGTTTATTGACAAAAATGTCTCTCATTTACTTGTGGGAGGAAGTCACAGTAACTGGAATAATGCATGTATCTGGCCTGGAGATCTCCATTCCATCTCAATTATGCCGAAGATCGAACCCGACCTGCAATGGTGATAAACGAGTGTACTAAACCTGCGTTACCCGGACACATGTATAGACTGACACCAGTGTTCACTATATGTAAATGATTTTATGTATAATGTATAATGAAAATATGTTAATGGTATATTATCATTTGCATATTTTGTAAACCAATGATCATATTTCGTAAATTCTCTCTCGCAGATGGAATTGCATTTTCGATTTCGATTTCGCTGACAATGATTAAAATTCCAAGTAAATACATTTAGAGTTCGAAGTCAATATCGCACATGTTCTACATTGCATTACTAAACTCTTACAGTTAATGTAATCACTGTTAACCGTAAAAAGTCCAATAAACAATATACAAAGAAATTAGATGCTGGACAAACACGGACCTCGGAAATCCAGATTCGGGATCATGGAGAAGTTAGCATCTTCAATCGAATCCACGACTCTCATATAGAGGGTTCATTGTTTTGCTATACATTAAAACAGTTAGCCGACCTTGATACTAAGTTTGACGCTTAGATGATCATTCCTATAGATTTCAATATCATTTCTGAGCATCCGTCGATTAAGATAATCTTGTATAATGGTAACACTATGGTAACTTGCTTACCAATGACAACAAAATCTTTCGTCGCTGTTTTTTTAAGACAAAAAATTATATCGAGAGAGTTATGTCAGTATTTTGAAGCTGAAGATTCATTCCTTAAGTGTAGCATCGAACCTCTAGATTTCATTTAGACGCATGTTAAAATGTTGTAATACATCAATGTTTTGAATTTCTTTTCATAATTTTGTGCTTTTGAGATATACCTTTTATTAGAAATAGTTACAGTTTTGCTGTGCTTTCATCTCAGTTATATTGTAGATTAGCAACTGAAAATATCCTATTGTTTAAGATAATGAAAATACCCAAATAATAATTTAGAAATAGCATAATCGTTTTGTACCTTAATGTAATTAATCATTACGATACAATTCTCATATCATGCCCTTGATGTGACGATCATAATAAAGGTTCAGCGTCATAAAAACACGATGGTGTTCTTACTAATACTCAGACCTTTTAACATTCATAACATTTATTGCGTTTGAAATACATTGTTCTTTTGTCATAAAAAGCATGTTTTATTATTTCAAATTTGCATGTGATTTTTTTATTTGTTAAACGTTGACATTGTATCGTAAATATGTATGTAATTCATGTTCATTACTTGTATGGGTGTATAATGTAAGGGGAGTAACTCTCGATATAATGATCATTCACTTCAGCTGTGTCATAAATGTATATTTTAAACTTTATTTAAATACATGACTTTAGTCAACTTTAATGCTGTGATATTAACAATACACATCAATGTCAGTGTATTTTCCAATAAAAACACGAAAATTAAATTCTTTCGTCTTGCTTCAATTTATTTCAAAGGTTTTTTTAAGTAACTTCCGGTAAACATCTCTTCAATTGCATTTCAATTCAAGAATTTTTTTTTATCTAAGCACATGTATATTAACTACGAGGTGGCAAACTTAATTTAACCATTATGGGATTCAACGACCTAGATTGTTTTTACAAATATAGATTTAAACGGAAACACGAAAACTAGTCTTTCGATAAACCACAAAACCTGTGTAAGCTATTTTAATCATAATATAAATGTCAGGAAGACATTAATACAATCTAACAACTTTAAGAGACGAATAATGACGGACTATTTTGTGCACGAGGATCGATATTTCGCAATCCCCTCCCTCGAAATTGTGTTTCATTGTTTTCATTTACAAACAATGACAAAATGGTTACAAAATTAGTTCCGGCATTTGCAAAAAACATTTTACCAGACATCTAATTTCTCGGACGAATCGATTTGAAGTGATAGAAAATTATATTTCTGTAAATGCGTACAATTAACCAGATAAATTGTTAATCAAATCGAATTAGTCGTGTGTTGATAGCAATTCCCAATACGTATATTTTCCTGCAAAGGAAGATAAAACATACAAAATTCACTTTCCCGCGACTCGAGTAAAAGGTATGCATTTGTTTGCCGATTACTACATGTGCGATATTCACAATGCTAAAATGATACAATGTGAATTACCTGTCACATGTACAACAGTCGAACCCCGATATATTGAAATCACTGGGATATCAAGTTTTATTTACAATAAACAGGGTTTCAAATAACCGGGGTATAATGGATATAAAGACAATGACTGGGAATCGAATTCATTTTAAACAGGATTTCAAAGTAACAGGGTCCAATATTAGGGAGTTCGACTGTAATCGTAGTAGCTTATTTCAGCAAATAACTATTACACATGCTTTGACTCTCTCTCTCTCTCTCTCTCTCTCTCTCTCTCTCTCTCTCTCTCTCTCTCTCTCTCTCTCTCTCTCTCTCTCTCTCTCTGTGAGTTGGTGAAAAACCTATTATCTTCAATGTAGATCTAAAATGAACAGCTTTTCAGTTATACAAAAGGTACCATCCTTACACATCCTTACCATCCAGCCGCCACAGAAATGTATTACTGTCTCTGTCTAAACACGCCAGAGTCACACTGAATTTGGTTCGCCTCCGATACAACCCCGTATAATCTATCTGTATCCTCGTTATTACTCGTGACATAGATACTTCGGTAAGAATCAGAAGTCATCTCAATCAGGTTCTCATCAATTTTATCTCCTACTCCGATAACAATTACTTTTATACCAAGCTGTTCTAACATTTCTATTTGTACTCGCACATCATTTATATCATTCCACTGTCTATTGGACAATAATACAGCCATCTTCACTGCATCTTCCCTTGAATTCGTGAAACCATTATTTCCTGTAAAATTAAGAGCTGCTACAGTGTCAGGTTGGCCTTGACTTGTTGAAAGTTTTGATATTAACCTTTTGACCTCATCTTCGTTGTATTGCTGTAATTCAAAATGAACTTTGGGATTTGTTGAGTATGAAACGACTCCAACGAAGGTGTTATAATTTTCTTGGTTTATCAGTGTTACGAGTTGTTTCATCGTTTTTGTATACTTTGGTAGATCTCGATTTTCTGACACTCCGACAACAAATACCAAGTCAACTTTGTCATACCTGGTGCAGTCTGAAATAATGAATATATTAAATAAATACTGATCTTAACTTTAGTTTTGTGAATTTTAACAAAATGTTTAAATGTGCTGAAAATGGGATAAATCCACCTAAACCAAAATCAAACTTAAAATCGGATTTTTGTTTTCTACTTCACGTTTAAGGATTCTTACACAATTTCCGAAATACTGGGGATTTGCCCTTTCACCTGTGATACAATAAGATAACAAATTGACTCGACAAGAATAAGATTGCGAATCCCCAAGAGGGATAGGACCAGGTGTTCGGTGTTAGCAAGCCATACCCATCGCAAATGTTACATGGGAATCTCTTGAGTTGGATGAAAAGGTCAAGCTCGGTGAAAATGTCATCAGTTAGTTTTAGAACTGATTGGTGGATAGGGGTCACTGTATTAGGTGTTTCTCCAGAATACTATCTAACATTATTGAGAGGGGGCTCTATATTGTTTAACAATACCCTCGTATTGACCGTAAAATTTAGTGGCGATTTCAAGCGTTCACCAACATATCCCTGTATAAATAGTTTATTGGTTCTCAGAATAAAACATTAATAAGAAGAGCATGGTCTGGCATAACGTATAACTTGTTAAATGAAAACACCATAGGAAAGGAGAAGACGGGATATTACTACTCAGAAACGGAAAGTTAGTAATAAGGAAACTGAAGTTGTCATATTTGTCATAAAGGGATGTGTCAAGTTGACCCTTCTACCTAATCAACAGGAGTGAATCTAGATAAGATGTATGAAAACGTAAAAAACATAATAAGGGCAAACACTGGGTTAAAATTCTGGCCTTTCAACATACATAACATTTGACCCACCTGACCGATTTTCAAAATGTTTTAACCACTTGATATCAAACTTGAAGCCCTTTCGTTCCAACTAAATATTTAAAGGTTCCTTCCAAAGCGATGCAAATATTGTATATTACATACCAATGCAGTCTGGATGTGATGTCTCTTTCAAAATGGTATTCAGTGCATTATAATCTATAGAAGAAAACATGTACTTCGAGTCCTCTGCCAAACCAATCATCTCCTTGTGGTCAACATATTTCCCGATACCAATGGTCATCAACGTTATTGCCCTGTACTTAAAAGAAGCCGCTATTTGATATGCGTCTTTCCGATCTGTCGACATACCTTCTGTCATCAAAACAATATACACAGGAGCGGTTGTCGTTCTTGTTCCGTACGATGTGTTTGCCAAAACTTGTAATTGATATACATTTGATTTATCTGATAAAAATATAAAACATACTTTTAGCGAAGCTATGTTATGTTGGAAACAAATACCTAAGAGTTCACATGCAATCACTTGCATGGTTGGAGATTAGTGTCATTCATTTTAAAACAAATAATAATATTTTCAATCATTCGGATTAAAAAGATCCATAATAAAGAGAATATTTCGTTTCTTTTTTTTTTTAATTTACACCGAAATTCACTAATGAGGTGCAAACACGTGTCGCTGATATATATGCAGCAAAAGAACAAGTTTTGTGAAGTTATAATGAGGCAAACAACTTCTCCGACACCTGAGCTAATTATATCAATAAACGTCAAATCTACAGAATGATGTGATGGAAAAATATGGTAGTTGAAAGTATGCTGAACGATACCTACGTTACTGTCGCCAGTTGTAAATTCGAGTTTAAATCGATGTTAAACGGGAGTATACTGTCTTCCCTGTGTGTATATTGAGGTTGTGTGAACAGCAGTAACTGTTGTCATAATTTTGGACTTTTTCCAGAGTATACGTTCGTCTGCGTTTCGATCTTGTATGACATTGAAGTTATGTCGCCAGTGTCGTGATACGTACGTTACTATGTTCAACACGTGAACGCAGAGCTGCAGTGGTTTGATGATTTGATACATTGTACATTTTTGAATATCATTTTCGATCACACGTACATGTTAAAGCTATTTATGGAACACTCCGTGTTTTTATATCGCCATCAATTGGACGAGTTTGCGTCGACTGACAAGGTTGTAAATTACACGATACGTACGTTACGGTCTCATAAAACGGAAATAAATGAACAGAATGCAGTGTTCTCTCACACCAAAATATTTCACATATAAGGTAGCTCACGATTAATAATCGTTTATGCTTTTGAATAAAAACATACAAGTGTGCTGGACATATTGAACATCAGGTCAATACATACGTTACCGATACATACGTTGTACTAAAATACGAAAACAAAGATCACGTGCTCCCAGGGGCTAGCTCTGCATGCGAATAAGTCAGCGCGCGCGAATCTGCACATTGGGAGCCGACATGTTGTTTGGCACATGGTTATACAACTGAATTGAGGATATCTGAAGAACGCAAAAAAGTGAGTTCAGAGTACACTGCTTTGAGACGAAATTCCTTCAGTCGGATGGAGGAAAACATGGTCCTATTAGTCCAAACCTTCGCTGCTTGCAGTGACGTATATGTATACATGCCATGTGCTCTAGTGTTATGTATTATAATATCGTTTGTGTGACAGGATACCTACGTTACCACCGGTAACGTAGGTATCAATATTCGTATCAAGAAGTGAGTACGGTTTAACTTCAGAAATGTATTGTTCCCATACATAATAGCTCTTGAATTATAGTAATTTGGGTCTTGTATCTATAAAAGGGACGTGGAAGGGTGAGGAAACAGCATTAAAATTAACGGACAACAAACATACAGCAGACATGTTTTTCAGACAAGAATAAATTTTTTTTAGCAACTTATCACTAAACTCCTTCGACTTTGATTATGTCGGTTCTGTCAAATGTTACATTGCTTTCATTTCAGAATATTGCAGCGTTGAAATTCTTAATGATTAAGTATAATGGTAAGGATATGTATAAGTATATATGTATGTATAATAAAGTGCGTGTATGGTAACGTATGTATCGATACTTACGTGACTGTTTCAGAATGGCGAAGACGAGAAAGGAAATCCAGAAAGCGTACAGGGAGAGGCAGAAAGCGAAAGGTTCAGAGTTTCTTGAAAATGAAAGAAGAAGACAGAGACAGTATTACGTGCCAGCAGCAGAATTGAGCGAGAAAAAACTGAAACAACGTAATAAGAAGAATATGTTGAGAAACAGACTCTCCCGACTGAAACGAAAACAGCAAAATGACAACAATAGTAGTTGTTGTGATGAAACAAGCGGATATGAGAGCGTATCGGCCGAAAATCCTACGCCACTTATTGTGAGACTCCCTTCCATCGCAAAAAGCAAGGGTCTACAGAAGACACGGAAACGTGCGCTTGCTAGAGCTAACAAAAGCATTGGAGTGCTGAGGTCAGAGGTTCAAACCCTCCAGAGAAGGATCAAGACCAAAAACAAGCAGATCGAGAGGATGGGTAAGAAATTACGCAACTCTGGTGGACCCGCGCCACGCGTCTCATTAACGCCACGGAAACAAGCAGAGGTCGAAGTCAGGCGGTTGAATTTGACACCAAGAAGTCAGAGACAAGTGAAGAGACGACTCGTGTTGTCAAACGCTGTCATGGCAGAAATAAAGTCGTTAAAGGAATCGCACACTCAGAAGAAGAGACACATTCTACACAGAATTGTTTCAGGAGCTGTGACAAAGAAATACAGATGCCTGAATATGTTGAACCGATACACAGGCTTAAGTAGAAACACCTTGTCAAGAACGACAGGTAGACGTCTAGAAAACATCAGAGAGAAGAGAAAGTGTCTATCGAAGTCTTTGATCAGCTCAGTACAAGACTTCATGACACGGGACGACAATAGCAGGGCACAGCCAGGAAAAGCGGACGTCAAGAAGTTGGGAGCAGTCCGTATGCAGACGCGTGTTCTGACAGATTACCTGAAGAATCTCCATTGCAAATACGAATGCGAGAATCCAAACGTGAAAATCTCCCTCACTACGTTTTGTCGTCTACGACCCAAGCACATCCTTCTTGCATCGTTCATTGCAAGAAATACCTGTCAGTGCATTCAACACCAAAACATGGCCCTGAAAGTGAAAGCATTGAGGAAATGCGGAGTGAAAATTAGCGAGAATCCTGAAAATCTGCTGATTCATGAACACATGGACCACTTACTGCAGGATCTTCCAGAAACGGTTGTTTACAAAACTGGGAAGAAAGTCAGCGAAGCTGGGAAAAGCAAAATGAAAGTTGTTGAAGAATCGGTTCAGGTAGAAGTGTTTCGCCATGATTTCAAGAACCAATGCCAGGTGTTCCATGACCACGTGGAGCGAGTCCGCGAGGAGTACAAACAGATACGACAATTGAAGGAAAATCTCCCTGACGATGACATCATTGTCCAAATGGATTTCGCTGAGAATTTCTCATGTCGATCACTCGATGAGATACAAACAGCCTATTGGAATCAGGCAATGGTTACACTGCATCCTGTGGTAGCGTACTACAGAGAGAAGAGTGAGGTTCCAGTGGAGACTGAGCCCCACAAGAAGGAGATCAAGCACAAGAGCTTCGTGGTCGTCAGCGACGAGATGTCCCACTCAGCAGGAACCGTTGCTGCATTCATCGAATGTCTGGTCCCCATCTTGAAAGAGATCAATCCCAACGTCAAGACTATTCATTATTGGACTGATTCGCCCTCCAGCCAATACAGAAACAGGTTCATCTTCTATGTCCTAGCTAACCACAGGAGGCTGTTTGGCATCGATGCTAGATGGAACTACTTTGAAGCAGGGCACGGCAAGGGTCCCTGTGACGGCCTAGGGGGCACAACCAAGCGAATGGCTGATGAGGCCATTAGACAAGGAAATGCCGTTATCCAAGATGCTCCAGACTTCCAAAGATGGGCTGAGAAGTCAAGTATGGCAAACGTGCGTTTCCTCTATGTCTCCAGTGACATCACCAGACAAAAACACGCAGAATTTGAGAAGATGAAGATAAAACCTCTCAAAAACACCATGAAACTTCACGCAGTTGGAGAAACAGAAAACACAAGAAATCTGATGACGCGGGAAACCTCCTGCTACTGTCCTGTGTGCCTCACTGGTGTCTACTGTTCGACCTGGATCACCCGCGCCATCGCCTGGGAGACAGTAGACAGAGCAGCTGGTTGTGACGTTGACGCCTCAGGAACCCACAACGTTGTATCTACTGGGGAAACAGAGCAGACGTCACAAGGAGCATCGACAGAGAAAACCAAACTGCCGTCCCAAGTAGGCGCAACCGATGCTGCGAGCTCAACAGGTGACGCAACACCCCTGTCGACCTTGGTGGAAGATGATTACGTTGCGGCAGTCTATGGAAACAGTTGGTACATTGGAAAGATACTGGACATTGATCTGGAGGATAAGGACTGTGAGATAACGTTCATGTCCCCATCCAAGCAGTTCTTCCGCTGGCCTGCGAAACCTGACGTCCTCTGGATAAGCGAATCCAATATCCTTTGCAAAGTTCAATGCCCCGAACCATGTGGAAAGTCCAGAAGACTTTTCGAGATCTCGGACACAGACAGACAGTTAGTTGATGGGAAGTTCACGGCATCGACAAGGGTGTGAAGTGATACATACGTTACCGTATGTGTGTATGTATGACTGGAACATAGTTCAAGCTGCGTTTAGTTACATTCTCCATGTCTGTTATTCACGTTTCAGAAACCTTTTAGAATAGTGTTTGATGGTTTTGGAACAACATGTTCAGTGTTTTGTTTAGAGTTCCTTTCCTCCTTTAAACGAATACATACGTTACCAGCCTGTAAAGAGAGCTGCTTTCAGTTAATAAGTGAGTTTTTATCAATATGTTGCCCACGAAGTCAGTATGGCGTATAGGACTTACGATTCCGGTGTTGCAGCAGTGATAGTTCTGGTGGCTGGGAGATTATTCACAAGAAACGGACTGTTTGGATTTTTCTGTCAGTTGTAGCATACAATCCGGAATGGGAAATGTTGTGTTTCACCACTGATTGGAATAAGAAACATACTCATGAGTTCAAATCAATTATTTTATAATGTTTGAAGCAAAACATTAGGGAGTACAGAGTGCTCAGTGCTATTCAGTTGTGGTTTGGTTTTTGTTCGTAATTCCTGAATACATACGTTACTTTATAGGTACGTAGACTATTTGGACGATTGTTATGTTGTAACCATAATCAAGTTTATATTCCTTCCAGTCTCGTATTGCTGATGTCTGCGTCGATGATACACAACAAAGAGAAGTTCCATATATGCACGTTTTTTTCCAACAGACGTATTGACAAATAATCATTTTGCGTTTCCGTTGACAGTTCGACTGTGAGTAGAATATGTACCCAACTTGTGATGGTCGACATATCTTCCGTATAACATGAATATAGATAACAGTGCCACATATTCACATGCAATAAACATCGGTGTTGATTGAAAGCAACAAAAACATACAAGACTTAACATATAGTGATTATATACTGCCGCAAAAGACAGAGACTCATCAGTAACGTATGTATTTAGCGGCAAAAAAGACCCAATTATGTTACTCTGTTTGAGTGAATGTGAAAATGTTATCATAAGATTGGTGTTGTTGAAACTTTGCACAACGTTTCTTCATATATTGTTCTTTTTTGAAAACAAATGAAATATTGACTCTTGTTGATGTTATTTTTTCATCGTTTGGCATCCTTATTTGCACCTCATTAGTGAATTTCAGTGATAGTATAAATCGTATTTTTAACATTATATGCTTCAGCAGCATTGTCTATATATTGTAATAGTAGACATGTCAACATCTGTATGTAGTTCGTAAAACAGAAGTTTCTATCTTGTAACGTTCAAGTTATAAGAGGTACATAACACGTTTTACCTGTCATAACCAGAGTGTATTTGTAGATTATCCCAATTGTCGGGAACAATGATTATGTCTTACCAAACATTATGCTATAGGGTCGAAAGGGTTAATTTGAATGCTGTTTAACGACACAATCAGCAGTTTTACGTCATATTGTGGCAGTCAGTATTTAGTGATGAAGGAGAGAACCTGGTTAAACTATACCCGGGAAAGGTCCACCGGTCTTCCACAAATAAACTGGCAAACTTTCTCATCAATCAGCTTAGGTTCAAGTGGAACTTGACCCTGCGCTGAGGAGACTTCGTTGTTAAAATGCTATAATTACTCGGCCATGGAGGTCATCAATAATTTCCAATTTAAGAATACTACCAGTGTTGATGAGTAGAATGTACCATACCAATACAAACCTGTATAGCCAGATGTAATGCTTTAGCAGTGAAGGTCGGTCCTCTGATACTCTGTATGTTGTCTATAGCTGCCAGTAAAGTGTCATTATCCATATGCGCATTGAAAGTGAACTCTACCTTAGCATCGTAAGAATATGTTATGACGCTAACTTGAAAGTCATTGGATCCAATAGGTATTTGACTAACAAATGACTTAACATAGTCTATAGACCTATTGAGATAGGCGCTAACAGAGGAATCAAGTATAAATAAGATATCAGCAGGTCCCGGACGACAATCTGTAATAAAGGAATTTTGATTATGATATGTTATACATTACCAAATTAATAGTTCCAATACATTGATAAAATGTACAAACATATTTTCCAGTCACGAGTTACTGCAAATAATATT
Organism: Atrina japonica; assembly: GCA_030159075.1. Lineage (NCBI taxonomy): Eukaryota > Metazoa > Mollusca > Bivalvia > Pterioida > Pinnidae > Atrina > Atrina japonica. Next base: position 546,492 of record BROG01000350.1, on the reverse strand, counting down.
CTTTTTCTAAAACAAAAATTTCAGAAGTAGCAATCTCTTTGTTTGAATGGCCAAAAGATCAATATTTGGACTAACAAGTAATAATGGAGCGACATATGCATACCCTTTTCACAAACAGTTCCATTGTATCTGGGATAGCAATCACAATGAATCTGATTGATCAAATCTTTGCAGGTTCCACCATTTTCACACGGAACACTGGCACATTCATTTATATCTGCAATAAACAATATGGCTTATATCTCTATCTATATATAAAAAAGCAGAAAATATTCCTTCGCCGAATTATCGGAAACTTAATTGACAGATATGAATATTTTGGGTTAGATTTAAACCTACTTCATATACCATTGGCGTGTCACGTTGAATACTGTCCCCTGACAATAGTTGACTCATTTTTTCACGGTATTGTAGTATCATGGTAAAGATAAACATTTGTGGCACTGCATTAGTGGCCGGTGCTTCTTCATATATCTATATATTGGCTGGAAGTTTAAGATTGTTTTTGATATTGTACATAATATTAGGCGGGTGTTATACCTTGATTTGTCATATAACATTTTAGCTGCGTGTATTCTTCTTACGTTGATTCATTTTACAATATATTTCTAATGTTTAATAAAATGCTTTAAAGGGGCCTAAACTGTGTTTAACAAAACATTTTCGTTCTTACTACCTAGATTGATGAATAAAAGCAATAAGAGCGTATCTTCCAAGCGAATATGTTGATTTAGGGAGGATTTAAGACCAGATGGATATGTTTACAGTCGTAAAAATTCCAAGAACATGTATGCAGTAATCATTTGCAAACGAATAATTAACAATTTTCACAAAAATATAAGAATTTCAGAATTTTTAAGCCTGTGCATATATCTTTTTTAGTTATTGTACATGAATCTAAGTAGTAAAAAAGAAATAGAAGTATTTGGAAAATCACCGCAATTGCCCCTTGAATTGTTGCATGAGATATTTTCGTATTAAAAATATATCAATATGAACATACGTACTTGTTTCACAGTTAACACCTGTGTATCCTGGCAGGCAACTACAGCTGTACCAATTGAAATGATCAGTACATTGTCCACCATGATGACACGGATTACTTGCGCATTCATCAATTTCTGGAATGAACAATAAAGGGAAATAACTCTACACGTTCAAGATTTTACTCTCACAGAATAATTTGCAAATGTATCATTCTTCGCTTGTATGATACAAACTACCCACATAGTATCGTAAGTGTACTGAACTTTAATGATTGTATGGAACTTGTTGATATCATGGCCATCCACAGTATAACATAAATGATGTCACCAGAAGTTGCAATTACGTAATCCTGCCGACATCTTTGGATCTTATGTAAAGTGTCAGTAAATTATTTGTACCGTGTGGCTTTGTATAATATTTAATTTATTTCTCTTTTAAGATCTTGATTTTCAATTTTAGATTAACTATAGTCAATATAAAGTGTTATTTTACAATCTCAGATGGCTTACCTGTGCGACAATAACTTGCTGAAGAATAACCAGGTGGACAGGTACAGGTATAGCTAGACGAGCTAATCTTGTTGCATGTACCACCGCGGAAGCATGGGTAGCTCAAACAAGGATCTGAAAAACAACATGACAAGAATAGGTTCCCGAAAATGCTTTAGAAGTAAACATTTTAACAAATGACTAGATATAAGTTCGTGGAATTACGTCTTTCAAGTACTCACTGCTGCAGAGAAAAAACTAATTTATGCGTCAAAACTGTTAAAAAATCAACACCGTATGAGGAATAATTGGATGAACATCTATCGGCAGTTTAGGAAAATAACACAACTACACAGAAACCACAGATACCAAAATATGATATTTCATGAGAAAATGTACAAATCTGGTGACAATTAGACACATGTGGCCCTGAAACTCCAGAGATGGGAATCAGGTACCATTGAGTAGTTAGCCCTGTTGACTGGTTGTACCCGCTCTGAATCCACAGTCGAATTCAAATGATATAGTTGATCATGAATCCTCGGTAAAAATGATTCAACAACCACTATCGAGTACGTAATTCAACAGTTTGCTCATTTACACATAGTGATCGCAAACAAGTTCATTATACCGACTGTAAAATTAACTAAATGTTGACATTAAACGCGAATCCTGATATTCTTGTGACAACTCATTATCAGTAAGTAGTTTGCTTTTGCATAAGAAATATTCATACGTTGGCATATTAGATCCTCTGCGAGATATAAACACTATATGCAGGTGAAATATTATACATCCATTGCCCTGGTTGTTGGGAAAAATGAGGATTTGTATACCTAATGTAAGTCATATGTCCCGAGGGCGAAGCCCGAAGGGTATATGACTTGCCGCGGGTAAGCAAATCCTAATGCCTCCCTACAATCAGGTCAATGCATTGTTTATCATACCCATATGAAAAACTAAAAAAAGTAAACAACTAGTACCATTAAAGTTTCAAGAATATTGTATTCAATACAACAACATTTTGCAAGAAATTTATGAAAAAACTTCAGAACATAGTTGTTTCGTTTCAAGAACCATAAGTCTATTGGGACGAAATATGACTGGGAAAATGGAACGCGTGAGGGAGACTTGATGCTACTGTTCCTGGCCACATGAATGCGTTAGTCCAGTAAGGATTAAGAATCTAACATGGAGATATAATACTACTTAAATGTGGAAAGTTGACAAAAGGAAGGCATCAATCACCACGTTTTTTGCGCAGCATGGTTGTTATTGTTTGTGCCAAAAGTATGTAAAATGTTTAAGCTTTTTGTATCATATTCTGATGTCTCTTTAATTTATTTCTAGTTCGTCTGGATATATCACCCTCATATTTTATTATTACTCATTATTAATTGACAAAATGTCGTCGTTATATCTAAATGTCAAATTAAAGGTTACAGCTAATATTTACTTTATCTAAAAGCTTTTTATCTATAAACAGAAAACTTCTGAATAAAGTCTGCTAAAAATGAATAAAGGAACAGGTTGGATAATAAAGGAGCACATTTGGTTCACCTTGATGTTCCGACAGTTTGCTGAAAAACTTGTTCTCCAAATACTACGTATATATTGTCTATTAGAAATTTCAAAATCTTTTCATATCAACGTCAGCGTATTTTTGTTGAATTAGAATGGTGTTGGTTGAAATAAGTATTATGAAATCCAAATACAAGGTATGTAAATTGCCAGATACCACATTCATTGAAAAATTTATTATGCGGAATTATTGTATAAGGAGTAGAAAATGCGTTTGTTTTGACAATATGAATTTCAAAATGGTGTTGGTTGAAATAAGTATTATGAAATCCAAATACAAGATATGTAAATTGCCAGATACCACATTCATTGAAAAATTTATTATGCGGAATTATTGTATAAGGAGTAGAAAATGCGGCGGTTGTTGAGACGTCTGTACCAATTGTGACGAGGATACACTCCTCACGTGTTTCATTGGACTTGACTGTGGACTCACGGCGGGTGTGACCGGTCGACAGGGGATGCTTACTCCTCCATGGCACCTGATCCCACCTCTTGGTTTCCAGAGGTCCGTGTTTGTCCATTTTTACCGGATTTGTATCTATGTCCTGGACATCCTATTGATTTATACTTTGGTATCTGAGATTTTTATATTTTTACCACCGAGTATGTATCACTGCTGGTGGACATATTGTCCCCGAGGATACTTGTCACTCGGTACATATACATTTAATGGATAAAGAAGTACCAAAAAATTGCATACTGGATGACACGGCGCCCAGTATAAAAAGATGTCCTTCTGTGAAGTCTATCGGGAGCACAGACTCGCAGAGATTGTTTGGTGCTCCTCGGATTGTCTTTCGGGACATTAAAAATTTAACATTTGTGCAGTCCAAAGATGACCAGTTATGGTATAAACATGATAACGCTTATGTTCCAATAAAAAATTGTCAGATTCCACTTGACGACATTTTTGATAGTTCATTTTCAAATAATATACCAACAATTTCTAAATGTTCTGTCAAAAATTGTAAAACATGTCATATATTAATAACTGATCAAGTGTTCACTAGCAATCTGACAAATAAGCATTACAACACCAGAAGCTGGGATCATCTAGACTGCAAATCATCCAACGTTGTTTACGGCATTGAGTGTACCTTGTGTGGTTTGATGATTTATGTTGGCGAAACTAAGGGGCCCTTAAATAAAAGAGTATCTGGCCATCGATTCGAAATTAATAATGGGGGTAACCAGATACTCTATCGACATTTCAACTCTCCTGACCATTCCATCTTGTCTATGAGAGTGCGTATAATTGAAAAAATATACCACTGGATCAACAATCCCACCTTGAGTACCCCCTTCCGTAGACAACGTGAGGAATTTTGGATTAAACAACTTGGCACTGCATATCCCTATGGATGTAACGATAATATCCAAAGTGTAGGCAATCTATCAAGCCCACTGTGTAATGGTGTTAATGTGATGGAACTTTTTAATTCAAAACGTAAGACGTAAACGAAGTCACGGACATCGTTCATACAACCGACCCTACATACATGATGTCACTTTTTTCATCTCTTTTACCTTACGTTAACAAAAAATTGGGTCTTCATCACATCCGCAGCAAACTCTATTCTGTTCCTTTTACAAATCTCAATAAACTTTTTCAAGAAGCAAGAATGAACCCCTACACGGATTCTTCAACACCAGAATACATACTGAACTCCATTATAATGGACATCGCTTATCACAGGCTGTTTAAGCCTGCACGCGTTACAAACGATGACTGTTCTAAACAGAAACGTCTTTTCCTTAAACTTAAATTTACAAATAAAGGCATAGACGCTTTAAACATTGGCAATGTTCTAAATCACAAAAAAGTTCAGTCCTGTTTTCCACCATATTTTAAACTGAAGAGCACGCCTTGCATTTCATATAGCTATACACCTAGCATCGCATCCAAGCTATTCAATTACAAACAGGTTTTGCAGTGCCTAGACATCAACCATCTTCTACACAACACTGTCACATGTTCATGTGCTTCATCTCCTTTCCAATACAATACTATCGGGCATGTCATTACCGGCGACGTTTCTATTGTTGAAAATGAAAGCCTCAAAAATCTTATTTTAAGGGGCCCTAAATACCGGGAAGCCCGTTCCTTTAATTGGCGTCAGAATTTCAGTTTAGTTATGGATTCTGTCGAAGATTATGCCAGACGATGGGCCAAACATGAAGACGTAAAACCAGACACTTTGTCTGAATGGCTGAAAGCCATACGATGGTTGATAAAATCTCGTATTCGAAAACTTAAAGGGACTATGAAAACACGTTATCCCTCTGTATTTAATGATCCAGAAGTAGTAACTGAACTGGATAGGTTACATGACCAATATGTACTGGTACTAGCAGACAAAGCCTCAAATAATATAGTTTTTATTTGTAAGGCACATTACTATAATTGTTTATTAGAAGAACTTGGGTTTAATACGAATTCTGGAAATCCTACATACACACGTAGCTCACTTTCAAAGGACGAGATCCTTCAAAATCACGTGTCCGTATTACACTCATTTGATATACCTACAACGGAGACCGATTTCGAGCTACCACATTTATACTGGATACCTAAACTTCATAAAAACCCATATAAGCAAAGATACATAGCAGGATCCAGCAAATGTTCTACCAAACCTTTATCTTTACTCCTTACCAAGATATTGACAGCTGTTAAGGAGAAACTTCAAAAATACTGTACAGTTGCTTATTCCAGAAGCGGTGTAAATCAGATGTGGATACTTAAAAATTCTAAACAGCTTTTAGAAAATTTGAAGGCACATAATTTTTCTCGAATTCACAGTATCAAAACTGATGATTTCTCAACTCTTTACACTACTATTCCACATAAAAAATTAAAAGAAAGGCTTTTTAGCATCATAGACAACTGCTTTTTCACTAAAGGTGGTACCCGGAAATTTAAATATCTAGTGATTGGCTATCAGGATACTTATTTCGTCAAACACCACTCTGATTCTACACATAAGTATACTGAAGTTGATATAAAAAACATGCTGGAATTTCTAATAGACAATATATTTGTAATGTTCGGAGACATGGTCTTTCAACAAACTGTCGGCATTCCTATGGGAACCAATTGTGCTCCTTTATTGGCCGACCTGTTCCTTTATTCATACGAAGCAGACTTCATTCAGAAACTGCTGAATCAAAAGAAGAAAAAGTTAGCGGTGTCCTTTAATTTGACATTTAGATATATCGACGACGTTTTGTCAATTAATAATGACAATGTTCATACATATGTCAATGCGATATATCCCAGCGAACTAGAAATTAAAGATACAACAGAATCAAGTACACACGCTTCATACTTAGACATTTTACTTAATATCAACACAGACGGGAAATTAGCAACCAAGCTATACGATAAACGCGACGATTTCGGCTTTCCCATCGTAAATTTTTCCACATTTAAGTAGTAATATCCCTCACTCACCTGCATATGGAGTTTATATTTCACAAATGATCCGATATGCCAGGGCGTGCACAACATATGAAGATTTCATATACAGAGGTAAACTACTCACTGACAAATTATTGACACAGGGATATCGAAAACCGCGTTTAATGTCAACGTTCCGCAAATTTTATGGTCGGTATAATAGTCTTGTTTGCGACTACTCTGTTTCACTAAGTGAAATGTTGAGTTGCCTTTTCGTTGGCGGTTGTTGAGACGTCTGTACCAATTGTGACGAGGATACACTCCTCACGTGTTTCATTGGACTTGACTGTGGACTCACGGCGGGTGTGACCGGTCGACAGGGGATGCTTACTCCTCCATGGCACCTGATCCCACCTCTTGGTTTCCAGAGGTCCGTGTTTGTCCATTTTTTACCGGATTTGTATCTATGTCCTGGACATCCTATTGATTTATACTTTGGTATCTGAGATTTTTATATAATTTGACAATATGAATTTCAGAAAAATGGTTTGTCTTTAAATTCTGTAAAAAAGCTGTAAAAGCTTTTTGGAAACATTAAAGTATTCACATAATGCACACTGCCTCTGGGATAAGCAACTGTACAGTATTTCTGAACTTTTTCCTTATGAGCTGTCCGTTAAGGTTTGCTGAGACATTTGCTGGATCATGCTATGAATTTCCATTGATATAGGGATTTACAAGGTTTCAAATATAAATATGGTTGCTCAAAAACCTAATCAATTGTAGGTACATCAAAGGAGCATGATACTGTTAGTTTTGAAGGAGTTCATCCTTTGAAAGTGGACTACGTGTGCATTATCGGATTACCAAAACCTTATTTAACCACAGTTCATCGAATAGACAATGTAAGGTGTCGTAAAAACAAATACTATATCATTTTAGAATTTGTATGTTATGCCACAAGATTTGAAGTTTGTTGTTTTTATGATTAAAAGGTAGTATCCAGACACAACATTTATATTCTATTGTGACAAATTGTACCGGACTTTTAAATATTCAACAATGGAAAGTTAAAATATATATTATTTCCGCCTTGCGCCTGTTTTTCATTTGAACATAAGAAAAATAATAGATGAATACAAAGACACACACATTTGAACTACTGTCCGCGCAGCTCAGTTATTGTTTTATTGTATCAACATGTTATGAGGGGCGTGGACAGCAATTCTTTTTTATTATTTATTCATTACCCACACTTTATATATGATTTCACTTCTTCCATTATCTTAACTGCCTTTCCAGTCGATAATACATTGCGTACCTGTTAAAAATTGAAACCGTCCAAATCTGACTTGAATGAGTACACGCCGGAAATCTCCCACAGCGGACGACATTATTTTAAAATTGCGAACGACCACCCCTACCACATTTTAATAATTTCGCTCATTCATTTAAATAGAATGAGAGATCACGTTTTAATTATTAGACAACGTTTGTCAATCATTGAAGCCTTCATCATACACTTTGATTTTGTTGCATTCGAAATATCGAAAATTTTCCTATTTTCGAAGTGAGCCTTGCGGACAGTAGATGTATAATTATTGTTGTGAAAATACGCAGAGCAGTTCAATTGTAAAAAAAAACCTAATTTTAACTTATAAAAACTAGGTTTACTGATACGTCACGCCAAAGTCGCAATAAATGAGTTAGACCTAGTTTAAATCCCCTTTTTCCAATTAGTGTGAGTTTCGATAAAATTTTGGTATAACTGGAGAAAAATTATGTTAGTGTAGGAAATTGTATTTCCTGGGCAGAGACCTAGTGTAACTGAGAAAAAACTAGGCATCTCTTGTATGTAGTGTGTGCTTGAAAAAGGTCATTAACAAATCATCATCATCATCATCATCACCATCATCATCATCATCATAATTATATTTTTAATAGTCATGTATACAAATTACCTGATGTGCAATTTGTTATAAAGTGCTTGGGACATGGTACACTAAGAAAACATGTCTGACCGGAATTGCAAGTGTTCCGTAAGCCGCAATAGTACTCCCTGCTGTCTTCATTGTTCATCTGAAATTTTGCAATGTATATTAATCTCGCCTATTAATCAAGCTGTTCTGGAATTAAAGCAAAATATTACGTTGTATTTGATTCAATTACAAAATTTATCATGTAATATATGATCCATGTGATGTCAGCTGAAGTATAACAGAGAGACAGGTGTTCCGTAACATTATTCAGAAAATACATCGTGATAACCGAAAAGGCATTAACTATTTTAACAAAATATTTTGATTGTTTCTACTTTTATTACTTGTACTTGGTGTACAATAACATTAAGATAAAAAAAAAAATCTTATATTCCAATATACATTTATTTAGTGAAAATAAGGTTAGGTCCAGTGTGGTATGCGTATAGAAATAGTTACGTTGAATTAATCAATAGCAAGTGAATAATTGCCTAACTGGGTTTCAAAAGCAATTTATAGGAATTTAAGAATTTTTGTACCTGTGTTTATCTCTTTTTTATAATAGTATAGCAATATATAATAAAAATCTCAGATACCAAAGTATAAATCTAAAGAATATCCAGGATACAAGTACAAATCTGCTAAAAATGTACAAACACGGACCTCTGGAAACCAAGAGGTGGGATCAGGTGTCATGGAAGAGTAAGCATCCTCTGTCGACTGGTCACACCCGCCGTGAGTCCACAGTCAAGTCCAAATGAAATACGTGAGGAACGAATCCTCGACACAATTGGTACAGACCTCTCAACAACCGCCAACGAAAAGGCAACTCAACATTTCACCTAGTGAAACGGAGAAATCGCAAACAAGACTATTATACCCACAGTAAAATTTGCGGCACGTTGACATCAAACGCGGTTTTCGATATCCCTGTGTCAATAATTTGTTAATGAGTAGTTTACATCTGCATATGAAATGTTTATATGTTGAACACGCCCTGGCATATCGGATCATTTGTGAAATATAATCCTCATATGGCTGTGGGATATTACTGTGGAAAATTTACGATGGGAATGCCGAAATCGTCGCGTTTGTCGTATAGCTTAGTTGCAAATGTCCCGTCTGTGTCGATAGTAAGTAAAATGTCTAAAGCGTGTGTACTTGATTCTCTTGTATCTTTAATTTCTATTCGCTGGGATATATCGCATTGTCATATATATGAAAATTGTTATTATTAATTGACAAATCGTCGTCGATATATCTAAATTAAAGGACACCGCTAGTTTTTTCTTCTTTTGATTCAGCAGTTTTTGAATGAAGACTGCTTCATACGAATAAAGGAACAGGTCGGTCAATAAAGGGGCACAATTGGTTCCCATAGGAATGCCGAAAGTTTGTTGAAAGACCACGTCTCCGAACATTACAACTATGTTGTCTATTAGAAATTCCAGCATTTTTTTTTTATATCAACTACAGTGTATTTATGTGTAGAATCAGAGTGCTGTTTGACAAAATAAGTATTTGGATAACCAATAACTAGATATTTATATTTTCGATTACCACCTTTAGTGACAAAACAGTTGTCTATGATGCTAAAAGTCTTTCTTTTATTTTTTTATGTGGAAATGTTGTGTACAGAGTGGAGGAGTCGTATGTTTTAATACTGTGAATTTGAGAAAAATTGTGTGCCTTCAAATTTTCTAGAATTTTTAAGTATCCACAGCTGATTTATAAAATCTCAGATACGAAAGTATAAATCTTCAGGATGTCCAGGATACATATACAAAGCTGATGGTATGGACAAACAGGGACCTCTGGGAATCCAGACGTGGGATGAGGTGTCATGGAGGAATATACATCCTCTGTTGACCGGTCACACCCGGCGTGAGTCCACAGATTGTTCTTTTGAGTATTATATCGACTCACATATAAAAATTGTCAGTTTATTAAAATCATTGGTATATATCTATATTCTAATTTTTTTTTTAAAAAAATGCGAATTTGGAACCTCTTTAAATGTGATTCATATATATGATAGAAAAGATCGGCTTATAAGGGACACAGTTAATACCAGACTTTTCTTAAATTGACATCAATTGGTCTCCACTGCCTACAATTACATAATGAACTAGAAATCTCTTTTATATCCATTTCAGAAAACTTAGGTTATGATTGTTTTTAGAGACATTATGTATCGGGATTATCAATGACATTCTTTCATTTGCAAGAAACATTATAGTAAATGTTAACTCATTAATCAGTAAAACACATTTAGGTTGGCCTGTGTCATTGGTTTTCAGTAGAATCCAATATTTTCGGGGGTTGATGGGTAGATGATAATACCAATAAGAATGGCTTTTTACCATACATATAGACTTGTTATGTTCACAATATTGTTCGTTGGTGTTACACAGCGAGCTCCTTTTTGTCCGCAGGAACGAGTATGCGTCGTATTTAGAAATGTAGAAAGCATCCGGTGCTGATGAGGAGCGATGTCCGGAATGTCCATTTAATCCTGTTTAAGAAATTATAATGGAATATATTTGTCAGTGCAGAACGTTGCCCAACAGACCATAAGTTAATATTACTTTACTGTTTATCAGATTCTTAAGTATACCTATTTGGAAAGTTTGACATCAGATCATAAAACAAAAACTCAGAATGTAACAAACCAAACCTCTCATTTGAAAATTACTGCAATTTTAATATTCTATTTATAATTATGAATTTATGTTCTAGCTTATCTTTATCTACTCTATTACAAGCATTGACATCAGTATTGTAAATGTAGAATACTTTTACCATTCTGTTAACAATATTCTCTGCACGTTTACAAATAAATCGGGGAGTTTATCATTATATGCAAAATTGACATATTGTACAGTAAAATCTCTTTATAATGCTCCTCGTTTCATTTGCCACTTCGCTTTACTGTACAATTTTTGTAAGTCCACTTTTCCATTTTTCCATATAATTTCATTTAAGTTTTCTCTCAGTCTATCATCAAACCCCTTTATAATGGCCAAATTCTGGTACAACAAATATTGGCAGTATAACGAGTATTTCAAAAATTACAATCTTAAATTTTAAATTGATTTATTCTACACTTACAGTGCACCTACGATAATTGTACAGTGATAATTCGTTAAAGCGAAATAGTAATTCGTTGAAAGGAAATAAGTATTCGTTAAAGCGAAATAAGTTACAATAAATTCATTGCAAGGACGTAATAACAAAACATTTCTATCTAAGTATGCTTTCTCAAACAATTACTGATATACAATAACTGTTATCAACAATACGTAAATCCTCACTGTTACGTGAAAAATCGAAATTACCTTTTAACAGAAGCCATATAACAATGGTTGCTATGAATACAGTGGTGAGCATGACTACCTGAAAGGAGAAACTTATATGAGTCTGTATCTAACTTGCATATGACAACAGGAAAGTTGTAAAAATTTGCATCATTTGTACGATATGCTTCGCCTATATAAACCACTTTTGTGGCTACTGGTGAATAAATTAATTTTGATCTTTTATTTTAGTTTACGAGATAATAGTAAAAGGAAACTGAATTCAACCTAACTCTTATAAGATTAGGAGCCTCCTGAACATTTCGACCTATTGACTTTTTGTTCATCATTATATGTCTGATCGTTAAAGGATAGCCAAATTACTTGAAAAACCCTTAAGCGAATAGCTCCTAGGACAGTTCTCCAACAATTCTGATGGAAAAATGTAAGATGTATGTACACGCTTGGAGTTTACCTTTATTTCAATTGACTGAAATTTTATATGTACGTACGTAACATTCAAACCGATTTCGGAATACATGGAACACGGAATGTTTCACCTTTACCTGTGTGTTTACTAATGGTTATCACCAAACAAAATAGGAATGTATAGAATAAAGGGAAAACACGAGACAGTTTATTGATTTAAAATTAAAGTAAACTGTATAGTTCGATCATATATTCAATAAACTTTTTAAATGTCAGTGTTCCTGTCAGGAATATAGCTACAGAAGTATGTTATCTATTATTTGATAGTTTTAATACGTTATATCAGCCAAAAAATAGAAATACTTCCTTCTTCCATCATACCCGTTCCGTCTGAGCATTATGTTGGTTCCAAATTTTCATACCGGTATTTACTCAGCGCGAATTCAATCATTACTTGGTCCAACTCTGGTTATATGGGGAGATTTGTCATTTGCCATTGGTTATTAGTCTTCCCTTGTTACAAAATGATCATTGGCTGTTAGTCTTTCCTTGTTACATAATGACCATTGGCTATTAGTCTTTCTTTTTTACATATTGACCATTGGTTATTAGTCCTCCCTTGTTACATAATGATCATTGGCTAGTCTTTCCTTGTTACATAATGACCATTGGTTAGTAGTGTTCCCTTGTTACATAATGGCCATTGGGTATTAGTGTTCCCTTGTTACATAATGACCATTAGATATTTGAACTCCCTTGATACATAACAACATCTGGCTGTTAGTCTTTACTTGTTACATAATGACCATTGGCTATTAGTCTTCCCTTGTTACATAATGACCATTGGTTATTAGTCTACCCTTGTTACATAGTGACCATTGGCTGTCAGTCTTCCCTTATTACATACTGATCATTGGATATTTGTCCTCCCATGTTATATGACAACATTTGGCTGTTAGTCTTCCCTTGTTACATAACAACGGTTGGATTTTAGTCTTCCCTTGTTACATAATGACCATTGGTTGTTAGTCTTCCCTTGTTACATAATGACCGTTGGCTATTAGTCTTTCCTTGTTACATAATGACCATTGGTTATTAGTCTACTCTTGTTACATAGTGACCATTGGCTATTAGTCTTCCCTTGTTACATATTGACCATTGGCTATCAGTCTTCCCTTGTTACATAATGACCAGTGGCTGTTAGTCTTTCCTTGTTACATAATGACCATTGGTTAGTAGTCTACCCTTGCTACATAATAACCATTGGCTATTAATCTTTTTCTGTTAGATGGATTTGACCATGTATTTAGATTTATTATTTGGTCTTGTACGATACTACTTTCCTTTTAGAAAATCTTTTTTTAATTAGATCTCAACTGATGAAGTGTAATTGACTGAAACGATCATCTTGAGCATTATAACTTTGGTATTATGTTGATAATATTCACATAATGACCATCTTATCTTGTTACATAATGACAATTGGCTATTAGTCTGGGATTGTTTCATAATGACCTAAAATTTCTACCCACAATTAAGTCGGTATAACTGCACAAATGTTGACTGTGGCGCTTAACACCATTAAAAAGACAACAAACATCACATACATTGATAGATTTACACTTCATCTATACGTTCCTGAAATGAAACTATCACGTTGCTTGTGTTTTGATAGACATAGTGTCTACAATGAGTTTGCGTTACTCTCTCAGTCTAAACAAAAGGTACCATCCTTACACATCCTTACCATCCAGCCGCCACAAAAATGTATTATTGTCTCTGTCTAAACACGCCAGAGTCACACTGAATCTGGTTCGCCTCCGATACAACCCCGTATAATCTATCTGTATCCTCGTTATTACTCGTGACATAGATACTTCGGTAAGAATCAGAAGTCATCTCAATCATGTTCTCATCAATTTTATCTCCTACTCCGATAACTATTACTTTTATACCAAGCTGTTCTAACATTTCTACTTGTACTCGCACATCATTTATATCATTCCACTGTCCATTGGACAATAATACCGCCATCTTCACTGCATCTTCCCTTGAATTCGTGAAACCATTATTCCCTGTAAAATTAAGAGCTGCTACAGTGTCAGGTTGGCCTTGAGTTGTTGAAAGTTTTGATATTAACCTTTTGACCTCATCTTCGTTGTATTGCTGTAATTCAAAATGAACTTTGGGATTTGTTGAGTATGAAACGACTCCAATGTAGGCGTTATAATTTTCTTGATTTATCAATGTTACCAGTTGTTTCATCGTTTTTGTATATTTTGGTAGATCTCGATTTTCTGATACTCCGACAACAAATACCAAGTCAACTTTGTCATACCTGGTGCAGTCTGAAAAAAAATGAATTTTCGAAATAGATAGTGACCTGTTAATCTTAACAAATATTATCATCAATATTGCTACGAGTTTTTTATTACTTTTAGTAACACTATATAATAATAATAATAATAATAATAATAATAATAATAATAATAATAATAATAATAATTATTAGGGTCATCCGACTTCAGGTCGGATGACCCTATTGTTATTGCAATTATTATTTTTATATTATTATTATTTTTTTTTTTTTCCTAGTAGATTTTGTGTCATCTCTAGAGCAAAAACGGCTCAGCCGATTTGGCTCAAATTTTCAGCGTTTGTGCACAGCAACATTCTACAGATAGGTTTTTGAAATTTTTCAAAAATTTCCTTTCCTTCTCGAGTTATCTCCCTTTATCACTTTTTTCATGTCCCATTTTGTGGGTGATTTTTCTCCGCAACTACTGAAGCTAGTGAAAATCTGTTTGGATTTTCTGAAAGGGCAAAGGCTGAAGTTGTGCATGGACATTTCAAATTTGATCCAAGTGTCCCCAGAAAAAAGCTCGCTAGGGGCTGAAAAAAGGGCTCATATTTTTTCAGCTAAAAATGAGACAAAAGTCAAAATATCTCAGAAACTACGCATCTTTACTATAGACATATGCATGAGAAAGTTGTTCAGCTTCATGAACTTCAGAAGCTCAAAAAGTTTCAAGGTCACGTGATTTCAGGTCAAGGTCACAGAGACCTTTGAAAATTTAAAATCTCAATATCTCTAGAACTATCAGATTTTAGTATAGACATATACAGAGTAATATGTAGGAAATTGACTGAAAAATATTCATACGAAATTTCATGGTCATCGAATGAAAGGTCAAGGTCACAGGTGAGTTTGAAAATTCTCTAAAAATTTAAATTGAAAATAGCTCGAAAACAGTGAAACTTTTATATACCTGTTACTGTACAAGATATGTCGATAATTCGATGAGGAATTTTTATGTAAAGTTTCAAGGTCGTTGGATCAAAGGTCAAGGTCACAGCTCAAATTGAAAATTTCAACTCAAAATAGCTCAAAAACTATAGAACTTTTATATATAGGTTAGTGTTGAAGATTTGTAGGGAATTAACTAAACAACTTATGTGTGAAGTTTCAAGGTCGTTGGATCAAAGGTCAAGGTCACAGCTCAAATTGAAAATTTCAACTCAAAATAGCTCAAAAACTATGAAACTTTTATTACATGTTAGTGTGAATGATTTGTAGGGAATGAGCTGAAGAACATATGTGTGAAATTTCAAGGTCATATGATGAAAGGTCAAGGTCACAGCTCAAATTGAAAATTTCAACTCAAAATAGCTCAAAAACTATAGAACTTTTATATATATGTTAGTGTAGAAGATTTGTAGGGAATGAGCTGAAAAATACATGTGTGAAGTTTCAAGGTCATCCGATGAAAGGTCAAGGTCACAGCTCAAATTGAAAATTTCAACTCAAAATAGCTCAAAAACTATAGAACTTTTATATATAGGTTAGTGTTGATGATTTGTATGGAATGATCTGAAGAACATACGTGTGAAATTTCTAGGTCATCCGATGAAAGGTCAAGGTCACAGCTCAAATTGAAAATTTCAACTGAAAGTAGCTAAAAAACTATAGAACTTTTATATATAGGTTATTGTTGATGATTTTTAGGAAATGAGCTCAAGAACATATGTGTGAAGTTTCAAGGTCATCCGATCAAAAGTCAAGGTCACAACTCAATTTCATCATTTCAAATCAAAATATCAAACATTGTCTTTGTGGATCGGACTTCGGTCTCAGGGTCATAGCTACTGAGCTTTGCTCTGTTGCTCAGCTGAAGCTGTATCAAAGCTGTAGCCTCAGCTATGGTCGGATGACCCCTTTTTGCTTCAGCAAAAAGCTCAGCTCTAGTTATTATTATTATTATTATTATAATTATTATTATTATTATTATCATATGTAATAGAAATACTAATTATCATTTTCTTTTCATTGTTGTTGCTATTATAGCGGTCGTCTCTTACATTAGCAAGTCAAGAACACTTTTCTAAAAAGAAAACTGACAAATACATTCTTACACACATACTATTTCGAAAAGAATTGGGAACTGTCCAAAAGCAATACCAGGACTTAGTAAGAAACGTTATCACCGTTACATGATAGTTCCTTCAACAGTGATTAAAACTTTGATTTGGCATACCGATACAGTCCGGGTGTGATGTCTCCTTCAAAATGGTATTGAGTGCATTAGAATCTGTAGAAGAAAACAGGTATTTCGAGTCCTCTGCCAAACCAATCATCTCCTTGTGGTCAACATATTTCCCGATACCAACGGTCATCAACGTTATCGCCCTGTACTTAAAAGAAGCCGCTATTTGATATGCATCTTTCCGATCTGTCGACATACCGTCTGTCATCAAAACAATATAGCCAGGAGCGGTTGCCGTTCTTGTTCCATATGATGTGTTCGCCAAAACCTGTAATTGAGTTACATTTTATTTCTCTAGTATAATAATGTTACCTACATGTTACATATACTTTAGAATTTATATATCTGTATAAATGTATGAACTGCTGACAATTGTTAAACTTGTGCTCTGTAATTTTATCTTACCGCTATCTGTGTGTTTCATGGAGACGAATGGCGTTATAACATCTCGAGTACCAGAGTATAAATCTTCCGGATGTCCAGGATACATATACAAATCTTGTGAAACTGGACAAACATGGACCTCTGGACATCCAGAGGTGCGATCAAATGCCATGGAGGAGTAAGCATCCCCTGTTGACCGGTCACACTCACCATGAGCCCACAGTCAAATTCAAATGTGATATATTATTCGGTTTATAATACACTAAAGAGGTACCAATGGATATTCGAAACTCAAAGTCCATATGAATACAACAAATAATATATAACAACGGTCTCAGCAGGAAGAACAATTGTGAATCACAAAAAGGATTGATCCAGGTGTCTCGAAGGGGACAGTGTTGCCTGTTTGCATACCACACCCGTTACAAATGTTTATTATAAACTCTCGATTGCGGTAAAAAAAAGGTCAAGTTTGGTGAAAAGGTCAAGCTCGGTGAAAAGGTCATCAGTTAGTTTTAGATCTGATTGGTGAAAGCGAGTGATTGTATATAGTCGTGCTTCTGAACACTATCTTACATTCTTGAGATGTGAAGTTGGCCCTCAGAATAAAATATTCATAAAATAGGCATGGCCTGGCATAACGTATAAGATGATAAATGAAAACGCCATAGGGTAGAGAAGGCGGGATATTATTACTCAGGAAATTGAAATCGTCAACTTTGCCATACAGGCAGGTGTGAATTAGGTCGTCCTTTCCAAACGACAGGATTAAATCAAATTAAGAAGCAGACATACTGCTCTCTATCGTTTCAGTGGTCTCAAACACAACAGGATACATCTGACAGAAGTAATTCTGAAATTCCGAATTAAACTGTATAAATTTATTTATGAATATTTTCTGAGGATCACTTAATTTATAGTACATAGTAGATAGTAGGAACATGATGTTTTTGTTTTTATTTTTAAAACGTTTTATTAAGATTAAGTGGTGTTTCGTCTGCATTGTCTAGAGTATAGACTGGTCACATTCTTGTAATTCGTAAAACGGAACTCATGAAGATTGTAACCTTCCAGTCATGTGAGTTACATATCATTCATTAAGATTTACTGACGAAGGTGTATTGGGTAGACTGATCGATAGGTTTGGAACAACAATTATGTCGTATTCAGCATAAAACTATTTATTCGTTTCACGAAAAGTATCAGTTTTGTTGAGAATAATGTACCATAACAATACCAACCTCTATAGCCAGATGTAATGCTTTAGCAGTAAAAGTTGGTCCTCTGGTTCTTTCTATGTTGTCTATAGCTGCCAGTAAAGTCTCGTTATCCGCATGCGCATTGAAACTGAACTCTACCTTAGCATCGTAAGAATATGTTATGACGCTAACTTGAAAGTCATTTGGTCCAATAGGTATTTGACTAACAAACGACTTGACATAGTCTATAGACCTATTGAGATGGGCGCTGACAGAGGAATCAAGTATAAATAAGATATCAGCAGGTCCCGGACGACAATCTGAAAAAAGCAAGTATCATTAGTATATAGGATACCTGAAATATTAAAATGAAGCTCTGAACAAAACTAAGAATATATATATATATATATATATATATATATATATATATATATATATATATATATATATATATATATATATATATATATATATATATATAATTTTATGTTTAGAATCGTTTTAAAGTTAAGAATAATATAATGAGAAATGTTTAAAAAAAAGTATATCAAAAAATTACCTTTTTCACATACTGTTCCGTTGTATCTGGGTACGCAGTCACATTGAAAATGATTTATTAAATCACTGCAGAATCCTCCATTTTGACATGGGTCACTGGCACATTCATTTATATCTGAAGATAAAGCGCATAACACTATATATGAAAAATAGATGCCAAAGTATTGACTGTCAGGCAATTCAAGGGACCAAAATTGGTGAATATTGAATAAATACAGACGATATATGTCTAATATTTGTAGTTGAGCGTGGATTATCAAAGGCGTAATAAGACATTATTTCGGTCAGTCGAGCAGAATATCTACGTATACGTGTCTGATTTAAATTCGTTTGGAATGACTGGAATATGTTGTCTGCTTCCACATGTCTTATTCTTCTTAATCAATTCGACAAAACTTGGCACGGAGCACTCATGATTGGGCTTTATATTTCCATTTATGCCCCTGATAAAATATGTATTATGATGCAGGTCAAAGTGCTATCATAAAACGGTATTTAAAAATAAAAAAAAAACAAAAACAAAACAAAGGCGAATATTATTATTCTAACATACTGTATGCAATTAGATCCGAAGGGTCACTTAATGTTAATACTCTAAGTGCAATACCGACTCCGACTGAGACCAAAAGAAATATAATTGGAACTATGAATTTAAGACATATAGAATAGGAAAATGGTTTTGAAAACTATTTAATTCTTTTACAGTGAATTTTAATGGCTTCAAGGATAACGAGACCGGAAAATGGGGGTATTCATGGGCCGTTGGAATAAGCATCTGTGGTAAGGATGTTGTCGATTTTAACGATCCCCGTGCCTTGCTGTCTAGCCGGAAGTAATGTTGTGTTTGGTGGAGCGCTAGTCACCACAGTTTGTCATACCACACCGCTTACAGTGGATACAACACCGCCGATATTTGAGAAAGTATTTGGCATTATGTTTGATGAGGACTTTGACATTCTAGGAGTGTACTTCCGTGGACATGACGACCTGTCCAAAATAGCCAGAGTTGATTTTGGTCTGGGGAAAACTAAATATGTGATGGTTCAGGGTTATTCTTCAAAATCGGTTAATTCCGGAGTAAACCCGTTCTTTGTGGTAGAAGATCAAACATCCAAATGTCAGATCAGGTGACGTGGAGCAGTACCCCCCCCCCCCCTGTTGACCGGTCACACCCGTCATGTGACCTCAGTCAAATTGGAATAAAAACAAGTGAGGAATAAAATTAAGGTGATGACTACCATTTTCAGGTTCTAAATAAAGAGTGTTGGATGAAGTTTATGTTATGGCAAATTAGTAAATGAACAGATCGGCTAATAATGCGATAAAACTGGTACCTATGGGAATATTTAAGTTTTCTGATATGCAGAATGTGTAGAATAAAAATTTTATTGGGCGAATGTAGTGTCATAATAAGCATTGACCAGTTTTGTAAATTGTAGACTGAATATTCTTACGATTAAAAGTTTGGTATATCTATCTGTGTTTATATCTAAATTTACGAGTACCGCTATTTCTAAAAAAAAAAAAAACAGTTACCGGTGCCGACAAAAAGATATGTTTTAATTTTGTAATTGGAGTTGTAATATAAAGAGTAGGGAAAGTCGTATGTTTTATCAAACCAACTTTCTTTGATATTTCTGCTATTAATATCTGTTTGTGGTCGTTAATTATCCACATAATATTAACATCATTTGGATAAAAAAAACTTAACGATATTGCTGAAGTGGCCCCTTAGCTGCAGTTAGTTTCTGTCAATTATACTTCATCAGTTCAGCTCCAATTTAAGATTTTCGAAAGTGAAAGTGGAATAAATCAAGGTCAAATAATAAATCTAAGTACATAGCCAAATCCGTCTAAGAGTAACCATTGTAAAAATGTGACTATCTTAGCTTTTGAAGAATTTAGAATTTGAATAATGCTATCAGTGCGAAATATTTCTTTAGTATAAGATTATTAGCTGGTATCGCATTACACCATTAATGAACTAAACAAATCAGTCCCTGCAGTAATATGACGTACCTGTTTCACAATTAACACCTGTGTAGCCTGGCAGACAACTACAGCTGTACCAATTGAAATGATCAGTACATTGTCCTCCATGTTGACACGGATTACTTGCGCATTCGTCAGTTTCTGAAATAAAATTGAGAGGAAAATAATTCCATATTTGACTTACGCATGTCATATTTGCAAGATACATCCAAGCCAGTAAAATACTAAATTACACGCAGTTTTTGCAACTTTATCTGTATCGGTCAATGGATACTGCCATGCCAATTGACTGTTAACGTTTATTTTCAATATTTTCACACGTTCATGTACAGTAAAACCTGCTTTAGAGACCACTTGTGTATAAAGACCACCTGTTTTTTGTATTTTTTATTTTTTTGTTTTTGTTTTGCTGTCCCCATTTTTGTACAAATCAACCTCGTTATATAAAAGTTTTGTTGGATATGAAATCTTTATTCATTATGGCATTCATTGTCTTCATATATATCGCTTAAACTCTGCTAGGCATAACCAATATACATCAAGCAACCATTTCGTAAACATTAACATGCACGGTATAAAAAGTATAGATACCATAGTATTGACCGTCACGTGCTTTAGACGACAACACACAAATCTAGTGAACACTGGACAAAAACTGACATCCGGGAACTTACCTGTCAGACAATCAGTGACTGAATTGAATCCAGGAGGACAGCTACAAGTGTAGGAAGAAGAGCTGCTCTTGCTGCATGTGCCACTGTTATAGCATGGGATACTCAAACATGGATCATCTGCGGAACAACCGAAAACATGCAGGTTTCATAAATGTCTTATATGTATTGCTAATGGGGATTTCTTCACAGAATATTTAATTAAACATCACCTCCCTCAGAATCTATTAGAGATGCTATTTTATTTTATGTATAAAAATACAGTGATTTATGATACCAATGCTGAATCGAATTGATGAAGATATACACTGTTGATTAAAGAACTATAAAACATACGTAGTTAAATTAGTACGTATATGTAGGTAAACCGTAGAAATAAAATGACATTAGTAAGTACCTCAAAATGTATACCGACCAAAATATTATGATTCTAACGAAACAATTTAGACTGAAATAATGTCAGCACAATAATTATAGTTCTGAACGTGAGTTGTTTATTATTATTATTATTATTATTATTATTATTATTATTATTGTTGTTGTTGTTGTTGTTGTTGTTAGACATATTATAATTATCAATATTATTGTTATATAAATGCTTTACCTGCACTGCAGCCTAGAACATAGTGAGCTGGACATGGTGTACTAAGATAACATGTCTGACCGGAAGTACACGGATTTGACGTGGAACAATAATACTCCCTGCTCTCCTCATTATGCATCTGAAATTTTGCAATAGAGATTAATCATCTTAGCTGTATCTTCACTTTAGCCAACTATTTAAAGTTTTTGATGTAATAAATTTTCCATGGTTTATATTTTAGCTTACCTGCAATGTCCCGGACACAAATTTATGCGCAAAGTCATCAGTGGTATCTGTTAAATTCAAGTAAATTATATCTGCAATATCTTAGCTAAATGTATATCTGTAATATTAAAGCTAAATAGATATCTACAATATATCAATAGTTAGCATGTATGTTTGGATTCTTACCATGCCTGCAACACCCTGAACGTAATAACTACACTATATATATATATATATATATATATATATATATATATATATATATATATATATATATATATATATATATATATATATATATATATATAAGACGCTTTGTGAGTTACTCATATAGAGTATGAGCTATCTTGTGTCAAATACGCTTTGTGAATATAGACTATGAGCTATTTTGTGTCTAAGACGCTTCGTGAGTTATTTATATAGATAATGAGATATCGCGTGTTTAAGACGCTTCGTGATTTACTTATGAAGATTATTAGCTATCGTGTGTCTCAGACGATTCGTGAGTTATTTAAACACACTACGAACTATCGTGTGTCTAAGACGCTTTGTGAGTTACTTATATAGACTATGAGCTATTTTGTGTCTAAGACGCTTCGTGAGTTATTTATATAGATTATGAGCTATCGTGTGTCTAAGACGCTTTGTGAGTTACTTCTATAGACTATGAGCTATCCTGTGTCTCAGACGTTTTGTGAGTTACTTATATAGACTATGAGCTATTTTGTGTCTAAGACGCTTCGTGATTACTTATATAGACTACATGAAATCAATACAGAGAAAGGTCGAATTGATTATATATTGTATTGTTTTCGAATTGATTATTGATAATGTTGTTTTCGAATTGATTATGTATAATATTGGTTTTGAATTAATTATCTATAATGTTGTTTTTGAATTGATTATCTGTAATGCTGTTTTCGAATTGATTATGTATAATGTTGTTTTATTTCGATATAGTTATGTTATTAAGTTAATATAGAATTTGGATTCTACACAGGACAGTCTGTTAAATAGCACGTTAACAGTTCCAGGTTGACATCTTACCATACATGTAGGTTTGTTTGTTTCACAGTATAGTTCGTCTGTGTTACATCGAGAACTCCTTTTCGACCGCAGGAACGAGTATGCGTCGTATTTAGAGATAGAAAAGGTATTGGGTGAGAGTTCTGAATGATGTCCAGCATGACCGTGTAAACCTGTAAGATAAATTAAACATCATTTAATTATAGTTTGTGTAGAATATTTATAAGTACATAACGCACAGACACCTAAGTACTAACCGTAACGAGGTTCACAAAATGAATATGGATAAAACACACCTCTAAAAATACAGCAGTAACATTATCTGCCTCGGGTATGCAATCATATTCAGATAAAAACAAACTCTGATCACAATAGGTATTGTCCATTTCACATAACTTGGCGTGGCGGAGTAAACATTTATCATACGTATGATTCTATTCACTTTTAGGTTATGACAGTGTTCACGGGGAAAAACGTTTATTCGGTACTGGTTACCCGTGAGAATGATATTAAGTAAGCACTTACCACTGTAATTATGATGTAATACCTAAAATTCAAATTCGTTCAGGTCATGAAAGGGATCACTAGACTCCATCCCGCCAGGTTAAATGGACTTTATGATATCCAATTTCATAACTATTTAGGGACAGGTAACTCAACATATCAGTTGGTGAACCAAATAGTCATTATACGGTTATATCATCATGACTTATCACTAAGAGGTTTGAATCTGTTTATAAATATATGGAAATATATAATAGTCTTTATATTTTTAAATGATATAAAAATATCTAAAGTCTTAATCTTCAGTTTGTCTTATACTCAAGTTGCTGATTGGCTTGTTTTATACATTCTTCTTACTGCTCAATCGTTATATCAAACTACTTAATCACTTGGTAGGTTGAATAACAATCCTACAATTAGTAAATTACGTCATAGTAGTAATGAGATCAGGATGTGATATCCAACTACTTTTAATTATAGAGTAATTATTCAAAGTAACTGACAAAATTGTTACTATGTATATTTCTTTAGGTAAATAAGATAATCATGTAAAAAACAATATTTGATTTTTGTTATCGGCTCACACCTTGATTTATCAACCCCAGAAATAGTGATATCTACCTCGGCGTCGATGTATGTCACTTCACTGGGGTTAATAAATCAAGGTGTCAACCTCATGGAAAGTCAATAATTGCAAAATTTTATCTTGGCTTGTCACCAAGATGTTTGCCTCTGTATATGAAGTACAAGACAAACTAAGTAGATTGTTCTGCGTTCCGATTATGTTTAAGCTTGGAAATTTATCAGAAATACTCTAACAGTAAGTCTGCTGATAAAATAATATTCATGTTTCGAAAATTGATTCAATGTTTTGGTTTCACATTTTATTGACCTTGGTGTTAGTAGCTAACCTATGAGTTTACAAATGAGCATGAGTATTGTATTGTAGTTATCTTGTAACAGTGGTTACTTTTTGTTTCGGAATTCTACATCTTTGTTGTAATTTGAGCTCAACAAATGAAGTCTTATTGACAGAAACGATCGTTTTGAGCATTTGTTTTTGGCATGCTTTTGCTGTTGTTGTTGCTGTTATATTTAACGTCCCACTCTAGAATTTTTCACTTATATGGAGACGTCAACAAATGCCGGTAAAGTGCTTCAAATTATGGCACTTACGGCCATTCCATTAAGCAGTGAGGATTCTTTAAAGAACCAACACCTACTGTGACACGGGACCTCGGTTTTTACTGTCTCATCTGAAGGACAGGACTTTAACTCATGACCTCACGATCAAAAGTCAAGTGCGCTACCGACTGAGCCAGGCCGCCTCTTTTTTGCAAAACTATAACTCGCGTATTATTATTTATAATATTCAAAGCATGACCGATGTTAAGTTTATTCTGGGTAAGTGTTAAGTATATGATAAGTAAAATTTACCTTTTGGCAGAAGCAATACAATGACAGTAGTCAGTGACATAATAATGATATCCATGACGTCACAATCTGAAATGAAATATCGGTCATAAATATTTCTAGAATATTCAAATCTCAGATACCAAAGTATAAATCTTCAGGATGTGCAGGTTATATATACAAATCTGGTGAACATAATTTTAGTAGTATTGACAGAATGCAGTAAACAGACGCGATGTGCAATACATGAAATATATAAATGCCTAATTGTTAATCATACGGTAAAGCAGACGACAATATAGAAATATAGTGAACATTGGATAAGTAAATCAATCACTTCCACTTTTCATTCTTTATTTAACTCAAGTTCATATGTTCAAATGTTCAAAACACTGAATGAAATATGAGAAACATTATCTGAAAATGAGAAGTTCACATTTTCTTTGGCAGTTGTTAGGACGCATTCATGGTAGCATCATAAACGCACATTTGAATATCTCAGAGCATTATGGCAGTTTTCGACAATATCAAGTAAACATAGTCATTACCAACGTTACCATGAATTATCATCATTGAAGTAGACAACAGATTTATACAAGTTATCACCATCTTGTCATAACACATTTAGAAATATTGCGAAAACAGTAAAAGGTTTGTTTTTATTTCTGCAAGTAACACTTGATAGAACACTTGAAGTAGGTCGTAAACTCACTGTCCATTACTCTATTAAATTATTTTGTGTTAACAGCCTGTATTATAAGTATGTCGTTAACTCACTGTCCATTACTCTTTTATATTACTTTGTGTTAACAGTCTGTATTATCAGCAGGCCGTAAACTTACTGTCCATTACTCTATTAAATTATTTTGTGTTAACAGCCTGTATTATAAGTATGTCGTAAACTCACTGTCCATTACTCTTTTAGATTACTTTGTGTTAACAGTCTGTATTACAAGTCGGTCGTAAACTCACTGCCCATTGCTATATTAGATAACTTTGTGTTAATAGTCTGTATTATAAGTCGACTTTGTCATTTTTCATTTATCCGATTCAGTAAAGCAAGGATTAGAATAGTTAATTTTTTTTTTCGATCTTTTGTAAAAACTAGAATAAGCTTACTCCACAATGTAAAACTATACAATATAACATACTACCAATGTTATAGTTGTACAAAATGGACCAAACAAATGCTCAATACGATCATTCATTTTAATAAGATTTTATCTGTTGAGCTCAAATTGGAACTGGATGGAAATAAAAAGTGATATTAAAGGTCATAGGAAACGAAATTTATAAAATTTTTGTAAAGTGGAAAAATATGAAGAAAATACATGTTTACAAAGTTATGTGCACTTTTTTAAAATATCTCATCATAAACCGCTGTTTGGTCGTCTTTCATATCACAGTTTCTACTGTCCTCGAGAAACACTATGCGGGTTATCCCGCCTATACGTGACGTCACACGAGAACAATTCTCACAAGAATCCAATGGATTGCGGTAGATGTTAAGATACAGACTCTTGTCGGCATATTTAATCCATCTCAACAAGACGAGGTGTGCTATCATTTCTATCAATGTAGTATCATTATATATGTCGTCGTACCAGTGTGGTGTCTTCAGAAATGTCGCCATCTATCAATGTGGTATCATTATATATTACGTTACGTACCAGTGTGGTATATTCCGAAATGTTGACATCTATCAATGTGATATCATTATATATGTCGTCGTACCAGTGTGGTATCTTCAGAAATGAAGTCGACTATCAATGTGGTATCATAAGATATGTCGATGTACCACTGTGTTATCTTCAGAAATGTCGCCATCTATCAATGTGGTATCATTATGTATTACGTTACGTACAAGTGTGGTGTCTTCAGAAATGTCGCCATCAATCAATGTGGTATCATTTCTATCAATGTGGTATCATCATATATGTCGTCGCATCGGTGTGGTATCTTCAGAAATGTCGCCATCTATTAATGAGGTATCATTATATATATCGTCGTACCAGTGTGGTATCTTAAAATATTTCACGTAACATTGTATTAACTTAAGATATGCCCACTATCAGTATGGTATCCACAGAAATAAACATATACTCAAGTTGTCACCTATCTATGCAGAATCACACGATCACCTATCAGTGTGGTATCACTATAAATGATTATATAATTAAAGGTCCAACCATCAAATATGAATACTAGTAATATATAGTTTGTATCACTATCATATATTATAAATGTGTTATTATGTTTATAATATATTCAATTGGTGATTGAAACCATATGTCACTGTCAACAACGGAGGTTTGCATTGTTAAAAATTGTAATTTAATAACATTGTGATAATCAGAATAATTGTTAGGTTAGAGAAGATAAATCTAAAACATCCTAATATCATATAAATTTGTAGACCTTCCCACGATAACTGAGCTCATGTAACTTTGGACGGCGAAATGATACAGATTCCCGGAAAATGACGTCATGACACAATCAGTTACTTTGACAACGTCTATATTTCTGTTTCATTTTACCGTCTTAAGTTACAGGACAGCTATTATCGTAAAAAGGTCTATTAATATGATTTAGATATATAAAAGTGTTAAGGCTGTATCACACGTTAACGTTATCCATTTGTACTGTGAGTGAAAACCATGTACAACAGTTTATTAGCAAATTTATTGTTTAAAAATAAGATAGATTGGATCTATTCTATTATAATTCATGTACAAATTTAATGTTACAGAATAAATATTAACAAAACTGATTTATTTACCATTAGCTTTGAGAGTCTCCTGTGTTCTTCTAACAAACTCCAACTCTTGATCTTCAGAATTATAAAATAAAAAACTCCAAACGCTCAACTAAAGCTTCCTGTAGATAAAATTTCTCCAACTTCCCTTAACAGTCAACGCAATTGGCGAGAAAGAGATCGACGAGTTTGTAATTATAACTTTAATATTCATTTCACTTCCGGGATCAGTATTTGTTTATTCTCATTCGCCGTAAGAAAAATGAAAATATATGGTGGGGTATATAATTGAATGAAACCAGCAAAGGCATTTAAATCCCAATCTTACTATTGGGACAAAGGAAATATGTATGTCGGATAATACCATTTAAATATAATCAACATTTAAATGTATAAGGTGCTCCATACAAGAGCCGGGGATTTTTTATCAAAACTTTAAATGTATTTGTAAACTATTTTCTTTATATTTTGTATTACCTATGTATTATGTAGTATAAGTTAAATATTGAAGACTGTATAATTGAATATTATCGGTATTTATATCATAAATAACCATCAAGGCCTATATCATTGAATCGCAAGTATGCAAGTCTGAAATGTAAGTGATTAATGATGTTACTTTGTATAATTAAGTATTACGTCCCGCCATCCTGCCACAAATTTTGACCTATGCTATTAACCCGAATAATCCAGTCGTTATATTTCGCTTACTTCGATCACTGCATTAACTGGAAGTCTTTTACCGGAAGAGGGCGCTGTAATCATTCGAGTTACCTATGCTGTATACTGTCGTCATTACAGTTAGGGTTCTTTACGTGCCACACCTGTCGTGACACGAGATTCGGTTTTAACTATAATCCGAAAGACCTTCACTAATGCCGAGTGTGCAAATCGAACGCTCTACGGTATCAGTTTTGTAGTTTCTAGTTCGTTGGTCACATCAAATTTTGATGCAAGTTTTGAAAGTCCGATTAATCATCAAATATATTGCTCATTAATATTTTTGTTATTTTTCAATGTAATTTTGTTTTGAGTCAAAGTTGTGTGTGACAGACTAGGTAACTGGATGACCAGTGGTGTTGTATTTAAAATTACAAATACCTTTTTAGTACGACAATAGTTGTCAGTGATGACAAATGATGTACTTTTGATCTCTTAAGCAGAAATGTTGAATGAAGTTGAACACAAAATAAAAATGTTCTTATGATATTAACAAAAGATCAATATTGTGACTACATTTCCTCTAATCCGATTACAGTATTCACATCAAAATCTCCATAAAGTAAAAATGAAGAAGTACAAATGGATAATCGAAACTCTAAGTCATTACATCGGATATTCAAAAAATTGTCTGAACATAACGAACAATTGCGAATCCCAAACGGAATGGCACCATGTGTCTGGAAGGAATCAGCGTCCCCTATTGGCATGCAGCATCGGTCACGAATGAAAATCTCTCGAGTTCGGTGGAAAGGTCAAACAAACTCGGTGAAAATACCGTCAGTTAGTTTAAAGTCTGATTAGTGAAAAAGAGTGCTCCTACATTCCTGAGAGGGGGACAACATATTGTTTGACAAGATCCCTGTATTAACAATAAACTCGCTTAGTGACGATGTCAAGCGTTAAATAACGTATCCTTGTGTGAGTAGTTTATTGGGGGGGTCATTTTGCTGTTTCAATAAGATATGAATACAGATTTTGATTGTCTCGTCATTTTTTAACTTTTGCTCACATGAGAAACATTATACCGAGAGACATTTCTGAAGGCATTTTGACCATAATAATCCTCATACGAAATTTCATTGATGTAAAGTACCATATAACCTTTAGTTAAAACCTCAGCGCTAAGTTCAGGATTCCTACCAATTAACGATACTTTATGTTAATACAAAACCCTGTTTAATTTCTTTAATTTTACATTTGATTAGTTCAATACATACCACAACACCATTCAAGTAACATATACCAATATAGATCTAATACTGGCATGTCGAACAGAAATCAGATCAAAAGTATCCGCTCTCTGTCTTACCCATTGACTACTAATATACAGCAAAACATTAAAACAATCATAAAGTTTATGCATATTGAAATAATTTTGCAAGTCAATTTACCAATTTTACACTTTACAACAAATATATGTCGAGACATAATCTAATATAAACATCCAATTACTGTTGGAAGGTTGTACTCTGTCAGTACACACACGTCACATTTGAGTTTTACTTTGTCAATGTGTATAACTGTCATTTCAATTATCGTTGTACTTCGTCAGCAAATACTAGCAGAATAGGTACATATAACTGGTACATTGTATTTGAAGGACATACTTGGTCTGAACATAGAACCGCTATTTCCAGGTCATAGTATGAAGATATAACCGTAATTTCCATGCTGTAATTGGTCTGAACATATAACTGTTATTTCCAGGTCATACTTGGTCTGAACATATAACTGCTACTTGAAAGTTGTACTTGGTTTGAACATATAACTGTTATCTCCAGGTTGTACTTGCTCTGAACATATAACTCTTATTTCTAGTAATACTTGGTCTGAACATATAACTATTGTTTGTAGGTTGAAAAACACACATACTCTCTCTCTCTCTCTCTCTCTCTCTCTCTCTCTCTCTCTCTCTCTCTCTCTCTCTCTCTCTCTCTCTCTCTCTCTCATAGATGATTTTTTTTTCAAAATCAAAACTGAAGAAGGTCCCCCCGTCCGGTTGAAAAGCGTCTCTTTCTGCATTGAATGAACAATATATCCCATGATACTACCATGTTATAACTCTTTCAGATGACAACAGATATGAACGCCATCAACTCGATAAAAATATTAGTAAAAAAATTAACACTGAGCCTATGGGAAACAGCTGCGGGAATTGTAAATGAAATGATCAGGTTTACTGTGTTTTGTTTGACAATGTGTGTTTACAAAGAGTTCGTCTATATACAAATAGCCATTTTATCGTACAAATGTATTACTGTCTCAGTCTAAACACGCCAGAGTCACACTGAATCTGGTTCGCCTCCGATACAACCCCGTATAATCTATCTGTATCCTCGTTATTACTCGTGACATAGATACTTCGGTAAGAATCAGAAGTCATCTGAATCAGGTTCTCATCAATTTTATCTCCTACTCCGATAACGATTACTTTTATACCAAGCTGTTCTAACATTTCAATTTGTACTCGCACATCATTTATATCATTCCACTGTCCATTGGACAATAATACAGCAATCTTCACTGCATCTTCCCTTGAATTCGTGAAACCATTATTTCCTGTAAAATTAAGAGCTGCTACAGTGTCAGGTTGGCCTTGACTTGTTGAAAGTTTTGATATTAACCTTTTGACCTCATCTTCGTTGTATTGCTGTAATTCAAAATGAACTTTGGGATTTGTTGAGTATGAAACGACTCCAATGTAGGCGTTATAATTTTCTTGGTTCATCAGTGTTACGAGTTGTTTCATTGTTTTTGTATACTTTGGTAGATCTCGATTTTTTGACACTCCAACAACAAATACCAAGTCAACTTTGTCATACCTGGTGCAGTCTGAAAAAATGAATATTCTAAATAAATATGATCCAGATTTCGGTTCTGTGAAATATATACATATATCATCATTCTCGCTACGAATTTTATCACTAATTTTCCTATCACTATTATTGTTATTCTTATTATCATTATTATAATTGCCATTATTGTTGTTGTTTATTGATATTATTATTGATTTATAATATTGATAAGAGTAATGGTATTACTAATAAATTCGTAATTTTTATTTCTTTATTTGTGCCTGATATTTGAATTATTTACACAGATTGCGCCTTTTGTGGTCCAAAGTCCGTAGTAAATGCTAAATGTTGTAGAGATATTTATGTGTAATTTATGTACCGTATCTTTCTTCACTGTTTGCGCCGTAAGTAACATTGCAAATTACATGGATACCTCTTTACCTCTATCTCTACGACAGAGTTGTCATATTTAGAATCCTATACACAACGATATCGATAAATTCATTTTTGTGAATGCGTAGATGACTGATTGTTTTAGGGCGTCATGCATTAGAGTCAGACAGTTGGTGCCGTAGGTCGAACCCAAAATAACCTATCCACACAAACATACATACACAAACACACACACACACACACACACACACACACACAGATATATATATATATATATATATATATATATATATATATATATATATATATATATATATAATATATATATATATAAAGAAAAATAATTACTCCAGGGACTAATGAGAAAAGTTGTTATA
Source organism: Atrina japonica (assembly GCA_030159075.1). Taxonomy (NCBI): domain Eukaryota; kingdom Metazoa; phylum Mollusca; class Bivalvia; order Pterioida; family Pinnidae; genus Atrina; species Atrina japonica. The sequence continues at coordinate 514,187 of BROG01000350.1, read as the reverse complement.
TTACAGTTCTTTCAACAGTGGTGAAAATTTTGATTTGGCATACCGATACACTCCGGGTGTGATGTCTCCTTCAAAATGGTATTGAGTGCATTAGAATCTGTAGAAGAAAACAGGTATTTCGAGTCCTCTGCCAAACCAATCATCTCCTTGTGGTCCACATATTTCCCGATACCAACGGTCATCAACGTTATCGCCCTGTACTTAAAAGAAGCCGCTATTTGATATGCATCTTTCCGATCTGTCGACATACCGTCTGTCATCAAAACAATGTACCCAGGAGCGGTTGTCGTTCTTGTTCCATATGACGTGTTCGTCAAAACCTGTAAATGATTTACCTTTTATTTTTCAAGTAAAACATGTTACTAGCGAATATATGTAATGTTCAAAACATATATCTAAGAATTTATGTCACAGACTGCATGATCTGCTGACAACTGTCAAACTCAGGCTCAGAAATTTTATCCGTTTTTCGATATATAATGTGTATGGGCTTAAATTATTTATCAATGCTGTCAGAGGATCACTGAATTTAGAGTATATGATAGATAGCAAGAACATGATTTGGGGGTTCTTTTTACGTATAAAACGTATTATCAAAATTAGACGTTCCACCTGCACTGTTACGATTACAATGACAGACTGATCAAATTCGTACAGTCTCCGTGACCAAATTCTTAAAGCCTTTCAGTTTATAACCATAAGGTTTCTCATCTGTAGTCGAGTTTAACTGTAATCTAAGCTGACCTTGTGTTAAAGTTTGCAGTTTACTTGCAGAAGGCCAGTAGTCTCTTTTACCTACAGTTCTGTGTAACCGAGTTCTCTCTTCACCACTTAAACTGGCCACCACCATATAACCGAAATATTTTGAGAGTGGTGTAAAGAGGCATTACAAAAATCTTTGTCATTCGTAAAACCGAAAATACTCGAAGATTGTAACGGTCAAATCACATGTGGCACAAACCACTTTTAAGCTGTTATGACCAGGGTAAATTGGATAGATTAATAGATATATTAAAAACAACAGATATGTCTTGTTCAGCACAAAACAATCCAGAGGTTTCGTTTCAAGATATGTTTTGAAGAGTATACTTTACCATATAAATACAAACCTGTATAGCCAGATGTAATGCTTTAGCAGTAAAGGTCGGTCCTCTGATACTTTCTATGTTGTCTATAGCTGCCAGTAAAGTCTCATTATCCGCATGCGCATTGAAACTGAACTCTACCTTAGCATCGTAAGAATATGTTATGACGCTAACTTGAAAGTCATCGGGTCCAATAGGTATTTGACTAACAAACGACTTGACATAGTCTATAGACCTATTGAGATGGGCGCTGACAGAGGAATCAAGTATAAATAAGATATCAGCAGGCCCCGGACGACAATCTGTTAAAAAATGCAAATCTGATTAGGATATAGGTATTGTATACCAAACAGTAACTAAAAGAAAACAGAATACCTTTCGTCTAATTAAGTAACTCTGAATACTTGAAATTATTATTAAAGATAAGAGCACATGTTCCGCTTTGGAGTTTAGAACAGCTCCAATACATAATATATTCTGATATTTTATTGGAATAAAATAATGTGACATATCAAAAAATATATATCAAAACTTACCTTTTTCACAAACTGTCCCGTTGTATCTAGGCACGCAGTCACATTGAAAATTATTTATCAAATCCCTGCAGAATCCTCCATTTTCACATGGGTCACTGGCACATTCATTTACATCTGAAGACAAAGCATATAAAATCACAGATGCCATAAACTGATTCAAAAAAACGATATATTAATACAGTAAACATACGGAAAATCACGATGTGGGATCAGGTGGCATGGAGGTGTAAGCATTCCCTATCGACAGGTCACATCCAAGTCCAGAGTAAAATTCAAATAAAACAAGCAAGGAAGCAAATCCCGTTACAACAAAGACTCAAAATCTTGTATCGAACAGTTAACTCAATATTTTAGTCAGTGAAAGAGAGTGATTACAAGAGAGTAATTTTAAACACAATTCCTTATATGTCTGGCAACAAGCTATCAGAAGAAGTTTGTTATGTAGATTCATATGTTGAACACTATCGGATCTTCTGATAGATATACGCACCACATGCTGACGTAAAAAATCTGCAATATTTTCTCTCACATATTTCAAAGAGATATTGGTGGGTAAAAGAATAAATGTAAGCATATTATCAGAATAAATTTGCCAAACGTAATCAGTTGTAACTGTTAGCTTGAATCCACCATCACTAATTACCTTTCGGCATTTTCTCGAAGATAATCGAGTTTCAAGGAACCACTTGTGATTTGTCGAAATCAATATTGTATTGAAGACTGGATCGGACATTTTTTTGTATTCACATATCTATGTGAAAAAGAATTATGTGTATGAACAGGCAATGTCGATATGGATCGCATTTATTCGAGTCCTTCAGCTTCAACAAAATATAAATGTATTTATAATAGCTACGTCTACACGTGTATTTGTTTACAGTAAACACTTGTTATGTTATTTCTATGGCTATTTATCACATGACGATTGGTTATTTTTGTTTATTATTGGTAGCGGCGTTAAAAGCATGCAAATTGTGATCAGGCATGTTACCTGAATTTTTAATAACGAATATAAGGTATTCGAAGCTTCGCCGCAAAGTACAACAGACGCTTACTTCCTCCACCCACCCGCCCGTCGTTTTTACTGTATTGTAATTTTGTATGTGATATTAATTACTTTTTCATTTTTTGTAGAAAATTGTGTGTGTGTGTGTGTGTGTGTGTGTGTGTGTGTGTGTGTGTGTGTGTGAATATAACACGGCATGCGCAGATAATTCAACTTTATCTATGTAATATAATTTAATAAAGTCTGTTGCACTCGCACTTGCGAGCTTATCCTAGTTATGTGTTGAGTTTAGTTTTTAAATAATTTATGTTCGGTTTTGGAATGGCGAATTGGAACGTAACATGCATGGAGTCCTCGAAGTGTTTGACCTTGAGTTCACTTACATGTTATGATCACGTCAGAGAAAAATTGTATTACAATACAGAATTTATATCATGTCTGATAAACATTGTTTTAATCACGATGAATGTAGATAATTTCATGATAGGAAATAGTTATATTTAGAGTTGATATGACAACTTTTAAAATTACAGTCGACGATATTTTATATACATTGTATACATATGTTTTCTACATTGAAATTACTTCTACGTCACATCAATAGCTAAGTTTTGACATTTCCTATGTAACCGCTCAGAAAAGTCTAATATAAGATATTTCGATTCGCAAGCGGGTGGTCCCGGGTTTGATTACCTGAACTAGGTACCACATAAGACTCCCTTGATAGGAAGGTGTGGCATGTTAAAACTGCAATGGCATCAGCCCATGAGACAGGTAAGAATAAGTATTACCTACAGTTTGTGGTATCGCCATATTAGTGAAAAGATCTTCGTGGCACTTAAAACAAAAATTAAACAAACAAATAAATCAATCGAATATATTAAATCTAGCTAGTGTCATGTCTATTCATAGGATTCTTGTCTTGGAGACTTTGTATCAATGCATAAAAGGCATCTAATACACGTCGTTACATTGTGTCATTTTTTACAGAACACTGACCTACCTGTTTCACAATTAACACCTGTATAACCTGGCAAACAACTACATGTGTAGCTATCCAAATGGTCAGTACATTGCCCACCATGTTGACACGGATTACTTGCGCATTCATCAATTTCTGAAATAAATAAGTACTGAAAGTATTGAAATGGATTGTTATGCTGAAAAATATTTCAATTTTTTGGGGGTCAAATAATAATAATAAGATAATAAATCAAATAACAGTAAAGCAAAGCACATTCCTTTTCCAGTCTCTAAATGATTTGTATTTTTATTGTCAAACGCGGATGTCGTCAAGGTGATCCAGTCTCGCCATATATTTTTCTCTTGTGTGCAGAAATTCTTGCTATTTTACTTAAGAATAATGTAAATGTAAGGGGGGTAACTATTAACAATATAATATCTCAGTATGCGGATGACACTCTCTTTTATACATGGTCTAAAAAATCTCTGTTTTCAGTACTTTGGATTATTATTCACAAATTATCTGGTGTTCGAATTAACCATAACAAAAACAAAAAATTATCTGGATAGGTTCAAAAAAGGTCAGAAAATGTCTATCATCATAGTAAATGGAAACTAGATTGGGGGACCAAAAATTTTTCTCTGCTAGGTATAGAAACAAATGATCTTGATAAAATGACAGAAATGAACTTTAAATTACAAATACCTAAAGTGGAAGCATTGTTTAAACAGTGGAATAGAAGAATACTTTCTCCAATTGGTAGAATAACGGTTGCTAAGACATTAATAATTCCAAAATTAAACCATTTTTTTATATCATTACCTAACCCAAGAATAGATAATAATAAATTGTCTCATAAAGTATCTATTTTCTTCTATATGGGGTTCAAGATGTGATAAAGTTAAACGAGAAATTATGACTCAAAATATGGATAGGGATGGGCTTAAAAATTATGAAAAGTTTTATCATTTCTTTGAAGTGCTCCTGGGTAAAAAGATTATTAAAGGGTGGACAATCTTGGTTAAATGTTTTGCAGGCAATACACTGGAACAACATTGCTACACAAATTTCTGATTTTGGAGATAATTTTATTTACAAACTTTTAAAAGAAAATAAAAAATAGTTTTTGGAAAGACACCCTTTCTGTCATGGCAGAAAATAATGAATAAGCTTTAGAAGTAAAATGTATCTGAGACAATTTCATGTTGTTACTCAATATGGTATAATTCCAAATTAAAAATCAATAACAAATCTATTTTTATAAAGGAATGGTATCAGAAAGGTGTTAAGTAGTGACTTTCTTGACAATAAGAAAATTCCTGACTAAACAACAGTTTCAAATAAAATTTGATTTATATGAAATCTGTTCTTTTACAGTTTATGGAATACAAAGTTGGATATCAAAATATTTGAAATCTCTTAATATTGATGTAGGGGAATGTAAAGTTGTAAATATGTTTCCATATATTCCCATTTAAATAACCTAGTGACAAGGGACAAAAAAAATTACAATTTATTAATTTTAAAAGAAACTATGCCCCCAGCAATTATTAAATGGAATTCAATAGATAATGTAAAAATGTTAAAGAGGTCTTTGAAACCTGTTTCAAAACCCAGCTGACTCTTCATTACAATGGCTTCAGTTTAGAATACCATAGAATTTTAACCTGTAGGCAGTTATTTAAAAAAAAATAAAAGTTAAAATCTGAAGATATATGAAAATTTGTGATAAAGATATATAGAGTATAGAACCGTCTTTTTCAATTGCACATAAATATTCAGACTATGGAGATTATTATCAGAATATTTGAAAAAAACACAAATATTAGTGGATTTTTATATCTTTTTGGAGATCAAAATTCAGCACAGAATCATGTAACAAATTTCATCATTCTTAGTCAAAGCATTATGAAAGTGTCTAAAAAAAGAAAATTCCTAATTTATCAGGTATTACTACACCTTTAATAATTTATATAACAGAGAAATTTATTGCACGCAAGAATCAAAAAAGAAGTCTTCACTAATATGGTCTCCATGGAACAATTTATTATGAAGATTCTGAAGCCAATCCCCTAAAAACTTTAATATTGTCATTTGAATACAATAGTTACAGAAACAGAACAATATACATCAGTTTATCCCTTACAAAAAATGTTTATAATTACAAATTTTGTATATGACATTATAATTGATATGGATAATAAATAAAGATACATGTATGGATAATGCAGTGTGCACATATACATCTAATTGTGCATGTACAAATGAGATATCAATATTTGTGTGTATATTTTATATGAATGTGTATGTATATGTCTTTAAAATATCACATAGAAGTAAGTTTTCTTTTCTGTCTCTTAATTATTTTTCTTTTTTTTATCTTTTTCTTATTATCTTTCACTTTGACTGAACACTTTCTTCTGTCTATTGCCCAGAAAAAAAAAATCCCATTTAATATTTTCAATCTAAAATAATTCAAATAATTCAAAATGGTCTTATTTAATTTCACTATATAACATATCTGATTATATAGAACAGGTATATTTGATTTATATCATTATACTGTTAATAACAGTTGGAGTTGTACGAAACATTGTGATCAGTCTGAACCCAGGGCCCCAACCCTGGCAGACTGAAACACTAATATATCTGGCCAATAAAGCTTTCTTAAAAAAAGAAGAAAAAAAATTATTGTTAATCATCAGCATTTATTTTATTTACCATTTGAGTCCCCGAGGGTATATATAAACCTAGTACCTGATATTTCGGTACAATCTGTTCAAATTATACTAAAGCAATATTTGGCACCGTTAACATCATTTAAATTCAAAAATGTTTTTAACGCTAAGATGGTCATTTTTTACAATGGTTACTTTTAGACAGATTTCGGCTATACTTTTAGAGATAACTTGTATATATCACTTTCTCTTTAGAAGATACACATAACAATGGAGCTCAACTGAAAGTCTAATTAGAAACGATATCGTCTTCAGCATTATAACTTTGGTAGTATGTTTAATAATATTTACCTTAATAACGGTAGTGAATATTTTTTTTTTCCAGGGAAATTAGCAGTTTACTGTTTCACCATGTTTTTTTCCTGACGGATGAAAAAATGTAATAAATCCGTTTAAAACTTTATCAACCTTATTTTTTGACGTCAAAATGAAAGTGAAATTACTACAACAATTTAAAAAATTTCAGATACCAAAGTATAAATCAGTAGATTGTCCAGATACAAATCCGGTAAAAATGGACAAAGATAGATCTCTGGAAACCAAGAGGTGGGATCAGGTGCCATGGAGGAGAAAGCATCCCCTGTCGACCGGTCATACCCGCCGTGAGTTCACAGTCAAGTTCAGTATATAAGATCAAGCAATGTCTAAATCAAATTTGCTTTTAAATGTAAAAACTTGAAACTTTTACACACACAATTCTAAATTTTAGAACAACCCTGTACTAAATAACCAATGAAAATGAAATTCTTATCAAAGGCATATTACATATACTTAATAATCTCAAACCAATAAGTTAACTCAATCATTAACGTGTAAACATTTGTACAAAATTACCTTGAATTTAAAGATTAAACTTTATATATATATGATAAAGATTTCAGGACGGTCTCTTTTAATTATTCAGGTTAAATTTATATTCTGTATGTCGGTCGCTACGTCCAAACTATTGCATTAGAGCACATAACTAACTCGGTGGCATTTCACCTTGACCTGTGCCATCTTCATTTTATTTTCATTAGTGTTAAGATATGTCCATATTATTACGGAAGTCTATTAGGGTCACTCTAAAAAGAAAAAAATATATATTTATCTCGTTAAAACGCGTTATTCATGTCGTTAAAACGCGATATTATCTCGTTAAAACGCGTTATTTATCTTGTTAAAACGCGATAGTATCTCGTTAAAACGCGATATTTATCTCGTTAAAACGCGTTTAACGTTATTTATCTCGTTAAAACGCGTTATTTATCTCGTTAAAACGCGATATTTATCTCGTTAAAACGCGTTATGTATCTCGTTAAAACGCGATAGTTATCTCGTTAAAACTTATTGTATACTTAGATCTCTTAGATGCCTTTTTTCACTAGCTTACAGTAATAAAAAAATGACGCTTACTCAGTACATTACAAACCATCCTTTTCAAACATTTAGTCACACCTTATTAAAATGGTCGCCATTTTTAATTTTTGAAAAATAATGCATAACATGTCGGAAGCAAATTGAAAGTGGGGGGCTACCTAAACCAACTTAAACACACACACGCCAGAAGTGGGGGGGGCTTTAAACCAAACAACTTTGGTTAAGCCCCAATTTTCAACACCTTTTCAAAAAAGATATGTCTATCTAGACCCTCCCCCGGCTCCGACGCCTATCAATTTTATCTTCAGGGCGGTTTTATTTGGGCAGCCGACTCAATGTCAACTAAGGGCGGATTAAATTTCTTAATTGCAGGATTTTACATCTTCTGTTAAAAAAAATTCCGGGGCGAGTATATCCCCCGACAGGAATTTTACACTCACATTCAGATTCCGAGATCCGCCCCCAGTCTCTAAATGATTTGTATTTTTATTGTCAATCATCAGCATTTATTTTATTTACCATTTGAGTCCCCAAGGGTATACATAAACCTAGTACCTGGTATTTCGGTACCATCTGTTCAAATTATACTAAAGCAATATTTGGCACCGTTAACATCATTTAAATTCAAAAATGTTTTTAACGCTGAGATGGTCATTTTTTACAATGGTTACTTTTAGACAGATTTCGGCTATACTTTTAGAGATATTCTTTGGCCTTGTATTATACCACTTTCTCTTTAGAAGATACACATAACTTTTAAATTGGAGCTCAACTGATGAAGTCTAATTGACAGAAACGATATCGTCTTGAGCATTATAACTTTGGTAGTATGTTTATAATATTTACACCTAATAACGGTAGTGAATATTTTTCCAGGGAAATTAGCAGTTGCACCCACTCGACTGTTTTCTACCATGTTTTTTTCCTGACGGATGAAAAAATGTAATAAATCCGTTTAAAACTTTATCAACCTTATTTTTTGACGTCAAAATGAAAGTGAAATTACTACAACAATTTAAAAAATTTCAGATACCACAGTATAAATCAGTAGATTGTCCAGATACAAATCCGGTAAAAATGGACAAAGATAGATCTCTGGAAACCAAGATGTGGGATCAGGTGCCATGGAGGAGAAAGCATCCCCTGTCGACCGGTCACACCCGCCGTGAGTTCACAGTCAAGTTCAGTATATAAGATCAAGCAGTGTCTAAATCAAATTTGCTTTTAAATGTAAAAAAATTGAAACTATTACACACACACTTCTGTAATAATAATAATAATAATAATAATAATAATAATAAAATATAATAATAAAATTCTAAATTTTAGAACAACCCTGTACTAAATAACCAATGAAAATGAAATTCTTATCAAAGGCATATTACATATACTTAATAATCTCAAACCAATAAGTTAACTCAATCATTAACGTGTAAACATTTGTACAAAACAAAAATTACCTTGAATTTAAAGATTAAACTTTATATATATATATGATAAAGATTTCAGGACGGTCTCTTTTAATTATTCAGGTTAAATTTATATTCTGTATGTCGGTCGCTACGTCCAAACTACTGCATTAGAGCATATAACTAACTCGGTGGCATTTCACCTTGACCTGTACCATCTTCATTTTATTTTCATAATTGTTAAGATATGTCTTTATCATTTTCGCTAATGTTATATCTATTGGTTTTTTTATTTTATTTATTTATTTTTTTTTTTTTTTTTTTTTTTTTTTTTTGTCTTGGAGACTTTGTGTCGGTTCATCAAAAACGTTTTATTTACTAAAAACCAATAAGCTTTTAAGGAAAAATTACCTACCTGTTTCACAATTAACACCTGTGTAACCTGGCAGACAATTACAAATGTACATATTCAATTGGTCAGCACATTGTCCACCATTTTGACACGGAATACTGGCGCATTCATCAATTTCTGAAATAAAAAATGACAGGGAAAATTTTCCCATTTGCTGCTGCTAGTAAACCGTTTGAGTCCCCGAGAGTATACATACACTTAGGATCTTATACTTAACTAATATTTCGCACTGATAGCACCATTGCAATGCTAAACTCATCAAAAGCTAAGGTGATCATCATTTTAAAGTGGTTACGGTTAGATGGATTTCACTAATATCACCGTTTAAATGCTAAACTCATCAAAAGCTAAGGTGATCATCATTTTAAAGTGGTTACGGTTAGATGGATTTCACTAATATCACCGTTTAAATGCTAAACTCATCAAAAGCTAAGATGATCATTTTACACTGGTTACTCTAAAATGATTTTCAGAATACATTAGGTTATTTTTTACCTTCCATGATATCCATTTTTGTTACAGAACATATATCTTAAATTGGAACTCAACTGACCAAAGATCATATTGAGAATTTCTTTTGGCCTTTTCTTTTTGCAAGACTAGAGTTTTGATATTATGTTTTTAACATTTGCCTTATGTATGTAATATTTGAACTATACAATTCAATAAACGGACATACCTGTTTCACAATTTACACCTGTGTAGCCTGGTACACAACTACAGCTGTACCAGTTCAAAAGATCAGTACATTGTCCACCATGCTGACATGGATTACTTGCGCATTCATTAATTTCTGAAATGCAAGATGAGGGGATAACAATTTCATATTTGCCTTATGCTAGCCTGGGATTCTGGACAACGTTGGCATTAGTGAGCCAGGATTCCAGGCTAGCTGCCTTATGCTAGCTTGGGATTCTGGACAGCGTTGGCATTAGTGAGCCAAGATTCCAGGCTAGCTGCCTTATGCTAACCTTGGATTCTGGACAGCGTTGGCATCAGTGAGTCAGGATTCCAGGCTAGCCTTATGCATGTCACGTCCCTACTCTATACTTCGAAAAACGCAAAACAGGAAGGTAGAGTCCGTGTAACTAGGCAATCATATTATTTCAAGGATTTTATTTTGAAATGTTTCAATTTCACCAACTTAACATGGAATACTTTTACATGTATTCATATTTTGTGAGACAATCAAATCATGTTTATTCAATTAAGTTTTAAGACGGGATGTACCATAGTGTCATATCTATTTGTATATTCTTAATCTTGGAAACTGAGCATCAGTGCATAAATAACTTTTAATTTATGTTAATAATATAACACTCTACACCAAAACAACTGCCCTACCTGTTTCACAATTAATACTGGTGTAGCCTGGTACACAATTGCAATTGTACATATTCAAAAAATCACTACATTGTCCACCATTTTGACACGGATTACTTGCGCATTCGTCAATTTCTGAAATGTAAAATGCACTCTGACAATTGGCCATTCGTTATATTTACATATCGTAGTTATCGAATTGAAAAACAAAATAATTTAATCGAATAGCCTGCCGTATACGTAATTAGTCTCAGTATGATGGAAGAGCGAGGTTCAAGGTAAAACTGTAAAGTATAGAAATTTCTGGATTATATATCTAGGTATAACTTCATGGTTTGAATGATTTTTTTGATGATGTCATATGAGGAACATCATTTATAAACGTTATAAAAGTCGTCTAGATTACCACTGAGTCTATGGAAGACTGTTGCACATGCAAGGCAGGGGACTAGACTAGGGTATATGTGTTCCTACGAAATCTGCGTGCGTGCGTGTGTGTGTGTGATGTTCACGTGTATATTGGTAAATACACTTACACGCTCATTATTCACTATGTCGGCCCCAACGTCCGAGTTAATGCACAGCACCATATCACCAAGGCCCCATGACACGACAAGTGTGGGCAAGTAAAAGCTGAGTTGGCTTCAGCCCAAGGAACAGGTTAGATGTGTAGCATTACAACTAGACTTAGAGATATAAAAAAATCATAAATTCTTTGTATATGATTTTTTCCAGTTCATCAAATGATTTCAATTTACGTGACTACCATATATCATTTTCAACATAAACTTGACCTACCTGTTTCACAACTTAGCGCTGTGTAGCCTGGAACACAACTACATGTGTATCTATTCAAATGATCAGTACATTGTCCACCATGTTGACATGGATTACTTGCGCATTCATCAATATCTGAAATGAAAATTCTGAGGGAAATAATGTCTTATTTGCCTTTTGCGTGTCATACTAGCAATGCATAGGACAATAAAATGCTTGCATTCCTTGTAAATAAATTTATCAGTAAGATGGATATATTCTTATGTATTCTCACTTGTTTCATTTGAATTTGAATGTAGACTCACTGCAAGATTAACTGGTTGATAGGGGATGCTTCCTCCTCCATGACATCTGATCCCACTTCTGGATTTCTAGAGGTCCTTGTTTGTCCAATGTTTCACCAGATTTGTATATTGTATCCTGGGCGACCTGAGCATTTATATATAATGAATTGCTGTAGAACACTGACGTACCTGTTTCACAGTTAACACCTGTATAGCCCGGCAAACAACTACATGTGTATCTATTCAAATGATCAGTACATTGTCCACCATGTTGACACGGATTACTTGCGCATTCATCAATATCTGAAATGAAAAATAATAAGGAAATAATATAACCTTCGCCTTACGCATTTGACATTTATACCTCATACGTCGATTCACACAAGGCAATATAGTACATGTATTAGGATATTATTTTATGATAGCGGATGGATACTGCTATATCACCTTCACCAACATCAACGTCACCATTAACATTCATCACCACATATCCAGACATGAATTCTGTGACATGATTCCAATTACTTGAATTTCTACATACTAAGATTTTCTATGATTTTTATCTGACAAGACCGGGACTCCACATGGAAATTACAATACCTACATTCAGGTAGGTCCAACTGAAATAATTTCTTTGTCCGACTTTATGGCCGAGTTAAGACGATATAACTAAGGTCACGTGTCACAGCAAGTATCTCATGTTAAAGCTAATTCGGCGTCAGCCCGTGACACAGGTTAAAATAAGTGGTATTTCACTTTGAGACTGCAACATTGCCATATTAGTAATTATAATAAATTGTGTTGAACCAAAAACAATCATTGTATTATTGATGAGGATTTGATCCTCACTTATTTAATTTGAATTTGAATGTGGACTCAGAGCGGTGTGGCCAGTCAACAAGAAAAACTTACTCCTCCATAGCACCTGATCTTACCTCTGGATTCCCAAAGGTCCGTTACCAATGTCACCAGATTAGTATATATATCCGGGACATCCTGAAGATTTATACTTTGGTACCTGAGATTTTTATATTAGATAACCCTATGCTCTGATTGCAAGTGTCATTTATAGATAGTGTCATATCTATTCGCAGGATCTTTGTCTTGGAGATTTTGCATCAGTTCTGAAGCCGTGTAATATCAGTGATACAAAATTTTAACAGAAAACTGCCCTACCTGTTTCACAACTAGCAGCTGTATAGCCTGGTACACAACTACATGTGTAGCTATTCAAATGATCAGTACATTGTCCACCATGTTGACATGGATTACTTGCGCATTCATCAATTTCTGAAATGAAAAATAATATGGAAATAATCTAACATTCGCCTTACGCATTTGACATTTGTACTGCATACACACAAGGCAGTATAGTACATGTATTAGGATATCATTTTATGATAGCGGATGGATACTGTTATATCTCCATTCACCAACATCAACGTCACCATTAACATTCATCATCACGTATCCATATATGAATTCCTATTTTCTATTACATGAATCCAATTACTTGAATTTCTACATACTAAGATTTTCTATGATTTTTACCTGACAAGACCGGGGGTCCACGTGGAAATTACTAAATACACCTTCAGGTAGGTCCTACTGGAATATTTTCTATGTCCGTCGTTATGTCTGAGTTATGACAGAAGACGATGAAACTAATGTCACGTGTCACAGCAGGTATGTCATGTTAAAGCTAAATCGGCGTCAGGCTGTGACACAGGTTAAAATAAATGGCATTCACTTTGAGCTTGCGGCAAACCATATTAGTAAATAAAATAAATTGTGTGGAACCAAAAACAATGAAACAAGCAAACAACTCACATCATTGTATTGTTACCTGTTCGATAGTGCTGCAATTGTGAGTTACCTGTTCGATAGCGGTTGTTGAGCCGTCTGCACTAATTGTGACGAAGATTTGACCCTCACTGTGACTGTGACCGGTCAACAGGTAATGCTTACTCCTCCAAGGCGCCTGATCCCACCTTTGGATTTCAAAAAGTCCGTTACCAATGTCACCAGATTAGTATATATATCCGGGACATCCTGAAGATTTATACTTTGGTATCTGATAACCCCATGGTCTGATTACAAGTGTCATTTACTTTGTCTTGGAGACTTTGCATCAGGTATGAAGCCGTTTAATATCCGTGATACAAAATTTCAACAGACAACTGCCCTACCTGTTTCACAACTAGCAGCTGTATAGCCTGGTACACAACTACATGTGTAGCTATTCAAATGATCAGTACATTGTCCACCATGTTGACACGGATTACTTGAGCATTCATCAATTTCTGAAATGAAAAATATTGAAATAATTTAACATTCGCCTTACGCATTTGACATTTGTATTGCATACGTCGATTCACACAAGGCAATATAGTACATGTATTATTAGGATATCATTTTATGATAGCGGATGGATACTGTTATATCACCATTCACCAACATCAACGTCACCATTCACATTCATCGTCACGTATCCATATATGAATTCCTATTTTATGTTACATGAATCCAATTACTTGAATTTCTACAAACTAAGATTTTTTCTATGATTTGTACCTGACAAGACCGGGGGTCCACATGGAAATTACTAAATACACCTTCAGGTAGGTCCTACTGGAATATTTTTACGTCCGCCTTTATGTCTGAGTTATGACAGAAGACGACATTACTAAGGATACGTGTAACAGCAGGTATCGCATGTTAAAGCTAAATCGGCGTCAGCCTGTGACACAGGTCAAAATAAGTGATATTTCACTTTGAGCTTGCAGTATTGTCATATTAGTTAATAAAATAATTTGTGTGGAACCAAAATCAATGAAGCAAACAAACAATTCACATCATTGTATTATTACCTGTTCGATAGTGATGCAATTGTGAGTTCCCTCTTCGATAGCGGTTCTTGAGCCATCTGCACCAATTGTGACGAGGATTTGTTCCTCACTTATTTAATGTGAATTTGACTGTGGACTCAGACCGGGTTTGACCGATTAATAAGACTGCTAACTCTTCTATGACACCTGGTCCCACTTCTGGATTTCCAAAAGTCCATGACCAATGTCACCAGATTTGTATATATATCCGGGACATCCTGAAGATTTATACTTTGGTATCTGAGATTTTTATATTAGATAACCCTATGCTCTGATTGCAAGTGTCATTTATAGATAATGTCATATCTATTCGCAGGATCTTTGTCTTGGAGACTTTGCATCAGTTCTGAAGCCGTTAAATGTCCGTGATACAAAATTTCGACATTAAACTGCCCTACCTGTTTCACAACTAGCAGCTGTATAGCCTGGTACACAACTACATGTGTAGCTATTCAAATGATCAGTACATTGTCCACTATGTTGACATGGATTACTTGCGCATTCATCAATTTCTGAAATGAAAAATGTGAGGGAAATAATGTGTTATTTGTCTTTTGCGTGTCATACTTGCAATACATAGGACAACAATATGCATGCATTCCTTGTCAATAAATTTATCAGTAAGATGGATATATTCTTATGTATTCTCACTTGTTTCATTTGAATTTGACTGTAGACTCACTGCAAGATTAACTGGTTGATAGGGGATGCTTCCTCCTCCATGGCATCTGATCCCACTTCTGGATTTCTGGAGATTCTTGTTTGTCCAATGTTTCACCAGATTTGTATATTGTATCCTGGGCGACCTGAGCATTTATATATAATCAATTGCTGTAGAACACTGACCTACCTGTTTCACAGTTAACACCTGTATAGCCCGGCAAACAACTACATGTGTATCTATTCAAATGATCAGTACATTGTCCACCATGTTGACACGGATTACTTGCGCATTCATCAATATCTGAAATGAAAAATAATATGGAAATGATATAACCTTCGCCTTACGCATTTGACATTTGTACTTCATACGTCGATTCACACAAGGCAATATAGTACAAGTATTATAAGGATATCATTTTATGATATCGATGGATACTGTTATATCACCATTCATCAACATCAACGTCACCATTAACATTCATCACCACATATCCAGACATGAATTCCTATTTTTTGTTACATGAATCCAATTACTTGAATTTCTACATACTAAGATTTTTTATTTTCTTTGTCCGACTTTATGACCGAGTTAAGACGATATAACTAAGGTCACGTGTCACAGCAAGTATCTCATGTTAAAGCTAATTCGGCGTCAGCCCGTGACACAGGTTAAAATAAGTGGTATTTCACTTTGAGACTGCAGCATTGCCATATTAGTAAATAGAATAAATTGTGTTGAACCAAAAACAATCATTGTATTATTGATGAGGATTTGATCCTCACTTATTTAATTTGAATTTGACTGTAGACTCAGAGCGGTGTGGCCGGTCAACAAGGAAACCTTACTTCACCATGGCACCTGGTCTTACCTCTGGATTCCCAAAGATCCGTTACCAATGTCACCAGATTTGTATATATATCCGGGACATCCTGAAGATTTATACTTTGGTATCTGAGATTTTTAAATTAAATAACCCTATGCTCTGATTGCAAGTGTCATTTATAGATAGTGTCATATCTATTCGCAGGATCTTTGTCTTGGAGACTTTGCATCAATTCTGAAGCCGTTTAATGTCCGTGATACAAAATTTCGACAGAAAACTGCCCTACCTGTTTCACAACTAGCAGCTGTATAGCCTGGTACACAATTACATGTGTAGCTATTCAAATGATCAGTACATTGTCCACCATGTTGACATGGATTACTTGCGCATTCATCAATTTCTGAAATGAAAAATGATATTGAAATAATTTAACATTCGCCTTACGCATTTGACATTTATACTTCATACGTCGATTCACACAAGGAAATATAGTACATGTATTATTAGGATATCATTTTATGATAGCGAATGGATACTGTTATATCACCATTCACCAACATCAACGTCACCATTAACATTCATCATCACGTATCCATATATGAATTCATGAATCCAATTACTTGAATTTCTACATACTTAGACTTTTTATAATATTTGTACCTTACAAGACCGGGGGTCTACATGGAAATTACTAAATACACCTTCAGGTAGGTCATACTGGAATAGTTTCTATCTCCGTCTTTATGTATGAGTTATGACAGAAGACGATATAACTCATGTCACGTGTCACAGCAGGTATGTCATGTTAAAGCTAAATCGGCGTCAGCCTGTGACACAGGTTAAAATAAATGGCATTTCACTTTGAGCTTGCGGCAATGCCATATTAGTAAATTATATAAAATGAGTGGAACCAAAAACAATGAAACAAGCAAACAATTCACATCATTGTATTGTTACCTATTCGATAGTGATGCAATTGTGAGTTACCTGCTCGATAGCGGTTGTTGAGCCGTCTGCACCAATTGTGACGAAGATTTGACCCTCACTGTGACTGTGACCGGTCAACAGGTAATGCTTACTCCTCCAAGGCACCTGATCCCACCTTTGGATTTCAAAAGGTCCGTGACCAATGTCACCAGATTTATATATATATATATATATATAAGATAACCCTGTGCTCTGATTGCAAGTGTCATTTCTAGATAGTGTCATATCTATTCGCAGGATCTTTGTCTTGGAGACTTTGCATCAGTTCTGAAGCCGTGTAATATCCGTGATACAAAATTTCAACAGAAAACTGCCCTACCTGTTTCACAACTAGCAGCTGTATAGCCTGGTACACAACTACATGTGTAGCTATTCAAATGATCAGTACATTGTCCACCATGTTGACACGGATTACTTGCGCATTCATCAATTTCTGAAATGAAAAATGATATTGAAATAATTTAACATTCGCCTTACGCATTTGACATTTGTATTGCATACGTCGATTTACACAAGGCAATATAGTACATGTATTATTAGGATATCATTTTATGATAGCGGATGGATACTGTTATGTCACCATTCACCAACATAAACGTCACCATTAACATTCATCATCACGTATCCATATATGAATTCCTATTTTCTATTATATGAATCCAATAACTTGAATTTCTACACACTAAGACTTTTTATGATTTGTACCTGACCGGGGGTCCACATGGAAATTACTAAATACACCTTCAGGTAGGTCCTACTGGAATATTTTTTTACGTCCGCCTTTATGTCCGAGTTATGACAGAAGACGGCATTACTAAGGATACGTGTAACAGCAGGTATCGCATGCTAAAGCTAAATCGGCGTCAGCCTGTGACACAGGTTAAAATAAATGGCATTTCACTTTGAGCTTGCGGCAATGCCATATTAGTAAATTAAATAAAATGAGTGGAACCAAAAACAATGAAACAAGCAAACAATTCACATCATTGTATTGTTACCTATTCGATAGTGATGCAATTGTGAGTTACCTGCTCGATAGCGGTTGTTGAGCCGTCTGCACTAATTGTGACGAAGATTTGACCCTCACTGTGACTGTGACCGGTCAACAGGTAATGCTTACTCCTCCAAGGCACCTGATCCCACCTTTGGATTTCAAAAGGTCCGTGACCAATGTCACCAGATTTATATATATATATATATATATATATATATATATATATATATATATATATATATATATATATATATAAGATAACCCTGTGCTCTGATTGCAAGTGTCATTTATAGATAGTGTCATATCTATTCGCAGGATCTTTGTCTTGGAGACTTTGCATCAGTTCTGAAGCCGTGTAATATCCGTGATACAAAATTTCAACAGAAAACTGCCCTACCTGTTTCACAACTAGCAGCTGTATAGCCTGGTACACAACTACATGTGTAGCTATTCAAATGATCAGTACATTGTCCACCATTTTGACACGGATTACTTGCGCATTCATCAATTTCTGAAATGAAAAATGATATTGAAATAATTTAACATTCGCCTTACGCATTTGACATTTATACTTCATACGTCGATTCACACAAGGCAATATAGTACATGTATTATTAGGATATCATTTTATGATAGCGGATGGATACTGTTATATCACCATTCACCAACATCAACGTCACCATTAACATTCATCATCACGTATCCATATATGAATTCCTATTTTCTATTATATGAATCCAATAACTTGAATTTCTACACACTTAGACTTTTTATGATTTGTACCTGACCGGGGGTCCACATGGAAATTACTAAATACACCTTCAGGTAGGTCCTACTGGAATATTTTTTTACGTCCGCCTTTATGTCCGAGTTATGACAGAAGACGGCATTGCTAAGGATACGTGTAACAGCAGGTATCGCATGCTAAAGCTAAATCGGCGTCAGCCTGTGACACAGGTCAAAATAAGTGATATTTCAATTTGAGCTTGCAGTATTGTCATATTAGTTAATAAAATAATTTGTGTGGAACCAAAATCAATGAAGCAAACAAACAATTCACATCATTGTATTATTACCTGTTCGATAGTGATGCAATTGTGAGTTCCCTCTTCGATAGCGGTTGTTGAGCCGTCTGCACCAATTGTGACGAGGATTTGTTCCTCACTTATTTAATGTGAATTTGACTGTGGACTCAGAGCGAGTTTGGTCGATTAATAAGACTGCTAACTCTTCTATGACACCTGGTCCCACTTCTGGATTTCCAAAAGTCCATGACCAATGTCACCAGATTTGTATATATATCCGGGACATCCTGAAGATTTATACTTTGGTATCTGAGATTTTTATATTAGATAACCCTATGCTCTGATTGCAAGTGTCATTTATAGATAATGTCATATCTATTCGCAGGATCTTTGTCTTGGAGACTTTGCATCAGTTCTGAAGCCGTTAAATGTCTGTGATACAAAATTTCGACATTAAACTGCCCTACCTGTTTCACAACTAGCAGCTGTATAGCCTGGTACACAACTACATGTGTAGCTATTCAAATGATCAGTACATTGTCCACTATGTTGACATGGATTACTTGCGCATTCATCAATTTCTGAAATGAAAAATGTGAGGGAAATAATCTGTTATTTGTCTTTTGCGTGTCATACTTGCAATACATAGGACAACAAAATGCATGCATTCCTTGTAAATAAATTTATCAGTAAGATGGATATATTCTTATGTATTCTCACTTGTTTCATTTGAATTTGAATGTAGACTCACTGCAAGATTAACTGGTTGATAGGGGATGCTTCCTCCTCCATGACATCTGATCCCACTTCTGGATTTCTGGAGATTCTTGTTTGTCCAATGTTTCACCAGATTTGTATATTGTATCCTGGGCGACCTGAGCATTTATATATAATCAATTGCTGTAGAACACTGACGTACCTGTTTCACAGTTAACACCTGTATAGCCCGGCAAACAACTACATGTGTATCTATTCAAATGATCAGTACATTGTCCACCATGTTGACACGGATTACTTGTGCATTCATCAATTTCTGAAATGGAAAATAAGACGTAAATATTGTGTCACATTATATCACATAAGTATTGTGCATTGTTCAACATATGAAGATTTCATATACAGAGGTAAACTACTCACTGACAAATTATTGACACAGGGATATCGAAAACCGCGTTTAATGTCAACGTTCCGCAAATTTTACGATCGGTATAATAGTCTTGTTTGCGAGTACTCTGTTTCACTAAGTGAAATGTTTAGTTGCCTTTTCGTTGGCGGTTGTTGAGACGTCTGTACCAAATGTGACGAGGAAACACTCCTCACGTGTTTCATTGGACTTGACTATGGACTCACGGCGGGTGTGACCGGTCGACAGGGGATGCTTACTCCTCCATGGCACCTGATACCACCTCTTGGTTTCCAGAGGTCCGTGTTTGTCCATTTTTACCGGATTTGTATCTGTGTCCTGGACATTCTATTGATTTATACTTTGGTATCTGAAATTTTTATATATTACTATTCAACACAACTGTTACACACTCCCTTTCGCCAATCATGCGTTTTACTGAACTTGACCTTTTAACCAAACTTCACCTTCTCACCGAATTTGACCTGTTCATCGACCAAAAAAGGTTTCCATGGAACATTTGTGACGTGTGTGGTATGCCAGCAGAGGACGCTGACTCCTTCCGGACACCTGGTCCTATCCCGTTTGGGATTTGCAATTGTTCTTCATGTTGAGACCATTTACACATCTTTATTGCCAAAAAAGGTCAAAACAATTGCTCAAGATGGTCGTTTTTGTCTTCAGCTGAGCGCGAATATAGAGTACATAAAGAACTCCCGAACGTAAAAATGTATCATATAGGGCAAAAAATAATCTAAATGTATTCCCAATTCCGTCTAAGAGTAACCACTATACAATATACCACTGTACAGACGTGACCTATCTTAGTATTTGATGAGTTAAGAATTTACACAATGTTCTACAGATCTGGTTTGTGTATGTCATCGGAAACTCGAACGAATTATAAGCACTGGCAACGACCTAGTGGATGCAAATATCATTCACATTATACCAAAGTTATAGAATTGTACAAATGGTTGGAACAAATGCAAAGACGATCGTTTCTGCACAACACAAGACAAGGCGTCCACTTGATGATATCTACATAAACCTCCAGTGCCGTCACTACTGCAGTTATTCTGAATGTCGGCCCCTACGTCCGTTATATTGTATAAAACTATATAACCCAAGGTCATGACGGTTATATTTAGTGCTATATCACCAAGAGCATATGACATCTCCATATTGGTGACAAAATTGTTGGCGGCACGCAATACAATAATTAAGAAAACAAGCCAGTAGTTTCCATGATTGTATCATTTTTGAGATATTTCCATGTAACATTTGCGATGTGTGTGGTATGCTAACAGGGAATGCAGACTCCTTTCGGACACTTGGTCCCATTCCGTTTGTGATTCGTCATGTCGAGATCATTTTTAATGATCTAATTTGTCGTATTGTAATGAACTTGGAGTTTAGATTATCCATTGGTACTTCTTCATTTAACTTAGCTAATCTTTAGATCAGATTGCATGTATGATGTATAACTAGTATCTTTAGTAACTTTATTTGATGGATCCGTTGTCTTGGACACTTTGTATCAGTCACCAAAAGACGTCTAATTTACCTGATTACATTGCATCATCTTCTACAGAACTCTGACGTACCTGTTTCACAATTAACACCTGTGTAGCCTGGTACACAACTACAGCTGTAGCTATTCAAATGATCAGTACATCGTCCACCATTTTGGCACGGATTACTTGCGCATTCATCAATTTCTGAAATGGAAAATGACATGGAAATAATTTTACATTTGCCTTGTGTATTTCATATTTCACTACATAAGCTGATACACGCAGTATAGTACATGTATTGTAAGGAAATCACTTTATAATGTCAGATGGATACTAATATACCACCTGACTGTAAACATACATCATCACATCCACATGTTTATGAATTCATATTGCCTATACATTGATCCAAATACTTGATACCGTCCGAGTTATCGAAGAAGACGATATAAGAAAGGTCACGTGTATAACATGTTACAGCTAAATTGACAACAGTCCATGGCACGGGTTACATTAAGTGTTATTTCACCTAACGCACGACCATATACACTGACTTCCTGTCGCCAATCAGATCTGGAGCTTTCAACGAACATGACCATTTCTCCGAACTTGAAAGGTTTCCAATTGGAACAATTGTGACGGTTGTAGCATGCTAACACGGGACGCCGACTCCTTCAGGACACTTGGGTCCATCCCTTTTGGGATTTGCTATTGTCATGTTAACATCATGTCTTATATGTCGTATTGTAATGTATTTGGAGTTTTGGATATCCATTGGTATTTTTTTTATTATACTTGAGATATTTCCGTATTAGTTAAAAAGAAATTCCTTGTGGCAGTCAAAACCAATGAAAGAAACGAACAGTTCAAAAGATTGTATTATTTAGCTTCGTTTATGATCTGATTGCATTTATGATTTATCCCGTGTACTCCTACCTATGGTGCTTTCATTTCACAACTTCTACGTCATGCAAAGTCATGCTCCTCATATGAATGTTTTAATCTGAGACCCAAACGACTCGCCAATAAACTACATATACTAACACAGGAATATGTTGTTGAATGCTTAAAATCGTCACAAAAGGAGTTCTATGGGCGATAGGAGAATCTTGTTAAACAATATGGAGTCCCCCTCCCAAGAATGTTAGGTAGCATTCTGAGGCAGGACCATATACAATTACTCCATTTCACAGTCAGATCTAAAACTAACTGATGACATTTTCACCAAACTCGAGAGGTTTCCATGTAACATTAGCGACGGGTATAACATGCTAACAGGTGACCCTGATTCCTTCCCGTTTGGGATTCGCATTTTGCTCTTCATATTGAGACAATTTTTAATATCCAGTTTGTCCTATTCAAATGGACTTGGAGTTTCGATTTTCCATGGTAATTATATATATTTACTATAGTCAGTATCATATCTATTCACACCTGTTTCACAATTAACGCCTGTGTATCCTGGTAAACAACTACAGCTGTAGCTATTCAGATGATCAGTACATCGTCCACCATTTTGACATGGATTACTTGCGCATTCGTCAGTTTCTGAAATGGAAAGTAAGACGTTAATATTGTGTCGGTCTCTCTCTCTCTCTCTCTCTCTCTCTCTCTCTCTCTCTCTCTCTCTCTCTCTCTCTCTCTCTCTCTCTCTCTCCGAGTCTCTCAAAATGAAAACTGAAAATTATTTAATATTAGGTAATGTCAAACCACATCAATAAAATGCTAATGGAATTATTCTGGAATACTTACTTTTGTGTTTGATTTGTCAATATCAAATAACCCAGGGTATCCATATGTATTTAACTTAAGTTAATATAATGTGTTGATAAAATTGCACTGTTCATTATATGCGGATGTGTCCTTGTGTCATTTATAAATATAGTATTAATAAAGAAATGTAACTGAAGACGTCAATACTTTTGTCTGTTTTATTCGTGTTATACGCCCCATTCAAAAATTTTCTTTGTTTTGCCACATTCAAAAATGTTTCAGTCATCTGCTGGCGACCAGTTTTAATGGCTGAGGAGACATTTCGGTTAGAATGTGCCCGGCCTTCCGCAAGTATACAGACAAATTTCCAACAAAATTAGTTCACGCTCCATCGGGGGTCGGACCCACGTTGATCAGATGTTAAATAATTCCTTGTTAAGACCGTAACGCTCTAACACTCGGGCACGAAGGGCGGCTCACAGACGTCAAATCTTAATTAACAAAAAGCAGTAAAATTTACCGTATTCCCCATTCTAGGTTCATCAATCATATCGGCCTCATTTAAACTATTGACCATTTCAAAATCACTATTTTTTTATTTATTATCGGGCCTGCTTGGGAAGCAATTCTCGCTTTGTTTATTTGTGTTTGAATTATAAAGATCTTGTGAATTATTTTATGTACACTATTCCCCTTGTCTCATCTTAGTTTTTTTTTTTTTCGTTTAGGTCGTTTAATGTGATAAAAACAGTAGATATGGCTAAATGAAACTCAAGTTAAATTTAACGTCGCTCGTTCTGTGTTCTACCTCCTTTAAAAATAATTGAAGTCTAGTATTAGCTGAGCTGACTAAGAACCACACAAATGTTATTGATAAGTTTTTCATTATTTCTAAAATATACGAGAAAGACAAAATGAAACCGTAATTTAAAATACATCACAGTAGGTATTTTTAATTTCAAATAATATAAAATCTATTATACCAAAGTATAAATCTGCAGGATGCCCAGCACACATATACAAATTTGGTGATATTGGACAAACCCGGACCTTTAAAAATGCACACGTGGGATCAGGTGCCCTGGATGAACAAGCATCCCCTGTTGACCGGTCACACCCACCGTGAGTGCACAGTCAAATTCAAATGAAATAGATGAGGAAGAAATCCTCCTCCTCACAATTGGTACAGACGACACAACACCCGCTTTCACACATGTAACTCAACATTTCATTTAGTGAAACAGAGTAATCACAAACAAGACTAGATACCAACCTTAAAACTTGCGGAACGTTGACAGTAAACGCGATATTCGATAACCCTGTGTCAAAAACCTTTCAGTAAGTAGTGTACCTCTGTTATATGAAATGTTCATATGTTGAACATGATCTATCATATTGGAACATTTGTGAGATATAAACACCATATGCAGGCGATTGAGGAAAATTACTACTTAAATGTGGAAAATTTACGATTGGCCCATCGCGTTTGTCATATAGTATTATACCAATAGTTAGAAGTGTAAGATTCGAGCTGAAAAGATTAAGGTAGTTTTATGCGTACAATAAGATTGCTAAAACAAATCTGGTGAAGATTGGACGGCCCCCGGATGTTTACCTGTAAGGCAATCACTGGCTGAACTGAATCCAGGAGGACAGGTACATGTGTAGGAAGAAGAGCTGACCTTGTTGCACGTGCCGCTGTTATAGCATGGAAGGCTCAAACATGGATCATCTGGGGGGAAAACAGAACAATAAAGATTTTATAAAGTGTCACCTGAGATTCTATTTCCTTGAGTATCTAGAATTTATTTTCTAACTATAGCAAATATCATAAACAATATAATAAAATAATACATTGTATATCCATTCTACATTTTTCTTGGAGCAAAAATGTTCTTTATACATAAACCAATTGCTCTCCAAACCCACGTCGTTTGGCTAGTTATTAACCAATGGAAACCGTTCTTGGTCTGAAGTATCCACATTTACTCCATACTCAAGCTCTGCCAACTTTTTGTCACCTTAAGATGAATACACATAACTTATGTGGCAACTGGAGATTTTTGTATATATATTCCATACATGTGTAATAATGATGAGGATTGCTGCTCATTTGATGATTTACAAAAAGTAAGTTTGAGAATTTGAGAATATTAACAATTTTAGTACCATGCTCAATGTTATTTTCAAGTTTAATGGGAAAATGTTTTATTCTGGCCCAATATGTTTGATATCTATGAACACATAGATTTTTACAATATAGTCAGAATTATTTTTTAAAAAAAGATGAGCTTGAGAACTAAGTAAATTTGATGACTCCGAGCCATGACTTCAAGCCTAATATATCTTTATAAGTTCCCCATTTGGATCGACGAATGTTTCCAATTGGCTTAAAAAGACTTCAAATTTAAATAAATTTAATAGTTAAGGACAGCATTTTCAAAAGTTACTTGAACTGGTGTTTGAAAAGTCTTTATTTATTTCAATTTATTTTACCTCTCAAATGAGAGATGACGAAAAACATTATTGTCCTGTTTCAAATCTTGAAATGTTTATAGTTACTGTTTTACATATAAGTAAGACTATAAAACTATCTATTTCAATTTATTTACCCCATGAAAAAAGAAATGATGAATTGTTTTCATATGTTAATAAACATTATTGTATATTTTTTTTCAAATTATTGTAGAAATAGATATCCTCTTTGTCAAACCTAAGGGGTGGCCACTAGTGCCCATTTGAAAATGGCCTCCAGGTGCTTCTTATTTGAATTGAGAAAAAATTAGGCTGCTTATGGTCTACAGCTGACACAAATTTACAATAAAAAAATAAACAAACTGAGAAGAAAATATCAGAAAAACAATGTGGTTATCTGATTACAATTTATCCTCAATAAAAAAAAAACAATTATAATTATTGTTGTTGTTGCTGTGGTTGTTGTTGTTGTTACTGATGTTGTTGATGATGATGTTATTATTGTTGTTGAAGTTGTTGCTGCTGTTGTTGTTGCTGTCATTATTATTATTATTATTATTATTATTATTATTGTTGTTGTTGTTGTTGTTGTTGTTGTTGTTATACATATTATAATTATCAATATTATTGTTATATAGATGCTTTACCTGCACTGCAGCCTAGAACATAGTGAGCTGGACATGGCGTACTAAGATAACATGTCTGACCGGAAGTACACGGATTTGACGCGGAACAATAATACTCCCTGCTATCCTCATTATCCGCCTGAAATTTGACAATAGTTGTATACGATGATCCGGAAACCTGATATTTCCAGGAAATAAAACAGTTAAAGTCAAAGGTTCTTTGTTATGTATAAGTATTTACTTATTGGGTTATACCATTGATAAATATCGATGTACCATGCTAAATTAATTGTCACATTTTTACAAAACATAAAGTTTATTAATTAAATGATATCAAATTTGACAGGTTAGTTTACGGTACACAGAATTAGAAAAACTGTGATTCAGGAAATCAAAATAATTCAAAACGCTTACCTTTAGATCCCTTTTGGGCGGAAATTGGCAGTATCGGTGTTGATTTTTCAAAAGTTTACCTGTAGACCACTTTTGGGGAAAATATTCTGTATCGATAATGATTTTTGACAGAACCCGGATGTTCCACTTTATCTTGTTAGACATATTATTAAATGTGTATGAGTATGTACATAATCGTGCAATGTAAGAATGCTTATAACGTCTCCCCTGTACCTACAGCTATGTGTATGAGTATGTACATAATCGTGCAATATAAGAATGCTTCTAAAGTATCCCTGTATCAACAAGTATGTGCATGAGTATGTAAATAATCGTGCAATGTAAGAATGCTTATAAAGTATCCCCTATACCTACAAGTATGAGTATGAGTATGTAAATAATCGTGCAATGTAAGAATGCTTATAGAGGTTTCCCTGTACCTACAAGTATGTGTACGAGTATTTAAATAATCGTGCAATGTCAGAATACTTATAAAGGTTTCCCTGTACCTACAAGAATATATATGAGTATGAATACCATTGTGCAATATAAGCATGCTTATAAAGTCTCCCCTGTGCCTTCATGAGTATGTACATGATCTTGGAATGTAAGAATGCTTATAAAGTCTCCCTGTATCCACAAGTATGTGCATGAGTATGTAAATAATCGTACTATTTAAGAATGCTTTTAAAATATCCTGGTACCTACAAGTATGTGTATGAGTATGTACATGAGAGTGCAATGTAAGAATGCTTATAAAGTCTCCTCTGCATATACAGAACTTGGCATTTTTTCAAATTTCAAATTTATTTTTCACATAGACAAAGATGTTAATATTGACATAATTAAGAAGAAAACGCGATCATTATAAAAAGATACAAACTGAGGTGCTATTGACGTTTATATATATATATATATATATATATATATATATATATATATATATATATATATATAAATTATACATGTATATATATATATATATTCTGAAAATTATGTCTACGTGAAAAATTGATTTGATTTATTGATAAAATTGCCAAGTTCTGTATATACAATGTATATATATATATATATATATATATATATATAGAGAGAGAGAGAGAGAGAGAGAGAGAGAGAGAGAGAGAGAGAAAGAGAGAGATAAAGATATATCATAGATACCAAAGTATTGTAATTGCAAGCAAGGTAATTACACCAACCGTATAATTTGCGAATGTTGACATAAAACGCAATTCCTTGTGACAACAACAACCCCTGTGTATGAAATGTTAACATGTCCTGCTCAATCGGATCATCTGCGCTATATAAACACCATATTCAGGCGTAAAGTGGAAATTACTATTGAAAGCTGATGATAGGAAAGCCGAAACCTACACGTTCGATGTCCACAAGGGAAACATATGTGCTTGATTCTGTGTAAACAATCAAAACGAAACGTTCAGCAAAAATTACATTTGGACTTGACACAGGACAGTCTGTTAAATAGCACGTTAACTGTTCTAGGTTGACATCTTACCATACATGTAGGTTTGTTTGCTTCACAATATGGTTCGTCTGTGTTACATCGAGAACTCCTTTTCGTCCGCAGGAACGAATATGCGTTGTGTTTAGAGATAGAAAAGGTATTGGGTGATAGTTCTAAATGATGCCCGGCATGACCATGTAAACCTATAAAATAAATTAAACGGCTCTTAATTTTAATTTGTGCAGAATATTTGTAAGTATATAACGAACAGAAAATTAGGAAGTCCATAAAGAACATATCAACATAGTGAATATTGGATAAAACAAACCGCTGGAAAATATAGCGGTTAAACCAGGTGCCCTGGAGGAGTTGGCATTAGCTGCCCAAGTCAAAGCCGTCGTGATTTCCCAGTCAAATTCACATAAAAATGAATTATAATTACAGTCGGTATATACGCTTTATTTTACCACTTCTGAATACTCAACCTTCCAGTTACGAATTTTTGAATTTTGAATAATGTTTAACGCCACACTCAGCAATTTTTAATTAGGTGGAGGAAAAAACCCGGTTACAATGTACCCGGAAAAAGACCACCGGCCTTCGGTAAGTAAACTGGCAAACTTTATCACAAAAATCAACGGAGGTTTCAGCGGGGTTCGAACCTTCGCTGACCAGAAGGAAGAGACCCTCCAGTTAGGAAAAATATGGTTAGTTGGTTGTACTGTTGTTTAACACCCAACTCAAGAATCTTTAACTCATATGGAAACGTCACCAATTCCGGTAAAAGGCTTCAAAGTTTAGTCTATGGTCGGCACTTACGGCCATTGAGCAGTGAGGGTTCTTTTACGTGCCGACACCTACTGTGACACGGTACTCGTTTTTTACTGTTTCAGCCAAGGACAGGAATCCGACCTTCTATCGACTGGACCTCACGATCAAGAGTCGATCGCGCTACCGACTGAGCTATTCCGATTTAGGAAAACATGGTAGTTGCAAATAAAGTCATTATAGGGTTATATCATAACTGCGTATCACTAAGAGGTACATGAAGTACAAGATAAGCAATAAGCTACTCTGTTTACGTGTTCAGATACACACAAACAATTTTATAGCACTGTCTGGTGTCACCAAATTAACTCGGTACTATTTTGTTTTGACGGCAACGTTTTTTAAGACCTTTGGATACGACGAAACAGATTTTTAGCTTTTTTATTCACATAAGATAAAAAAACAAACAGATCAAGTTCATGATTTTCACCAAAAAAAATAAAACTCCCATATGGTATTAAAATAGTTTTAGTTTGTACAAAAACTATTCCATTATAACTCTGACATTTTCTTAAAATGAGAAATGCCTTTCGTAATTATTTACGATTATAAATCAGAAATGTACAAAAGTGTCCATTTTGCATCGCAGATTCGTTTTAAAATTCTTAATATGTTAAGTCATTTTTACCTTTTGGCAGAAGCAGCAAAATGACAGTAGCCATTGATGTAATGCTGTAAGACATGACGTCACGATCTGAAATGAAATTGCGGTAAAAAAAAATTTCCAGAATAACATTTTAGTATTATCGATAGAGTTTTTTCATAAAATATAAAAGAATAAAGTTCTGAAAGCACTTATTGAAAGATATAAAACATTTCAGATACCAAAGTATAAATCGTTAGGATGTCCAGGACACAGATACATTTCCGGCAAAAATGGAAAAACACGGACCTTTGGAAACCAAGAGGTGGTAGCAGGAGAAGTAAGCATCTCCTGTCGACCGGTCACATCCGCTGTGAGTCCACAGTCACTTCCAAATGAAATACGTGAGGAACGAATCCTCGTCAAAATTGGTACAAAGGCAACTCAGCATTTCACCCACTGAAACAGAGTAATCGCAAACTAACCACTCTGCCTCAGAGGCCCCACAATATCCCAGAGAATTATGTGAGTTATCGTTAACATGTAATGACATCGTAGAAAGAAGATTTATGCATGCTTTGGTAATTTTATAAAGGTACAATTTAAAGGGTATTGAGAAAAACTTTGTTTCCTCAAGTTAGAAATGCCTGTAGACTATAATACATTTAACAAAGTAGGCCGTAAAACGTATGGCTGATTACTCTGTAAGATTATATCATGTTTACAGTATGTATTATATATAGTCCCCAATGAGAAGTGTGCACGTTGTATAAATGATTTAAATCTCTACCTTCGGGTTTGTTATTACAATTCAGCACAGCAAAGTTTGAGAAAATTAGTCAGTATATGGATCTTTTTTATAAGTATTCTTTACTTCAAATTCCTTTGTTTGGTTATTTAAACTATATATACGTGTACAGTAAAATCTAACCTAGACCTAAACGAGTTTAAATTTTAGGTAATAAAATTAAAGGATACTAAAGTTACAGGGTAATCGTTCCTACTTGTCGCCATATTTACTAGTATCCAGAGAGGAATGAAACGTTTGTCCCATGAAGCTTGTTGTAATCCAAATGTGAGGAGAATAACATTTCAGTACTACATACAGTTGCAGTTCCAAATAACAAAAGGATATTGAATCGATCATTTGTTAACTATCTTTGTATACAATATATGTTAAGTTAAATCAGCTATCTAACCAATGGCTCTCAGGATCCTGTAATTGCTCACCTGGCCTAAAGGTGACAGGTAAATGCTGGAATTGATCAATAATTACTGTTGTCTATATGTAATCTTCTGACAGGGATGTACCCAATATGAGCCACTCTACAAAATATTGTTTCAAATACTTCAAGAGTTTTTCGTGAATTTAAACTAGGATCGACTCCGATGGCAAACTTGGTTAACAGGGTCAATGGATGAAAATCTAAAAAACAATAACCAGAAAACCGTTTGGAAAAGTAAATCTGTTTCCCACATTCGCTCAGAGTAAGTACTTCAACAAATGAAAGTTGCATTCCCCGTTGGGCAATATCTTAGCTGACGGATTGGCAAAAAAGTAACAACATTTGCCATGTTTGGTTACAAACCATTCAGTGGTTCTCTAGATAAAGATTTTTGTATGTATGCATTTACGCTTAAGTTCCTGTTGGAATCCATCTTGGGTGATGGACTGGTACCAAATTTAAACCAGTTGTTCGGTACCTTGTAAGAAATAATCATGTCATGTTTGGTTTCAACCCTTTTCTGTTTTCTTTGCCTTTAAAATTCCAATACCATTTTTTATTATACACCATGTAGCAAAATTAATGTTGCAGAATACAGTTTGACAATAGAGAATATTAAAGTTGTCACTTATCAATATGGTATTATTACAAATGAACATATATTTCAGAAGTGATTGAAATAATCGGTCACTGTTAGGTCAACAAAAAGGTAAAGTGTCACCAACAAATGCCTCCTAATAACATTTTGTTGTTAGATTGTAAAAAGAAAAAAGGCTGCCATTCCAAATTCCCGATGGTTTGATGACTTCTTATGATACCGAAGATAAATGTCATACTATCTCTAAATCATGTAAATAACTTATTTATCGTATTCTAAAGGATTTGTAGTTTCTAACATTCAATAGTACTTATTTCATTATACTTTAAATATGAAAAATTTTAAACGCTGCATCACAGGTAACCGTAAAGCTAGTATTTGGCGAATGAACACTCTTTGACACACTTTTATAACAAATATTGAAATGTCTTTAAAATCACAAAAAAGACTATTCTATTATAAATCATGTAGAAAAATTAATGTTGAAGAATGAATTTTGACAATAGAGAATAATTTACCTTTACTTAGCAGTTTGGAATGTGTCTTGTCAGTGTTCACTTTCTAACTAACTCCAACTCTTGATCTCCAGAATTATAAAGCAGGAAATTCCCAACCTTAAGTTTCGTGTAATTATTTTTACATTCATTTAAGTTCCGGTATCAATATTAATTAAAAGTAATTCTTGTGTTACATCAATGAAAATATATGATGGCATGTAGTTTCAAGTTTCGCCAGTTAAGACATTTAAATTTCAACTAACAATTCGTATAATGGAAAGACGTTTGTCGAATAATGGCCTTTACATATAATTATCATTTAAACGTGTACCGTATATCGGAAAATTCGAGGGGAATTTTTTATCAAAACTCCGGAGTATTTATTACCGTGTTTCATTGGGTGTCATTATTACCTATGAAGCCTAAGAGTATTTGAAAATTGGAACGGTGCATGTACGTTTGATAATTATCCGTCTTGGACCATATCAATCAAGAATGCGAGTCTGAAATTATGTGGATAATGTTATTTCTTTGTTTTGTTGTTTTACGCCCAGCAAAGAATTTTTCAATTATACGGAGATGTCAACACCTTAAGGTGTAGTGCCACATATTTTGACCTGTGCTATGGGCTGGTGTCAATGCTGCAGTTTTTTTATATATTTTTTTTTTTTTTTTTTTTTTTACAGACTTTCCATTATACCAAGCCATTGGCAGAGGAAAAGTCACTAACATTTGTAAGTGTTAGGTATGAATGGAAACTGGATCATCCTACTAACCAATCGAACACTCTCCCGTAAAGCACGGCAAGCAGAATTTGTTCTTTAAAGGGCCACTAGCTGTGTTTACCCCAAAATATTATTTCGATTATTTTCTAATTTTACTACTTTCACTTGATGTACAATAGAAAATAAGAGCTATACACAGGCACAGGCATCTTATATTCCTATATATTTTGTGAAAATAAGGTCAGACCCAGTGTGGTATTCATATACAAATAGTAAGGGTAAGTTATTCAATTTGCAAGTGAAGAAGTGCCAAACCCGAGTTTCTGAAGCAATTTTCACAAAATATGTATAAGAATTGAAGAATTTTATGCCTGTGTGTATCATTTTTTGTTATTGTATATCAATCTAAGTAGTTAAACAGGGGAAACAAAATTTTGGAAAAAAACCCACAGCTAATGCCCCTTTATTTTCTAGTTACGCTAGAGTACGTTGTAAAACATCAACATATATTAATATGGAATTGAGCCGGCCTGGGTCAGTCGGTAGCGCGCTCGACTCTTGATCGTGAGGTCGTTAGTTCGAGTCCAGCCGACGACAGGTTGGTTTCCTGTCCTGCGGATGAGACAGTAAAAACCGAGGTCCAGTGTCACAGTATGTGTCGGCACGTTAAAGAACCCTCACAGCTCAATGACCATAAGTGCCGAGCATAGGCCAAAATTTGAAGCCCTTCTCCGGCATTTGGTGACGTCTCCATATGAGTCAAAGATTCTTGAGTGGGACGTTATACAACAATAAACAAACAAACAATATGGAATTAAACACACAACTCAATTCCGATTCGAACGTTTTAAAGGCTCCTCCACACGGTTCGTTTTCCCCAATTTTACGCGATAATGATGTCATCGTTCCCAGAAGAGCAAAATTTATGCTTTGATATGGAAGTCGCTGTTGAAGGTGGTGATCTCACTAAAATAGGTGTTTATAATAATCTGGGACGTAACATCATTAAAAAAATCGAGGTGAAGCTCTCAGGACACACCGTTCAAACCCTCGACGATGCTGATAAATTCTTCGTCTATAACGATCTTTGGAAAGTAGAACGACGTAATATGGTCTATCAGGGAATACAGAATAAAGATCTAAATATGGTAAGAGCAAAACCCTCCAGCTATAAAATACCTCTCGACACAAACGAAGACTACGAAATTGTTGCGGCGTTCAGGAATCGTTTTTGCATTCCCTTGGATTTCGAAATCTTGGAGACAAGCGAACCATTTTATCAAGCAGGATTACAAGATAGATTGGAATACATGCTAACATTTAAACGATGCCAAACACGTCGTCTCGACAGACCCCAGTGATGCTGATAAAGCGATAAGTTATAAGGCGAACCAACATCGCTTTGGAATTCGAAAAAATTACTGATGCCACTCTCGCTCGCAGCATCAGACAAAGATATAATGGAGACCACGCTTATTACTTCAACCAAATATTACGATATCGCAAAACGACGATGAGTAAATCAGATGGCATCCTCAATTATCAAATTAACACCCCAGCGCGATCTCTCTCAGGCATTCTGTTTCTCTTCAAAGATATTTCTAAAAACAATCCTGAAAAATTTTATAATCCTAGAATCACCAAAGTGGAAACAACCATCGAGGGACAACCAAACCAACTCTTCTCAGCTGGAATGAGACCATATCACCAATTTGAAGAAATTAAAAAGTTTTTCTCAGCTTCCCTAAATCGCGAAAAACGCTACAGAATTAATAGCCAAAGAACTCATGTTAAGCGAAATAACTTTAGGGAAAATACCTCAAAAACCATTACGCTCTCTGGTTAGATTTACGAACTACACCAGAAAATCATCTCCACGGATCAGGTCGTAAGCTTCAAAACATTAGTGAAGGTGTTTCCGTCAGAATCGAGAGAACTCCAGAAACTGATACTGATCCCTTGGATGTTTACATTTTTGTAGTAAAAGATGGGCAGATTAACATGTCAAACGGTCGTTTCGCGAGCGTTATATCTTAAAAAATTAAAGTCATATAAAAAATGTACATTCGACAACCTCATTCCGCTATGATTGTGGGCGCCATAGGTTGCGGGAAGACTGAGTTTGTTCTAGATCTATTAGAAGACGAATACAAAGATTTCTTCGAACACATTGTGATCCTGTGTCCTTCGATCGATTTCAACAAAGCTTACAGATCGAGAAAATGGATTGGGGATGATGTCAAACACCCAAAAGACAAACGCGTTGTCATCGTTAACCCAGTGTCAAAAACAGGAGAAGAAAGATTGCAGGACTTGTTAAGACTCTTTTATGACAAATATAAAGGAACATCTACGTTGTACATCATAGATGACTGTTCAGCTACGAGACAAATAAAAAAGAAAGCTGATGCTCTGTCCATGTTAGCATTTTCGGGAAGACATGCCAATCAATCTGTGTGGATATTAACGCAGAGATATATAGTAGTGCGTCCAAAGATTTTCGTACACAAATCAAATGGGTTGCACTATTCTTCACTAAGGACAAGTTTAGTTACAATGAATGCTTAGATGAGAATGATGTTGTTCCAGACGAGGAGAAAAGATATCTCAAACATGAATTATCGCAGCGCAAACACTCTAAACTAATCTTACGAACAGAACAACCTACTGGATACAAGTTTATACAATAATTTATATTTTTGTAAATATAAATTAATACATTGGTTTCTTTTACTGTTTTTCTAATAATGATATCATTTCTAGTAATTTTAATATAATTTCATAGTTACCAGACTTATATAAATTATCCCACATCTCATATTCATTTTCCCATTAATCATGCGCCTTAGCATCAAAACTAAGTTCGTAGTCGTAGCCCAACATTTTGTGTAACTTCCGTCTGACAATTTCTCTCGCCTCTTCTTTACTTTTAGCCCAACGTTCTTCATAATATAGATCCTTCAAACTCTTCCTCAATAAAAACAAAATCCGCAAAAAGCTCAATCTCTTCAGCCGTCTTATTAAATATATAAATAGGTGCGAATGCTAAAATACCCCAAGCATTACAAAACGGTATGTTGTCATCAAATGGATCAACAACGCAACTTTTCCTTCCCATCGAATCAGGACTTTTTAATGATTTTAAAAAAAGAGATCTTTTTTCTTTACGTGTGGGGAAAATATAATAATTTTTAGTGATGGTACTCCGTAAAATTTTAATTTTTTTCACATCAAATTCCACCTCCTTACTATAGATTTTACTATGTTCATTGTCAAGAAATTCTTCAATCTGTTTAATAACTTGCACAAATTTTCCATGCTTCTTTGCATAATTCTCATCGTAACACCATAAAACCAACTACCTCTACCCCCCGCTATTAAGAGGGGAGTCAGTAATCTAAGAGACTGGCCATCATAAAATATATTATAAAACACTGATTTAGTTTCTTCGAGGGTTAACTTCTTTTGGTCGAATTGATCAAAATTGGTCAATTTTTATATTATACCGTTGGGCACCAGTAAGGCGAAACAAATTGAAACGACTCATACGGCATTTACCTGGTGATCACCGGAGCGTGACTATGTTATATATATATATATCATCGGCTATATATAACTGCAATTCCTGGAAATCTAGGTACGTTTCGTTTCTCGGAAAAAGGTGGGCTGAAGTGCCTACCATATACTACTCACAACTCAATTCCGATTCGAACGTTTTAAAGGCTCCTCCACATAGAAAACAGCAGCCGGACTGACATACATAGTAAAGAGGTAAACCTGGTGTACATAGCAAATTTGATACTCCGCTTGGTCATAAATACATTTAAACTGCCGGGGCGGAATCTTGTGAACCCCTGGACGAGTTAGGTATCAAAGCAGAACATTAACACTGGCAGCAAGATTATACTTGTCATCAGACGAGTATCCAGTGAGGACTAAAACGTTTTTTCTCTGTGAGGCCTGTCATAACTGAAAAGTGAATAAGGCCATTACTATGGTAACCAAACGGTTACTTTGCCCCGTTATATCGATTGGACTATGCCATATATAGTAACATGTAACACCTCAAGAATCTTCTTTAATATACTTGTCTGTGCAATTGGTTTAGAATCAAAGTTGTGTTGGACAAATTACTTAACTTAGATTACCAATGACATGGTATATGAATTTACATATACCATTTCAGTAAGAAAACGGTTTTTTAAGGATGTAAAAAAATAAATCTTATTTCTGATCTAAAATTGTTGAATACTGAAAAACAAGGAATACAAATAGTCTTATGACATGAACAACAGATATACTGTGACATTTTCTGTTGTTAGAATGTTTTAGTTTACATATCAGAAACCTTTAATATAAATTATCTGGACTTTCGAAGGTTCCGTCATTCTTGAGCCTTTTCACGTGAGAAATATAATACTGAGAGCCTAGACATTGGTGAAGACAATTTGTAATTACAAACCCCACACGACTGGCATTGATATCAACTGCTTTACCAAATGTGGTTTAAATTTGAGAAAATAAACTCCAGTTATTGACGGAAACCAACATGTGACAAAGTTTACCACACAAACAAAGAGATCAAAACAGTGCATCATTCCTAAGAGCGACATGCCTTGGCACAACGTATGAATTGTGACATCTGACATCTTTGATCTCAATGCATAAAAAACAAGATAATACTGAGGAGCAAGTAATCTTATATTTTAATGTTTTACTTACAAATTATAAATTAGATTAACCTATTTATTTCATGGCATTCAATTCATCTGTATTTTAGTGATAAAACAGTAGGTATAATAATAGATCCTACAGCACAGACAGTCTGTAACTCGAAATGTTCAACAATCAGGCGACCAATTCATAACGAAAATACGGCAACTGTAGAGAATTGTGTTAAAATGAAGAAGAAACAATGATATTGGACCTATGACCTTACTTAAGTTGTATTTTACCATCACGACACAATATGAGTACCCAAGGTATGATATGTAATATCTTACTTAGGCAAGTCGTGACACGTACAATGTATAATTGATATCATAATGACACATAGTCATACAGTGTCGGCTCTGATACACAAAAGTACTGGTACTGATACGATGTAATACAACATAGTAATTCTTGTCATAAAGGCTCAAAGTACAAACATGATCAAGTAACATGATTCTCATATTTAGTAAACAATTCATTTCACAAAGCAATCTTTTACGTAATTTTTTTTTGTAAAATTATAACTGTATACAGATAGATGTAATTCAAGTGACGTGAAATAAATTGATCTGACGTAAATGATAAATACCAAGGGCTGATTGCAATACGCAATGTCACATTGCACATAGTTGGATACAGAAATTTCGCCGGAGCTATTTTTCTAAATGGCATTCATGTCATCCAAAATATTTGATGGCGTCGTTAAAGTGGAATGAATTTTAAATCTGTGTATAGATATAGATAAATACGGGGCATGTAATAAAAACAAAACCACACAAATGTTTCTATCCATATCATCAGACTGCAATTGATCGTTGTAGCAGATGGATTCAGCTCGTGTACGCTCTCGTTGAATCCTTCCGCTACAATGATCTTGTGCAGTCTGATGATACGGATAGAAACATGTGTAGTTTTGTCTATATATATAGGTGTGTGGAGTGGATAAGGAAACCTCTAACTGAGTGGTAAGAAAATGATTATCCAATCCAAGGTTTCCGGAGGATTGGACTTTCACATTCGTACCAAGCGGATCCCTTACAACTCACACACACACGTTTGATTATTTTTCTCCCATGATTCAAACATTTGTTCATGTCTCATAATCACCTAGCAACACAACTCAAGGATAACAAAATGACCTATCAAAATCACCTGTGATTGAGGACTGCTTACACAATGTCCTATTTTCAATTATTTTTTACCGTATATTTTAAGGCGGACTACTCTTGAGCAACAGATCATGCATAGCCCGCATTGACCTAAAATCCTTCTACTAAAAAAAATGTCAGCTAGCCCACATCTCTAGATTACCCACATCGCTAGATTATCCGCAGGTAACACACAGAGCCATATAAAATTTATTCACATCGACTATGAGGAAAATAAGGCTTGGACAAATAAATGATAATTATTGTGATGTTTATAAATTGTTTATTTTCTTGTCAAATGTTGTTGTGTTTTATAGTATTTAACTTAAAACAAAGAAAAAAGGAGATCCAGTTAGCCTGCAACAACAAATAGCTCGCAAGACCAAATTTTCCTTGAAAAAAAAAACTTATAACCTGCAGGCGATAAGCAGGGAATTACGGTGCATAATAAATATGTGTTAACTAACAATATCTAAACTACATATACCAAAAAGACAATAACACGAATAAACAAATGATGAAAATCAAACAAACAGATTCTGTAAAATACAGAGGTGGGAACAGGTGTTATGGAGGTGCGACTGTCAATCTATGAATATGAATTGTATCTTTAGCTTAAAAAAGAAACATCATGATTGGTTCGCTGACATCTTGTAGAAGACATCTTTATCAACTGTTTTACAGTAACGTGATATATGACTAAGTGATTCATATAACTGAATCCATGACCTTGAGCTATAAATAAACTATTAACTGGCCTTGACTTACATGTAAGTATCATTTGACAAACAAGTAAGGCATTATTTAAAAAATCATTTAACATTTAAATACAAATTTATGTTTTAAATTGGAACAAAACAATTAAAACCAGGTTAACATCAAAACTGAAAAACTATATATACATGTGTGTATATAAATCTATACAAACACATAATTGGGCACAAAAGTTCGTTGATGAAAAGCAAGTATTATTTGTAAGTGTAAGCCATTGGTATGCACACATTATACCACCATTTGTATATGGATATTTCTCATGACAATATTTGGTTTGTTTTGTTTTTAATAGTGTTTTACAAATAACGACAATTTTTCAGTTCTATGGTGATGGCCAGTTTTTTATGGTAGAGAAACCAAGTTACTATGTACATGGGAAGAGACCATTGGCCTTGCACAAGTAAACTGGCAACTTTCTAAATAAAAAACAACTTAGGTTCCATCAGGGGTTGACCCCTTGCTGACCAGAAGTGAGAGACTTCATGGTTCAATGCACTAGGCTCTAACCACTCGGCCAGAGGCCCTGACGAAATTTTTTTTATGGCATCTAACTTACTCAAATGGCTTGGGGCAAGTAAGATTCAAATAATACAAAGCTAAGGCATAATTGAACTTTAATTGTATCATACTATTTCTGACAATTATAGGAAATCAACTGATAGCAAAGTATGCGAGGCATACATCATTCATACAACCATGCAAATTATTAATTTGTTGACATGTCGGTTTTGTAAATAATATATCTTACCCAAAAGGGTAGATAGAAACTATGAACAAATATTCTAGAAAATGGCATTACATACAAGTACGATGGTAACTTAACAGACTAGCAAATTCGTTTAGTCCAATACAAGGAAAACTTAAAGAAAATCTGTCATATTTTTGTTTTTAAATACCTGAAATTAGCTGTTCATATTTTACCAGACACACAGTCTATGATACAGAAGTCTCAACTTCATTCAAACATACCATAATATAAGAAACTTTATCCTCTGGGGATGCCTTTGCCATTATTACACTTACCATTTTGGGGATAAATATGGGATAAATCGTTCAGGAAAGTTGCAACCATAGCATTACAATGGCTATCAAAATTCAGTATCAAGTATCACAAGGTAATAAAACCAAAATCAAAATAATTTTAAGTAAAATTTATTATTTTTCTAACTCTGACCACTTGTAATCTAAATTACTCTCCAAATGAAACTGTGGAATTCTGCAATCAAATGTTGTCCCGTTTTTCCTTTCCATTCTGAATCTGCCCCTGCAAAAAAAAATACTAGATGGAATAAGAATTTACAATTGATATAAACATTTACAGTTCATATATACCAACACCTTTTGTTTTACTGAATTTTGGCAGTGTAACGGGTTTGGCAATATATCGAGGTTTACTACTTTCTAGGTGTGGTCATTTTCATAATGACTTGCCTTTAATCCCTGTTGTATATCATATCCTGTTTACAACTCACTATCGTAAATTTGGATATATGTGTTTATTGTTTAAGTTTGTTCAATTTGGCCACCATATTAAAATGGCAAAACTTAAACCGTCAAAAATATGTAGCAGTACATGTTTGACGACCAGAAACTCTAGATCTATTTCTTATGCTAACTTTCATCATTGTTTGAAATAACTCTTTGAAAGGCAAGTAATACAAAGGCTTTAAGTTTATATATTTCATCAACTCATAATTAGTTCTTGATGTGTGATAATTGCTGTGTAAACACATGATGTGTTGATTTTTTTCAACTTTCACCAAAGCAAGATTTGAAAATTGTGACACTCATAAGCTGGTCCCCGTCTGACTTCTACACTTTGTTCATACATCCGGATGCCAGTTTATGACACTCGATATTCGAGTTATCTCCCCTTGCAGTAAAAGTATGAAGTTAACAAACTAACGTTGGCTAACAGTTTTACCTGTTTTTTCATCTGGTCTAGCGATATGTTTGAGGGATTAAACATGTAAAAATGACCATTTGTACCGGAGAATTGGCGGTGGATGGCAGTATGCCGGTTTTGGCATTACAACGAGGGAATTATATGGTAGGAAATCCATTCCTCAAAAAATAGTGGCATTACGCGGGTTTGGCATTATAACAGAGGGGGATATAACGGGGGTGAACTGTATATATAATAATATATCCAATCAACTCCACTTATAACGAAATGGAAAGAAGACAGATTTAAACCTTGTAATAGCTGAATTTCATTATTTCAATTTATTTACAATAATATAAGAAATCCAAATGGAATAGATATAATCTTGTTGTAACCGATATTTTGTTACATATGGTTTCATTATAAGTGGAGTTAACTCCGTGTGTATATATATCACCAAAAATAATCAACTTGATTATGTATAGTGGAACCTTGATTAGATGAGTATAACATGAGGTTCCATGATACTGTATTAAACCTGAAATATTCTGTTTCCAAGGTACCAGTGAGTCCAAAAAGAGGTTTCATGCTGATGTATTGAACTTGTAACCTTCCACTCTTATGTTGTAACATTGAGTCCCTCCTACAATCATGTTGTGTCATTGAGTCCCTCCCACTCTCATGTTATATCACTGAGTCCCTCCCACTCTGATGTTGTATCATTAAATCCCTCCCACTCTCATTTTGTATCATCGAGTCCCCCATTCATATGTTGTATCATTGAGTCCAACACTTCCAACTCTAATGTTGTATCATTGAGTCCCTCCCACTCTGATGTTGTATCATTAAATTCTTCCCACTCTCATGTTGTATCATTGAGTCTATCCATCTCTCAAGTTGTATCATTGAGTCCCTCTACTATCATGTTGTATTACTGTGTCCCTCCCACTTTCATTTTTGTATCAGTGAGTCCATCCTACTCTCATGTTATATCATTGAGTTCCTTCCACTCTCATGGTGTACCATTTAACTCATTACCTCCCACTCTTATGTTGTATCATTGAGCTCTTCCCACTCTCATGCTGTATCATTGAGTCCCACTCACAATTTATATCACTGAGTCCCTCTCACTCTCATTTTGCATCACCTAGTCCCTCCCACTATCATATTGTTTCATTGAGTCCCTCGGACTCTCATGTTGTATCATGGAGTCCCTCCCACCCTCAAATTGTATCATTAAATCCCTCCCACTTTCAAGTGGTATCAATGAGTCCATCCTACTCTCATGTTGTATCATTGAGTCCCTCCCACTATCACGTTGTATCGAGTCCCTCATACTCTCATGTTGTATCCTCAAGTCCCTCCCACCTTTATGTTGTATCAGTGAGACCATCAAGAGATTCATTGCTGATATGTTAATGTAGTTCTAACCACATAAAGTCACTCAGGTATACTCACAAAAATAGCCACACTGATACAGAACTAACCATAAATAGACATAGTGACAAGCTCACATTTAGTCAGTTAAATGTACTAATCACATATAGCCACTCTGATACAGAATTACAACTAATAGCCACTCTAATGTACTCACAGCCAGTCAATTAACAATACTATAAACAAGTAGCAACTCTAATTGTAGCACTTACCACATATAGCAACTCTAAATGTAGCACTTACCATATATAGCCGCTCTGATACAGAATTACGACTTATAGCTACTCTGATGTACTAACAGTTAGTCAATTAACAATACCATAAACAAGTAACCACTATAAATGTTAGCACATACCAAATATAGCAACTCTAAATGTAGCACTTACCATATATAGCCGCTCTGATACAGAATTATGACTTATAGCTACTCTGATGTACTAACAGTTAGTCAATTAACAATACCATAAACAAGTGACCACTCTAAATGTTAGCACATACCACATATAGCAACTCTAAATGTAGCACTTACCATATATAGCCGCTCTGATACAGAATTACAACTTATAGCCACTCTGATGTACTCACAGTCAGTCAATTAACAATACCATAAACAAGTGACCACTATAAATGTTAACACATACCACATATAACAACTCTAAATGTAGCACTTACCATATATAGCCGCTCTGATACAGAATTACGACTTATAGCTACTCTGATGTACTAACAGTTAGTCAATTAACAATACTATAAACAAGTAGCAACTCTAATTGTAGCACTTACCACATATAGCAACTCTAAATGTAGCACTTACCATATATAGCCGCTCTGATACAGAATTACGACTTATAGCTACTCTGATGTACTAACAGTTAGTCAATTAACAATACCATAAACAAGTGACCACTATAAATGTTAACACATACCACATATAACAACTCTAAATGTAGCACTTACCATATATAGCCGCTCTGATACAGAATTACAACTTATAGCCACTCTGATGTACTCACAGTCAGTCAATTAACAATACCATAAACAAGTGACCACTATAAATGTTAACACATACCACATATAACAACTCTAAATGTAGCACTTACCATATATAGCCGCTCTGATACAGAATTACGACTTATAGCTACTCTGATGTACTAACAGTTAGTCAATTAACAATACTATAAACAAGTAACCACTATAAATGTTAGCACTTACCACATATAACCACTCTGAGCTTGCAATGATACATGGCTACTGTACTGATATGTCTTCTGATCTTTGGATAATATTGGTTGCTGAAAATAAATAATTTGAAAACAGAGATGTTTGAACCAGTGATATATATATGTGTGGATGCTAACACATTTCAACATACTGTACAGTGGGAAAATAACTTGCGGTATTTATAGTCGCTATATTCACAGTGTTGATACATCTGTGTTGATAAATTTAAGAAACTGTGAATAAGTTATTGATATAAAATAGTCATTAT
This sequence comes from Atrina japonica, assembly GCA_030159075.1. Lineage (NCBI taxonomy): Eukaryota > Metazoa > Mollusca > Bivalvia > Pterioida > Pinnidae > Atrina > Atrina japonica. Next base: position 469,698 of record BROG01000350.1, on the reverse strand, counting down.
ATATATTTGTAGAGCCTAAAAACAGTTTACCAAAATATTTAAAAACAAAACAGGAAACTACAAATATTACAGTAATATTCAAAGTCCAAATGTACAGATGACTATTATCGATACTCACTTTTCCTACAACACCATTTCCCCTCACTTCTTCTATCGTTCCTCCGAGACTAAAAATATACCAGTGTCGATCTCTAAGCTGGACCTGCTCATCACCAAGATTTTCTAATCGAACACAATATCGCCACTATAAGAAATTTTGCAAACAAATTAGTCAAACTTACAGAAGCTCAATCATGGAAATAGTTGACAAGTTTGTTTTTATATTCTTACAGAAGACACAATCACCTTTTAGTTAATTTGATCAATTATGAAAAATAAACTTTCAACATTTTATCTCAAAATTTTCAAACCCTGAATTCAACTTCAAAACTTTTCAACTGTAAGAACACTAAATACAATGTAATCTCATTATCTCAAAGATATCAGAAATTCTAGAAACAGAAATTTTCAATTCACTTTTTTTGTTCTTGTTGGACAGGCTACTGTTAAATTTAAATTGGTTTTTAATGGATTTTAATACCTCCTAAAATCTGGGTCCAGAGTCCAAAAAATTTGGAAAATATACAATGTTTTTACTACGACTTCTCTAATTTGGGACATTTGCCTGAAAATACTTTATTCTTTAAATTGAAATTCTAAGTTAGGAATTTTTGCATAGATTTGGGGAAAATAAAAGATCTGTTATTGCACTGGGAATAAGTCCTGTAACCAGACCCAAAACTGGTCCTGGATAATCCCTGTGTTTGATTCATCCGTGTTTTATGGCTAAATCAACATTTCTTTAGTCAGTTTCCCACAAATTAAACAAGTATCAGATCAAATTGATCTCAATAATGGCAAATAACCTGAATGTTCAAATTACTGAACAAGTGTAGGCTAACCTTTATATGCTTAAGAAATGAATAAGCTCAGATACAAAAATAAATCTAACTCACCATGTACAAATCACTTTGTTCTGACGGCTGAAATAAAAAATTCAGTTGGATCTCGTTAGTTGTACCATAAATCATCAGTAGGCCTACATTGTACACGGATTATTGATACGCTAGAATTATATACAAGTTTACCTATACATTGTTTCCTTTAAATTTCAAACTGGTCTCAAACTGTACTAAAAAAACAATATAGATGAATTGTGACTAAGTGACTAACTTTAGAGTGCACCCCAAATGCTATATACAACTTTTCAAAAATTGTTTGTTTATGATGCATAAATGCATTTGTTGAAAATTTGAAGTAGATCCGATGTCTCGTTCCCGAGATATTTAGCAAAAAGTAACTGAAACCCGTTTGCACACCTTTAAAATTCTCGCGAACAGCTTTAAGTCTGCTACGTCATCAAAGGAAGAGGTCCGGCACTATAGGGTGTGAAAGCCATTACATTACAATATTATGAGTGTAGCGAGATAACATATCAGTGCATAATTTAAAACAGTCGGTTAATAGGTGCAGTGTAGCAAGGTACGGAAATACATCTACACAGGTCTCGTTGTTCACAAATTTCCAAAAGATAAAAATATAACTTAAAGACAGATGAGGACTAGATTCGCAAAATTATTACCTGCTGATTTTCAAATATGTCCGGTTTGAGATGTAGCTTATGAATTGGCATGTTTAAACACCTAACAGTGGATTATAGCATCTCCTAACACATTATTTTAAAAACAAATGTACCGAATAAAGTAAATAACTAAATAGATAAATAAATAAATAGAAAAATAAATAAATAGATAAATAAATTAATTAATAAATTAATAGATTAATTTATAAATCACCAAACAGTATCTTTTCTTCCTGAATTTCCTTATTTTAGGTTAAAAATGTATTTTATTTAGTTTACTATAACATTTCTATCCTGATTTTTTAAATTATATTTAATACAATTCAAAAAAATTAAAAGATTAAGAAATACCACACATTAAAAATATATGTGTTATTGTTAGTAAGTCTGAGATTCATAACAATGCAGGTTTTGACATATCACTAATTTATTGCAGATTTGACTGACCATTGATATGGCAATGAATGGTTTGAATTTTAGGTGACTTATTTTCTTGGGGTTTTTTTTTTTTTTTTTTTTTTTTTTTTTTTTTTTAATATTTTTAGTTATCAATATCATGAATTAATCTTCAATACACTTTTGTAAAAATATTGATACCTTTGTCAAATGCATGCAAAAGAATTGTCACATATCTATTTTAACATACGCCCGTTCGGAAGTCCTACTGATAATAAGTTTATTTACAAATGTCCGCTATTCTAAATCTAACGTTTTATTTCACGCGTCGTCTCACTGTAAGTTTTTCCCAATATCAATGGGGATTAAAAGATGTAAGTGCCAAAATGATAAGATCTGAATTTTTATGTTTACGGGGTATTGTACACAACAGCCAAGTAGTTGGGAAACACCAGACGCAAGTATTTCTATACAAAGCGGTGATTATTAAGACATATTTAGCACATAATTCTCCGCTGAATTAATTATACTTATAGTAAATGAAAGACTTAACATCTTGTAATTATCAGGAAATTCCCTTTTATCGTCTCTTCAGGATTGAGCATAAAAATCATCTTCAAAACTAGATTCTGAACTAGAAAACTTGCCACTTTCTCTATACCCGCCAATGGCTATTGTACCGGGTGTTCCTTGGATGACGTCACAGCCATTAGAAGTTTTCAGATTTTTCTCTTGATTGGATTTCCCGCAGGTAAAAAAAAAAAAACTTTGTCGACTTATATCTCCAGAACGAGACATCGGATCGACTTCAAATTTTCAACAAATGCATTTTTGCATCATAAACTAACAATTTTTGAAAAGTTGTATATAGCCTTTGGGGTGCACTTTAAAAGATTTATACTAACTCCACATCCAATATAAAATGGTATCACAGATACTCTGATATTTTCAGTTGTTTGCATGAAGACATCTGACAAACGCATCCATGGGTGCTCCCGTAATTTTTCTCTTGCTGTAAGAAACCAATAAAGATGTAAACAATTAGTAAGGTACTGAAAAAATGAGTGTGAAAGGTAGAAAAAAAAGGAAAAAGTAACATGACAAAGAAAGCTGTAACAACAGTTTACATTGATTACATGTATGTACTGGAATTTTACCGGCACAATTTCACAGGCAGTAAAGGCAAGATTTTATTTTGGCACAAAGGGATGTTTTTGTTACAGAGTGGTTACAGCATCACGCTTTATACCAAGAAGGTGTTCACATCTAATCAGCACCAGTTCAAGCCCTGCTGGAACCTAAGCTAGTTTTGTGAAAACGTTTGCCATTTTACTTTCGGAAGGCCGGAGGTCTCTTCATGAGTACACTATAACCAGGTTCTCTCCTCTACAATTAAAAACTGGCCGTCACCATATATCTGATAAAATGTTGAGTCTTAACTGACACAAGGCAAAATAAATAATTAAAACCTATGACTGGCCATTTTTCTACATGAGTTTATATAGAGGACTAAAACCCACTTTACTAAAGCTGAGACAGTTGATTGAATATTCAGGGTTAAAAAGTAAACTGCAAATATTCAAACATAAAATTAATCACCATACAATTATTCAGTCACATGTCTTAAACCTGGCAGTAAGAGTTTGTTCTTGTAAAATCCTTGTACCAAATAAAATAAATCATGTGAATATTTATAGGAAGAAACAGTTGAATAGATTGAACAGAAAACATGGTATTCATTATGGAGTCTAAAGGCACAATGCCCCCAATAAAATAAATCATGTGAATATTTATAGGAAGAAACAGTTGAATAGATTGAACAGAAAACATGGTATTCATTATGGAGTCTAAAGGCACAATGCCCCCAATATGTCCACAAGTTCAGAAGCATTATAAACTGTGTATCTCACCGTTGTCTGGATCATCCATTGCCAATAATTTTTCGTACAATCTATGATCGATTGGGGATTTTTCTGAACTTGTGTAAGGCACAACATCTTCATGTGATACATAATCCATTCCTGGTATAGAAAATAGAAATGAGACTTATCAGACAGGATGCTATACAAGTAATTACAAAACAAGTCAAGTCACTAATAAGTCACAGTCTGTATTGACTGCAGTAGATCCTGTCTTGAAAAACCTCTCAAGAGCACCTGTCCTCTGAGACCAAATTTTGAAAACCACATGGTTTAAAATTCCTTAAGATAAAACCTCTTCTGAGAGACCACATTTCAGTGGAAGATGAGGTGGTCTCCCAAGACAGGTTCCACTGTACTATATAAATATACTCGATCACTAACAGAGGACAAGTACAATAATGTTATAGATCTGAAATGCCATTGAGTCTCGCTGGGACTAAAATATCGGCCAATTTTGAAGATCATTATACTTTTGTGAGAATTCTCACATAAATAAAAAAAAAGAATCTAATTTACATGTAAAGCCTTTGCTGTCTTAATAGTGTTATCTATGAAATATTACAGTACCAAAACTGTACGTGAAAATATTCAACAATTAGATGTTAATTTTACAGTGGGATTCTCTTAGACAGATTTGGCAACATATTCAGATTTATAATTTGGCCTTGCATGATACCACTTTTTCTTTTGGAAATCATATAATCTAATATACCGATATCTATATTAATTGAATGCAACTGATGAAATCTTATTGACAGAAACAATCAACATGAGCAATTGTTCTGGACTCGTTTGTAAAACCATCACTTTGGTATTGTTAATAATATTTATTGTAGCTCTATCACAGGATGTTACAGAATTCTACTGATCATTTTTATAAGAAATTCATATCAGCTAAAAAAAACACCATGGTTCACAATATCATAACACATGTTTCCCCAATTAGCATGTACGTGGTGAAAATAAAACTACCACTATCTTCGATGCTTTGTTTTGTTTTTTCAATCCTATATAAGCCCATGAACAAAAACTCTTATTCACAAATATCAAGTTATTTCTATTGTTTTAAGTTGATTTATGTTGAAAAAAAAAATTATCAAGTAATTACCAAAAGTTCAAGTTTACACAAAAAAAAGATTCTGAACATACTTCTGGACAATATGTTAAAAAGCACCTTTCAAATTATAATCTAACAAGTGCAAAGATGATAATCTCCTATCTAACAACTGCACATATCAGATCCTGATAATCTCCAGATCTAACTACTGCACAGGTCCTGATAATCTCCAGATCTAACTACTACACAGGTCATGATAATCTCCAGATCTAACAACTGCACAGGTCCTGATAATCTCCAGATCTAACAACTGCAGAGGTCCTGATAATCTCCAGATCTAACTACTACACAGGTCCTGATAATCTCCAGATCTAACTACTGCACAGGTCATGATAATTTCCATATCTAACTACTGCACAGGTCATGATAATCTCCAGATCTAACAACTGCAGAGGTCCTGATAATCTCCTGATCTAACTACATTTTGTACTGCACAGGTCCTGATAATCTCCAGATCTAACTACTGCACAGATCATGATAACAGAGTTTACACAAAAAAAAGATTCTGAACATACTTCTGGACAATATGTTAAAAAGCACCTTTCAAATTATAATCTAACAAGTGCAAAGATGATAATCTCCTATCTAACAACTGCACATATCAGATCCTGATAATCTCCAGATCTAAACTACTGCACAGGTCCTGATAATCTCCAGATCTAACTACTACACAGGTCATGATAATCTCCAGATCTAACAACTGCACAGGTCCTGATAATCTCCAGATCTAACAACTGCAGAGGTCCTGATAATCTCCAGATCTAACTACTACACAGGTCCTGATAATCTCCAGATCTAACTACTGCACAGGTCCTGATAATCTCCAGATCTAACTACTACACAGGTCATGATAATCTCCAGATCTAACAACTGCACAGGTCCTGATAATCTCCAGATCTAACAACTGCAGAGGTCCTGATAATCTCCAGATCTAACTACTACACAGGTCCTGATAATCTCCAGATCTAACTACTGCACAGGTCATGATAATTTCCATATCTAACTACTGCACAGGTCATGATAATCTCCAGATCTAACAACTGCAGAGGTCCTGATAATCTCCTGATCTAACTACATTTTGTACTGCACAGGTCCTGATAATCTCCAGATCTAACTACTGCACAGATCATGATAACAGAGTTTACACAAAAAAAAGATTCTGAACATACTTCTGGACAATATGTTAAAAAGCACCTTTCAAATTATAATCTAACAAGTGCAAAGATGATAATCTCCTATCTAACAACTGCACATATCAGATCCTGATAATCTCCAGATCTAACTACTGCACAGGTCCTGATAATCTCCAGATCTAACTACTACACAGGTCATGATAATCTCCAGATCTAACAACTGCACAGGTCCTGATAATCTCCAGATCTAACAACTGCAGAGGTCCTGATAATCTCCAGATCTAACTACTACACAGGTCCTGATAATCTCCAGATCTAACTACTGCACAGGTCATGATAATTTCCATATCTAACTACTGCACAGGTCATGATAATCTCCAGATCTAACAACTGCAGAGGTCCTGATAATCTCCTGATCTAACTACATTTTGTACTGCACAGGTCCTGATAATCTCCAGATCTAACTACTGCACAGGTCATGATAATTTCCATATCTAACTACTGCACAGATCATGATAATCTCCAGATCTAACTACTGCACAGGTCCTGATAATCTCCAGATCTAACTACTGCACAGGTCCTGATAATTTCCATATCTAACTACTGCACAGGTCATGATAATCTCCAGATCTAACTACTGCACATGTCATGATAATTTCCATATCTAACTTCTGCAAAGGTCATGATAATCTCCAGATCTAACAACTGCAGAGGTCCTGATAATCTCCAGATCTAACTACTGCACAGGTCCTGATAATCTCCAGATCTAACTACTGCACAGGTCCTGATAATCTCCAGATCTAACTACTGCACAGGTCATGATAATTTCCATATCTAACTACTGCACAGGTCCTGATAATCTCCTAATCTAACTACATTTTGTACTGCACAAGTCCTGATAATCTCCAGATCTAACTACTGCACAGGTCCTTACAATCTCCAGATCTAACTACTACACAGGTCCTGATAATCTCCATATCTAACTACTGCACAGGTCCTGATAATTTCCATATCTAACTACTGCACAGATCATGATAATCTCCAGATCTAACTACTGCACAGGTCCTGATAATCTCCAGATCTAACTACTGCACAGGTCATGATAATTTCCATATCTAACTACTGCACAGGTCATGATAATCTCCAGATCTAACTACTGCACAGGTCCTGAAAATCTCCAGATCTAACTACTGCAAAGGTCATGATAATCTCCAGATCTAACTACTGCACAGGTCATAATAATCCACACCCAGGTTTATGATCAATTGATTAAACAAAATAATTTAATAACATTATAACTGGGATTTACCTGACGTAACAGTCACACCTCTACTGCTTTTACCCAGGTATATGATCAATTGAGTAATAAAAATAAGCTGAAATAACAGTCACACCTCTGCTGCTGTTACACAGTTATGTGGTCAACTAATTTAATAACAATATAACTGTGATTTACCTGAAATAACAGTCACATCTCTACTGCTGTTAAACAGGTATATAATGAATTGATTAAAAAAATAACTGGGTATTACCTCAATCAAAGCTCTATTGTTGTTTATATCAAGGTATGTTGGCAATCATGAACGATAAAATAACTGGGTATTACCAGAAATAACAGTCAAACTTCTACCCTTGTTACCAAGGTATATGGTCAATGAATTAAACGACAAAATAACTGGGAATTATAGGACCAGTTATAAGACTAATATAACCTGTAACAACAGTCAAATCTTTATTGCTGGTACCCAGATATATGATCAATTGATTAAACGAAATAACTAGGCATTACCTGAAATAACAGTCAAATCTTTACTGCTGTTACCCAGGTATGTGACTGCATCTGTCTGTATTCTCTGAAATAAAGTTGCAACAATTAAAAAACATGGAGCGTATGCATTAGGATATTTAGAGTACAAAAAATAACCAATCTGAAAAAGGAATAATAAAAAAAATGTCAAATATATAATAAGGAGAGATATCTCTAAGATATCAATTATACACAGTATCTGAAATGATACAAGTCTGTGAAAATAAATATTTCCTGCATACAAAGGGAATCTGCAACTATAACACTCTGGCGACATGACAAATACATTTTACAGGGATAACTTACTGGTTCTACATATTTGTGATCCCTGGAATCCATTAAAACTTGATAAAATAAGCGCCGTTTTACATTTATTTTGTCTTTTTTTTCTTCATTATCTCTGGAAATAAAAATATACCTTTAATATTTTGTAAAAAATGGTTGTATCATGCTTGGCAATTTTATCTCATCTAAAAGATCTGGGACTAGCACCATAGAACTTAAGAATTTGCTTAAGTCTGAGAATATTTGAGGATTTATCAGATTTTAATAAAAGTTTTAGACTTAAGCCATTCTTAAGATTTATGGTGCCAGGCAATGGCATGTTAGGAATTTTTTTTACACACTAAACTTAAAAGCTAATCTCAATCTCGAATGATCAGAATGAATGCTACAATGTAGCTATGTATTTGATTGGTAGAGAGTTTAGCATGAGAAAGTGTTATGTCCTTGAGCCCTGTTCTCAAACACTTTACTGATCTAGACACCTTTCAAATTTAGTCTCTTGTAAAATCAAATTCAAATATTTATTGACATTCACCTTATATAAATGTGTATGTACAATACAAAATGACATGTACCAAGGTATACATTTGAAAAAAGGAATGAACGTACTGTACAATAAGAAAATATTATATTAATGGGGTCAAAAGTTTGTTGTTTAACAAATAAAACATATTCATTGACATTAAATTTTGTTGAAATAAATAAAAAGCCTGTTTGTAATGGAAACTACTAATTACTATTACTAGGTATAAATTATAATTATGTAATATTTCATCATTGTTTAAACTTTGTTGATATATAAAAACAATGAAATTAATGGAATTAAAACCACAACGAAATGTTCTGATTCTACAGTATGTATTTCTAGGATAAGATGTCAACACATACTTCTGTATGTTACTCGATTTATCTGAAGATGCATCTTTGTGGTCGTACACTCGAGCTAACCATGGGAACAAAATTACCCCTCTGTATCCAAAAGCTTTGTGTATGAATACCTGAAATTAAAGAGATCTATATTGAAACCCCTCAAAAAAGCAAATATATATATATATATATATAGAGAGAGAGAGAGAGAGAAATATGGTCTCTTAAGACAGGTGGTAATTTACAAAACTGGTCTCTCAAGACAGGTGGTCGGTCATTTACAAGAGTTGTCTTTCAAGACAGATTAATTTTTACAAAATTTGTCTCTGAAAACAGGTGGTCATTTATAAGAATGATCTCTCAAGACAGGTGGTCATTTACAAGAGTGATCTCTGAAAACAGGTGGTCATTTAAAAGAGTGGTCTCTAACGACAGATGGTCATTTACCGGTACAAGGATCTCTCAAGACAGGTGGTCATTTACAATAATGGTCTCTCAAGATAGTGATCATTTACAAGAGTGGTCTCTGAAAACAGGTGGTCATTTACAAGTAGGGTCTGTCAAGACAGGTGGTCATTTACAAAAGTGGTCTCTCAAGAGAAGTTCCACTGTTTTGTATGTCATTCTCCTAGATACATTTCATCAAACCTGAGCCATACACAATGTAAGGATCTGTGTGTGAGCTAATTTATAGAGGATTTTATTGTTACTGACATTTTGACAATATACATGAAGAACAATCAGCATATCACATTTAGAAATATGTGTATATATGTTTTTGTCTATATGTTTCCCTTTTTGTTTGTGATTTTCATTGTTTGTATATATACATATATATATCTTTATCAACCCTGTAGAGCAAGGAAATCAGAACAGCATACAATTCAACAAATGATGCTGTGACATACCGTAGGTGTGAGATAATAAGAAGTGTGTATTATGCAAACGCCAAGGGGTTGTCTATATCACATTGAATATTACTGACACAGTAGTAATTCAAGAATTTAACATAAATGATATTTCAATTAAGAACTTAAAAACCAGTGATAAAAATACACAGGTATGTAATTATGTTACAGATGCCTTAGAAAACCATTGATATGAATCGTACCTGGCCAGTTTCATATGCCTGATCATATTCATTCTCCTGAGACAGAACTCCAATACTTTCTAACCTGAAAGAACAGAAGTATCACATTAAAACAATGTTAACTGTTCAACGCTTGAAAAACAGTGGACTCTTCTATAAATCAATGACTTGGACCAGCCTAAATGTGTCTTTGGGGTGAACAAGTTAATCACAATGAAAAATAAAACAGTGATATACAAAGATGTAGTTGATGATGGAACTTTTCTTGAGAAACCATCCCATCTGCCACTGAAATGTAATCTCTTAAGACAGGTGGTCTCTAAAAAGAAGTTTTATTCACAGGGTTATTTAACCAGTTGGTTTTCGGACAGTATGATCTTAAAAGACAAGGGGTCTATTATGAGAGTTGTTTATCTAAACACGTTCAACTGTATAAGTCCAGCATAAAATTATAAATTACAGAAATTGAAAATATCTTCTTGACCAGTGGCATTGCTACTAGATACTGATATTGGTAGTAAACCATGGCCAATTTCCTCAATTTAACAAGCAGACACTAAATTTCACGAAATAAGTTTGCCTTTTTATATATAGTTTCCATAGGACCAATATATAAAGCCCCATTCCAAATGCAAAATACATTTGTTTTTTTCCCATTTGATGATAAAATTCACAATGGAAAAATAAGTTAATGCTAGGGAAATGCATTTAATAAAGAGGTTTAATTACCACGATTACATGTGTATTTAATTACCATGATTACATGTGTATTTACATGTGCCATAACTAAATTTCTCAACTTGACACTTTAATATTAAACTTCTAAGTTGTGTCATCAATGGCATTTCCCCAAATTTGGCAGAAAAATACCTGTAAGTACCAGTATATATAATGGTATATATTTCCTTATTCAATATTTAGCAATTGAAATGATGATCAGACAAGTATAAATGTACATTCCTGAAAAAAAATACAGTGGATGTGCAGATCAAACTTAGTGGCAGTGTCAGGGGTTAATAGACCCTTTTGGGGACAGGGTTCTGTACCCTTCCAATTGGGAATTTTACATCGCAATGGGACAAATTGGGAAAAAAGTAACTATGGTCATTTAAGTCATAAGAATAAAGACACAAAAGTTGTGATTCATTTAGCTTTTCATATTTTAATTTAAAACTGACAACATGGTTTTCATCTGAAGACTGATACTTTTATACTGAATGTGAATGACAAAGTGAACATAACTGGTAAAGTTTTGCTCAGAATTGGGAAAAAATAGCAGATTTTGCATTGAGAATGGGTCCTTTTTCCGTACCTGCACGTTGATGATATTAATCCCTGCAGTGTATATGTAGGTACCAGGTATGTCAAAATAACTATAATAATTCTCTCAGCGTACTGTCAAACAAGGATTTGTTTACTTTTAGATGTAAATAAATCTGATAGTGATAATAAATCTGCATTTTTCCTGGTCAATTTTGTCGGACCTGATATTGCTGATGGGCCAAATTTTTTACGTCATATATCGTAACAGTACCCAAATTGGCACAGTACCCAAATCGACCAGTCTCGTTTATGGTCAAGATATTTCTGTTAAATACTTCGGGAACTGTAATATTATTTTGTTGATGTCATTAACAGTAATATTTCTCTGTGTAAGAGTACTTTCAAATAAAATATTGAACTTTTCCTGTCTTTTTTCCCAAATATACCAATAGGCATCTATTGTGGGCCAATTTGAATTTCAGCTACGTGCAATATACATGTAATCAAGAAAAGGGAAAATTTATATCAAGAAATTTCCTAGAAAATCAATCATGTATGTTGTATAATTAGTTACATACTTTCATAATACATGTATCTACATTCAAACCACCATTGTGACAAATGCATCTGAAAAATCACATTTGATTTATGTATACACTAGTCTTTCCTATGTACATGTCAATTTGGGTACTGGCAATGTGTGAATCACAGCCATATTTTCATTGTGATCTTTGCAGCATTTTATTTTCTATCTTGCAATTCTCGATATATTGTGTACCAGCAATTTAAAGAAGAATTCCACTATCAGAAGTTAAGAAAAGCTCAGACATCACAAACACCAAATAATTTACAGCAAACGAAAAACCTTTAAAAACTGGCCAGTTTGGGTACTTATACGATATATATTATTAAACTCATTACTGTGATGTCATTGTAAAGGTAAGATGTTACCTTTGTGAGATCAGACAGATTCTCAGAGAATGCTTTTGCCACATCAGTAAATAAAGAAGCTTCATTCAATTTCAACTTCAAGACCATTTCAAGGCATTGCTTACATTGTATTATGATTTTCTTGCAGTTTTAGGTTTAAAGTTGTAATCCTACCTTGAATAAGAAGTTTAATTGATTAATGTTTTAATCATTTATATTATAAATCTCAATTAAATTATAGATTGTAATTGCACCAGATGTTGGGGGACTGTACCCAGGCAAAATTTTGGGAAAAAGTCCTGGACCAAAAAAGCTGATAGAAAATGTTCAGTCCCTGTGAATTCATGCAACTTACCAGTTATTATTCTCCTTATGTACTTTGTATCTCATATTACAATACATTTATTATGACATTCCATTTATAATGTATAGACTTATGGCAAGCTATCAAACCATGCCCAAGCTAGCCATGGCAAATGTGATTGTGAATGACATTGTCTGTAGACCCGATTTTTGCAGCATATTTACAAAGTTATGCGTTCGATTCTTTCTATCTATTGATTTATAGAGATAAAAAAAATAACCAAACCTTGTTGATGCTGATAGGTGTCTTTTACATACGTGTCCATTTTTACACGGAGAAGCAATCTGATGGCATATTCTACGGAAACCGAAGTATATAAGTGGAACCTTTGCCATTTTTATCGAAAATTATCTCCCTTGTTGGCACCTCTTTCGTTTTGATCAATGTTGTTTCTCGAACCCGAGCTTTGAATTTATCTATCTATCTATCTATCTATCGACACACCCATCTATCTATCTATCTTAACAGATCAAGAGTGGGTTATCTAGAGATCTATCTACATTGACGGATCTAGAGGGGGTTATGGAGATTACAACCCCTCTTTGAATTGTCATTTTGTTTTTTTATTTCTTTCGATTATTTGGTTTTTTTTCTTTTTGATTGTTTGTTTTTTTATATTTGTTTGTTGTTTTTATTATTTTTTGTTTGTTTGTTTTGGTTTATTTTATTTTATTTTATTTGGGGGGTGGCTTTGTTTTTGTTGTTGGGTTTTTTTTTGTTTTGTTTTTTTGTGTTCTTTTTTTTAATTATTTTTGGTTTGTTTTGTTTTGTTTTGTTTTGTTTTTAATAAAAAGTGAAAATTAGGCACTGTTAAAGTTTCTAACATGGAATTAAATCGGTGATGTGCTTTACATTGGATTGTTTTGTTCTCTGGAATCCAGAAAAAAGGCTTCTCAGAGCTGTTAAAAATTAAAACTTTTCTGGACCCCTCATGCATTGCACGTGCAAGATTTTGGTTTCTGAAACTCAATTAATTGGAGTAAATAAATAGTCTGCCAATTTAATGAAACATTTGGGATATTGAGAGTCGCAATATGATGATTAACTCTCAGGTCTTTTGAACTTGAATCGATTTCTGGGAAGCATGTAGACCTAGGAAAAAAGTAATTCTGCGTCTGGAAGCTAGGGAATACCTCATCATACGAAAACCGATTGAGCTTAATCTGATAGATGATAAAAAAAATAATTGCGTAATAACACGTAACTAGCGCATAATAACGCTAAACTAGCGCATTATAACACAAGACTTACGCGTTATAACGCGAAACTAGCGCGTTACATTGCGAAACAGAACACGTTATAACGCAAAACAAGCATGTAATAACACGAAACAGAACGCGTTATAACGCGAAACTAGCGCGTTATAACGCGAAACAGAACGCGAAACAGAACGCGTTATAACGTGCTAGTTTCACGTTATAACGCGTTAGTCTCGCGTTATAACGCGCTAGTTTCGCGTTATTACGCCATTAAATTTTTTTATCATCTACCAAATGAGCTCAATTGGCTTTCGTATCTTCAAGCTTTCGAGCTGGATCAGTAATTCCAAAGGAGTATACTCCCGAAACCTCTAGCCGTCGCTGAATTCCGCTTCGATGTCATGTTAAATTAATTTATCAACGAAGTATTTTTTTTTAAGAATAAAAAAAGGTCAGGATTCACGATCATGGTCTAGATGCCCAAATTATATCCCGATTTAAAGTTACAGACAAACTTGGATTAAATGCCACCTCTGTATAAAAGGCACCTGCTTATAAAGGTCATTCAAACAACATTTGTTAACTTTTTTAACAATAAATAAACCTCTTTATAAAGACTACACGTATTATTATTTTGCCTGTTCCATTGAGTGGCCTTTATAGACAAGTTCGACTGTTACCCCCCAAAAGTAACTTAAAATCGGACAGAATTTGTAAAAATAAATATATCACAGAGAGCATATTCCAAACCCATAGCATTTATCTCTTATCATTATGGATTGTGCTTGCTGAATCAACCCCCATTTTAGAAGGATAATCAATGTGATTCATTAGTGGATTGACAGGCGGTTTTTCACGTCTGGAAGCAGAATAACGCGCATACAGGGTTTCCAAATTTCAAGAAACGATCCCCTGGTGAAATATTGCCTCGCAATTAGTCCAGGACTTCGTATTGTGTGAAGTGACCATAGAGGGATTCGTGCGGGAGCACAACGAGAGTGCCCCCTAAAGTTGGCAAAATAGGTGTACATATTAAGCCTTTAATGTTCTGTAAAAAGTTGGAATTTTTATAACAAACCTAAAATTTTCGCACCTCGCTGCACTCGGCGAAGATAATCGATATTCTGGACTTCTACTCGTCCAACTTCTAAAGTTCTATACTAAATGAAGACGCACGACCCGAGTGAAAAGGCTAGATCGACTTCGACACTTTGACGTTTTAAAAAGGTCATAAACTTATATCGTTTCGAGTTAAATTATATCCGACCAATCATATTATGTCCAGAAGCATTAATTAAGTCGTAAATAAAACTTTGACCGACAAATAAAAATAAATAGATTAAGATTGATAATATTCGGAACCAGAGTTTGCCGACCAAAGCAAAGAAAACGCAATGGGAAATTGATGCCTCTAGCCAGCGTATAAACTTATATTATTTCTATGTTTAATCTATAAAATTAATTTTTTCAATAACAGTACATATGTTTGGGTCACTTGTACTGAATACTTTGATTCTGAGATAATTTAACTTTAAGAAGTAAAAGCTAATAGATATTATCAACATAACTGAGAAGAACAAGAATAAAGATAACACCCACTAAGCCTCAAACGTATATGGTTCTTCTTTTACTATGATCCGTAATTTAATTACCATAATGATAATTAAAGAAATAATCATGGTGAAATGCATCCCGTAATCCCGCTAGATCCGCCAATTGATGATAATCGCTGTGGATTACGGCACTTTAACACTTGAGATGATCGAGTTCGAGCTGGCGATTATAGTTTCACCAAATGACACGTGATCAGAAGCGGATATTTCAAACTTGATTTACATTGATCATTGACAGAAAGAGAGAGGAATCATTGAAGAATATATCTAGTTCATTTATATCTATAGTTGAGTCATTGAAGAAGTAAATTCCGCCATTGACAGTGTGTGACAACCTACGCCAAACATACAATGTACGGGCATAAGAAAAATTAGGATATAGGTAGTCCTAAAACTAAAAGATAAGCCGGTTCAAATCGTTTGCTTTCAACACTTTTTATCGGATATTTATTTTTACTATTAATGCTGAAGCACGAAGTCTTACCGAAAGTTGTCATTTTCTCGTAGTAATTTCCCAACGAATTTTTGTGGAAACTTTGAATGTTTTCAACAGACTTGAGTTTATTTTTGTCATTATTATTATACGGGTCGTTATTATACTTTTTAGATAAACATCTCAAATATTGTTTACAGAATCATATGGTAGAGTTATATCCTATTTTGAAACAGTCAAGTGTTTGCGTACAACTGTCTTTCATTCTCCGAGAAAATGGCCCTCTGTCAGCATTATCCGACGATGTCAAAATAAAATTGAACCAACGAAGGCTTATATTATAGGACTAAGGATGCGTACTAAGACCACTTCGCATTTTACCACAACACAAGTTTCGCTGTCTATTCAGATTTCTATGCCTTTCCCTCTCGGTCCGAGAAAGTAGGTTCGGCAAGTAGTTTGAGTCGTTTCGGCCTGAGTTTAATTTGTGACTTCGTGTTCATTACTTTTTTATAAGGTTTAAATACATACGATAAAAAAGCGATAAAATTAGAAAAACCAAAATTAAAAACATATTAACTATAAAAGGTGACATGCAACTTATAAAAATTACCTGACATCGGATGACTTATCAGGAAATATATTTGGGAAAGAGGTGACACCCATTAGTCTCATCCCTCTTCATTTTCTATGTTGACTCTGATTTGCCTTAATAATCTCATCATTAAATTTGTACCACTTCGATTAATTTCTTAATTACGGAAACTTTGATGTCACGAAACGACTAATCTAAGGCTGAATTCGCTAGGGTCTGTCTTATAGCGTAATTAAGGCCGAAATATCTACCATCTAATATATGTAAATACTTAGGCCGAAAAAGTAACCAAGAAATCGGGGCAGAAATTCGGCCTAGTAAATAAAGAACCTCACTTAAGATACCACCCCAGTAATCAGAGCACTGTCAGTAAGGTTGTCTTAATAGTGAGGTTCCCACTGTTTGTTTATTGTTGTTTAACATCCCACTCAGGAATACTTCACTCATATGGAGACATCACCAAATGACGATGAAGGGCTACAAATTTTGGCCTATGCTCGGCACTTACGGGCATTGAGCAGTGAGGGTTCTTTAATGTGCCGACACCTACTGTGACACTGGACCTCCAGTTTTTACTGTCTCATCCCAAAGACAGGAAACCAACCTGCTGCCGGCGGAGGTTCCCACTGTACACATTTGTAATGTCTAATACTGAGGTAAATGACACACATGAAGTCTTAAAACAGAATTTAAATTTTGACATCTAAGATTGCTCGTGCCTGGAGTTAAGTCAGTTTTGTATTGCCAATAAAATCGGTTTACTTATATTCTTAATTTTATATTGTAGATGCCAAAACAGAACACTGTAGAGACCATGGATGAATTTGATGATCCGTGTGCTATGAAATTGGCATATTGTAAACAGATTAGTACAGAGGAATATGAGAAACAAACTATGACAGAGACTGAGAAAGCATTGCAGGTAAATTGGTTTGTGTCATTCCTTGATTCCTAAGGATCAGATCTGGTCACAAAACTTGTTAGAGAGGATTCTAACCTGCAGTAAGCATATATCAGGATTATCAGAAGATGAGTCATAATACTCATATTCTCAGATTGTTATTTTTTAGTTTATTATTGGTCCTTGACATGCTTGATGCTTGTTTTCTTTTTCAGTCTTTAAAAATCAAACATTAATGGTTTTATTCTGTACTTACAATGTATTCTAGATCTGAAAATTGTTTAGGCTACAAAATGTACTAAAATTAGAGACGTCAATTTTTATGCCCCCAGTCTGAAAGGTCCACCAGGGACATCTACAGGGCTCTCAGGGACCCGGTGGTACACATATTTGACACTTGAGATTTCTCTGGAACGCGTCAAAGTTTCAACGCCAAGTCAAGATTTTGACTTGGACGTTTACACTGTTTAATCAATCCCATAATTGCTTGTTGATTGCTTAATTGACCCGTCCTAGTACCTGCGCGTCCTCGTAATCACTGGTCATAAAACAACACCCAGGTACATGTAGTTACCTGTGCCACCGCTTATGAAAACATGTGTAGGCTGCTACATGTAGTTTATCTGTTTTATGATATTGTTTGTTGAGCTTCGCGGTGAAGAAATATTCCAAATTAAGCATACCTGCAGATACTTTTTATCCTCAATCAACATCCATGGACAGTGAATCATTGCTGATAATCCTTTTATTAGATTTGAAACCCCGAAAGTCTATCAACGCGCCGACATGTCAAATGAAGAGCTGATGAACATCGGGCCGCATACATCATTCAATTACAACGTACAGCTCATTTTACGGTTATCAAAAGTAATATTTAAAACAAAAATTGTATTAATGAGATACAAAATAAAAATGTCAATGTCTTATAAATAAAATATAAAGAAAGATAATGTGGGTTTGATATTATTTACCACATACATAGATAAAGTAAATCACAATGAATGTTTGGTGCTTATATCGACGAAGAAAACAAGTTTATCAGCAACAGTCTTGTCTCTTGAAAATATTTTGATGTTATAGATAAAAAAAAAATTGTTCATGAATTTTAATGCAACATTTGATTATTTTAGAATTGGAAAATAGGATTTGCAAGTTATTAACTTGATTATGATTTGTAATTTTTTGCACTTCTCTATCCCTTTAAAAAAATTATCATGGAATAGAACTTCTAATTTAATAATACTAGTGCCAGTGATTTTCTGCGATCGCGGACAGAATAGCGGAACCGGCAATCTGAAATGGAATTTGCGTTTTTGAAAAATCTTTAAAAATTCCAACATGAGATTAGTAGTGTGCTATTTCCGTGTGTAATAAACTTCAATTCTGCGTTTTTCAAAATATTTCATCAATAATTTTACATCAATTACTATTTTATCCCGTAGATCTATTAGCCTACATTTACAGTACACATCGAAACATAAGGGCAATCATTTCCATTGTCGTAACATCAGTACTGACTGACATCTGCCGATCTGGTGTCTTCTAAAACAAAAATAGCTTTAATTTGATATCTTGAATTAGGTTTTCATAATGTTTATTTCAGTTTCTGAATATATATTCCAATTTTTATAATTTATAGTAAAATTTCACAATGTACAATCCATCCTAACTTTTTATGACATACCGCTCGATTGACAGCCATTTTTTGTTACCAACACAAACATGTGTTCGCACCTTGACGTTTTTGACAGCGAGCTACAGTGGCTGAAGACACATGTATGTAAAAAGAGGAGACTTCTTCCCATTTAAAAAATAAATACATCAGCACGGGTTGATATTTTCCATGGAATCTTTATGAGGATGGTGACGTTTAGTTTTGCAAAGTCTGTCAGCATAGTATAGACTACGCTAGTGTTGATACAATAAATTAAAAGACTGAAAATTAAATACATGTACATGTAGATCTACTTTATAAGTTTATTTAAAGTAAAAACACCAAATAAAACATCACAGACATGTTCGAAGTTAGGTGATAAATTCAAGCAAAAATAAGTACATGTAATTAGAAATTACCTGTACAATTTCCAACAAAACTTGTTACGTATATGAGTATAGGACTACACACTTACAAATTATTTATCAAATATTTTAAAATCATAAAAACATACAGTGTTACATATACATGTATATGTTTTATTTAATTCCCTATTTAAATCTATCATTAAATTGGTGTGGCAGAATATTGAAAATATGATTATGAGTCTATATTGTTAAATATTTTTCATCTGAAGTATGTTTTTAGTCCTTTTTGTTATGAAAATAGAAAAAAACGGAATTTACCAAAACTGAAAACAGAATTGAAGCAAATCTGAAACGGAAAATCACTGGCCCTATAATACATAGCACACATTAAGTCATGGAAAATATGACTCATTACGACCCTGCACTACAAAATTAATTATAAAAATACAATTACTGATAATTAAAAAAAAACCATATCTACACATAGAAATATAGAATCTAGATCTAATAGATATGAACAAATAAATAAATGAAGGGACAACCATAAAAATAGATTTTGGCGATGACTTTGAATAAGTGGACTCTTCATTTTCTGGATGGGACTCCCCAGATTTTGACCTTGGGGTCGCAGGGACTCTCCAAAATTTTGCTCTACTGAGAGCCCTGATCTAGTGTTTGGACCATCCGTCTGTCTGTTTGTCTGTCTGTCCATAATTCTGTCCTGCTTACATACATGTATAGAGTGCAGTATTTCAAGTTTGGATTGTGATATAGTAACCAGACTTAGACTGTAAGTTCATCTAAGGGTTGCTCACACTTCACTGACATCACATGCCCCTGGGGTGGAGTGGGGTCAAAATGTAGAATATTGCAATACTTAAAGTATACATATTATTTGCCAGCATAGAAATTTGTTGGGACCAGGGGCATTTGTGTTTAACAAACACATCTTGTTATTAGAAGTTAGCATATCAATATTAATGTAATATCAGTTTACAGACTGCTTAGTGATAGAACATTTAATTCCCAAATGGAAGTTCCTGGGTATGATTCCTTGTACAGTCAGCCTGCTTTATAATGACTGTCGTTATTCTGACAAATCCATCTAACAACAGGATCTTGACTAAAACAATAAACCTGAATCATCTATCTTAACTAAAACAATGAACCTGAATCATCTATCTTAAATGAAGCAATAAATCTGAATCATCAATCTTTACTAAAACAATAAACCTGGATCTTCAATCTTGACTAAAACAATACACCTGGATCTTCAATCTTGACTAAAACAATAAACCTGGATCTTCAATCTTGACTAAAACAATAAACTTGAATCATCAATCTTGACTTAAAATAATAAACCTGGATCTTCAATCTTGACTAAAACAATAAACCTGGATCTTCAATCTTGACTAAAACAATAAACTTGGATCATCAATCTTGACTTTAAATAGTAAACCTGGATCTTCAATCTTGACTAAAACAATAAACCTGGATCTTCAATCTTGACTAAAACAATAAACCTGGATCTTCAATCTTGACTAAAAAAAAACCTGAATTATCAATCTTGACTTAAAATAATAAACCTGGATCTTCAATCTTGACTAAAACAATAAACCTGGATCTTCAATCTTGACTTAAAATAATAAACCTGGATCTTCAATCTTGACTAAGACAATAAAGCTGAATCTGCAATCTTGACTAAGACAATAAACCTGGATCTTAAACCTTGGAACACACACACACACACACACACACACACACACACACATATATATATATATATATATACATTCTTTATCTCTTATACTGCAGGCGCTAATGAACTACCTGGATGAAAATCCACATGTCTACAAGAAAGTATTAAGTAAAAAGAAGAAACAAGACCTTGAAGACCAGGGGATGATGTCCTACTTGAAGGTAAAGGAATGGAAATGCTAATGTCACATGAGGAAACATGATGGTGACAAAACCTTTCTGCATTGGTTTTATAAATATAATTATAAAAACAAATGCTCCTTGGATGCTAAAATTGTTTATATAACTTGTATAAGGAACTTAAAATGCTTCTTGTATGCTGCGGAGTGCTTTTTTAATCAGTACATGTACATATTAACTGGAGATGCAATTTCATGAAAAGGCAATGAGTTTCATTTTCAATGAGTATAAATATTTCATGATTGAAAAAAATATGAATAGAATTTTATAAAACTGTTGATAGAGCACCTTTAAATACAAATTTGTTTAAACCAAGTTTCCTGGGATGTCATCAGGCCACTGAGGGTCTGAAATAATGTCATTCTCTATAAGATAAAGATTGATGATTATATAGAAGTTTGCTGGGATGACATCAGGCCACAGTGACTCACTGTGAGGGTCTGAAATGTTGTCATACTCTGTAAGATATAGACTATATAGAAGTTTGCTGGGATGACATCAGGCCACAGTGACTCCCTGTGAGAGTCTGAAATGTTGTCATACTTTATAAGATAAAAATTTTATAGAAGTTTGCTGGGATAACATGAGGGCGAGAGTCTGAAATGTTGTCATACTCAGTAAGATAAAGATTATCAAGGAGTGTGCTAGGATGACATCAAGCCGCAGTGAGGGTCTGAAATGTTGTCATACTCTATAAGATAAAGATTATTTAGTAGTTTCCTGGGATGACATCAGGCCACAGTGACTCCCTGTGAGAGTCTGAAATGTTGTCATACTCTATAAGATTAAGATTATCAAGGAGTGTGCTGGGATGATATCAGGCCACAGTGAGGGTCTGAAATGTTGTCATACTCTATAAGATAAAGATTATATAGTAAAACTCTAGAAATAGCTAGACTGCAATATATCTAATTGGTGGACAATTTTTATGAAATGTACATTAATGAAATGTAAAGTTTGTGTAAATAGTGAAATTAATCAGTATAATATCAATTAGCTGTTTTATGAAGTAAAATATTATCACTCACAAAGAAATAAACATCTACAGGTGAAGATGATGGGGCTGATTCATGGTGAAGATAGCTGTTGTAAAGTCACAGACCAAGAGTGCCAAGAAAAACTCAATGACTTGACAAATGGCATGGCTCGAGCATTTCATTATACCAATGGTAATTCTGAAAAATATACTTTCAATATTTGTAAATTGAGGGGCACATTGAGGGTACAAATGACTTGTAGATGGCCATTGTTTGACCCTTTCACCCCAAAGAATCGCAATGGAATGTCATTTTTTATTGTATTAGACCAGACTGATATGGTGTGTAGTGTTAATTGACTTAAACGGGAAAGCTTTGTTTTAATGATGTCATACATAGAGATTATTATTTGACCATTTTGATATCATACTTCTTCTCAGCCTAAGGGCCGAGAGCTGATATCAGGATCAAGGACGGAGAAAAGTATGATTTCAAAATTGTCATGTTATAAACTTCTGATCATAGTATGTCTAAATTACAAATTAAAATAGATAAGATACAACAATAGCAACATACTTTTGAATTCCAAAATTGTTGTCGAGAAAGTATTAAGAATCCTTTCTCTGTGTTCAGTTTATGATTTTGGATGACACTGAATGAGCAGACGATGAAATGTACCGGAAAAGGATGGTACTCAGAACTCCTTTTTCTTTTCATTGATCACAATATAGATAGAGGAATTCCAAACAGGGGGTGCATTACGAGAATATTTAATGCATGGGGGTGCATTACGAAGATAATTAATGCATGAGGGCGTGACAGTATCACTGAAGGCAGATGGTTTTCTCTTGTGTACATTTTAAGCAGGTTTACTCTCTACCATAAAAAATGGCTGCCAATATACATTGAAAAATTTTTAACATGGCATTCCACCTTGTCTCTGGATTTTTGCTGTTTTTAAACATGTTGAATGGTAACATATATGATATATATATATACACACACATTTTGTAATTTCATCTTACAGAAACCAGAGGTAGACGGACCTCCAAACGTCTCGCAGAAAAGAGACAGATCTCCAGATGTCAAGTGAACAAAGAGAATGTACCTACAGTAGATGCCCGATCACCAATAGTGCCATCTGCACCTCTGCCGCCACTACCCATGGTTCCGTCAGCACCACTGCCACCACCACCTCCCCCTCCTCCTCTAATAACTTCAAATGTTGCCTCAGCTAAATCAGGAAAATCCCAAATGCAGAAATCAAAAACCATGTGTAATACACCAACCACACCTATGAGAGGGACACCCTTAAAGGATGTTAATTTCCAGGTTATAAGAAGTATTGTGAACTTTTGAATCTTAATAAGTTGTTTATGTTACTGCTGCTGTTATTTGTATTACAGTGGAACCACGTTATTAAGACCACCTAACCGACTGACTCAAAGTGGTCATATAAGTGAGGTTCTGTATTTATTAAATATCTATCAATAGACTGAAAACTTGTGGTTTGAAATGCGATGTGGTCTCCTAAAGGTGGTCTTTAGGTGAGGTTCCACTGTACTTGTTAGGCATCAAACAAAGAAACAAAGGTTAAAGTTTTGTCATTGCTCACAATTTATTTAGAAATGGGACATGTGTTGATTCATCATTTCTCTGGGAATTTGTATTATCTTGCTATTATCTTCCATTTCAGTTGGAACATGTCTTAAACACTGATAATGAGGAGCACCTCTACAGCAAGACTCATTTGTATAAGTTCAAGAATGCTCATGTACAAGTTCTTTGATTATCTTTGGGGGAATATGTGCTAATTTTATTGAAATCTGTCTGTAAGCAAAGTAAAGGAATATGATTATTTAAGTACATACACTAAAATGCTGTATACATAGGAACTTTGGTATCAATACAGTACATATATTATAAACTGTAATCTAATATATTATTGGATATTTGATTTTATAGATGGATACTCCTCAAAGTCTAATTGTACCGAGAAAGCATGCAAGGACAGGGTGAGTATAAGACAGTACTTTAGAGATACTAATTCAAAGAATTTCAAGACTCTATTTAGTATTTGTAATCTATCATAACATAATCTAATCTTACCACCTCATACCTGATTTTACTACCTGGCACCTGATTTAACTGCCTCACACCTTATCTTACAACCTAACACTTAATCTTGCTACCTGACACCTGATCTGAATATCTGACACCTGATTTAAATGCCTGACACCTTATCTTACAACCTGACACCTGATTTTACTACCTGACACCTGATTTTACTATCTGACAACTGATCTTACTACTTGACACCAGATCTTAATATATGACACCTGATTTTACTACCTGACACCTGGTCTTACTATCTGATGCCAGAATTTACTACTTGACACCTGATCTTAATATATGACACCTGTTTTTATTACCTGACAACTAATTTTATTACCTGACACTTGATTTTACTTCCTAACACCTGATTTTACTACCTGACATCTGATTTTACTATCTGACAACTGATCTTACTACTTGACACCAGATCTTAATATATGACACCTGATTTAACTACTTGACACCTGGTCTTACTATCTGATGCCAGAATTTACTACTTGACACCTGATCTTAATATATGACACCTGTTTTTATTACCTGACAACTAATTTTATTACCTGACACTTGATTTTACAATCTGACACCTGATCTTACTACCTGACATCTGATTTCACTACCTGACACCTAATTTTACTTCCTAACACATCATTTTACTACCTGACACCTGATTTTACTACCTGACACCTGATTTACTACCTGACAACTGGTCTTAATATATGACACCTGCGTTTACTGCCTGACAACTGATCTTATTACTTGACACCTGATTGTACTACCTGACACCTGATTTACTGCTTGACACCTGATTTTTTTACCTGACACCTGATCTTAATATGTGACAGCTGATTTTACAAACTGACAACTGATCTTATTACCTGACACCAGAATTTACTACCTGAAACCTGATCTTATTACTTGACACCTGACTTTACTACCTGACACCTGATCTTAACGTCTGACATCTGATTTAATTACTTGACACCTGATCTTACTGTCTGACATCTGATTTTACTACCTGACATCTGATTATACTGCCTGACACCTGATTTTACTACCTGACACCTGATCTTACTACCTGATACCTGATTTACTACCTTACACCTGATCTTACTACCTGACACCTGATTTTACTACCTGACACCTGATCTTACTACCTGACACCTGATCTTACTACCTGACACCTGATTTACTACCTTACACCTGATCTTACTACCTGACACCTGATTTTACTACCTGACACCTGATTTTACTACCTGACACCTGATTTTACTACCTGATACCTGATTTTACTACCTGACACCTGATTTTACTACCTGACACCTGATCTTACTACCTGATACCTGATTTTACTACCTGACACCTGATCTTACTACCTGATACCTGATTTTACTACTTGACACCTGATCTTACTACCTGATACCTGATTTTACTACCTGACACCTGATCTTACTACCTGATACCTGATTTTACTACTTGACACCTGATTTTTTTACCTGACACCTGATCTTAATATGTGACAGCTGATTTTACAAACTGACAACTAATCTTATTACCTGACACCAGAATTTACTACCTAAAACCTGATCTTATTACTTGACACCTGACTTTACTACCTGACACCTGATCTTAACGTCTGACATCTGATTTAATTACTTGACACCTGATCTTACTGTCTGACATCTGATTATATTGCCTGACACCTGATTTTACTACCTGACACCTGATCTTACTACCTGATACCTGATTTTACTACTTGTCACCTGATATTACTACCTGATACCTGATTTTACTACCTGACACCTGATCTTACTACCTGACATTATTTTAACTACCTGACACCTGATCTTACTACCTGATACCTATTTTACTACTTGACACCTGTGATCTTACTACCTGATTGATTTACTATACCTGATCTTACTACCTGATACCTGATTTTACTACCTGACACCTGATCTTACTACTTGATACCTGATCTTATTACCTGACACCTGATCTTACTACCTGACACCTGATTTTACTACCTGGCACCTGATTTTACTATCTGACACCTGATCTTACTACCTGACAACTGGTCTTAATATATGACACCTGCGTTTACTACCTGACAACTGATCTTATTACTTGACACCTGATTGTACTACCTGACACCTGATTTACTGCTTGACACCTGATTTTTTTATGACACTGATCTTCATATGTGACAGCTGATTTTTACAAACTGACAACTGATCTTATTACCTGACACCAGAATTTACTACCTGAAACCTGATCTTATTACTTGACACCTGACTTTACTACCTGACACCTGATCTTAACGTCTGACATCTGATTTAATTACTTGACACCTGATCTTACTGTCTGACATCTGATTATACTGACACCTGATTTTACTACCTGACACCTGATCTTACTACCTGATACCTGATTTTACTACTTGTCACCTGATATTACTACCTGATACCTGATTTTACTACCTGACACCTGATCTTACTACCTGACATCTGATTTTACTACCTGACACCTGATCTTACTACCTGATACCTGATTTTACTACTTGACACCTGATCTTACTACCTGATACCTGATTTTACTACTTGACACCTGATCTTACTACCTGATACCTGATTTTACTACCTGACACCTGATCTTACTACTTGATACCTGATCTTACTACCTGACACCTGATTTTACTACCTGGCACCTGATTTTACTATCTGACACCTGATCTTACTACCTGACAACTGGTCTTAATACTGACACCTGCGTTTACTACCTGACAACTGATCTTATTACTTGACACCTGATTGTACTACCTGACACCTGATTTACTGCTTGACACCTGATTTTTTTACCTGACACCTGATCTTAATATGTGACAGCTGATTTTACAAACTGACAACTGATCTTATTACCTGACACCAGAATTTACTACCTGAAACCTGATCTTATTACTTGACACCTGACTTTACTACCTCTTAACGTCTGACATCTGATTTAATTACTTGACACCTGATCTTACTGTCTGACATCTGATTATACTGCCTGACACCTGATTTTACTACCTGACACCTGATCTTACTACCTGACATCTGATTTTACTACCTGACATCTGATTTTACTACCTGACACCTGATCTTACTACCTGATACCTGATTTTACTACTTGACACCTGATCTTACTACCTGATACCTGATTTTACTACCTGACACCTGATCTTACTACCTGACATCTGATTTTACTACCTGACACCTGATCTTACTACCTGATACCTGATTTTACTACTTGACACCTGATCTTACTTCCTGATACCTGATTTTATTACCTGACATCTGATCTTACTACCTGATACCTGATTTTATTACCTGACACCTGATCTTACTACCTGACATCTGATTTTACTACCTGACATCTGATTCTACTACCTGACACCTGATCTTACTACCTGATACCTGATCTTACTACCTGACACCTGATCTTACTACCTGACACCTGATTTTACTACCTGACACCTGATTTTACTACTTGACACCTGATCTTACTACCTGATACCTGATTTTACTACCTGACAACTGATCTTACTACCTGATACCTGATTTTACTACTTGACACCTGATCTTACTACCTGATACCTGATTTTACTACTTGACACCTGATCTTACTACCTGACATCTGATTTTACTACCTGATACCTGATTTTACTACCTGACACCTGATCTTACTACCTGACACCTGATTTTACTACCTGACACCTGATTTTACTACCTGACACCTGATCTTACTACCTGACATCTGATTTTACTACCTGACACCTTATCTTACTACCTGACATCTGATTTTACTACCTGACACCTGATCTTACTACCTGACACCTGATTTTACTACCTGACACCTGATCTTACTACCTGACACCTGATTTTACTACCTGACACCTGATCTTACTACCTGACATCTGATTTTACTACCTGACACCTGATCTTACTACCTGACATCTGATTTTACTACCTGACATCTGATTTTACTACCTGACACCTGATCTTACTACCTAACATCTGATTTTACTACCTGACACCTGATCTTAATATGTGACAGCTGATTTACAACCTGACAACTGATCTTATACCTGACACCAGATTTTACTACCCGACACCTGATCTTATTACCTGACACCTGATCTTACTACCTGACACCTGATTTTATTTCCTGACACCTGATATTACTACCTGACACCTGATTTTATTTCCTGACACCTGACCTATTGTAATATTACTGTCAATATAATGACATGTACTATTTGCAGTAAAAATTAGAAATAAACATGCATTTTTAGTTTAAAAATCCCAGGCTACAATGACAAACATATCCCATGGAGGATATTATTTCAAAGAATGTGTGCTTTTAATGGAATTGATCAATTTTACCATCACTATATGTTTATTGCAGAATTCAAATACTATAAACGTGAATATTTCCACGTGTTGTTAAGTACACAATATCCATATGCAAACCATATGCGTAAGGTTTTTTTTTACGTAGTGTCAACAAATTACTGTGCACAGTCCTGTATTAAACAGTAATTGTTAGCACTACTGTGAGATAGTAATTGTTACCACTTCTGTGAGATAGTAATTGTTACCGCTTCTGTGAGATAGTAATTGTTAGTACTACTGTGAGATAGTAATTGTTACCACTTCTGTGAGATAGTAATTGTTTACTGTGAGATAGTTGTTAGCACTACAATTGTTAGTATTACTGTGACATAGTAATTGTTAGAACTACTGTGAGATAGTAATTGTTAGCACTACTGTGAGATAGTAATTGTTAGAACTACTGTGAGATAGTAATTGTTAGCACTACTGTGAGATAGTAATTGTTACCACTACTGTGAGATAGTAATTGTTAGCACTACTGTGAGATAGTAATTGTTACCACTACTGTGAGATAGTAGTTAGCACTACTGTGAGATAGTAATTGTTACCACTACTGTGAGATAGTAATTGTTAGCACTACTGTGAGATAGTAATTGTTACCACTACTGTGAGATAGTAATTGTTAGCACTACTGTGAGATAGTAATTGTTAGCACTACTGTGAGATAGTAATTGTTACCACTACAGTGAGATAGTAATTGTTAGAACTACTGTGAGATAGTAATTGTTACCACTACTGTGAGATAGTAATTGTTACCACTACTGTGAGATAGTAATTGTTACCACTACTGTGAGATAGTAATTGTTAGCACTACTGTGAGATAGTAATTGTTAGCACTACTGTGAGATAGTAATTGTAGGACTACCACTACTGTGAGATAGTAATTGTTAGAACTACTGTGAGATAGTAATTGTTAGCACTACTGTGAGATAGTAATTGTTAGCACTACTGTGAGATAGTAATTGTTAGCACTACTGTGAGATAGTAAATGTTAGCACTACTGTGAGATAGTAATTGTTAGTACTACTGTGAGATAGTAATTGTTAGTATTACTGTGAGATAGTAATTGTTAGTACTACTGTGAGATAGTAATTGTTAGAACTACCGTGAGATAGTAATTGTTAGCACTACTGTGAGATAGTAATTGTTAGCACTACTGTGAGATAGTAATTGTTAGCACTACTGTGAGATAGTAATTGTTAGCACTACTGTGAGATAGTAATTGTTAGCACTACTGTGAGATAGTAATTGTTAGCACTACTGTGAGATAGTAATTGTTAGCACTACTGTGAGATAGTAATTGTTAGCACTACTGTGAGATAGTAATTGTTAGCACTACTGTGAGATAGTAATTGTTAGCACTACTGTGAGATAGTAATTGTTAGCACTACTGTGAGATAGTAATTGTTACCACTTCTGTGAGATAGTAATTGTTACCACTTCTGTGAGATAGTAATTGTTAGTACTACTGTGAGATAGTAATTGTTACCACTTCTGTGAGATAGTAATTGTTAGCACTACTGTGAGATAGTAATTGTTAGCACTACTGTGAGATAGTAAATGTTAGCACTACTGTGAGATAGTAATTGTTAGTATTACTGTGAGATAGTAATTGTTACCACTACTGTGAGATAGTAATTGTTACCACTACTGTGAGATAGTAATTGTTAGAACTACTGTGAGATAGTAATTGTTAGCACTACTGTGAGATTATATTAGCAATACTGTGAGATAGTAATTGTTAGCACTACTGTGAGATAGTAATTGTTAGCACTACTGTGAGATAGTAATTTTAGCACTACTGTGAGATAGTAATTGTTAGCACTACTGTGAGATAGTAATTGTAGCACTACTGTGAGATAGTAATTGTTAGCACTACTTAGTAATTGTTAGCTGTGAGATAGTAATTGTTAGAACTACTGTGAGATAGTAATTGTTACCACTACTGTGAGATAGTAATTGTTAGCACTATGAGATAGTAATTGTTAGCAACTGTGAGATAGTAATTGTTAGCACTACTGTGAGATAGTAATTGTTAGAACTACTGTGAGATAGTAATTGTTAGCACTACTGTGAGATAGTAAATGTTAGCACTACTGTGAGATAGTAATTGTTGGTACTACATGAAAAACTCTTCATCCCGTATTTAGCATAAATTACCTCCAACAAGGAAATAATTTTGACGTTTACAGTACCCTTTATTCTATCTGTCAGCTGCCATGTTATATGCGTCTTAATTTTTAGCTGCACTCAGTTGATGTGGCATTTGTAAGAGAAAATTCTTTATTGCAAGTACAGTGAAACGTAAGGATTTATCAATTACTGTATAGATAAATTTGTTGTTTTAAATGTTATTTTTCACAGTGTGAAAAATAACACTTCATGCAAATTCAATGTAAAATGTGTCATTTTCACTCTGCCAATCAGAAAACTTTTCAAATTTTGTGGCAAATATCTTCTATATACAACACCAAACTCACCCAGGAACAAATATGTTCATATTGTTGATAATAAAGTGGTCCACTGTAGAATCAGTCTTTTGGATTATTTTCTCATTTTTGCATCTTTTATTGAATTTTGACCTTGTGTTTACAGTTCATTGTCATCCTTTGCCTCCTTGTCACCGATTGGTTCATTGAGAAGCTTACACTTGGAATTATTGGCTGTCAACAATCCAATGAAACGTTTAAAATCAACCAGCAATCTCAGGTAAAATATTTAAAGTTTCATAAATACAAATCATACATCACACACAAGTAAAAGCTGAAAGCTTATTCAAGGTAAAAGAAGCAATCTCTCATGTAATTTTTAAGAGGACCTTTTTGAAACTGTGACTTGGACCTCAAAATGATACGGTTTCCAATCTACTATATCCATATTGCTCTTAGCATGAATATATTCTATATCCATATTGCTGTAAGCATACACATCTTTTATATCCATATATTGCTCTAAGCATACATATTACTTAATTTGTCATGGTTTTCATTATTCTAATTATTCAATTCTTATAAAAAAGGTAAAGTGCTAGTTTGAATAGAAATTACTGTAACTGTAGTCTGTAAGTACCTAGTTTGTTTGTTTGTTTGTTTTATTCTTGTTTAACGTCCCACTCAAGAATCTTTCACTCATATGGAGACATCACCAAATGCCGGTGAAGGGCTTCAAATTTGGCCTATGCTCGGCACTTATGGCCATTGAGCAGTGAGGGTTCTTTAACGTGCCGACACCTACTGTGACACAGGACCTCGGTTTTTAATGTCTCGATCCGAAAGACAGGAAACCAACCTGCCACCGGCTTGGCTCGAACTCACAACCTCATGATCAAGAGTCGAGCATGCGACCGACTGAGCCAAGTCGGCTCGTAAATACATAGACACCTTCGAGTTAGTAACTTGCCAATCCCATTTCCTGGCCTACAATGTTCACAAAATTCTATCAAATGTTAATTGCATTGAAATTTATATTATTTTTTTTCTTTCTTTCTTTTTGCTTGTTGCATTATATATTTTCAAAACCAATACATGTATTTTGTTGATAATTTTTTTGTTTATCTGTGATATCAGCAGCAATCAGTGGTTGTGAGTTGCATGTACATGTCAAACAATGTCATACTCATTATCACTTTCTTTATGGGTTATGTTACAATTTATCATTTTTATTATTTATTTTGTAAATGTAATTAGGGTGGTTAACATTATTTTCTGATAAAGAGACAAGTAATTGATTTCAACACAAGCGGCCTAATATCATTGGTTCTTTATCTGTCATATCAACAAGTGGTAAAGTTTTCTGAGTTTTAAATCCAATTAAAAGATTATCAGGAATTACTTATCATCATGGATGTTGATTAGGGTATCATAAAAGACAGGATGACTTGCAGGTATGTTTAAATAGGTGTGACAAGTAGCAGTTTACCTATTGTATACACATCAGCACCAGGGTCCTAGACTGCATACATTTAAAACAGGTGTGAAATCAACTTGAGGATTAATTGCACGCATGCAGATCAGAAATGCATATTTGCAGGGAATTATCAATTTCAATAATTATACAGAACATTTCAGCTCCAAATTTATTTTCGCCAAAAGAGAATTTCGTTTGCCAAATTTTTAAAAAGATTTTCCAAATGTGAATGTGTGAACATTTCATCTACTATCAATATTGTTTGGTGCCTATACATCAAATATCCATATTGGTTTCAGCATATTTATCTGCTATATCCATATTGCTCTATGCATGCACAACTACTATATGGTGTTTTTGCACAAAACCTCTCCACTACCCATGATTTTTATCTTGTGGTTACCTGTGATATCATTACTGATTTATACAGATTTACCCAATGAAATGTGATTAAATTTCAGATCACCTGGTGGAACTCCAGTCAAGAAAAGACAGACAGAAGCCGGTAGTCCCTCAAATTTAACTTCCGGTGCTTCCCCCGGAGAACCACTATACAAGGCCTTGGTGAGAAGTATGCATGAGAAATTCCGTAATGTCCGGTCACCAAGTCCAACGACTGATGACAACAGTCCATCTAGTTTTGTGACAAGTCCAGGTGGATTTACACCATGACAAATCATATTGAATTTAAAGCATAATGGTGAGAGATCCTGGTGAGTTTACACAAACAATTTCTGGTTGGTTTAGTGGACTATTCTAGTGGATATGCATGGATTAAAACTATACCAAGTCAAGTGGAATTGCACTGAAAAAATTCTGCAATTCCATGAAAGCAAGAACTGATCTTGATTCTACACTATGTTAAACTTTGGTGTATCCACATTGTACACTTCCAGATGAGGTTTAGATATATGTGGTGTATAGATCCTCTGTATAATTTACACTACAAGTCTTGGTGTATAATTTACTCTTTAAGTTATGGTGTATAGATCCTCTGTATAATTTATCCTACTGTATAGATTGTACACTACAAGTCTTGGGTGATCCTCTATAGAATAGATGGTGTATAGATCCTCTGTTTACACTACAAGTCTTGGTGGTCTAGAATTGACTCCTCTATCTGTATAATTTACACTACAAGTCTTGGTGTATAGATCTGTATAATTTACACTACAAGTCTTGTATAGATCCTCTGTATAATACAAGTCTTGGTGTATAGATCCTCTGTATAATTTACACTACAAACCTTGGTGTATAGATCCTCTGTAGAATTTACACTACAAGTCTTGGTGTATAGATCCTCTGTATAATTTACACTACAAGTCTTGGTGTATAGATCCTCTGTATAATTTACACTACAAGTCTTGGTGTATAGATCCTCTGTAGAATTTACACTACAAGTCTTGGTGTATAGATCCTCAGACATGACGTTTAATGTTGTCAGCAACAATATGGCTCATGTATTCAAGGATCACATTATCAATATCATGGTGATTTTTTAAGTAATGGTACTTGTGATTTCTAACTCGCTGAGACAAAAATCTGGAGAGCTAATGCCATACAACCCTGGCATCATTGTCGTATGTTGATGACATAAAAATTTATTGTATGATAAGTGTCTATGGTAATCTTTATTGTTGCAAAGCAAAGAGAATCGTTTCTGTTTTGTTTACAAAATTTGAATTTTAACTACGTTTTATGCATATTTTATCAACATATGACCATCAATAGACTTTTCTTTGAGTTTACATGTTGACATCATGCAGTGTTTGATCAAGATGTTTAGAGGGGCAGGTTTCTCCGAGACAAAATTGCACTTTTCTCGTGTCCATCAAAAAGGTTACTTACATAGCATCTGTCAACAAAAGGGCAAAGACATATACCTAACATGATTCAGAACTTTCCATGTCACTGAAATTTTATAAATATATTCTACAGTTCTGCCTTTAGCACCACTCTAATGCATTGAATCAATAGGTAAAAATTTGCTATGATTTTCTACTTGATAACCATGATGACAAGCTTGTTATAAGGAACAAGTTGGGGCAGGGCAATGCACCCTGCTAAAACCCTCTAGCTTTAACATTTTCATGTGTATCAAGAAGGAAGTAACTTAGCCTGGCACCCTAGGCCTTTTGATGTGCAAGCACCCCAGGGTACCAGGCTAGGAAGTAGCTTTATAATTTTAAGGGTTTTTATCTGTATTGAAAGTACAAAGTCAATGGCAAATAATTACAAGAATGATCTACATGTATGGGCATCTTGAATTCTTTGGTGTATTTAGAGTCGAAAGTTGTGAATTACAGAAATTTTAACAAATCTTTGTGTATTGAAATGTTTGGTCTACCTGGTTTAGTCCAGGTATATGATAATGTCCACATATTTGTGTGAATAATTTCATATTGTACGGTACAGATTTTACAGCATAATGTCTGCTATTTTTTCTCATTTGAAGATGTAGCAGTTTACATATTTGTTCATTGCATGTTGCTTTAATAGTTACTACCCACTGTCTAAGTTTAGATAGTTTAAATTTTTTCAATTCTTTTACATGTTTTTTTTTATAATTTGAAGTGATTTTTACCAATAATGGGTGAATTAGATCTACAAGTATTTGTACATAATATTATTTATTTTAAAAATTATTTTAATTCTTGAATATTTCTTATTCTTTATCTTTTCTCATTTTAATTTCCAAGTAAAAATCATTTACATGTACTCTTTCATTTTTATTTTAAAAAAACAAAAACATTGTTTTCAATAAAAAAATCAAAACTAAAAATTTGTACCTTGAATTTTTTGCTCATTCCTATGAAGTTGAAAGGGGCTTATGCATTCAGGTATCACCCCAGTGTCAGTGTCTGGTGAAGAAAATTGTTGAGGTCCATTTACCTGCTTGTACTGCTCATAACGCAACTTGTATGGCATATACATGTACATGTATGAGTATATCTTATGATTCTGAGCACATGAAATATTTCATAATGTAAATACCAAACCACATTCGATATATTCTTGTAAGTCAGACTGGCGGGACAAGGTGGAATATGGTTATATCCAGGGTTCGCACAGACCTTGAAAAGTGCTTAAAAACAAAAATACCATTGAAAAGTGCTTGAATATGATGCAAAATATTTGATTTATTTTATCAGAGTGCTTGAATTCTACTTTTTGCATGTTTATTCAGCACTAAAGAAAGGCTTCATTGAAGAAAATTTGATTTGATCATATAGAGACGCTTCACCTAGTATAATACACTACAGTCTGAGTAAAGTATTTTTGTACTGCTGAATCTCTTTATAGTTTGTAGTGGAACTGTAAGCAGTATTATCTTGAGGACCGCTATGGAAAAATATTTTTAACAGACTGTATGTATGACCCAAGTTTATCTTGCTCCTACTAGCTGGAGCAAGTCACAAAGTGGAGTATAGTTGTTTGGTACTTCTGCTAGCTTGATCCAGGGGCCAAGTGGTTAGAGCATAAAAAAATGGTTGAGTGTGGCATTAAGCACTATTCAAAATTAAAAAAAAAAATAGCTTGAGCCAGTCACTAGGTGGAGTACAATTATATGTTGTTCCTACTAGCATGAGCTGGTGGGATGTCCCCATTAGTATTTCAATTGATACAGCACTAAGTCCTGTAAATCAGGGTCTTTGGTTTGTATTCTGATGACTTGTTTAAACGTCTCTATGACAAGACGCATGTTTATAAATAGATTTGCTCCTGTATTGCCTTTTGCCTGTATCATACAGAATAAACAATGATAGAAAAATTGGGTTCTTTATAGGAGCAAATTAGCATATGACAAACAGATTACACAACCACCGATAGTACTGTAAAACAACTGGCACTCTGACAGCTAGAAACGTTTTTCACAATTTTAGTTTAGAACTTCAAACATAAATGATCAATTACTAGTCTTTGTGTTCATATTAACTTGCCAATTTCAGCAC
This sequence comes from Atrina japonica, assembly GCA_030159075.1. Lineage (NCBI taxonomy): Eukaryota > Metazoa > Mollusca > Bivalvia > Pterioida > Pinnidae > Atrina > Atrina japonica. The sequence goes on along the minus strand of BROG01000350.1, from coordinate 432,821 downwards.
ACATAAAAATTGAGCCCTTGTGTCTTTGTGTGAACATGGTAACAATTAAATCTTTACTAGAATTTCTCATTTCACAGTATTTCTGAACTTGTTAAATCTGAGAGATGAGAAAATCAATTTCTGTGTTGATAATTATTTAATATTAAATGCAGTAAAGACATACATAACAACATTGTGAAACTAGATATGTAAATATTAATTACCATTACAATATGTAAACATAAGTTAATGCATGATATATATTTTTAAAAACAACAAACAGATAAAAAGGTGCTGTTTCACTGAATTTTACAACATTTTATTTATCATTTTTAATCAGAAAATATATTTTTTCAATTTAAAACTTTCATTCACTGTTGCTGTAAAAATTGCCTCCCCAAAATTCAGACATAAGTCAGTGGAAAAAGAGCTCTTGCATCTTAGATGCTTTTTGAGTTCCTTATATAAAGCTCTACACTGTATGATCCAATACAAGCAAAAATTCTGAATTATAAGGTTTTTAGTAATCTATAGTTTTGATGTAATTTTGTTCAACTAATCATGTATTTACTATAGACCAACCAAAGACATATTTTACGAGGAAATAGAAAAAAGTTAACATTCCTACCTATCAATATGTGAAAGTGAAAGCTATTGTAGTGATCAAGAAGTTGAATAATAAACTACTAACTAATGGATCAAACTTACTTCCTCCTTAAACATATCAAAACAATTGACTAAGAATTTTGGTGGTCTTTCAATGTTATCATCACGTTGCATTGCAATACTGTACAGGGGGAGATAACTCACAGTGTTAATATTCGCTATTTTCACAGTGTTAATAAATCTGAATTCAAGAATTAGCAAATCGGTTTTTTGAAAAAAAATAATATAAATAGGTAATATATTAAGGACTGTCTTTGCAGGACCTTACAATAAATTAAATTACTCCCAATCCCTGAATTAAAAGTCTTCAGTACATTTATATAAATCATGTGTATGGCAACGTTGGTTTGTTTTTATAATGGTGTTTTATACCACACAAACATTTTCCCATTACACAGTGGCAGCCAAGTTTTTAATGGTGAAAGAGAAAACCTGGTTACATTGTACCCGGAAAAACACCAATAAAGTTCCGCAAGGAAACTGGCAAACTTAATAAATCTAGGTACTCGCATAGCTCAACCCTTGCTCACTAGCAATAGTTTTAAATATGATGCTCCTACCATTCAGCTACGATGCCCTCCACATGAACATAATAATTATGGATTAAAATGGCAGAATAATTAATTACGGGATGTATGTATTCATGACACAGTAAAAACAACGTATCCCTGACCAATCACAAAAAAATGATACAAAAACAACAAATACACTCATAAAAGTACATGTTAGACATAAAACAGGTGTCCTGTATATCATGATTGTTAGACAAGGAACTACAATATAAAACAGGTGTCCTGTATATCCTGATTGTTAGACAAGGAACTACAATATAGAACAGGTGCCCTGTATATCCTAAATGTTAGACAAGGAACTACAATATAGAACAGGTGCTCTGAATATCCTGATTGTTAGACAAGGAACTACAATATTATGCCCTGTATATCCATATTGGAATGCAAGGAACTACAATATAAAACAGGTGCCCTGTACATCCTGAATGTTAGACAAGGACAAGGAACTGCAATATAAAACAGGTGTCCTGTACATCCTGATTGTTAGACAAGGAACTACAATATAGAACAGGTATCCTGTTTATTTTGATTGTTAGACAAGGAACTACAATATAGAACAGGTGCCCTGTATATCCTGAATGTTAGACAAGGAACTACAACATAAAACTGGTGTCCGGTATATCCTGAATGTTAGACAAGGAACTACAATATAGAACAGGTGCTCTGAATATCCTGATTGTTAGACAAGGAACTACAATATTATGCCCTGTATATCCATATTGGAATGCAAGGAACTACAATATAAAACAGGTGCCCTGTACATCCTGAATGTTAGACAAGGACAAGGAACTGCAATATAAAACAGGTGTCCTGTACATCCTGATTGTTAGACAAGGAACTACAATATAGAACAGGTGCCCTGTATATCCTGATTGTTAGACAAGGAACTACAATATAGAACAGGTGCCCTGTATATCCTGATTGTTAAACAAAGAACTACAATACAGAACAGTGCCTGAATATCCTGAATGTTAGACAAGGAACTACAATATATAACAGGTGTCCTGTATATGATGATTGTTAGACAAGGAACTACAATATTATGCCCTGTATATCCAGATTGGAATGCAAGGAACTACAATATAAAACAGGTGCCCTGTACATCCTGAATGTTAGACAAGGAACTGCAATATAAAACAGGTGTCCTGTACATCCTGGTTGTTAGACAAGGAACTACAATATAGAACAGGTGCCCTGTATATCTTGATTGTTAGACAAGAAACTACAATATAGAACAGGTGTCCTGTTTATCCTGATTGTTAGACAAGGAACTACAATATAGAACAGGTGCCCTGTATATCCTGAATGTTAGACAAGGAACTACAATGTAGAACAGGTATCCTGTTTATTTTGATTGTTAGACAAGGAGCTATAATATAGAACAGGTGCCTGTATATTCTGAATGTTAAACAAAGAACTACAATATTATGCCCTGTATATCCATATTGGAATGCAAGGAACTACAATATAAAACAGGTGCCCTGTACATCCTGATGTTAGACAAGGACAAGGAACTGCAATATAAAACAGGTGTCCTGTACATCCTGATTTTTAGACAAGGAACTACAATATAGAACAGGTGTCCTGTACATCCTGATTGTTAGACAAGGAACTGCAATATAAAACAGGTGTCCTGTACATCCTGATTGTTAGACAAGGAACTGCAATATAAAACAGGTGTCCTGTACATCCTGATTGTTAGACAAGGAACTACAATATAGAACAGGTGCCCTGTATATCCTGATTGTTAAACAAAGAACTACAATACAGAACAGGTGCCTGAATATCCTGAATGTTAGACAAGGAACTACAATATATAACAGGTGTCCTGTATATGATGATTGTTAGACAAGGAACTACAATATTATGCCCTGTATATCCAGATTGGAATGCAAGGAACTACAATATAAAACAGGTGCCCTGTACATCCTGAATGTTAGACAAGGAACTGCAATATAAAACAGGTGTCCTGTACATCCTGATTGTTAGACAAGGAACTACAATATAGAACAGGTGCCCTGTATATCTTGATTGTTAGACAAGGAACTACAATATAGAACAGGTGTCCTGTATATCCTGAATGTTAGACAAGGAACTACAATGTAGAACAGGTATCCTGTTTATTTTGATTGTTAGACAAGGAGCTATAATATAGAACAGGTGCCTGTATATTCTGAATGTTAGACAAGGAACTACAATATAGAACAGGTGTCCTGTATATGATGATTGCTAGACATGGAACTATAATACAGAACAGGTGCCCTGTAAATCCTGATTGTTAGACAAGGAACTGCAATATAGATCAGATTGGTTGTATATCCCAATGGTTTGGCAAGGTACATCTGCACTCATTTCTACACCTAAATGTAGAAACAAAATATCACTCACTAATCATGCTAATGGCACATCAGAATATATATGACACTGATAAAAATCATCAGTTTCAAGACTTCCACAAGAACTGTACTGATTTTCCTGAGATTACCCACTATAAGAATGTCATGTGATTGAAATATGCTTCATAAATCATCAGCTTCAGACTTCCACAAGAGCTGTACTGATTTTCCTGAGATTATGAAATATGCTTCATAAATTTAAATAAGTAATAATCAGTGACGTATGGTACAAATAATGATAAATGTCATTTTTATATAAAGTAACGTTTGTTGAAATGGTTAAATCCATTTATAAAATCAGTTAGAATTTGATAATAAAGATGATAATAATAAAAATATTGTGTCATAGAAAAGTGTAAAAAATAACATCCAAATTTTGTAATATTGCACTACACACATCATACATAAGAGCACTACACACATCATACATAAGAAAGAGTCTGTCCTTTGTGATAGTTTGAATATGCAACATGTAAATTCCAGACTTATCTGTAATGAACAAAAAGGTTGTACATAATTTGGAACTGAAAGAGATGGCTCAAAGTACAAATTGATTTAAAATTGATCTAATTCTTGTTGTCTATATCCTCTGATTGTAGGGAACCTGCGGTTAACTGTCGTAACACAAGTTTTTGGTATACTCCATTCATGGCCAGTAATTCATCGTGTGTTCCAACCTCTGCTATTCTTCCTCCTTCTATAACAACAACCTGTAAATAGAATCAATATCAGTACATCAGTCACTCTTTAATTTGATATACAAACATTCATTTCACATACAATTCTGATAGAGACTGAGCCTTGGATCTCTATAAAATAAAGTTTGTACAGCCCATCAGGTAAAACCCTTTATCTCTATAAAATAAAGTTTGTACACCCCATCAAGTAAAGCCCTTTATCTCTATAAAATAAAGTTTGTACGCCCCATCAGGTAAAGCCCTTAATCTCTGTAAAATAAAATTTGTACACCCTATCAGGTAAAGCCCTTTATCTTTATAAAATAAAGTTTGTACACCGCTCAGGTAAAGCCCTTTTTCTCTATAAAATTAAGTTTGTACATCCCTCAGGAAAAGTCCTTTACCTCTATAATTACAATAAAGTTTGTACACCACTTAGGTCTCTATAACATGACGTTTGTTCAAACCACTTATTTAATTCCAAAATAATTTGTTTAATTTGATCAGATATTTATAAATATATATATATATAAATTACCTTTGACGCATTTCTGACTGTAGACAGCCTGTGTGCTATAACAATCACAGTTCTTCCCTTCATGGCCCTGTCTATAGCTTCTTGTACCAAATGCTCACTTTCAGCATCCAATGCGCTTGTTGCCTAGAAAACAAAAATTAAAAATCATTTTACTTATCTCACTGGAAAGGACAGCATATTTTTCAACTTGAGTTATAAAAAGAACAATAACTGGGCTTTTCCCACAAAGTACTATACTATCTATTTAGCTACTAATGACAATGTATCTACCAATAAAGACACTTTGCCACTGAATACTAAGGCATTCATTAAAATTTAAAGTCCCATAACTCTGACAAATATTGTCATGTGTTAGCTGCCATCAAACTCTTCCTAGATCTCATTAAATGAAGCATCATACCAAATTATAAAACATCTTATCCATAGAATCAGCTTAGCTTATCTGAGAGAAGAAACATATAATCCCTCATGATTACAGTACAGAATCACTTACATTGCACATCTAATCTAACAGAAGAAGTAAAGGATCCTTTATATAACATACCTCATCTAACAGTAGAAGTACCGGGTCCCTTATATTACATACCTAATCTAATAGTAGAAGTACAGGGTCCATTATATTATATACCTCATCTAATAAAAGAAGTACAGTATACATTATATTACATACCTCTTCCAATAGAGTAATCGAAGTAGTAGGATCTCTTTAATATCAAAGTTCTACATACCTCATCTAACGAATACAGGGTCCATTATAATTAACCTACCTCAGTACAGTAGAAGATCCCTTATATTACATACCTCATCTAACAGTAAAAGTACAGGGTCCATTATGTTACCTAACTCATCTAACAGTAGAAGTACAGGGTTCATTATATTACCTACCTCATCTAACAGTAGAAGTACCAGGTCCCTTATATTACATACCTCATTTAACAGTAAAAGTAAATCTACCTACCTCAGTAACAGAAGTACAGGTCCATTTATATTACATCCATTAATATTAGAAGTACCGGGTCCATTATATTACATACCTCATCTAACAGTAGAAGTACAGGGTTCATTATATTACCTACCTCATCTAACAGTAGAAGTACAGGGTCCATTATATTACATACCTCATCTAACAGTAGAAGTACCAGGTCCATTATATTACCTACCTCATCTAACAGTAGAAGAACAGGATCCATTATCAGTGCTCTGGCTATAGCAATTCTCTGTTTCTGACCACCAGAGAGTCTAACTCCCTTTTCTCCGACCAATGTGTCATATTTTTCTTCAAAGGAGTTGATAAACTCATGTGCGTTTGCATCTTTTGCAGCTTGTTCTATCTAAAAGATAAAATGATTACATAAAAATAATATTAATAATACCAAAGTTTTAGTTTTTTAAAAGAGGCCAAAAGAAATGCTCAAGACGATCGTTTCTGTCAATTAGACTTCATCAGTTGACCTCCTATATGCTTATTTCCGAAGGAGAAAGTGGTGTTATATAAGGCCAAATAATCAATCTAAATGTATTGCCAAATCCTTCTCAGATTAAAAACTATAAAAATGAAAATCTTCACTTTTGAGAAGTTTAGAATTGAAATGATTTTATCAGAGTGAAATAATGGAACCTCATCCAATATAATGTGATACACATTCTTAGAATCGGAGGCTCGAAGGGTATTAACTGCAGCAAGGTACAGGCTATTATACTACCTTTAAAGAGGTCAAAATCCATTGAAACGATAGTTATATAAGACATCAGTACTGCCATCTTTTAAAGTAATCAGGTTTGCAATCAACCCTAATACAATGGGTGGGGTTCAGAGGTGGGTTATAAATACCCTTCGAGCCTCCGGCTCATTCTAAACATCCATCACATTAAGTGGATGAGGGTTCCATTCTTATTCATTCGCCTTCGGCTTCTTAGGGTATTAATACTGCATATTTAAAGAGTTCATGCAAACAAACTCAAAACAGTGAACCCAAAGAAAATTATTTCCCACAGACAAGATACCAATTATGTTTCATTTACACAGTTGAAGTAAAAATATCTGTTCGAAATATTTATAATAAAATGTTTTTAAAGTGCTTAAGTGATGACCAATTGATTATGTTCCTCTTTAATTATTATTTGAGAAACACCCAAATCAACTGCACACTAACAAAGAATCAACACAGTTATTTGCAGTACACACTTCAATCATAGTCAGTTTGTAAGTTGTAAATGAAACAAAGTACAAGGAAGACTTTCTCATATAAACTGTTCTTTTAAAATATTATATATTATTAGGAAAACACTGATTTTCACAGCTTATAAGAATGACATTTGGATTAAGCCTTCCTGGCTTTGATATTTGAATAACAGATTTTATCACAATTATAATTATGTATTCATATGATGATTATCCAACATTGTACATATGCTCTTGCTGCAGTAATAAATGCAACTCAATTATTTAATAAAATTAATGACATCAGAAAAAAAATAAATCAGTGGTAAACAAATAAAGACTGTTGACACATCCCATATAGACTGATTTAACAACTACATTGTACATGTACTTGTATAGGTTCTATATGAAAACAACTTTTTACAGATCTAAATGGTCCAAAGAATGGCAAAGTTTGGATTACATACTCTCAAGTGTTTTCAAAAGAAAATAGGATAATTCTAGATTCACTAGGAATTCAAGATGAATAACAACTTATTTTTAATATCAATGACGAGAATCTATATTCCTTCCACCACATCAAATAACCCAATTTCTCCAATACAATTTTTCAAATTGTTCTCAACAAAAAATTTCTTTATGGATCATTGGACTAACTAGCAAAGTTTATTTCTAGGTTAAAGGATACTGTACTCCCCATGATCATGTATGACATTACAAATATGGCTTTTTTAACTTTTTATCGTTAATTAATTCAGGTAGAAACTTTAAGTACATGTCGATTAGAAATGTGGGAAAACATAAGATAGATAAGTTACATATTTCACCAAGGTATTGTAAAAGCATCTACAGCTCTTGAATCTGGGTTATAATACCAGGTGTGATGCAAAGAGGTAAACATTTAGAATAAATGTTTGTAAAATTTTTCCCAAGCTTTTATCTTTTAACATACAATATACAGTATGCATGTACATGTACTCATTTGAATCATTAAATATTTTAATGTTTTAAAGGTATATTCTGCTGTTATATTCTTTATAGTAAAATGCACAAATGTATAAGTTATAATTGTTTTGTTTTTTTACTTCTGTAAAATGGTCAAACACAATTTCATTCAATCTATTGATATATAACGGAGCTGTAGACTCACCACAGTCTATTACTAATGAGTAATGTTTGTTGTCAACATTTTATAAACTAGTTATACCAATCAAGAAAAAGAGCTGAAACTCTAAAAAATTTATGTGATGATTGGGACCTTCAATTGACCATCTACTGCCAACTGAAAACAATTTTTGTACTTGCACCCCAACCTTTTGAATGAAGCATTTGAATACCCTGAATGTTTAAACACACACACTAACTTGTAACATGGTTTCTGTTCAGAATTGAATTACATTGAAGAATTGGTTCTCCATTAACAATAACAATATTGTCAAAACAGAAAATAATTTCTGCTTTACATGGTTCAGAGATTGGCATTATGAGGCATCAAAACTATGATTATTCACACAAAAGTATATGATGATTTATTTTTCTAAATGCAAAGGGCCATGTAACAAAGCATTAAAAATATGTACTATCAAACCACTAAAGGATGCAATCATTCTCATAAAAACAGAAGTTTTCTTAGAATATGTGTATTACATCTTCTAATATTTTTAACTTTCTCATCTGTTAGAAAGCCTTGAATTGTATAGTATCAATGATAAAACATGAAAGAAGACTATTCTTTCGCAAGGTTGCAAGACTGAATTTTTATATAAAACAAATCATCTAATTTGTTTGTCATTACTTGTGCTTTCCTTTGCACAGATAAAATTTTGATTCATACATAAAGAATCATCTATATAAATTATACATATTTCTGAAGAAGGCTTTAATAATTTTGTTGAAATTCTTGGATACTGGAAAGTACTTTAATTAGGGGGAAAAATACAGAGTTTCTGTAACTTAGTTCTGATACTAGTACTGAAATTACTCACAAATCAACAAAAGTACTGAAATCGTCTTTCTAGACAACATTCAAACATGAGTAAGATTTTCTTGTTTTTGAACTGTTGGTACTTGACAACCTTATTTATTGAGTTTTAGAATTTTAGTAGTTTCGGTTTTCCATTATTTTAGGAACAAGAAAAAAGAAACACAAATTTATCAGCATAGATATTGTTTGCTCTTTCAGTTGTTCCTTTTAGTAGCAATTCTTTATTTAAATTCAAATTTAAATTTTTACTTTTAAAATGAATTCTATGTTATACTGCTTGACTAAATGATGAATTAATTCATGAAATGTAAGTTTTTTCCCATTCTGGAAAATCTAGTTCTCTTATACTGACTTTTTTACATGTACATGTAGTAACATAGTTGTTGCCTTTACAGTTGTAATAATAGTGTTTTCGAATTCTGATAAATGGCTAGAAAATCTTATAGAAGACCCGAAGGAATTTATGACAGTAGCCACTAACAAACTTGCTCAGAATAACAATTTTATTTCTACTTATCATATAGAAAGTATGTACGATAATACCGATATCTTTGAGATATATAAATTTCCGTATGACCAATCAGAGTTAATGCATCGATTTTGGTTGTACAACTTGTTCTAATTGAAAGAAAGTTTCATTGTGTGTGCACGCAAATCAATAGCATTCCAAAATTCAGAATTGATTTCTAATTTCTCACATGTATAAATTAACACGACATTCAGGTCAAATAGTCCTTTACAATTAAGCTTACTATAGTCCTTTACTGGATGTTTTGAGACCACAGTATTTACAGCTTTGACAAGCATATCTAATACTTAATTATGTTTCCTTGTCATTTTTTACTCAGAGAGATCACATTATAACTCATAATGTGCACACAGTTTTCTTGCAATTGCTTTGTCAAAAATTCTTATGGTAAAGAATAAACTTTCTCATATAAGTTTTCTCAGAACTTTTTTAGCTATGTGAATATTCCAAGTAATAAACTCAAACAGAATAACAGAACTATTATTGTCATTTAATAAATCTGAATCAAAATTCAAAGTATAATTCTAGTATTGATTCATAATTTCTGTGACATTGGAAAACATTATTAAAACTAAATGTCACTAGCTCTTTGGATAAGTCTATAAGTAAACATAACCGAGAGACATAAACAGGTATCTCAACAGTACAATAATTTCTAGACAAAGTAAAATAAAGATTTGCCTGGAGGCTTTTGATACAGTAGCAAAGGGGGGCAAAGGGTCTTATAAGAAAACCCAGTATCTACTGTAGATTTTTGTCTAGTAATAAGTTTAATAACTGCATCAGATAAAGTATGCATTAATAACCAGTTATGATCAGTTGCTGTATATATTCATTATTAAAATAAGACTTTTTAAAATACTGCCAATTGCAGACTTTTTAGGAGGCTAGGGCGATTTCCGTTTTTTAGTAGATAATAGAACTCGTGGTATATACCAGTGAAAACAGATGACTGTGTTTATTTATGTTAATATTATTGTCGGAATTATGAAACGAGTGTTCGAATATACTTAAAGTGGATTTTCCGACATTCTTGACATGTATATTCTATAAGGCCGTTTAGAAAATAATCAATCAGTAGAAATAAACAGTACATCGTGCCAACTTTCTACAACACGTTTTTTCCTTCTCAGTTATTAGTTAACACTAAAAAAACCGGAAAAAACTATACTTGTAAAACATAGCTGAAAACTGTGCTGCAGTAAAGATAGAATTTCACGTTCTAGAGTTCAATAATAAACTGAGAAATAAGTGTTAGTAATTGAAGTATGATTTTATCGTTACAGGTCATTGTGACCTCTTTAAAATATAATGCTTAAGAAATATAAACTAAGAAGCCGAAGGCGAATATAGTCAGTATAAACTATATAGTCAGCTGGTACCTAAATACTAGGTACAGGTAAAAATAAAATTGCCAAAAGTAACCCATAATCCAACTCACTTCAGATGCTATTGAAATAAAACAACATACCAAATTTGATATACACTTGAGGAAAGAAAAACAAATTATTGGAAACAAAATGTTTGCACAAAGAAGGACTACAACACGATATGCCTCCAGTTTCTTTATTTCAAGGAAGAAGGCAATCTCTGTTTACATTAGCAATAAAAGCAGCAATCTGGAATGTCAGATATAATTTGGCATATTCAAATTTCTGAGAAATTTTAGTCTTTTTTTTTTTTTATATAGAAAAGTGGTCATCTTGATTCAAGGAGGGCTGCCACACAAAATTGTGAAATTTATAATAAAATGCATTTTTTTTATTATCATTTTAGCCTATTTAACATTTTTGGTCAGTATGAAAGAAAAATTCAAAGTTTATGGGAAAAGCTCATAATATTGTTTCTATGATCAAAATTTGAATCATGGGACTATTGTTTCTATTAGTCATGGAATGACGCTAGAAGACGATATCCAGCAATTACGTCATTTCAGCAGGAAGATTACGTAAACCTAAGTTCCATCACCATTGGAGATACTAGTACTATACAAATGTTATCATGTATCACATTGTACATGAATTAGTCCCATTAAGAAATTTCTATTTATAGTAATGGCAGCCATCTTGGATGAAGAGCAGGACAACAGAACAAAAAATACATTCAGATCATGGTTTGTTCAAATTGGCCTAATAAATTGTGACAAGGAGATCTTTAGAATGCTGTTTAATATCTATGCCTAATTTGCATATCTTATCATAAAAGCAAAGCAAACATTTCAAAATGTAATTAAAATGTGGTATGCACTTTTGGTAGACTTACCTCCTCATCTGTGGCATTTCTGCCATAGGCAATGTTGTCTTTGATGGAGCACGCAAATAGTGATGGTTCCTGACTAACCATCGAAATCTTCTGTCTGAACCATTGGGGATCTAGAGACCTCAAATCTACATCCCCTGCAAAAAAAATTAAAGTTTTTTATAATAATAAAATTGATTTGTCATAAAATAAAAGTAATTGACACTTTAGTCTATCTTAAACACACCATTTGTTTAAAATGAATTTTGTGAAAAAAGTTTACGTATTTCTTTTTTACCATTTATATAGATTCGAGTAACTGATAAAACACATTACGTTGCATTGATTTCAATAATGTTATGTTGATGTACTGTATCTTTGTTATTTGTCACTAAAAGTTCAAAACATAAGTTTAAGCAAAATTAAAATTTTGAATCTACAGCCATGTTCTGTGAAAAAAAATCTTTAATAAATATGAAAGTGATTTTTATACTAAAATATGGTTGATATATTTCTATGTCCAGTAATTAGATACATTCAATAATTAGATGTACATCATTATACAGGACAAATGTACACACACTTATATAAATTGCAGATTGCTACAAACAAATGCCATTTGAACTTGCATAGTAGTGATTTGTATAGCACTTAAATCACAATAAATACCTGGTAATCTTTTAATTATATTACATGGCAAAAGTTGGTTTTCAAATGTAGGGGAGCACAGAATATAATATACTGGCGGTAACATTGTGTCTTATATGATAATTACATAATAACATTACACTATTGTCCAGTGTATAACTGTATCAACTTACCAAGGGTGATGTTGCCAGAATCTGGATCATAAAACCTCTCAATCAAGTTAACAATGGTAGACTTTCCCCCACCACTTGGCCCCACCAGAGCCACCATTTCACCAGGCTGGACAGTGAATGTTATACCCTGTAAAATACAAAGTCACAATTTGTTTGCTAGAAAATAAACTAATTATCTTAAATTGTCAATATAATAAGATAATAAGAATTTTTTTCTAAGTAACACAACTCTGTCAACTATTGCCTGAGGTTGGTCATAATCAAACTGATTTGAGATTTCATTGAAATATAGCAACATACCAGAATTGTTTGAAAGTTGATGAGAGACACTCAAATAAATTTGACAGATATCAAAATGCTGCAAACAGATCAAAGCCAATATGTCCCTCACAATGTTCATGATCTCCTTCAGAACACAAAAGTACAATTACAGAACTATACACCGTGTGATACATCACGTACACTGGACGTGGTCCAAATTGTTTATAAACAGAGAGTCGACAGACGAAAGCACACCCCTATAGCTCCTTTCATGTTCCTAAGAAGCCCAGCTGAGTCTCTGGTTTATAATGTAAAGGTCTTACAAGACCTACTGTATAGCTGTTTAATTTCACAGGGAGAAATGTTTGCTTTTTTCTAAGAGGAACTTATTAAATTTCATGCAAGATAGGTTACCAAGTGTCTTTCTGATACTTCATAAATGTAATGTATTATATTCACGGTTACTTAATTTCATCAAATTTTCTATGACCGCTAATATAGCAAAATTAAATTCCCCGCAAATAAAAGCAACTATACAGTATTCTGACATATACTGAAACACACACACATGGAAGCAGGCACACATACACAAACATAAATAAAAACCCATACTCAATCACTAAAATGAATCTCCACCCTATCAACAAAACACATGATGTAGAGGTCATGAAACTGACAGCTTTTAAACCCTTACTATAAATATACTAAATACCAAATTCTGAAAAGAAGTGGAAAAAATACTGACAGCAATCTATTAGTTTATTAGCTTTTCACCATATGCCTTCCACATCTACCTGGAAGACAGACAACATTGGGGTCACTCAAGGTCACCTGAGTAAATGTAAAATTGACATAAATATAATAAAAGAACAAGACTTACTTTAAGGACTTCATTCTCTGGTCTGGATGGATAAGTGAAATGAATCTCATTAAATACAACACCTGGCAAGAAAATATGGAACAGAACTTTATAAAAAATATTTAAACTAACAAAATAAAAATGACAAATAATTGAAACAGCGAAAGACAGTATTGCCAGTTTTACAAAGTAATACATCTAAAATACAAATTTTAAAGTCAGTAAAATATCTTTATTTCAATAATGATACACAGTCAAATATGAAGATTTAGTGTCACTTCCTGTTACCAACACAACAAGGTCAGACATGAAGAAATAATGACATCCTCTGTAACTAACACTAAAGGTTACAGGGTCAAATATGAAGTTTTAGTGTCATTTCTTGTTACCAACACAACACAAGGTCAGACATAAAGAAGTAATGACATTCTCTGTAACTAACAATAAAGGTCACAAGGTCAAATACAAAGTTTTAGTGTAACTTCTTGTTACCAACACAACACAAGGTCAGATATGAAGTAATGACATTCTCTGTAACTGACATTATAACATGTATAAGGTCACAAGGTCAAATATGAAGCTATCATGTGACACTTATTGACACAACACAAGGTCAAATACAAGGTCAATATAAACTAATAATGTTACATACACTTCACTCAAATCTGATTAATTTGTTCACTTTATTGGAGTTTTACACAACACTCAACAATTTCTCAATTTCATGGTGGTGGCTAGTTTTTAATGGTGGAGAAGAGAACCTGGCAACAATGTACCCAGGAAGAAACCCCCAGCCTTCTTCAAATCAACTAGCAACCAGTGGGGCTCAAACCCACAATTTTCAGAGGTGAGAGACTTCATAGTTTAAAGAGTGATTCTCTAACCACTGGGCCACAGAGGCCCCAAAATCTGGTTAATAGATACACTAAGTATTTCCAATATATGTCCTTTATATAACAACAAGGCAACATCTAAAACAATACTTACGTCCATTTAGGAAAGGCAGAATAATGCCATCTGCAACTGGTACTTTTGGAACTCGATCAAGAAGATCAAATATTCTTGTGGATGCTCCTACAGCCTACAATACATAAATTTATATAAATTCATTCTATTGATTTCTAGTTTTTTTATATAAAGGCTTGTTTCAGGAGATAGAAAACAGTATTAATATCTATAAGGTCCAGATCAACACAATACAGTTGTTATCTGACCTCAAATCACCGAGTTTGAATTTGACCTTCATTTAATGAACAAGAGAAACCAAACTCCAAACAAATATGTTGATAATTAAAAAGGTGGAAAGAAAAACCTAATGAATACTTGCCTTAGTACAATAAAGGTAACTTAATATTGGTATATCAGATCTTTCTAAAATGACCAAATTTCAAAAATAAGAAAGTGAGATCTTGAAGATATCACTATCACTTTTTTAATTTCACTTACAAATACATTGCTATGTCTGTGCCAGGCAAATCAAGTACAAAAGTACTTATAAATAGAACCTGTTAGAATGTGTTGTAGGGAAAGTCTATTACAGTCTTTTGGGGTAATTAGTGCCAACATCAATTGCTCAGATTTAAATTATAGACTGTGAAATGCACACAGGCAGTGTCATAACGGTGTGTAGTGCTTTACTAATATTATACAGTAGATATCAAACACAGAATATACAGATACACTTAAAAACTCACCTTCATAAAATCTCCGTACAGGGAGGACATCAGAGCAAATGCCATGGCAACTTGTAGGGTGTACAGAAGAAATGCTGAAAAGTGAAACCTTACATAATAATGGCATGGCAATTTGTAGGGTGTACAGAAGAAATGCTGAAAAGTGAAACCTTACATAATAATGGCATGGCAATTTGTAGGGTAAACAGAAGAAATGTTAAAGGGAACACTACAGCTAAAGTGTAGAGTCATGAAATAACATATCAATGATGCCATGGCAACTTGTAGAGTATAACAAGAGAAACATCAAACTAACATTCATATTTATTGAATAAAAGAAATTACTGATTACAGAGTAAAATGTCAGTGAGATGAGTCTGAAAACATTTGTAGGGTGAAGGAATACATCAATAGGTCAAATATTGTAGCCATAAATTAAAAACACAGTATTGAGTGTAATAAAAAACATAATACTACACTGTAATGGTTCTAGCATATTGCTTTTGAAAATCACACTTGCCAAAAACTATTAATAGGGGAAGGCGGATCAGATAGCAAATCTGTAGATTTCTGTGAGCTGGCTGACTGAAAATGCTGCAGGACACTTAAAATCTTTGTGGTTTTGTCTTCAATTATAATAATAGCACACAAACACCAATTTTCCCAAAATTTCCACTCTTTCATTACTGAACAGTATGTATAAGTATGAAAGATAACCAGAATGGCCTCAGATATGAAAATGCTAGTTTTGTTTATAAATGTTAACTTTTACTGATGGACTCACCATCTGAATCATATATCCTCTGTGGTTGAGTGGTTAGAGCATAGCACTCTAAAGCATGAAGTCTCTCACTTCTAGTTAGCTCAAGTTTAAGCCCCAAAGGAACCTAGGCTGATTCTGTAAATAACATTACCAGTTTACTTGTGGAGTGTCGTTGATCTCTTCCCAGTTAGCTGGTTCTCCATTAAAAACTAACCACCACAATATAACTGAAAACCTGTCGAGTGAAACACCACTCAAACAACAAGAAATAAAACATGTGTATTTCAATATTTCGAAATAAATGACTGATGTTTACTCTCATAGAAACTTTTAAGTGCAGCTCTCCAGCAGATTATGTTGTTGTATCTATACAATGACAACATGAAGAAATTATGTATCTCACCAACTTACATGTAAGTACTCCCGGAGTTAAACCTGTATGCCCTCCATGGCTATTTTCATACACAAGTTTACCACCATACCATAGTACTAGAGATATAGCACCGTAGGACAGGATACCAGCCACACCCTCAAATAGACCTGTAAGCAGAAAATGAAATGTAATTATATGTTTATCTGTAAATGAGCAATATCACAACTTCATTTTGTATGGTTCTTGGATGGTTTAGAGTCAATCTACAATAAAACCTCTTTATAATGCCCATGTTTCATTTGTCAACTTGCTTAACACCACAGTTTCTTAAAGCTCACTTTCCCAATTTCTCCTAAAATGTCATTTAAGGTTTCTCTCAGCCTATTGCCAAACTCCTTTATAATGCCAAATTTGGGCTGAACAAATGGTGGAAGTATAAAGAGGTTTTACTATACTTAAAAACCCATCTCGAATTGCTCATGTTCTCTGATATGTGTTGTGTGAGATCTAATGAAAACCATCTAGGGTCTGTGAGTGATCTCGTAGGTGTGCCATGTTCCTTCAATGTAAATGTAACTTACACGATCTTGAAAGTTTTTGGAATGGTAAAGAGATGTAATAATCATTATAAACAACACAGTACATTATTGTAAACTGGGATTTGGCCACTTTGGGCATAAAATGAAGGGTTATTTTTGGCCAGTTAAATTTTGGCCATTTATGTTTATATCATGTGTAAATTTGACCTACCATCAGATCTCAGTCTGGTCATGTCGAACATTCCAGCTGTTTGAAATATCAAAACTTGAAATAGTGTCGATAGAATAATTAGAATTGATGCGTCACATGGTACTTAATTAACATTAACGACCACACAGTATTATTTAAAAACAACCTTGTTTGTTAATCTATAAAACACTAAAATACTTTTAAAAAGTACCGGTAGAAACATTGTGTACATATTTTGGATTGTTTAATTTTGGCCATTTAAATAGGGTGGCCAAATTGGCACAAGTTTGGAGTAAAAAGTAATTGACCTATTGACTGTAAAATATGGTACCTCATCTACATTAACGAAAACACTTCATTCATCTACATATCAAGCTAAAATGTTTTTTTCATCTTAAGAATTACCATAAGCCAAGGCCAATTTTTTCCCAACTTTATAGCTTTTCTCAATTTCATCCCCGTAAAAGACATGCGCCTTATTTTCTCCTGAAAATGTTCTGACGGTTCGGATACTGGAAATATTTTCCTCTGCTAAAGTTCCTGCATCTGCAAGTTTATCTTGGAATTGCTGGCTAAGTTTTTTGACAAATTTACCTGTAACAAGAGAAAATACAATTACCTGTTAGTTAATTGATCCACAACTTCCAAAACATTTATCTCTATTTTAAAATCACAATAATTCTGTAACTGGCCAGTGATTGGAAAAGATGTGATGGTATGATCTGATGAGATTTGACAGTGTTGAGAAATTATGAGATGGTATGAGCTGATGAGAATTGACAGTGATTGGAAAAGATGACATGGTATGAGTCAATAAGAACTGATAAAGTGATGAGAAAAGATGAGATGGTATGAACTAATGAGTATTGGCAGTGTTGAGAAAATATGAGATGATACGACCAGATGAGAACTGGCAGTGTTGAGAAATGATGAGATGGTATGAACTTATGAGAACTGGCAGTGTTGAAAAAAGATGAGGTGACATGGGTTGATGAGAATTGGCAGTGACTAGAAAATATGAGATGGCACTGGTACAAGCTGGTGAAACTTGGCAGTGTTGAGAAATGATGAGGTGGCATGGGCTGATGAGAATTAGCAGTGATTAGGTGCAAAGTCTAAATCTAATACAAATGAATTTCAAGTTTGCCTTGTGTAGTACTTTTATTACTGACCTAATTAGAAATGAATTTTGATTGAAATGTGAATTTACATTTCTCAAACATTGGATATCTTGGATACACTGAAATGAAGACCAGTATGGTATAACTTTGTAAAATATAGTGGAAGCTCACTAGAAAGACCACCTAACTGACTGTCTTAAACTGGTCTGATTAGTGAGGTGTTAAAGTGGATCCTTGCTATTACGACCACCTGACTGCCTCAACATAATCTGATAAGTAAGGTGTTACAGTGGAACCTTGCTATTAAGACCACCTAACTGGTGGCCTCAACATAGTCTGATTAGTGAGGTGTTAAAGAGGAACCTTGCTATTAAGGCCACCTAACTGACTGCCTCACATGGTCTGATTAGTGAGGTGTTACAGTGGAACTTTGCTATTAAGAGCACATAACTTACTGCCTTAAAATGGTATGATTGGTGAGGTGTTAAAGTGGAACCTCACTATATCTACCTAACTGACTGACTTAATGTGGTCTGATTAACGAGGTGGTCTCTTAAGAGAGGGTCTGGATTCATTTAATATTTATGACGATATTCTCAAGAGATTGAATATTTCTGGTCTTAAATGTGAGGTGGTCTCCTGAGCAAGGTGGTCATTATGCAACGTTCCACTGTATACCAGTATTCTAATGGCTACTGACCAGTTCTCACCAGGTATTACTTGCTGTCAGAACATTTGATGATATGGGAAATCTATGTACAGTGCAAACCTGTCTTGAGAGGCTGTACCATCTGCCACTAAAATGTGGTTTCTCAAGATAGGTGGTCCCTTACTAGAAGTTTTATCTAATGGATTGTTTAACTGAGAGGTTCTCAGAATGTGATCTAACAAGAAAAATGGTCTCTCACAAGAGTGGTCTGTCAAGACAGGTTTTACTGTATAAACACAGCTTTGTGGCTTGTACTTAAATAATATTTTGATAATGCATGTTGAACAATGGCCTTTTTTCTTCAGAGGACCATGCATTAGAAATCTGTTGAGAAATCATTGTCCCAGAGAGAATAAGCATAAAATGAGAAGTAGTCAGTTAGTACAACTTACCATACTGAACAGTACACAGTGATACTATTGGTACGACAGCCAATAGTACTCCAGTTAAAGCTGGATTTAATACAAACATGAACACCAATGATCCTATCATCTGTAGACAGTATCTCACCAACATTGATATATTGACCTGAAAAATAACACATTTGCTAAATATCAATGACAGCAGAAAAAGAGGTATAAATGAACAAATGAAATAATGAGACAACTGAGTTATCTCCCTTTGAATGTAAGTAAGTTACTGAATGCAATATCATTCAATCTAGCTTTAAAAAAAAACATTTTCTACTTGTGCATCTTGTTAGGGTGCATATATAAATACACTTTAAATAAATACTCGAATGAAAAATGTTTAACACTGAATTTGCTCCCTTATTTGGGATTCTTTTGAGGTACTGAGTGCCCTTTTAGTATGATCTCCCTTTTAAAGCCACACCGCCACTGTTATGAGTCTGTCCTTGCAGCCAAAAATGGAAAATCTACTGGTAGGATAT
Organism: Atrina japonica; assembly: GCA_030159075.1. Lineage (NCBI taxonomy): Eukaryota > Metazoa > Mollusca > Bivalvia > Pterioida > Pinnidae > Atrina > Atrina japonica. The sequence goes on along the minus strand of BROG01000350.1, from coordinate 412,880 downwards.
GGGGAAAAGTTTCAGTCATTAAGAAAAATGTTTTCAAAATCAAAAGCCAGAATTATTCATACCTTAATATGTTCAATAAAGGTCTCTTTCACAGAATTTGATTTATTTTATTTTTTACCATAAATTTTTTTTTTTGTTTACAGATAAATATCCTTCATTGTATTATTTTGAAAACTGCATCCCCAATAGACCCTTTCACGATAAATGTGTTCCTACTAATTTCACCTATACACAAACACTTCCGTGTGGTATCAAGAAGTTTCATGCTCAAAACATTTCATACCCATGACAATTAGTACCCAATTAAAGACTAATTGTTCCCTGTGTACGATTTGAATTTCATTGGGTATGAAATGTTTTGAGCACAAAACTTCTTGACTCCACGCGGAAGTGTTTGTGCGCAGGTGAAATTAGTAGGAACACAGTTATTGTGAAAGGGTCTATAGATCTTTTTCACACTGTTCCATTCCTTTTTGGTTCATCTTAATAGCAGGCAGTTTCAAAAAAAAGGTAGGGCAGCATCACTTCCTGTTAAGTAGTTTATAGTATATATGACCTGGAATATAGATATCATACAGTGATAGGTGCCAGATTTGAAAAGCAGCCTACAGAAAAGAGGTGTCTCTTGTCATCTTTACAGTTATATAAGTTTCATTCCTTGCAGATGAATTGAAACAAGATATCACTGCATGTTGTCAATGTCAATATTATGAAAACGAAAGTAGAATGCCCGACTTTCCACTGAAATCACAGCTAGGGTCTGAGTAGAAACTATTCGGACAATACTGAATGGAATGAGACAACTCGAAAATGGTCTATCAACACATGAAGGATAAAAAAAGCTGTATAAATGCTGGATTTTAGAATATTTAGTTTAGTTATTTATATTGTTTTAAATTGTTGTTTTTATTTTCAACTCATCGAGTAATTTCAAAACACATAAGTTTCAACCAAAAAAAAAAATAGTTTGATCTTAAACCTGACAGAAAGTACAGAATAAAATCTAAACTATGTGTCACTTTAACGCAAAATGAGAAGTGGTCAAAGGAAATGTTACATGCAGATTTTAAGCAATATTTTATTACATACATCAGAAAGAGATCACAAATTTTCTTAATGGGACAGCGACACCTAAGTAATAGCATAGAGCTAAGAATACTTACTGTAGCAGCATTGTGTATGACCTGGGTAATAACACAGAGGTGACCTAAGAATACTTACTGTAGCAGCATTCTGTATGACCTGGGTAATAACATAGAGGTGACCTAAGAATACTTACTGTAGCAGCATTCTGTATGACCTGGGTAATAACAATGAGGTAATAATATGGAGGTAAGCTAAAAATATTTTCTATAGCAACATTCTGAATGACGGGGTAATAACACAGAGCTAAGAATACTTATTGTAGCAGCATTCTGTATGACCAGGGTAATAAAATAGAAGTAAGATACGAATACTTAATGTAGCAGCATTCTGTAATACCAGGGTAATAACATAGAAGTAAGATAAGAATACTTACTGTAGCAGCATTCTGTAGTACCAGGGTAATAACATAGAAGTAAGATAAGAATACTTACTGTAGCAGCATTCTGTAGTACCAGGGTAATAACATAGAAGTAAGATAAGAATACTTACTGTAGCAGCATTCTGTAGTACCAGGGTAATAACATAGAAGTAAGATAAGAATACTTACTGTAGCAGCATTCTGTAGTACCAGGGTAATAACATAGAAGTAAGATAAGAATACTTACTGTAGCAGCATTCTGTAGTACCAGGGTAATAACATAGAAGTAAGATACGAATACTTACTGTAGCAGTATTCTGTAATACCAGGGTAATAACATAGAAGTAAGATAAGAATACTTACTGTAGCAGCATTCTGTATGACCTGGGTATCTGAAGACAACCTGTTACAAAGTTCTCCAGTCCTGTGTAAAAACAAACCAATATGATATATCAACAATGAAATCAACAGTGGTAGTGAATAGTCAAGAATACAAATGGACATACAATATACTGATAAACATACAATGATACAGTTTATGATAGAAAAAATATATATAGTCATGTTAAGTCTAAAGCATGATGGTTTCTTTATATATTCAAATCATGTTGAAATTTTTCTTAATAATGACACCAGCTTTTGGCGATGAGGCAAAATTAATAGAGTTAGACCTATTGTCCAATTCAGGTAGCTTGGCTGGTTGGAGTAACATTATTATCATACGGTCAATTCTATCCAATTTTCGGTTATGACAAGCTTCACGACAAATACGTTTTATAACCAATTGGATTACTGTATGATGACAAGTAGGAAGGGTTACTCTTGCCAGTGTTATTTTATTGCATTACCTAAAACTGAAACTAAACCAGGTCAAGACAGGGTTCAAGAAACACTATCCATCAAGGTTATACAGATTTTACGATACCTGTAAGTGATGGACTTGGGGTTTAAGGATGTAAAACATCCGCAATAGCAAGGTGGTTACAAATATCCGCAATAGCAAGGTGGTTACAAAATGGCTTCCAAGATAACAGATCCATATACAAATCAATATACTAGCTACGTATGGGTTTCAGTAAGCAGTATTTTGCAAGAGTTATTTCCCTTCATTGGTCATACTGTGTGGCAGCATATATATTTTCCTCAGTAAATTAACCAAATTAAATGAAGTATTCTTGTAAATAAAATGTTTTTGGACAGAAAAATTAATTTCAGGTCTTCATTAATCTAAACAGCTTATTTTGGTAAAAATTATTATGTTCGTTTCACTGACATTATTTAATCTAATTTGGTTGCTTTCAAAAGAAAACTTATCACACTGACCCACAATATGGCCGTCAAAGGGGAATAACTATCTCAAAAGAATGCTAAAGCAAAACCCATCTATACATGTACCGCTACCTTGTTACATCGAAGAACGCAACTTCCTGTTCAACAATTTGCCGAAAAAGTCTTTTTCGCAATCTTGCTACAAGTCTTTGTCCAGCGAGCGTAAAACACCAAGCTCGTAACATCCCAAAACAACAGCCAATAATATAGATAATGAGTAGAATTATCACAGTTTCTGTAAGTTCGCCTACAATGAAAAACAGTCACAGTATCAAGTATGTAACACAACATCATTTTCTTCTAAAAATTTACACATTTACAACAAAAATAAATGTATAAGTTGTACTTCAAATACATGTAATGCAAATTACGAAATTACAGCTGTAACTACTGTATCACTATCAGGGCTTGAAACTAACTTTTTCAAACACTAGTATGGCAGTCTGACTGATCTATTAATGAGCAACAAAATGTCTTAATAGTGCATGGTATCATTGAAAGCAATTCTTTATTATTTGTCTAGATCTTTTTTTTTTCCATTAAGTTCACTGATTTAAAAGATGATGATGCGTGTAAGTATCTTCTTCATCCTCATCATTAAATGTTGGTCTCCTTTGATGTGTAACACAACTGTTTCACAAAGAAATTGCAAGAAGTGGGTTGAATGTGGATCTTTTCCAGAATGTTACTAAAATAGCGAGAGGAATTTTTAAAAAATCGTTGCAATAGTTCAAATATTATTTCATTTTTGGTGTTTCATTTTCTGTGATTATATTTTTCATTAGTCTGGCAGACTTGTACTAAGAAATGTTTATTAGTCTGTGGAAGAACTTACTGGCCGTGGACACATGCTAATTTTGAGTCCTGTATCATTAATTCTTTAAGTTACTCATCTTGGTTTGAAGCAGATATATGAATACTGTAAATTACTTGTATTTCGCAAGAGATTATCTTTATTAAGGGACCAGGGCCAGTTTCACTAAAGGTCGTAACTTTAAGTGAAGATGTAGTTATTATTTATATGTACATTGTACCTCTAAAATGAGTTTCACTGAGGGTTATATCTTTCTTCAAATGTACAAACTTACAAATGAGTCTACATCTGCACCAAAGTACAACTAATGTCACACATAAATAAAATCTTAACTCAAATTACATCTAAAGTTACTTCTACATTTATGGACAAATGTAAAACCTTCAGTGACATTGGCTCTCATTTGTGAATTCAAATATCCAGCAAGTATTCGTTTTTAACAGCGTGCATTTATACAACTTTTATCTAATTTAAAATAGAATTTTGAATGTTGTTTTCTGCCACACTCAACAATATTTCAGTCATATGGTGGCAGCCAGTTTTTAGTGGAGTGGAGAGAACCTGGTTACAAATATAATGTACCAAGGAAGAGACCACCGACCTTCCACAAGTAAACACAAAATCAACTTGTGTTCCAGTGGGACTCAAACCTGCAATGACTAGAGGTAATTTTTCGTCTAAGTATGTCTATATAACAATACTGTATGGCTAGCTAGGGTTACAGTATTAACAAAAGGCTTTCTTTATTTACTGGTAAACAAGTTAATTTCAGAAGAAAAAAAAATTATTAGTACATGTACATACTCTAAATATTAAAATAATTTCGTTTTACCTTTATATATATATATACCGGTACAAATGATATTACTGTCAACATGGAAATTTATGTGTGAGGGTTGTCCTTCGGATGAGACAGTAAATACTGAGGAGCCGCATCATAGTAGATGTTGGCATTTTAAAAAACCCTCTCTGTTCAATGACCGTAAGTGCCGAGCATAGGCCAAAATTTGATGCCCTTCACTGGCATTGGTGACAACTTCATATGAGTGAAAGATTCTTTAGTGGGATGTTAAACAGCAATACAACAATAACAACATTGGGGGTAATTTACTCTAAATACACAATGAAAGGTTTTGTTTGGTAAATTATCCCTGTGAACCAATCCTACAGATGTGCTACAGGTATAAGAATTACCATTAAATTCAGAACTGCTCAGAGTTATTTGTGACATTTGTGTAAAAAACCCAAATGTATGGTTTGCATAAGGAAATTTCATAATTAACACATATCTATTGATATACACTGTATATTCAAATGATATATGTAAATGGTGAAATAACGCTGCTGTAGTCATGGTGATACTCACTTTTGACTAGGCATCTAATTGTATAGTACATACATCCAATTTAACACTAAGTAACTTACTCATGCTCCTCTGCGCCGCATCCACCACTTTTCCAAAAAACAATGGCGCTGCCATTTGAGATCCACTTGAAAACAACAACGCAAAAGTTCCAACAAATATGAGACCAAATTCCTAAAAATACATAATTTAAATTGATAATATTTCACTATGTACACCAATTCTATTCTTATATTATGAACATATTTTAACATTTCGTGTCTTGTTGTGTCTTTTAGTGTTTTTTGTGTCATGTCATTTGTGTCATGTTGTTGTCGTGTCTTTTGGATTGTGCCATTCTTTCGTGTCTTTTGTGTGATGTCATGTCTTTCCTGTTGTGTTGTTTTGTGTATGGAGTCATCACCATCTAATAGTGAAGTGTCATAAATTTTGACTGGTGCTATGGACTGATATGTCAATGTTAGTGAGGCTTCTTCATAGTGACACATCTACCATTGTACAGAACTGTTGTTTAAAGTCTCACCCCAAATAATTGAGATTGTACACTTTTTGTGGATAGCACATGGCAAAGGAAAGGTTTAAAGATTCACCCCAGATACATGTAACTGAGACTGTACACTTCTTGTGGGTTGCACATGGCAAAGGAAAGATTTAAAGTCTTATCCCAGATAACTGAGATTGTACACTTCTTGTGGGTAGCACATGGCAAAGGAAAGGTTTGAAGTCTCAACCCAGATAACTGAGACTGTACACTGTGGGTTGCACATGGCAAAGAAAGGTTTAAAGTCTCAGCCCCAGGTAACTGAGATTGTACACTTCTTGTGGTTAGCACATGGCAAAGGAAAGGTTTAAAGTCTCATCCACTGAGATTGTACACTTCTTGTGGTTAGCACATGGCAAAGGAAAGGCTTAAAGTCTCATCCCAGATAACTGAGACTGTACACTTCTTGTGGGTAGTACATGGCAAAGGAAAGGCTTAAAGTCTCACCCCAGATAACTGAAACTGTACACTTCCTATGGGTAGCAATCAATCAAATACATCATATGTTCTCACTACACTAATCAATCCACTGAGTCTCACTCTCCGATACATCACATGTTCTCACAACACTAATCAATCAAATGCACCTCAAATACATCATATATCATCACTACACTAATCAATCAAAGGCACCTCTCTTATACATCACAATTACATGTACTCACTACATCAATCAACCCAGTCTCCTTCCATACATCACACATTCTCACTACACTAATCATTCAAATACAAATACACATACTGGTTTTCCCAAAGTCACTAATCTTCCAATGCTAGCCTTCTTCTTTATGAGCTCGCCATCTTTGTCCACTTCCTGTCCAAGATCATTGTATAGATGTAACACTCTGATTACTTTTAGCTTTTTCATAAATCGGAAACTCAGTAATGACATCAAAAATTGCAGCAGACTGAAGGTGATGGCGCTAATGACGAGTGCATTATATGTAACATGCATAGGAACATAACTAGAATCATTTATCACAGAATATAAAATTAATGCTCCTTTTGTTGTCGCAAAAGTGAAAAATACAAAGTTAAATAAAATCAAAAGTATATGACACAAACGTGAACGTTGTTTTAATACATTGTCATATGGATGATCAACCTGTTGATGACTTAGATGTTCTAGATAGGGTAACAATGTTAGTACACAAAAAACCTTAACTCCGACCATTAAAGCTAAGTCAAACACAGACTCTCGCAGGTGAAACTGGATGATGTTGTCCACAAAATATTCAGATGTTCCACCTAAAATGTCAAAAAAAAAAGATTTATAATCAACTGTCAACTGTCCTATATGGAAAGCAATCTGCAATAATCTACTTGTCTGAATACATCTGTCACTTGTCCTACAGGGAAATCAGTTTGCAAATTTACTTGTCTGAATACAACTGTTACTTGTCCTACAGCACAGAGAAAGCAGTCTGCAAATCTACTTGTCTGAATACAACTGTTACGTGCCCTACAGGGAAATCAGTCTCTGCAAATGTGCTTGTCTGAATACAACTGCCGCTTGTCAAAGAAAGCAGTCTGCAAATCTACTTGTCTGAATACAACTGTCACTTGTCCTACAGGGAAAGCAGTCTCTGCAAATCTACTTGTCTGAATACAACTGTCACTTGTCAGAGAAAGCAGTCTGCAAATCTACTTGTCTGAATACAACTGTCACTTGTCCTACAGGGAAAGCAGCCTTGTCTAAATACAACTGTCACTTGTCCTACAGCACAGGGAAAGCAGTCTGCAAATCTACTTGTCTAAATACAACTGTCACTTGTCCTACAGGGAAAGCAGCCTTGTCTAAATACAACTGTCACTTGTCCTACAGAAAAAGCAGTCTGCAAATCTACTTGTCTAAATACAACTGTCACTTGTCCTACAGGGAAAGCAGCCTTGTCTAAATACAACTGTCACTTGTCCTACAGAAAAAGCAGTCTGCAAATCTACTTGTCTAAATACAACTGTCACTTGTCCAACAGGGAAAGCAGCCTTGTCTAAATACAACTGTCACTTGTCCTACAGCACAGGGAAAGCAGTCTGCAAATCTACTTGTCTAAATACAACTGTCACTTGTCCTACAGGGAAAGCAGCCTTGTCTAAATACAACTGTCACTTGTCCTACAGGGAAAGCAGCCTTGTCTAAATACAACTGTCACTTGTCCTACAGCACAGGGAAAGCAGTCTGCAAATCTACTTGTCTGAATACAACTGTCACTTGTCCTACAGGGAAAGCAGCCTTGTCTAAATACAACTGTCACTTGTCCTACAGAAAAAGCAGTCTGCAAATCTACTTGTCTAAATACAACTGTCACTTGTCCAACAGGGAAAGCAGCCTTGTCTAAATACAACTGTCACTTGTCTTACAGGGAAAGCAGCCTTGTCTAAATACAACTGTCACTTGTCCTACAGGGAAAGCAGCCTTGTCTAAATACAACTGTCACTTGTCCTACAGGGAAAGCAGTCTGCAAATCTGCTTGTCTGAATACAACTGTCACTTGTCCTACAGGGAAAGCAGCCTTGTCTAATTACAACTGTCACTTGTCCTACAGGGAAAGCAGTCTGCAAATCTACTTGTCTAAATACAACTGTCACTTGTCCAACAGGGAAAGCAGCCTTGTCTAAATAGAACTGTCACTTGTCTTACAGGGAAAGCAGCCTTGTCTAAATACAACTGTCACTTGTCCTACAGGGAAAGCAGCCTTGTCTAAATACAACTGTCACTTGTCTTACAGGGAAAGCAGTCTGAAAATCACTCAAATAAATTTTGAATGACGGTCGTTTATTTGAAAATTTTAACTTTTAGAATTATGCCTATTAAAATTTCATTTATGTGAGTGACAGTCTGTCAACTTTAAATGCTCTGCCTTTCAGATCTATCATATTTAGTGTTTAATCTAGAGCAACATTGCATAGCGTGACAGCATGGTCTTTTTTTAAATATTTTTTTTTTTGTTATTTGAAATTTATTGAAAAAATTATTCAATAATTCTGTTTCTAAGAAAAACTCTTCTGTTTTCTTTAAATACTTAAGCACATGTTATAGTGCAGGTGTCCTCAAAATCAATATATATATATATATATATATTGCACTTTGAAACTGTGTGCCCTTTTCAGATCCTGGATTCAACACTGATATTGTATTATATATATTTGTTATACTCCTCTTGTTATATTGTACACACTATTGAGTGTTTGAGTGAAATATAGAATCTATGAATCATAATAAAACACATGTCCCATTAGTAGTATATGTAAGGCACTTGAGCTCACCTTTTTCCAAGAACTGTCTGTACGTGTCGATTTCCCGGAATTCCGTTTGTCACGTCCCCATTTGTGACCCCGTTTGTTATTTATATACGTGGATATATATAAATACTGTGTGTGTGTTTGTTTGTACACGGTTTTCAATTTTATCTGTGCGTATAGACGACAAACGTCACGCTCCCGTGCTCACCAGGTAAAACTACCGCACGAGTCGTTTTTTCGCCTCACGGTGTTCCAATGGTATAGTGTGTCAAAATTGAAAAGGCCGTTAAGAAAACTCGGAAGTTATAGAAAAAAGAGACGATGATGAGTTTACAGAATCTATGCGTTCGCGCTCTAGACGAAAAACAGATGATCGACGCGCCGACGAGTCTCAAGAGATTATATTACCAGGAACTCGTCTACGTTGACGAACGGGAGAGGTATTCGTATCCGTTCTTTCAAGATTTTTTCCCGCATAAACAGGGGGAAAAACCGACTAATCATCGCACGTATTGGTCGTTATTTCGCGCATGCGGAGGAGAAGACGAATGGCAAAAGGGTCTCGATTGGCGAAACAAATATTATTGGTTTCGCTTTTATCGAGCGAATGCATCGTGGAATAGTGAACGGGATTGGTATAACGATTATAATTGGCAATGTTATAACAGGGATACGGGGTTAGGAGAGTCGTGGGATAACGTCAGGGAGATGTGGAAGATGGGTGAGGTGGGGGCTGGTACACGCCATTGGTGGAATAGACACGATTGGTATCGTTATAACCTCGAGTTTAAGAAGGACGAGGTGTGGATTCCCGGAGTCGATTGGCGAAAATTATCGTTATTCGTCGATCCTTCCAAAGAGCCTTCCTGTTTCAATGGAAATTTAAAGAATTGGGTTGAATATAATAAAATTCGCAATCCCGAGCCGTGGGATTCTAAAGTAAATTGGTGTAACAAGTGTTGTTGGGCTGGTTTTAATAACATCTCCACAGAGTACGAACCGTGGGATCCCACCGTGTATTGGTATAACAAAAAAGGATGGGTTTTATTACAACCACCGATGGGAACAAGACGAACCGTGGGATCCCGACGTGGATTGGTGGAGAGTATCATATGATATAATGAAGATGTAATTTATATTTTTGTGTAAAAAATATAAATTATCATTCGACGAAGACGTAGTCCGTCGGTTGCTCGGTCCGCAAGATCAGTTTGGAGTGTTTGCGTTGCGACAGGTCGTGTTTGAGACGTTTCCTTTCCTTTTTGGGCACGACGTCGTTCTCGTCCAGACATTCGTTGTAACTGAATTTGTCTTTGGTGAAGAAGAGCACCACCCACTTGATCTGGGTTCTAAAGTCTTTGGATGCGCTGTTGTAGCGTTGCGACAGGATCCAGACGGATTGATTGGCGTGTCGTCCCGAAAACGCCAGCATGGACAGGGCATCGGCTTTCTTCTTGATCTGTTTCGTGGCCGAGCAGTCGTCGATGACGTACAGCGTGGGCGTGCCCTTGTACAGGTCGTAATAGTGTCTCAACGTGTCTTGCAGCAATTCTTCGCCGGTCTTGGAGACGGGATTGACGATGACGACGCGTTTGTCTTTGGGGTGTTTGACGTCTTCTCCTATCCATTTTCTCGATTTGTACGCTCGGTTGAAGTCGATGGAAGGGCACAGGATGACGATGTGATCGAAGACGTCTCTGTATTCGTCTTCCAGCAGATCGAGAACGAATTCCGTCTTCCCGCAACCCGTGGCCCCCACGATCATGGCGGCGTGTGCTTCTCGCATGAACATTTTTTCTTATGGGATTTTATTTTTTCTTAAGAGACGACGCTCTTGAAACGACCGTCCAACATGTTGATCTGTCCGTCCTTGACGACGAAGATGTAAACGTCCAAGGGATTGGTATCGGTTTCTGGCGTTCTCTCGATGAGGACGGAAACGCCTTCGCTGATGTTTTGTAACTTGCGACCCGTGCCATGGAGATGGTTTTCGGGAGTCGTTCGCAGATCCAGCCAGAGACCGAAATGGTCTTTGAGATATTTTCCCAGAGTCATATCGCTCAGCTCGAGTTCCTTGGCGACCGTTTCCGTGACGATTTCGCGATTCAGGGGGAAAAACTTTTTAATCTTGTCGAAGTGGTCTTGAGGTGACATGTAACCTGTGAACAGTTGGTTTGGCTTACCCTCGATGGTTATTCTCACTTTGGTGATTCGCGGATTTATAAAACTTTTCGGGATCCTTGACGGAAGGGTCTTTGAAGAGAAAGAGAATGCCCGCGAGAGAGCGTGCTGAAGTGTTGATGATTGATAATTGAGGGCGTTATCCGATTTACTCATCATCGTCTTGCGGTAGAGCATGATCTCGTTGAAGTAATAGACGTGCTGACCCGCGTAACTCTGTCTGATGCTGCGAGCGAGATTGGCGTCGGTGATTTGCTCGAACTCCAACGCGATGTTGGACACATTGTAACTCGTCTTTTTATCGGCATCGTCATTGTCCGTCGAGACGACGTGTACGGCGTTTGTTAAACGTCAGCATGTATTCCAATCGATCTTGTAACCCCTCTTGATAAAAGGGTTTCGCTCGTCTCCAAGATTTCGAAGTCCAGGGGAATGCAAAAGCGGTTCTTGAACACCGCACCGATCTCGTAGTATTCGTTACTATCGAGAGGCATTGCATAGTTGATGGGTTTTGCTCTTAGTTTGTTGAGATCGTCGCTCTGTATTCCCTGATAGACCATGTTACGTCGTTCCGTCTTCCAAAGATCGTTGTAGACGAAGAATTTATCGGCATCGTTGATGCTCTGAACGGTCTTTCCTGAGATCTTCACCTCGATCGTCTTGACGATGTTACGCCCCAGATTATTATAAACACTCGTTTTGGTGAGATCGCCGCCCTCCACGGCGACTGCCATGTCGAAACACAGTTTCGCGGTGCGAGGGACGATGACGTCGTCCTCGCTCAGATTGGGAAAGCGAACCGTTAACGTATGGTTTTCTGTGATGCTCGAAGGATTGTGGGTAATGGAGACCTTTTGGCGTATACCCTTCACGCCGAAGGGTGTGTGCGCAATTTCCTATTAGGATCGAGAATATGTCCGTAATTCATCATCTTTTTTCTATTACGTAATAAAAAAATTTAAAGCGTTTTAAAAAAATATGGCGGAACCGGTTACATTCGATAATCCGACGTTCGGCGACGATGATGTTGTTGATGATAAATAACTGATGATGGTGATCAAGGTACCGTCGAACAACCACCCGCGGATGAAAATACACCCTTGCTGGAGGATGTTAATTTACCAGAAGTTCCCATCACACCTCAAGGAGATCAACTCGAGCGTTTGAACACCCAACGTCTCGTGGATGAATGGAAAAAAGCAACCGGGGGTGGTACCGATAAAAACTTAAAATTTATATCCAAGGGTAAGTATTCGCTCTATGCCGTGTGGGAGGGTAAGGAGATTTTATTAAACGATAAACGTAATCCTAAGAATTTTGTAAAAGCAAGGACGTTAAAAGATAGAGGAGGTATACAATTTGTTAGAACCCTGGGTTTAGAAGATGAACTTCCCGAAATAAAAAAGGCAAGGAATGTAATACGCGATGTTAATGAGGTTGTAGAAAATATAGAATTGGATGTTTTTGACCAAACGAGTGTTAAACGAGTAGACGATGGGATTGAGAGATTATCTGAAAGTATAGAAGACTTAAACCACGAATTGCCCATGAGAGAACTGTTGGGTTTAGATAAGAGTCTGCGAACCATTCGCGGTTCTCTGCGCGTCCAAGAAGCCAAGAGAGTGGAGACGGAAGCATGTTGTCGCAGTGGCAGGAAGATCTGGAAAGGAATCCCGACGATCGGGAACGCATCGAGAGGGAGATCGCCAAGATGCGAGGTGAATTGGACGCCACGAACGAGAGTGTCGACATCCTCAAGGGAAGGCTAAAGTCGCAACTGACCGCCATCAAAGAATCGATCGCGAGGTTACGGACGATAATCTTCCGTTGCGAGAACGGATCGCCGACCTGTTCAGGGAACAGGGTATCACCATCTTAAGCGTCCTGACGGCGATCGGCATGACGATAGGTTTCTTGGTCGAATTGCTCCTTCCCGGGACGAGCACGCCACCACCCACACCACCCTCCAAACCTCCCCACAAGGAGGGAGGAGTGAAAGAATGGATCAAGAAACAGCTGGACGCGATCGGTAAATTGCTCGCGAGACTGGCCTCTAAATTCGGCGAGGCGTTACCCGGCATCTTGGGTGCCATCGTGTCCTGGATCTTGTCGACGCTCGGCAAGACGGCGATGTGGTTGGGAAAACATCTGTGGGTCTTGGGCATGATCGTCGTCGGCTGGTTGTTAACGAAACTCGACGAAGACCAGAAAAGAAAGTAACGATAGAGCCAAGACGGCGTCGTTCTTCTGATCCTCGTGATCGTCTGACGGCGGCTTGTCCTGTAACGCTGACGGCGGTGGTGTGACCTCTACGGGGAGGAGGAGGTGGTTTAACCCTCGCGAACGTTTTCGCGTTGAGGTCGACGTTCGTTCCGGGTGTCGTGGTGTCGGGAGCGATCAAGATCTCGTTATTGTAATTGGCGATGTTCTTGCCGATGTTCAGCTCCATGTTGCTGGGCAGCATGTAGAGTCCCGGATGGACGACGTAGTCGAGCTTGGAATTGGCGTACTTCAGACAGTCTTCGTAGCGCGATATGTCGGCGGGTAGGTCGAGCGGATCGGTTTGATGGCGTCCTCGACGTTGACCAGGAACTGCTTCTGGGCGTCCAGCGACGTGGCACCGGCGTCCACGATCGAGGCCCTCGTCTCCCCCTGCGAGCCCAGATCGCCCAGGCGAAGACCCGGGATGGACGCGTCCAGTCTGGCCAGACCCGGAAGCGTGAAGCCCTCCGGTCGGTTCGCGATGAAGGTGGACCACTTCGTGTTATATTTCCCGAAGATGGTCCCCTTGATCTTCCAGTCCGCGTCGACTGGCACCCCGAATTCGCGACAGATCCGCTGGTACGCCGACGCGTCGACGTTGTTCGTGAAGTGCTCGAAGTCGGCGTCGCTGGGTAAGGGGGCGGCGATCTCCTGCAGGATCCTTCTGATCTGATAATAGATGTGGAACCGGAAGAACGACTTGGACAGGTGGTCGTTTCCCATGTCCAGCGTCACGCCGCATCCGGTCGTGGCGCACCACACCGCGAAATTCAGCTGGTTCTGCCAGAATCCCTCGATGGGTGTAGTAGTACTTCGACGTGCCGTCCTCGAAGACGTCCGGGTTGTCGTACTTGACGAAGATGTTCTCGAACGACGCGCGAAACTTTTCTTCTTCGTTGACGTAGACGTCGAACGACGACAGATCTAGATTCTCTCTATACTCGTAGACGTTCATTCTCTTTTTTAAGTTTAAGATTTATTAATATTAAAAACAACATGTTCTATCTCGTGACGGATATCGAAAAACCCCGTCAAACTCTCTCGTTACATCGACAACGCGAACGGCGGGTGGTGCGTGAGCGCCAAGTCCGTCCGTCTTTACAACGGGTTGTACAACGTCAAGAAAGACGTGGAGATACGCTACGCCAAAAGGGGTGACAGACCCAAAGTCCAAAGCGTGCACGCCGGGTCGTACACCTTCACCGACCTACGACGAATTCTCGCGAAATACTTCGACAAGGTGTTCCTGGACAAGACCACCATGAGGGTGAGAATCGACGGGTCGGGCAGCACGGCGGTGGTGCTTCCGCCGGAACTCGGCAAGATTCTAGGCATCGACGAGAACGCGTATCTCCACGGCACCATCGTCCCGAGCAACAGCATCAACCTGCAGCCGGTGGAACTCGTCAACGTCCATCTCGACGAGTTGGATGAGGGCGGGGAGAGACGGCAAGGCGACGGACATCCTCGCGTCCCTACCCTGTCCCAACGTGAAATTTTCCGAGTTGTACGAAAAAGATATAGTCAAGCCCGTGTTCCTGTCTTTGAGACGGGATCGCATCTCGGAAGTGACGATACGTCTCAAGGACGAGAAAGGCAAACCCATCGACAATCACGGTCAATCCGTTCACGTTCTATTGGAATTTAAGAAATTCTAAAAATAAAAAAGGAAAATGTCTAGATCGGGATTCTATTGGGAAGACGTGGAAAGGGAAGAACTGGTGGAGGACCTGAACGAGAGACTCTTCAAAGACCTCAACGACGCCAAAGAGGAGATCACCGCGTTGGCCAAAAACCGTCGCATCATGAACACCTTCCAATTCGAAGTGAATAAAAACGGAAGACTCCGTCCCGTACAGGGCACGACGATGTTGTTCGACGGTCACGTCATCCGTCTGGGTCTCTTGGGCGAACTGGACGTGACGCTGGTGTGCTGAACGACGTGGAATACAGGACCTTCAGGACCAAGGCCGGCGAGATCGTCCCGCTGAATCCGCCGTTGCGAGTGACGGCGGGCGACGTCCTCAACTTCGCCGTGAACAAAGGATCGAAATCGGGCTCCGTCAACGGCGTCGTCGTTCTCGACATATAAAAAAACTTTTAAATTAAAAACAAAAGATGAGTAACAACAACAAAGAGGTATTGTATCCGACGTTAGAACCCGATCCGCAAGAGTATCGTCTCCGACGGATCGGCGAGATCGAGCAGACGTTCAGACGAGAGATCGAGACGCGGAAGAGCATGCACAAGAAGTACAAACGGTTAATCAACACCGCGGACGGGGTAGACGGAGCATTGATCACGGGGAGTGTAGTGTGCGGAGGGTTGGGATTCGCCCTCCCCATCGTGGGATTACCCTTACAGATCGTGGCCGTCACCGTGGGCTCCGTGGGACTGGTCTTGAAGGGCATCCGGCGTCTGTTGTTGAAGAAATCGGAGAAACATCTCAAAATCGTCAAACTGGCCGAGAGTAAACTGAATTCCATCGAGGATCTGGTGAGTCGCGCACTGGAGGACGGGAAGATCTCGGCGGAGGAATTCGCCACCGTGTCTCACGAACTGACCAAGTATCGCGAGATGAAGGACAAGCTATACGCCAAATACAAAGCCGACGACGGGGTTAAAAAAGTCTCCGAACAAGAGACGAACGATCTGCGCGAACAGCTGCGTGCCCCTCTCAGTCTCGCCGCCACGTCCAGTCGTTATATAACGGGATTTAAAAAATCGGAGGGAATAGAAAAAGGCGATGAATCCGGAAGAACTCCTAACGAAAAAGAATCCGAAACGTCAAGAAGCGGGGAAGAAGGGAGCGCAAAAGAGGTGGAGTCGAAAAAGTCAGGACAGCAATGCTAATGGCCAGGATGGCAATGCTAATGGCCAGGATGGCAATGCTAATGGCCAGGATGGCAATGCTAATGGCAATGCTAATGGCCAGGATAGCTGGAAATGGCTAGCGGTCGGCGGCGGACTCGCGGCCGTCGGGAGTGGCGGTGGTGTTGTACAGGAAAAACCAACCGCAGCCGACACCTCCTCCTCTTCCAGAACCTAAAGAAGAAGAAGTCTCCAAATCCAATCCCCACGAAATGTATTAAATAAAAATCTTTTCACTATAAAAAATGTATAACGTGACACTGAGAACGTTCATGGACACGTCGATGTTTATGGCGTCGGGAATCCTCGCCACGAGTCTATTCGTTTTCATGATCGCACAAGTAGTGGAAGCTAAAGTCCAACACATCCACCATCACGACTGTACCGAAGACGAAGAAGAAGAGGGATAAATAATAATTCTTTTCATATAAAAAAATGAGCGAAAAGGATTTGGTCAACACCGCGTATCACGAGGCCGTCGGAATGGGAATAGAAAAAGACGACGACGAAAACCTCATCGACAACCAACCCATGCTCTTCAGGATGAACACTTACTGCGACGAACTCTACAACACGAACAACGGCACGACGGAGACGGTAAAATCCGATAAATAATAATCCTTTTCATATAAAAAAATGAGTGAAAAGGATTTGGTCAACACCGCATATCACGCGGCCGCCGTCGTGACGGAATCGCCACGTTGTACGCGCAAGTTTCCAAGAAGTTCTTCAAGACGTCTGCCCCCAAACTGGATCTAGATCTAAAGGATCTCGGGATGGTCTTCGTCGACTACGTTTTGGCCGAGTACACCAAAGACATGCTGGTCAAGAAGGGTATCATCCCCGCCGATATCATGAAATAAACTAAAAATTCTATTTTAAAAAAATGGCAACGATCGCGATGATGATAGGAGGCGCGGCAGTCAATGCTCTCGCCTTCTCTCGGGATCACAATTTCTATTCTCGAATCACGAAGAACAGAAGAGGCACGACGAAGCGATGGAAAAACTGACCGCGGCTAGAGATCGGTGGAATCACGAACGCACGAAGCGATTAGATTTTCTCAACGAAAGACTCAGGAAAGAAGGACATTCCCTGTACACCTACAAAGAAGTGGATGCCGCCATGCGACTCTACTCGCAGATGACGGAAGAAACGGCGATGCCGCCCGAACCTAAGTTGAGCGATTTCTATCAACCCTCGGAAGAACAAAAAGACAAGGAACTCCTCTTCGTGATCGTGGGAACGGGACTCGTGTTCTACGGCGTTAAAAAATACGTCGCCTAAAGTAAAAACATGGAAGAGATCTATCACAAACACTATTGGAAGGGAAAGGCCGCCATCGGGAAATTGGCCAAAGCGGTCAAAGTCAGCGAGAAGGAAGCGTTGGAATTCCTGAAAAAACAAGACGTGTGGCAAACCTACCTACCGGCCCCCAAGAAGATCGTGAGACCTCGATTCGAAGACGCGAAAGAAAACGACACTCACCAGGCCGACCTGTTGTTTTTACCGCACGACAAGGTGGACGGGAAAACGTACAAATACGCGCTGACGTTGGTCGACGTGGGCACGCGCTACAAAGAAGCGGAACCGCTGACGACCAAAGACAGTCGAGAGGTGGCCGACGCTTTCGAAAAGATTTATGAACAGCATCTGACGTTTCCCAAATTATTACAAGTCGACCCCGGCCGCGAATTCATGGGCGCCGTCACCAAACTCATGACCCGGCACGGCGCTAGAATAAAAAGGGGACGGGTCGACCTTCACCGCGACCAAGCCATCGTCGAACGCTTTAATAGAACGTTGGGCGAACAGTTGTTTAGCTATCAATACGATCGAGAGATGAAAACCAAAGACAGAAACAGAGAATGGGCGAAACGGTTGCCGGAAGTCGTCAAAACGATCAACGAAGAGACCGATCCGCCCAAAAAGGTAGAACCCGTCGATAAAGTACAACCGTCCATCAGTCCCTTTGCGAAAGTAAGATATCTATATCAACCGGGCGAATTGGAAGGCGGCGGGCGCAGGAGAGCCACCGATCCCATCTGGAACGTCGACAAACACGTCATAGACAGGCATTTCAGAATGCAAGGCATCGACCTGTATCAGCTCAAGGAACCGGCGCCTCAGAGAACGTTCGTCCGAGAGGAATTATTGGTCGTTTAAAAAAATTTATTAATAATAAATTTTTTAATACCCGTAGGGTAACGTGTCGTACCCGTCCTTCATCACCCGTTTATCGTAACACAACGTAAACTCTTTCTCCTGATATCGATTCACGACACGTTTGGTTGCGGAATCTCTCGTGATGGCGTTTTCTCGAACGGTCGTAATCCTCTTACGCGTTTCTTTAACGACGTCGGTCATCGCTTCTCGGTTGATGTAAAGAGAATTTTCGTAATTCAGACTAAATCCTTTGACCTTACACACCTTTTTACCCGCGTTCGTTTCGTACGAATAAGATTTGGACCGGTGGCGCACCACGACGTGATGAAATCGCCGCCTAACTCGTCCCGTCAAATCGCCCAAGTTATCGCCCGTGTCGATCGAGACCCCGTCGTCGCGATCGACGTACCACACGCTATCGGTATCGAATCCCAACACTCTATCGTCGAGTCTGTCCAACACGTCGTATAACATGGTTTCTGGCGTGAGCCGTCGTAAAACACGCTATGAAGATATTGACGTTCTTGGGCCTGATCGACGAATTGCCCTTTGAGATCGTAAGTCATCTGGACCATGTCGTCGTTGATGAACTGAATGTTGAGATTGTCTATCGTGTCGTCCAACAACAGTTTGTAAAAATGTGCCGGTTCGCTCACGTATTCGGTCTGTTTCATGTTGACCCTTTGACCGAACTTGCCCCAGAGAGAGTTGAGACATAATTTAGAGATGGCGCGCATGCCGGGATTATACTCTATTTCACCCAAGTCGATCCCCAAACGTTCTCTGACCATGTCTTTATAACGTTCTTCCGACTCGTAAGTGGTGTCCGGGCCCGACCTTCAAAGCGGAACTTTCCATCTTGATCTTCATAAACTTCTTGACGTAGCCTCTAAAGAGGTCCGCGTCCTCGGTGGGTGTAGAGAAAATCCCAAACTTCGTAAATCTTCTCTATCTCGTACCCCTTATCCAAGGCCTTGAATAGCTCGGGAGTACACCACGTGCCCGCGAACGACCTCTGCTCGTCGGTGTGTTCGCACGGTTTCTGTGACCGTCGTTCGGCGCACGTCTTACACAGCGGGAACAAGAGCTTTTCGGCATTTCCGCATTTCATCTTGACGGGTAGGACGGGATGATATAATTTCCGGGGCGGCACGACTTTACATTTGACAAACCCCGTCCAAGTTCGATCGACGCGCTCTCGGGATTAACTATTTTGGTGGGGTGACCGACAGGGGTAGGTCTTATAAAACTGGACCGTCGGGTACAGACTGACAAAGTCGACGTATCGTCCCTTTTCTCTACCGTCGAAGTCGTACAGCAACTTGGTCACGTTGGTCCTACCGCCGAAAAAGGCATCTCGCGGGTCTAACGGCGTCACGATCTCTTTAACGGCCATGTCTTTCGCATCGCATTCCCAGACCTCGACGAACGCGTAACCGGCCCTTCGTATCTTCTCGTTTTTCGCGGAGGTTCGTTTTCTGAGCGTGTCCATCTCGAATTGGTTCTTGTTATTGACGGTGTTTCGAGCGTAACACTTTTTACACCCGTGCCAGAAACATCCTTGAAATTCGTAAACCGTCCTCGTGTCTTCACAATACCCGTCGACTTTACCGATGTCGTCGGGCAGAGTCACCTCGCCGCCGTTCAACGCGTGTCGTATGACGACGCCGTCTCTCTCGGCCACGTGATCCAGCCAAGAAATGGATTTCGCGCTGTACGTATCGCGAACGACGTTATCGTTATGGACGGCTATCATCTTTTCGGGCATGTAATTACTCCTGTAAACGGTCATGCACACGGACGCTATCGTCACGTACTGTAAAGGATCTATGTTTTCCAACGCGATAAAAGTCTTCCCTGAATTTCAACATGGACCGTCGTAATATGTCGACGTCGGACGTGCAGTACTCCTTCAGTTCTTTCTGGAAATCAAACACGTTGTTCTTTCGCAACTCGTACCACTTTAAAAACTCTTCCCTGTTGCGTTTGCTCATGTGATCGACGCCGTAATGTTTTTTACCGGGCAACGGGTCCCACGTAACGTTGATGACACGGTTTGTTGAAATAATGAGGAAAATACCCTTTTTTGAGTTCGGTCAGACCAAACGTCTTCGGAAATTCCGCCAGAGCGGATTGGACAAAATTTATGGAATCGATAAAGCGAGCACCACCGACTTTCATGTACATGATCTTGGTACCGTTGTAAATGCAGTAGGGTTTCACGTTATGCTCCACGAAATACTTTAACAAAAACTGCGCGTCGTACGCTTTGGCATTGTGGGCGATGAACGTACCGACTTTCTTATCCAAGACAAACTCGCAGAACTCGTCGACGGTAGAAAATTCGTGTTGGTTACCGCCAAAGTCTTGGCACACGATTAGATTCGGTATGTGAACGCCGGTGTCTTGCATCGCTTCTATGTCGTAAAAATAATAACTCGTCTTCCGCGTTTTACAACTGTAACACTGTTTCTTGGGTTTGCACTCGGCCGATTTGCATTTTCCACCCTTACATTTTTTATTGAGCATGAAACACTTGTGCGTCGTCATGTCGACGTATGCTCGACAATTGGAACATTCGGAATGACCGCATACGTGGGACTTCAAGTCCTTGACCACCCGTTCGCACTCTAAACATTTCTGAACGATCGAACAAACCACGTCCGGTTCGCCGCCTCGCATGCCTCTGACGCGTTTATGTTCCTTAAAACAGGTTTCGCCGAAAAACGCTCTGTTACAATCGGCGCACACTTTCCTTTCACCCCCGGGCAATCGTAACCGAAACACGATAGACACTTTTTTGGACATCTGTGACGATCTCGTAACGTATAACCCTTCTTACAAGTATGACAGTAATGGTCTTTACTACTCAAAAAACCGTTCATCTTCGTAATCACGTCGAAGTGATTTTTATTCTTGTACAGATAGATCGCGTCGTTGTCACTTCCTTCGGACGTATAGATGATCTCGTTGAACCGTTCGCCGTCCACTACGTTGATCTGCACACCCAAGTGATCGGCAAACGTTTTCGCGTCTTCCAAGGTACAACCGTCATCCCGGACGGGAACGCCCGCTTCTTCGTGAAGTTTTAACGCTTCGGTCCTTTGTAATTTACGACTGTCGTTGAAACCGTTTCGAAGCTGGGAATTCGTCCATTTGTCTTTATGTTTGTTGGCCACCGCCGTCACGATGGCGCGTGCCAGACACGTGACGTCGTCGTTTTTAATCGTGATGATACTTCTCTTCTTCGACGAGGTCTCCTTTGTTACCGGTTCTTTGGATCTCCCCTTTCCCCTCGGCATTATCGTAGACTGGACGACTATTTCTACTTCGTCTAAGGGCACCTCGTAATATTCTATATACTCTTGCAGTGCTTTGAATAAATATTCGGCTAAATCCCACGAGACGTTAATATATTTCGTACTGAACGGTTTCGGGAATTTCGAGTGATTGATGATGAGGCGAAATTTATCGCCGTTTTGCAACCCTCTATCGTTTATCACCGACCTTACGAGTTGTACAAATAAACGGTCTATATCGATAACCCGGTCGTCCCTCAACAGGACCACTCTATACTCGTCGAACCTGGTTTCAAACTTTAACCTGCGCGTCGAGGAAATTCTGTCGTAACGATAGGTCTGGCCCGTGTAGACACGTTTGGGTTTTAAATATTTTTTTTTTAAAATCGTCAGGAATCGGGAGATCTAATAACGGTTCGATATATTGAGTAGTAATAGATCTCTCGGGCGGAATCGGTAAATCCAATAACCGCTCGGTAGATCGTTGTGCATGAGACATGTTTTTTAAATTGAGGTGTAATTACTTATGGCCTTTTCAATATTTACTACACTATACCGTTGGAGCACCTGCCAGGACACACTCGTGCGGTTAGTTTTACCTGGTGAGCACGGGGTACCTGGTGAGCGTGACGTTTGTCGTCTATACGCACAGATAAAATTGAAAAAACCATCTAACGCGTACAAACAAACACACACACAGTATTTATATATATCCACGTATATAAATAACAAACGGGGTCACAAATGGGGACGTGACAAACGGAATTCCGGGAAATCGACACGTACAGACAGTTCTTGGAAAAAGGTGAGCTCAAGTGCCTTACATATACTACTCCCATTTCTTCAACCTACCTGTTAACCACAGCACTACAGACACAATACCGTCTATAATAACCAGAAACAAAAATAAATTAGTGAAGCGAATCACAGGTAAAGTGTACGAGTGTTTTCCAGTTGGTATGAAGGGAACATCTACAGTTTCAGCCTCCTGAACCGTCTCTTCATCATTCAGTAGACTGTTGATCTTTGCCATAATTTCTGGTTTAGAGTGAGTCTATTAAAATCTAAAAGTAAAATAAAAGTAATTCAACAATGCAAATCATGTTTTAATGAAATAAAATTTTAATATTGTCCAATACCACCAGAGACACATAAAGTACATATGTCTCTGATATCACTGTGTATATATAAACTTTCATGTACCCATTCTGTACCATCTCTGGTTTGTACTACAAGTTTTAAACCATTTTAATATCTGTAAACTTAGAATTAAAAACATTATGTATTGTGGAACAAATCCATAAACCAAATCAAATAAATTAATAGATATAGATAAAAATGAAACAAATTTATTCTGGACAAATGCAAATGTTCTGTGATGCAGATCCTGACTCAAGTCTCGAATCTTTTCTGGTATATCGCTACACTTAAATAATAAAATTGTATCAAAAGATAATACATCGGGTATGAATGTTTGTGCTGTCTTACCAGTTTATTATCTAAATAAAGTATTACAACCTGATAAAATACTGAAAACCTGTAACTTTAGCGTACTCTAATCAGTCTGGCCAAGTTTTATATACATGTATCACTGATCTAGTGATACGACTGAATTACTGTTATATAAATATATACATTGGCAGATTAAAATGGGGATACAGGAAAGTTATTGGGGGAAATTCAATTAAGTTTTTCTTGGTTTTAGTATCTGCCTATCCTGACCATCTTGGATCCGCCCCTAACCATACCTTAGATCTAATATTTCATCAAGATACATGTATATAAATCAAATATACTCTTGACAGACAGAATGTGGACAAGATCATATTCCCATGCCCATGGTAGGCTTACTTATGTGGTAAGCTATCTAATAAAACATTTTGGATTTTAGTTAAGAAAAGAAAATAGATTTCTCACAATTAATTCCGAGATATCATACACTAGGTCTAAACAAACATACTCATGTCATGATCCTGCACTGAAAATAACTATCGTCCGGCTGTACTGTACAGTAGAGTGTAGTAGTAGGCCGAATCATATGATCCCAAGACTGGCAAGAGTGGATAATCAATGATGTTCAAAATTACAATTTCTATTTATCAGTTAATTAATGCCATTTATTTCAAATTAAAATTTTAACGTTACCGTGATGGTGTGTTCCTTTCGATGAGAGAGTTGCGTAAGATTTTAATCTGTCACTGTCATCATGGGCATTGATTAGAACGGTCTATTTAATATGCAGCTATCCATATGCATTTGCAATTACTGTAAACGTTTAAGTGACTAAGAGTTATAAATAGCGATAAAACCCAATGACGATTTAGGCCTAATATTCCGGATATCCTAAATTATAGTAAATATATATTTCTTTTATCAGCGATATATAAAGCTAATATTTAACAAATTTTTTTTTGAGTACAATGAAACACTGACTTACTATATATGCTTGTTCATAATTTATTGCAGTTTACAGGGCTTAAGCCTTAATGGGACATAAATAGGACTGTGTGAGGATGGCAGGCTTGGCTGCAACATAAGAAATCTATATTTTTATTAAATTGTAAAAATTGTTGGCCTAAAAATTTTTTTTCTTATTCATGAAGATAAAATATCAAAATTTTGCATTATATTTTTATTTAATTTTATTTTTGTTATTTTTAAAATTTTTTAATCAAGTATTTTTAACATCCATTTACAAGTAGTATGTAAGCCACTGTAAGTGACTAAATATTGTCAATTTTGATTTTCTCACTTACTCTGAAAAATTAAATTATAAATGATTTTTAGTGTACAATGAAACATTGACTTGACAGTATACAGGCATGGTCATATTTTATTGCAGTTTACAGGGTTTAAGCCTTAAAGGGATTAACAGAAAATGAAATAAGACTCTAAAAATGGCAGAGATGGCTGGAAAGTTATACCGTTTATATTTATTTTATATAGTTGTAAAAATGTTGGCCTAAAAGCTTTTTTTTTTTTGTGAAGTTAAAATATCAAATTTTGCATTATATTTCTATTTCAATTTTATTTAATTTTTTATTTTTTTTTTAATTTGAAATCAAGTATTTTTAACATCCATTGGTATGGAAGGCACTGTAAGTGACCAGAATTGTCACTTCAGATTTTCTTAATTAATCTGAGGAATAAAATTGTATACAATTTTTAGTGTACAATGGAACACTGGCATAGTATATAGGCATATTCATATTTTATTGCAGATTGCATGGTTTAAGCCTTAAAGGGAATAACAGAAAATTTAAATAGGACCGTGAAAATGTCAGAGTGACAGAGTTGGCTGCAACATAATATTTTTATATACATGTAGTTGTAAAAATGTTGGCCTAAAAATCTTTTTTTTATTCATAAAGTTTAGATATTAAAATTTTGCATTTAATTTCTATATCAATTTTATTTACTTTTATCATTATTATTATTATTTTAATTTTGAAATCAAGTATTTTTAACATCCATTTAGTATGCAAGGCACCATGTAAGTGACTAATATCGTCACTTGATTTTCACAATAACTCTGAAGAATAAAACTGAAAATTTTCAGTGTACAATGAAACACTAACTTAATATATAGGCATGTTCATATTTGATTGCAGTTTACAGGCTTTAATCCTTAAAATGATTTACACAAAATTGAAATATGTGTAGGCAGAATGGCAGAGTTGTCTGCAACATTGTTATTTAAGTTAAGTTGTAAAAATGTTGGCTTAAAAACTGTTTTTTTATTTATTTGTGATGTTAAAATATTAAAGTTTTGCATTACATTTCTATTTTAATTTTATTTAATTTTTGATTATTTTTTGAAAATGTTTAAATCAAGTACATGTATTTTTAACATATGTTTAGTTTGAAAGGCACTTTAAGTGAATGGCAATTGGCTGCAACATTATATTTTTCTATTGTTGTAAAAATATCAGAATTTTAGTTTCAGAGAATTCAGTGATTTATGAGAAGAAATTACAGTAAAACCTGCCTCCTCTGTATAAGGATTACCTGTTTATAAAGGCCATTTTTATTTAAAGTCCCTTGACTGCATACTTCAACTAAATTGAACCTGTGTATAAGGGTCACCAAACGTACTTAAAGGTCAACAATTTTTGGTCCATTGGTCCATACATGTTTCACTGTACATGTGGATTAAGCTATAAAAGAAATTAATAAATGACAAAATGATCAGATCTGCAGTGTCACTTATGTGGGACACGTTTTTACATGTTCATGAATTGCTTTTATTTCATTACAGGATGCCTAAGAAAGGTCGAGTGAAAATTAATTTGCCCAGGAAGAAAAGTAGATTACATGTTTATAAAAATAAAGAGAAGCAAAATCAAATTGTTGATGAATCTGTCACACAAGATAGGGAAGACAACATTGTAAGTGGAAATGATGAGGAAATTTTGTATTTTGATGATGCTGGGGCTAAACGTGGAATTACAACTGAGATGGACAATACTGGTACATCAGATGGACATGAGTCACCTGGACCTACATTTACAGATGCATATGACTGTTTAAAACAGGAATTAAGGATTCATTTGATATCACCCTATGAACTGTTGAGTAACAGTGATTGCATTACAATTGTGGAACTATACAATTCATCAAATCCATCTGTGAAACTGAGTATATGTATCGATAAGGATTTCATTGCTAAGTTGTTTGTGCACAAAATCCAAGTAAACAGTGATCATGATTTTTGGCTTGGACTACCAAGAGTTTACTCAAATATAAATGATGTCATAAAACTTCTAAGTAAACTCAAGTCATTTTCGGTGTGTATTGGAAATCCAGATGAGGAATGGCAAGATCTTGTGCCAGTTGGTGTAGGTTTGAGTGAGAAAGCACAGTCTATTGCAGCATACAGAGAAGGGGATTTTGGCGCTGTGAAAGGTGATATAACTTACTCCTCAACAATCAGAAGTGTACGATGCAAATTTTTGGTTCAGGGCGCAAGATGTGGTCAATGTTCTACTTATCGTTATACACTAAGAAGAAGGAAGCAAAATTTAGAGGAAAAACAAAATCAGTCTAGAGATTATGTGACAAGTTTCTGCAATCACAGATACTATACAAGGGAAGATTTCATTAACAAAATTTATCAGCAGAAATCCAAAATAGACACCCTGCAACAGGATATAAGGAAACTTAAACAAAGGTTTGAAAGAGAAATATCAAATGATGGAGTGGAACTTGACCATGGCTTCAGTGCTGAGATGTCCGACTTCATGAAAATCACCCAAGGCGACATGTTTAAAGCTTTCCCTGACCCAAATAGTTTGCAGAGGCTGTTTTGGGAACAACAGTTAAAGATGAATGCAGTGAAAACCAAAAATGGCATGAGGTGGCACCCCATGATTATTAGGTGGTGCCTGTATCTTAGACACAAGTCGGCAAGTGCTTATGATGCTATCAGGAACTCTGGATTCATCAGACTACCCAGTTCAAGAACACTGTATGACTATTCCCATTTCACTTCAAATAAACTTGGACTTAATGCAGATGTTGCATATCAACTGAAGGAACAAGCTAAAAAACTGGGGATGATTGACAATGAACAGGACCCATGGAAGTGTTGGGTTAGTAGGAGTCCTGTTTGACGAAATAAAAGTAAAATCTGGGTTAGTCTATGACAAAAACACAGGAGAACTAATCGGCTATACAGATTTGGATAAAATCGGTAACCAAATTGTTGAATTTGAAAATTTCTCAGGAAATTCAAAACATGATGTAGCAAAACACATGTTAGTTGTGATGGTGCGTGGTGTTGCAACAGAACTTGCATTTCCAGTTGCTGGATTTGCAACCACAAGAACCTCAGCTGATTTTTTATACCCCATAGTGTGGAAAGTTATTTCAGTTTTAGAGACATTTCTGTCACTAAGAGTGTTATTTTGTACGTGTGATGGGGCATCAGCAAACAGAAGATTTTTCAGTTTACACGGTGATGGAAATAATGAGTTCGTGCACTTTACAATTAATCCCCATGATCCAAATAGAAAAGTGTTCTTCATATCTGATGTTCCACATTTGATTAAAACAACTAGGAATTGTTTCAGCAATTCACATTCTCACAAAAGATCCAGAAAATTGTGGAAAAATGGGAAGGACATCTCATGGATGCACATTGTGAAGTTGTTTGAAGACCACTGTGAAATGCAGTACTTAACCCCATGCCCGAATTTGAAAAGAGCACACATAGATTTAACCGCTTTCTCGTGCATGAAGGTAAATCTTGCTGCCCAGATATTCAGCCAGTCAGTAGCAAATGCCATTGAAATGCTTTATGATGACAGTCGTGCAGAAACTGTAAAGTTCATTAAGATAATGAATAAATTTTTTGATTGCCTGAATGTTAGACACATTTTTGAAGGTAGAAACAAGAGAAATCCCGATTTAAATGCCTATTCTGACATTGATGATCCAAGACTTCACTGGCTTCAGCATGATTTTTACAGTACTTCATTGATTGGGAACATTCCATTGACACTGAAACAAATAATCTTACATCATCTGAAAAAAGGTCAATGATGTTAAGCCATCAAACCTTAATGGGATTAAAGATATCAGTTAATTCAATCATAGAATGTGTTAAATTTATGTTGACCGAGGGTGCCAATTTTGTATTGACATACAATTTTAACCAAGATCCACTTGAGCAGTTATTTAGTCATGTGCGACAGAAATGCGGATCAAACAGGAATCCTACAATACAAGAGGCAAAACAAAACCTGAATCAGATTAGAACCATTGGCGCTATTGCCTCAGCCTCCACATATGGAAATACAAAGGTCCATAGATATCAACATGACCAAATAGATCATTCAAAGCTAAACAGACGTCCCAGGCATTAAGCTTGCAATATCTGTGTGTACATTTGTGCATGCTGTAGTGCTTTTTTTTTTGGCAATTAAACCAGTGAAATGTTGACATTAAAGCAAAATGATGAAGATGTTTAAAAAATTTATTGAATATCTTAATGCGAATATGATGGAAATCATACAAGTACTCAGAGCTCCAGATAAATTTTCAGGTAAAAGAATTTACTCCCAGAAATAAAATTTTAAAGTTATTAAAAAATTCTTAAAGGGTATGTTTAAATATTTAAATGGTGTTTTGTCATTATTACAATTTGTAACCTCAATTTCCAATGAGTAATTTCACCCCCTGTTCTAAATCTCAAAGTTTATTTTTAAAGGGTAAATACCCTATTGATCGACTTATCTGGAGCTCTGTAATTACAAGTCAACTACATGAACAACATTGTTAAGGAAAATTACAAAAATGATCTTGTATTGTTTAAAAATATATTGTCCATGATCAGCCTGAATCAAACGTATATGTTAATTACTCACATCCAGCTCTTAGCTTACTGTACAATGTACATACATGTATGGTCGTCATTTGACTCATTGATGAGAAATTATATATCATTATGTAAAAAATATCTATAAATTGAATGATTTGTTGGTGCCTCTATAGAATGCATTCAATATATATATTATATATACACTGTATATTCATTATTATCGTTAGGTGTTTTACTGTGTATTTTACTATTTTAAGATTTAAAAAATTATTGCAAGGAAAATGTTTATTTGAACAAGTAGAATAAAATATACCGTTAACACAGTTCAAGAACATGAATCAATTTGTATATCGATACATTGATATTCCTTCTGTTAATGACAGCCCTACGTGCATGTACATATAGTGTTTGTGACTGCAAATTAACAGTCTTGTATACACATGTATTTACATACATGTACATATATATAATGTGTATGGAAATGTATATGATGAAATGTTATTAAAAAATTCATGACAATTATGATTTTGTCATGAAAATTTGTAACTTTCCATAATGATTATTTATCTTGCCACTGCTTGATTGTACACTTTGTGAGGTCTGTAATTTTGTACATAACACTAGATTACATTATCATCTGTCGATTTCAGTGTTTGTCTAAGACTGTGCGATGATTTATGGATAAGTTTTGCCCTTTTATCTTGGCGATTCTTTTCCACTCTAACTACAGAAAATCCTCTTACTGTTAAAAAAATCTTAACAGTGTTCTCCAAGAGAGTTGTTGAAAACTGCCCTGCCTTTTTGAATAGTTTATCTGCGTGTTGTTTTACATTAAATGATTCCATTATTACTTCTGTTAATGGGCCCACAATTAATGATGACGCGCACAAATTCCATTATTACTTTCCAAATCCACATTCTTTCTAAAAGATAATTCCATCTCTTTTATCAGAAGAAAGAATTCCTCATTTGGTCTTTTTAGCCCACCCCTGTTCTTTTTCGAAAACCATTTGTCATATTTGTTTGTCAGAGTACTTTCCTCAGAGTCTTTTCTCAGATCTTCCAAACATTCTGAGACATTTATGTCTCTCACTTTTCTTTTTTGATACTTCTTGGTCAGTGCATGTACAATGTATCCAGAGATATAGAATATAATATGCTGGTCATTCTCTGACATTTCACATTGGTCTGAATTATTTTTTTCAAAATTAACTCTTTGACTTAAAAGTTCCCCAACTAAATCTAAAAGCAGAGCCTGAATAAAGTTGTTCATTACACTGTCATTGTCACTGTACTCTTCATTACATTCATAACTTTTAAGGGTTCTCATTAAGTTGGCTAATGTGGCTGAATCTGTTCTTACTTTATGTAGTTTCTCAAACATTACCTCTCTGTCATAACTTGATGATAAACTTCCTGTTGATTCCAGGAATATTTTGTAGAAAATTTTGCATAAAGATTCTCTGAATAACTCATTATTCATAGCAGAACTGACAATGTTGAGAAAACTAAGATGACCAAACATCTTGGTGATGGGGTCGTTTTGAATACTACATACTGCAGATCTGTATGCATCATTGAAGATTGTTGAAAAGTTTTCGGGTGTGAAAAAATTACTTGTAGATTTAGTTTGATTCCCATATGTCTTAGCATGTGTGGTACAAGTACTAGTAGGTGATGCTTTGTGGTCAGTAGCTGTAAATTGATAGAATATAATGTATAACTACATGTATGTACCAGCCATTAAAAGATTCCAATTTTTTTGGTAAGTAATGGGGAACACTGATTACTGGTATGTGTGTTTAAACTTTTTTGTTAATATTATATGCACATGTATGTGAATATTAAGGTAGAATTATAACAAAATCTGTAGTAAAATATTATGTGTTATACATGTATTACTGACATTAATGCCAAACAATGTGGAGTTTTCTTCATAATCTTGTCTCTTCACTGACCAGACTAATTTTAATTTACTGTAGGTGTCTTTTGCTACTTTGTTGTGACAATGATGCAAGATTTTTGCACCAAGTAATTTTGGCACTTGTAATTTTGTTGGATATTCAAAAATAGCAGCGATATATGAAGCTAAGCTATTATAAATAGTACATTGCATAAATTTAGGTGTATTAGAATTACAAATACAAATTCAATGGAAGATGTTTTGTGCATCTGAATGTTGTTGTCTGCTGAAGAAATATTTTGTAAAAATTTCAAGGTGAAGGGTTCAGTGGTCATATGTACTTGGTATACCTGAAAATAAGAAAGGTTGTACAGTTTGTAGGTTTAAAATATTTGAAATACTCCAAAAAATAACCTGCTGACCTATAGTTCACTTATAACAGGTTTAGTATATTACCTGTACATTTTGTAAAGTCAGTCATATTTGAAAAAAAAAATTACTGTGCCATAAAAAGAAATTCTGTTACTAGTCATTATTACCACGGCTTGATTATTATTATTTTCAAACAAAACGTTTTATTGTTGAAAGTGTACGGGTATACTATTTTTATTTCATATAAATGTTATTGCTAACAGAGAAAAAAATCATTAATTTTTTATTATGTGCAGGCAGTGATACAAATCACTGGTGTAGGCATGACTTGAAACTCATATCAAGTAATATGGGTACTGAGTAATATCAACACATGTATAGGTAATTTCAGCACTTAACTCTTTTGCATCAGGTATTATTTGCAGCTAATATTGATAAAAGATAAATCACTTGAAATCTCATGATAAATTTAAATTTCTAAAAATCTAGTTTTCATATACATGTGTGTTCTGCATGTGCTGAAAATACTTGATACCCAATTTAGATATTATATGCACACTTTCTTTTGCATACAAAATAATTTTTGTGTGTTTGTGGATGAGAGAGAGAGAGAGAGAGAGAGAGAGAAGGTGAGCTTACCTGTAAAAATAGTCTTTTAAATATAGATGTTTGAGAAGGAAATATGCACAGTGATGTGCCAAAATCAATATACCATTTTTATATTTCTCTATAATACATTTCATATGAATTCACAATTTTTCAAAACATTCATGGAGTCATTTCTGAAACAACTTTTACTAAACTTGCATCATAAAACTCCAAATATCTTAAAGTTTCATCATTATGTTCCAGTTTTTGAAGATTCAGAAATCTTAACTTTAAACTGCATTTGTGGTAACTTTTTATATAATATTTGGTTTTTTATGAAATATATAGAGAAAAACAAAAAGTTGCATAAAATTTGGCACATCAACTTGTATACATTCATGTGTATAATGTACCAGTAAAGAACTATGCCATAAATTGTTTACAATTTTAATTGTTTTGCATACTATTTTGCAATCTTGAAGAAATAAATTTCTTTTGTTGTGTGTTTGTGTTTAATTGTTATTTCAGTGGTCAAGAACAGACATTTTCATCACACCTTAGTGTTATCTCAAGAAGAGACACTTCCAGAGCACTGTCACTCTGCAGGAGCTGAATACCTAAACATGTGTGTCTTTCATCTATGCTCTGCAAATTCCTTATACATGTACCCTGACTTTGTCAGAACTGAAAAGACTAATCCCCTTGAGGTGTAATAAACTGTTTGAATACAGGAAATGGAAAGATTAACCTGGGGTATTTCAACATGTTTAGGATAAACTTTTACAGCTATGTTTATGAATACATATAACATTTAAGGGGAAAGGGTTGATATAATTACCTTAATTTTATTCGTGCAATTTATGAACTTTTTAAAAATTATTTTTATTCCTGCATACACATGTACATTAAATACATTTTTTACTTATGTACCTTTCACATTAAGTCCATGCTGTTTACTTGTGTGTCCTCTAAACCCAGAAATAGTTCTCAGTGTCTTATTGCAAACAGGACAGCAGTAACATGATTTTGACATTTGTTCATTTTCCTTTTTCTCTTTTGATGCAGGCTGTGTTGATACAGTAATACTCTCATTATCATCATCAGAATACTCATCACAAAAGTTTTCATTGTCTGTATATTCTTCCAACAAAATGTCTAAATCAATATCATAGTCCCAGTGTAGGAAATCTGACATGGTGATGCAAGAATATTTAGAAAACTTTGTTCACTTAAACCACAGATAATAGATTTTTACCTCTTTAGAAAATTATCAAATTCAAATGTGAAGATTGATCAATGCTTAAACTTAAATCAAACTTAGCAGAAACCTGACTAGTATAAGAATGACTGATATGGTGCTTTCTTTGTTACATTTCCTGTTAGTTCATCAAAAATATACAGGTGTCAAAGATGACAATAATTGTTGTATAAACAATGTTAAAACTACTTGTCAGTCAAGGGTTTCACTTCAGATATGATCTTGAGTATTTGTCATTCTATACCTATATGAATCTCTTTTATATTCTCTAAATAAAAATTAGAATTCATATGAAATCCATTAAAACTTAATTGATAAAACTTCTTGCTATAAAATAAATGATAAATGCATATCTGGAATATATCTATTTTAAACCCAAAATTGTTCATCCACTGTATAAACTGTAAATATGTTACAATATTATTTATATATATATAGGCCTACACACACACATAGAGAGAGAGAGAGATTAGGAAAATTGTTCATCATGCCTATATGCTGTATCTATATATGGTCACAAAATACATTATTAGCTTTATATATTGCTGATATAATCTGTTAGCCATTTATATATCGCTGCTACATTAAATTAGATAAAATGTTTCAGGTTCATTTCCCTATCATTAAAATGATTTAATTAACTTAATTGAAAAACCAGTGCAATATCAGCAGCGAGTTATAATGACTTATTTCTGATTATTTTCTTTTTTTGTTCATATTTTTATCTACTCGTTGTTCCGATTCTTTTTTTTATCGCTGATGACAGAGATTGCGTGTTTTCTTCTCAAATTACCGCGTGACATTTTCACCAAACACATACGTATACAATTCTTATCAATCTCTAACACTGAGTTGTCGGTCATTGTACATGCGAGTGTTCAGCGAACAAGGACCGACAACTCTGTATAGGCGACTGGGTTTTGATCTGTATTGATTATGTCCCTTCACACTGTTTACCCTGTTACTATCTGGTTTGCGCCTGCGCGGTGAGTGTCGTTTTAAACTGGGTCACTCATTTGCATATCAAAAGGATACATCCGCTATAGACTGGAAGAAGCGCGAGTCACCAATCCCTATTAGCTTTATATATCGCTGCTTTTATGTAATCGGGTAAACAATAAAATTATTTTTCGTTATTTGACAAAATCTAGATATTTTCACGATAACTATTGAGAATAAAAGCATGATATTGTTCACGAGTACTTGTAGAATTTAATTTCTTATTTTGATATGCCCCTTTCCAATTATAACTATAACGATGGATCTATTCAAAAGGGGACTTATCAAAATACACATGGATTCGTCCAATCAGACATTAGGTCTACATGTTTTTATGGTGACGGGTATGTGAACGGGACAGCGAATTGAAGTCATATTTTTTTCATGTTAGTGAGGCAGTATACCCCAATGAATGTACCCGCAGTGTTGTGTATTTGTGTGTGTTTTTTCGTATAAAAGCTTGTTTTTTATGTCGAATTTCAATAAAATTGACTTATTTCTATGAATAACACGACAATGTGTATAGATCAGATTAACATGTATGTTAGTTCTACGGCATGTATTAAATATGTCTCTTATTACGAGTTACATATGTATCTGTGTAGCATTAAGCAAGCCGTTGTGGAAGAAATTTCCAAACTTCTAATATAAAACAACACATTTTCTAATATCAAAAATTCATTTTCTAATATTAAAAAACATTTCTAATATCAAAAATTCATTTTAATATCAAAAATTATTTTCTAATATTAAAATTATAAAAAAAATCTCAGATACCAAAGTATAAATCAATAGAATGTCCAGGACATAGATACAAATCCGGTAAAAATGGACAAACACGGACCTCTGGAAACCAAGAATTGGGATCATGTGCCATGGAGGAGTAAGTATCAACTGTCGACCGGTCACACCCGACGTGAGTCCACAGTCTCTCTCTCTCTCTCTCTCTCTCTCTCTCTCTCTCTCTCTCTCTCTCTCTCTCTCTCTCTCTCTCTCTCTCTCTCTCTCTCTCTCTCTCTCTCATTTCTCGGGACATTTTTGCTCAGATGGTATCATTTAAACTCTGAACGACTTAAAAGCTAAATTTGTTTTGGTCTATTTTGTAAAACTATAACTTTGGTACTGTCAATAATATTGATAATACAATAAAATCATTATTTCCAGGTACAAAAGGGCAAGCGTTTCATACTGAATGTATGAGCAAGTAAAAAGTAGAAAACGTTGGGTCCGCCTCTGAAATGTTTCCTTTGATTTTGGCGAGGTAAGTATCGTGTAAGAGTTACCTTTCTTTGATCTTATTATAAAGGTGGAATAATACAGTTTTATTTATAGATTTTGTAGCTCCGCCTCTAAACAGGTATACAAACTTGCAGAACCAGTTTAATGAATGGAGAGCCGGCCCAGTAGGTATTCTATTTTTAGAATCAAAGACAGTCACATTAGATGAAAACAGTTGTGTATTTCGCTGTTTTTCGTAGGGTTGGGCAAAGTCTGAGGGATACCTTTACGGACGCGGGAAAGTGTTCATTACACCTGTGGGTGGAGAGTCTCTAATTTACTGACCCACCCTAAAGATATCGGGTAAAATACCCGAAGCAAAAATGAGGTTTGTTCATTATTTATTTTGCTTTTAGGGTATATTCTAATTAGTTTGCCGGGTGGGGACATGACTTGTAATGTAAATATTGAAGAATATCGGCTGTATCTATTGCATTTATTAATTATTTTGATTTCAGATCCATTTAAAAAACATTGAATCATGATTTCAGACATTATTTGTCATGTAGTGTATCAGCAGCCTCATTTTGTAATTCGTAGTCAAAGACAGACCATAATAAAAAGTGGAGGAAAGGGAGGGGGGGGGGGGTAGCTCCTAAATTGAAAAATATAATTTGTAACTTAGGATTCTTTTTATGTCTTGCGATAAGATCAGATTGAGCACCTCATACATAAAATGAAACACAGTTCAAATAAGTAGATCTAGTGTATCATTGTAGATATAACAGATCAATGTAGATATATGAAATTTTTTTTTGTAAATTTAATTAAATTTAGATTATATAAAATATAATTTTTGTCAATCTGTGTTCATAAAATATGTCTGTTGCACTTTATTACCGAAGAAAAATAGATTTAGAGGCCATTTAATAAAAACAAACCAATATGCGGCAGAGGCAAATAGCTGTCTCTATCTAGAATTGAACTTGGGGACCCCTGGTTTACAAATCGTTCTCCACCAATTCAGCTGACGGGGTCAACCTTCAAGCTCAAGCAAATAGAAACACCATATATAACATTTGCTACATTTTCCCCGCCCATTTTTGAAAGAGACATACCAACCTGTCTTTATCAGACAACTACCTATTGACAGAGTATTGTGAAACGGGATGTGGAAATCGTGTTCACTCTAGAAGTCAGAACCCAAGTCCCAATGTGCACGCCAAATGTCACTGAGGCAAAGGACTGTCTTTGTCAGGAATTGAACCTAAGACCATCTGGTGCCCCACCAATTGAGCTAAAGGGGTAACCCCAGTAGCTTAAACAAGTAGGAACACCATATAGCCACTACTACACTTACATGTTTATAAGATTTATAACAAGTAACAACACTTAGAGCCACTACTACACTTACATGTTTATAAAATTTATAACAAGTAACAACACTTATAGCCACTACTACACTTACATGTTTATAAGATTTATAACAAGTAACAACACTTATAGCCACTACTACACTTACATGTTTATAAGATTTATAACAAGTAACAACACTTATAGCCACTACTACACTTACATGTTTATAAGATTTATAACAAGTAACAACACTTATAGCCACTACTACACTTACATGTTTATAAGATTTATAACAAGTAACAACACTTATAGCCACTACTACACTTACATGTTTATAAGATTTATAACAAGTAACAACACTTAGAGCCACTACTACACTTACATGTCTATAAGATTTATAACAAGTAACAACACTTATAGCCACTACATGTACTACACTTACATGTTTATAAGATTTATAACAAGTAACAACACTTAGAGCCACTACTACACTTACATGTCTATAAGATTTATAACAAGTAACAACACTTATAGCCACTACTACACTTACATGTTTATAAGATTTATAACAAGTAACAACACTTATAGACACCTCTACACTTACATGTTTATAAGATTTATAACAAGTAACAACACTTATAGCCACTACTACACTTACATGTTTATAAGATTTATAACAAGTAACAACACTTATAGCCACTACTACACTTACATGTTTATAAGATTTATAACAAGTAACAACACTTATAGCCACTACTACTTACACTTACATGTTTATAAGTATTATATAACAACATGTAACAACAACACTTAGAGCCACTTCTACACTTACATGTTTATAAGATTTATAACAAGTAACAACACTTAGAGCCACTACTACACTTACATGTTTATAAGATTTATAACAAGTAACAACACTTAGAGCCACTACTACACTTACATGTTTATAAGATTTATAACAAGTAACAACACTTAGAGCCACTACTACACAATACATGTTTATAAGATTTATAACAAGTAACTACACTTATAGCCACTACTAACACTAGCCACTTACATGTTTATAAGATTTATAACAAGTAACAACACTTATAGCCACTACTACACTTACATGTTTATAAGATTTATAACAAGTAACAACACTTATAGCCACTACTACACTTACATGTTTATAAGATTTATAACAAGTAACAACACTTATAGCCACACTACTACACTTACATGTTTATAAGATTTATAACAAGTAACAACACTTATAGCCACTACTACACTTACATGTTTATAAGATTTATAACAAGTAACAACACTTAGAGCCACTTCTACACTTACATGTGTATAAGATTTATAACAAGTAACAACACTTAGAGCCACTACTACACTTACATGTTTATAAGATTTATAACAAGTAACAACACTTAGAGCCACTTCTACACTTACATGTTTATAAGATTTATAACAAGTAACAACACTTAGAGCCACTACTACACTTACATGTTTATAAGATTTATAACAAGTAACAACACTTATAGCCACTACTACACTTACATGTTTATAAGATTTATAACAAGTAACAACACTACTAGCCACTACTACACTTACATGTTTATAAGATTTATAACAAGTAACAACACTTAGAGCCACTTCTACACTTACATGTCTATAAGATTTATAACAAGTAACAACACTACTAGCCACTACTACACTTACATGTTTATAAGATTTATAAGAAGTAACAACACTTAGAGCCACTTCTACACTTACATGTCTATAAGATTTATAACAAGTAACAACACTTATAGCCACTACATGTCTATAAGATTTTATAACAAGTAACTACTAGCACTTACACTGTTTATAAGATTTATAACAAGTAACAACACTTAGAGCCACTTCTACACTTACATGTCTATAAGATTTATAACAAGTAACAACACTTATAGCCCACTACTGTACTACACTTACATGTTTATAAGATTTTTATAACAAGTAACAACAACACTTATTACATGCCATAAGATTTATAACAAGTAACAACACTATAGCCACTACTACACTTACATGTTTATAAGATTTATAACAAGTAACAACACTTATAGCCACTACTACACTTACATGTTTATAAGATTTATAACAAGTAACAACACTTATAGCCACTACTACACTTACATGTTTATAAGATTTATAACAAGTAACAACACTTCTAGCCACTACTACACTTACATGTTTATAAGATTTATAACAAGTAGGAACACTTAGAGCCACTACTACACTTACATGTTTATAAGTAGATTTTATAACACTTACAAAGATTTATAACAAGTAACAACACTTACAGCCACTACTACACTTACATGTTTATAAGATTTATAACAAGTAACAACACTTATAGCCACTTCTACACTTACATGTTTATAAGATTTATAACAAGTAACAACACTTATAGCCACCTCTACACTTACATGTTTATAAGATTTATAACAAGTAACAACACTTAGAGCCACTACTACACTTACATGTTTATAAGATTTATAACAAGTAACAACACTTATAGCCACTACTACACTTACATGTTTATAAGATTTATAACAAGAAACAACACTTATAGCCACTACTATACTTACATGTTTATAAGATTTATAACAAGTAATAACACTTATAGCCACTACTACACTTACATGTTTATAAGATTTATAACAGGTAGGAACACTTAGAGCCACTACTATACTTACATGTCTATAAGATTTATAACAAGTAACAACACTTATAGCCACTACTACACTTACATGTTTATAAGATTTATAACAAGTAACAACACTTATAGCCACTTCTACACTTACATGTCTATAAGATTTATAACAAGTAACAACACTTATAGCCACTACTACACTTATATGTTTATAAGATTTATACATGTACTTCAGATGTCATCATTCATGGGATTTCATAATAATTCCTTTGATTTTTTATTGGTTTAAAAACAAATCTCTGACACTGTAGTTGAGTACATATTGCATATTTTTTAAAATGCACTCGTAATTAAGATGCAGAAACACGAAAAAGTGTCTCTGTCTCTTGGTGTAATTTATAAGCTGAATTAGAGATATTTGTA
Source organism: Atrina japonica (assembly GCA_030159075.1). NCBI lineage: Eukaryota > Metazoa > Mollusca > Bivalvia > Pterioida > Pinnidae > Atrina > Atrina japonica. The sequence goes on along the minus strand of BROG01000350.1, from coordinate 373,183 downwards.
AACTTCTGCTAAAGGACAGACACCACCAAATATTTTCCCATAGGCCTCAATGCTAATTTACAAAACTTCAGGTCACTGTCACTACCATGTTTATTAAATCTGGGTCAAATAAGTACCCTGTGCTGAAAGATAAATATTTTTGATAACAAAATATGCAATCAAAAGTATAGGTTGCCGTTGCATTTCTACTTCAAATTTTCACTTGTTTACAACTCGTAGTATTCCGCACCAAAGGAAAATATCTATTCTCATATGACCCCTCCCTTTCAATTTTCAACCGTCAACCCTATAATTTCCAAAGTACTACCAATATTCATGTATCTTTTTTATCACCTTAATTTCACTTATTAATGGCAAAACTAATTTTTTCATTTAATGACCAATCAGAGCTCTGGGCTCATTTTACCCTCCGCACAACTTTGGGTGTCCAAAATGTCTGCGCCCATGTTGTAAACAAAGCAGGTGTCTTTCCTATAAAGAGCTGAAATATAGCTCTTGTAAACATTATGCTGAAAGGAACTGAATTAGTTTTTTAAACTTATGCTGAAAAGAGCTAAATGATGTTTTTGTAAGCTTATTGTAAACATTTGCAGAAAAGAGCTGAATTAGAATTTTTGGAAACTGATGCTGAAAAGAGCCAAATAAGGTTTTTGTAAGCTTATTGTAAACATACATGTACAGAAAAGAGGTGAATTACAGGTTTTGTAAACATATGCTGAGAAGAGGTAAATTAGAGTTTTGTAAATGTATGCTAAAAAGAGCTGAATAAAAGATTTTTGTAAACTGATGCTGAAAAGAGCATTTTTTTTGTAAATGCTGACAAACTTGTTGAATTAGAAGTTTTTGTAAACTTATGCTGAAAAGAACTACCGCAAATAAAAAAAAATTGTAAATTTATGCAGAAAAGAGCTGATTTAGATTATTTTGTAAACTGAAAGAGCAGAATAACATGTTTTTGTAAACTTATTCTGAAAAGAGCATAATAAGAGGTTTTTGCAAACTTATGCTCAATGGAGTTGAATTATAGATTTTTGTAAACATATGTTAAGAGCTGAATTACCAGTAAAGGTTTTTGTAAACTTGAAGAGCAGAATTATAGGTTTGTGTAAACCTTTGCTAGAAAAGCTTAATAACAGGATTTATAATTTTATTTTGGAAAAAGCAGAATTAGAGTTGTTTGGAAAGTTATTCTCAACAGAGTTGAATTAGATATTTTTGTAAACTTGTGTTTAGAATAACTAAATGAGTTGTTTTTGTAAACTTATACAGAAAAGAACTAAATAAGAGGTTTTTGTAAACTTAATCTGAAAAGAGTTGAATTAGAGGTTTTTTTAAACATGCTAAAGAGAGTGAAATTACAGGATTTGTAAACCTATTTTGAAAAGAGCAGAATTTGAGGTGTTTGTAAACTTTGAATTAGAGCTCTTTGTAAACTTATGCTGAAAAGAACCTCTAATTCTGCTGATTCAGTTTATAAAATGTTAGAGTTTTTGTAAACTGAATGAGCAGAAATGGAGGTTTTTGTAAACTTATTCTGAAAACAGCTGAATTATGCATTTTTTGTTAAACTTATGCCAAATGCTATAAATTTAAGAATTAGTATTTTGTAAACTTATCCAGAAAAGAGCCAAGTTGGAGGTTCTTGTAAACTTATCCTCATAGACCTATTTTAGAGTTTTTAGTAAACTTATTCTGAAAAGCGCTGAATTAGAGGTTTTTGTTAAATGTATGCTGAAAACACTAATACAGGGGTTTTAGTGATTTTATGAAAACTTATGGAGAAAAGAGCTGAATTACAGTTTTCAAGTTATTTTTTATTAAATGCTAAATAAGTTATTTTCATCTGATCATTTAAGTTACCATAAATGTAATATTATGCTAAAATAAAAAACTAGGCTCCTACCACCCTTATTTTTATATTTATTACCCTTTGTTTATTTTATTTGTTTGGGCCTTATCTAAATTATTTCTTCACATACAGACATAGGGTCCCTTTATTTGGTGCAGATCTACATCTTTTTAAAAGAAGCTGGATTGTTGCATAAAATATTGCACTCCTCTCACCCTTATAGTTATATTCAGAGTTATTCCCCTCTGTTTGTTTCATTTTTTTCTGGACCATATTTGTATCATTTCTTCACCTAAGTTCACCATATTTTATTCTGACATATCTTACATGTAGGTAGATGGGTGCTTTGTCAATTCATATACATCTTGGCCAAATGCCCAACAATAGATTGTTAATTCTATGAATTATCCCGATTGCTTCTACTTAGGTTGTTTTCATATTATACAATGTAATTCCTTTGTTTTTGACAGGTTTATCCAGACTGTGGTACCATTTCTTTTGTTTACTTTGTGCACTGGCCAAACACTGGAACAGGAAACATGTGATGCATCGAGATCTAGGGTTGATGTGGGTGTGTCCGGAGCACAAGCATTGATTGGTGGATTGTTTGAGATCAGGAATCCTATTTTTGGTGGCTATGCATGTGGTCAACCTCATGATGGTAAAATCTTGTTATTATTTATAAATTTAATTTTATGCCTATATATCAGGAATCAATTAATTCATTTTTTGACATAAAACAATTTATCTTGAAAATACAGACAAAAGGAATTCCACTTAAAGGGTCATCAGCTGTGTTTACCAAAAATATTATTTTCTCTACTGACAAATTTAACCTTCCAGTTACCAAGCAGAAGAATATTCTAAAATAACTTAAAAACAAATTTGACACTTATTCAAAATTTTCCATATCGCTATTTTTGTCCAAAATGATATGAAAATAAGAAAATAAACCTTAATTCCATTTAGTATTTATGGACAGAAAAGGGGAACTACTTCTTGTCTCACACAGCTGTTTAGCTGTTACGTCATATGAAAAAGCCATATGCAAAGCCAATTAAATAAAATGAATTTCATAACAAGCTGACTACAGATTCACAGAAAATGATAATATATATAAATATAAGGATTGTTTTTCAGTTATTGGAATGCATCGAGTATAAATGCAATGGATTAAGGAAAAAAGTTCAATGTGCAGCACTTTGTGCTGCACAGAATTTTTTTCCATAATCCATTGCTTTTATACTTCATGCTGCACAGAATTTTGTTCCATAATCCATTGCATTTATACTCGATGCATTCCAAATAATGAAAAACAATCCTTAATTAATTTTTTTCTATTTCTACTCATACTTGATGTACAATAAGAACAAAGAGCTAAGCACAGACATAAAAAATCTTCTATTCATGCATATTTTATGAAAATAAGATCAGGGCCAGTGTGGTAAGTATATATAAATAATAAGGTTGAGTTAATCAATTGAATTCAAAAAGTGCCAAACATGGGTTTCTCACGTAATTTTCACAAAATATTTAGGAATTTAAGAATTTTTATGCCTGTGCATACATGTATCTCTTTTTTTATTGTACATCAACAAAATAGTAAAAAAGGAGAAAATGTTTTTGACCAAAAAAACTACAGCTAATGCCCGTTCAAAGTTTTACTAATGTTATGCCGCCACATGTTTACAACTGTGTATTCTGTAATTGATTTGTTTGTCTTCTTTTGTCTATTTATAGAACTGATTCAGATATACGAGGCAGCAAGATGGGCAATTGATAGAGTGAATGCAAACAATATTGTTCCTGGTATTAAGATAGGTATGCTGTTTTCTTACTACTCTGTATCATGTTGTCAGAGAATCGGATAACCTGCTGTAGTAGCAACACAATGTATAAGTCCAAATATGTGTACAGTGAAACTTGTATATAATGACCTCTTCAGGGACACAAGAAAATCACTCTTAATAGGGAGGTGGTTTTTATATGGAAGTTGATTTGCACACGAATGGTACTATTTGGGACAGCAAAAAATGGTCTTTATGACCAGATGGTATTTATACACAGGTGGTCACTAAAGCAGGTTTTACTGCACTAAATCAGGAAACTTCATTATTTTGAAAATAAAAGGAATTCGTTGACATCAAATTTTGTTTAAATAAAAAACCTCTTTGTAAAGATAACTATTACTATTACAAGTGGTGTTGTTTATGTAAAATTTCATCATGGTTTAGATTTCATCAATAAATAAAAACAATGAAATAAACAAAATTAAACCACAGTGAAATTATCTGATTCTCACTGTCATTCAGGTTATGAATTAGTTTTAGACATGATTATTTCATCAGCTTATTTCCATTTTATTCTTTTGTTTATAGGAATGAAGGCATATGATACTTGTGGGTCACAGTCTATGGCAATCAATGCGGCACAGAAATTCTACCCACAGTCCTCTACTGCGTCCCTGGCATGTATTGATACTAACACGTTAAATCTAGGTAAGCTACAGGTACCACAGAATCACTCTCATCTGTTTTGTTCACCATTTTGAATTTAACTTATAAATGTGACACAGAAAGTCACTCTCCTGTTTCATTCTTTCTCATTTATCATAATTGTTTGTTTTGTGTGATTTGAGTTTTAAAGCATGCCCCTTAATTCAAGAGTTGTATCCCCTGTCCTTGTCTGGGCCAGCAATTCACAATTTTTAAACCTAAGCTTACCATTTATGGTCCATACATAAAGTTTGATGGAATGGAATCTTTTATACTAAGACCATGCCCCTCGTATCCAGAGTTATGCCCCTTACTCGATTTTCCTAAGGTTACCATTCCTTAATGTAGTTTCATCATAAATACAATGAAACTTGTATATAACGACCTCCTTTGGGACACGAGAAAACCAGTCTTTAGAGGGAGGTGATCTTTATATAGAGGTTGACTTGTACACAAATAGTACTATTGGGGACAACAATAAACGGTCTTTGTGACCAGATGGTCTTTATATACAGGTGGTCCTAAAGCAGGTTTAACTATAGAACAAACAATGTATATCATGATAGGAAAGACCGTTATGTACCAACACAGCACCATTAGTCCATAATATCTAGAGTTATGCCCCTTTGTTGATTGTCCAGGTCATAAGGTTACCAATCCTTAATATAGTTTCATCATAAATACCACATACAATGTATACTATGGGAAAGACTGTAGTGTACCAACACAGTGCCCATTAATAAATTATTTATAGAGTTATGTCCCTTAGTTGGTTTTCCTTCTATTGGCCATCTGTATGCATGTATTATATAACAACTACAAATGTACTATAACTTAGCTATTGTAAATCATTTATTATTGCTGTTTTTTAGCAGTTTTATAAGAATTGTTGTGTAGAGGTAAAGACATTAGTACAGCCGAATCTATTCATTTCATCATATAGTTCCTAAATATTATATATTGGTTTCTGATTCCTAATTTGTTATATTTCAGGCTTTCTGGGCCCACTCTCTAGCTGGACATCTATACCAGTAGCAGCTTTAGCCTCATCTCTTCCTGTCTCAGTTGTTTCACCACGCGCAGCATCATCATCCCTGAGTGACAAGTCAAAATACCCATATTTCTTACGGACTGCACCAAGTTTGTCATCACAAGTTAAAGTAAGTCAAAAAGTTATCTCAGACTTGTACACCAAGTTAGTCATCACAAGTTAAAGTAAGTCAAGTAGCTATCTCAGACTTGTACAACAAGTTAGTCATTACAAGTTTAAGTAAGTCAAATAGCTATCACAGACTTGTACACCAAGTTAGTCATCACAAGTTAAAGTAAGTCAAATAGCTATCACAGACTTGAACACCAAGGTAGTCATTACAAGTTAAAGTAAGTCAAATAGCTATCTCAGACTTGTACACCAAGTTAGTCATCACAAGTTAAAGTAAGTCAAATAGCTATCACAGACTTGAACACCAAGGTAGTCATTACAAGTTAAAGTAAGTCAAATAGCTATCTCAGACTTGTACACCAAGTTTGTCATCACAAGTTAAAGTAAATCAAATAGCTATCACATACTTGTACACCAAGTTAGTCATCACAAGTTAAAGTAAGTCAAATAGCTATCTCAGACTTGTACACCAAGTTAGTCATCACAAGTTAAAGTAAGTCAAGTAGCTATCTCAGACTTGTACACCAAGTTAGTCATCACAAGTTAAAGTAAGTCAAGTAGCTATCTCAGACTTGTACACCAAGTTAGTCATCACAAGTTAAAGTCAAATAACTATCTTAGACTTGAAAACCAAGTTACACTTTACAAGTTAAAGTAAGTTAAATAACTTTCTCAGACTTGAGCACCAGTCTTGGTTTTTAAAGTAGGTCAAACAGCTGTCATAGTACACTAAGTTTGGCATTACTCATCAAGTAGGTCAAACATCTGTCTAAGACTTGTACACCAAGTTTGGCATTACTCCTCAGGTAGGTCAAACAGCTGTCTAAGACTTGTACACCAAGTTTGGCATTACTCCTCAAGTAGGTCAAACAGCTGTCTAAGACTTGTACACCAAGTAAGTTTGGCATTACTCCTCAGGTAGGTCAAACAGCTGTCTAAGACTTGTACACCAAGTTTGGCTTTACAAGTCTTTCTAGGTAAACAGCTGTCAACAACTTGTACACCAAGTTTGGCTGTACAAGTCTTTTTAGGTAAACAGCTGTCTCAGACTTGTACACCAAGTTTTACTTTACAAGTCTTACTATGTTAAAAAGCTGTCAAAAACTTCTACATTAAGTTTGACTTTACAAGTCACAAAAACTGTCTACGGAGCTTGTCTTTAAAAATCAAAGTTTACTCACTTAAAATTACGTTGGAACGTTCATAATGCATCTAGTATATCTGGAGGATATTTCCGAGCTAGCATTACTCTTAACATACAGCTGTCAACTGGTCATTTTCTCACTTAAAAACATATAATACTGTACGTGTCAGTCAACAATATCACAACCAGAATTTGCATCATTTATGTTTTGTCTGTTGGTCTGTTTGTAATTGAATGTTGTATTACGCCATACTCAACCATTTTTTCCTCATATGGTGGCAGCTAGTTTTAAAGCCACATTCTGGGGAGTAATGCTCATAAATAAACTTTTCTGTACTCTCTTAATGCGTATTTGCATGAACTTTTGTCATATTTGTAAAGTCCTATACCAACTATTTAGTTAATTAATCGTGGGAAACACCTAACACATTGATCTATTTATAAATGGTAAGGCGTGAGTGGTCACGTGGTGATGCTCTACAGCTCACAGTACAATAACTAGGGCGAAATTTATATCACTCATACACCAGGGTAAATTTAAAAGTTCCTATAGAATCCCCCCTAATTACTCCATTAATACATCAAATTATTTGAAATATTTTTTTTCATTTTCATCGGTTAGGAGTGGTTTTCTAATGAAAATGTCAAAAATTACAATAATGTCCAGAAAATTTCAATAACGTCCCCGGAAATGTGACTTTAATGGTAGAGGAGAAAACCCGGTTACAATGTACCTGGGAAGAGACCACCGGCCTTTGGATATAAATTAGCAAACTTACTCACAGAGTCAGGTTAGGGGCCAGCCTGACTTGAATCACTCTGACATATTTTTCAGCTCCACACCAGAAAGTAGCCTTTTATGGAAAGTCGACATGCAATTTGCTATCAAGTTTATATTACATTATCATTTTACTCTGTTTCAGGCTATGACTGCCGTTTTAAATCGCTTAAACTGGAAACGTGTTCTGGTTGTCTATACCCAAGATGACTATGGTATGGGTGGATATGATGAATTCGTCAGTCACGCATTTGCAGATGGAATCTGTATCACAAAATCTATTGCCATACCACTCAGTAGCCCAGTAGATGTTTTCAGGTCACGATTGTCTAACATTGAAAGCTATGGCGTCAAAGCAGCTCTTTTCTTTGGATCATATATGAGAGCCAAAACCCTCATGTCTGCTTTAGAAACATTGAATGCTGGATCCGTACAATGGATATTTTCTGACCTGAACTTGATGGAAACATATTCTTCACTATATGCAAATGGAGCTTTGATGATTGGACCTAAAACAAAGACCGTGACTGAATTCAGTAGTTACTTTGCAGGAATAAATGAATTAAATCCACCCGGTGAAAATCCTTGGTTCTCTGATTGGTATATGACAGTCCATAAGTGCAAGTTGCCCGGTAAGATTCTGTTCCTAGGAATTTCAGTTATTTGTTTGAGTGCTAATAAATATTTCAAATTGTCTAGCAAATATTTTTATTACATGTATTGTATAATTGTTTGTGTTTGTAATTAAACCTATGTTCCCATAATTCATAACACTAGGTGAGAGTTGAAATGATTCTTTGAAAGAAGCTAAAGCAAGAGGGATTATTTATTCTTTATGTAAAGAAGCCAAAATCTGAAAATAGCAGTAAAAACATATTTTTAATATAAACATATTTTTAGGCAATTTGATGACATGACTATGCCTCTGTTTATATGTATGTGTACAATATTACTTCTAGCAACTTATGGAAATAGTCTTGTGTAGTTATAATGTCACAAAGTCATGTGCACAAAAACCTACTGTAATTGATCAGTACTGACCACTCGTCTCCCATGAAAATGTGACCTCTCAAGAGAGGTCATAATGAAAGAAATACATATTTATATAACCAAGTGAGTTTGTGAATGTGTCTTTCAAGACAAATGGTCTCTCAAGACAGGTGCCATTGTATAAGTGTATATGTAAATATCTGAAAACTTGAGTACACCCAATAAAGTCATTGTAAAATGCATCTGTATCCATAAATACACTTGAAGCTAATCCTGTAAATATTAACATGTTGATTGTTATGGCTGAAACTTTATATTTTTGCCTAGTTAATTTGCTATTTTGCCAAATTAATTTGCTACTTTTACCTGGTTAATTTCTTCTTCTTTTTTTTTGCCTAGTTATTTATTATTTGTGACTAGTTATTGAATATTTGGTTATTTTTACCTAGTTAATTTATTTTTGCCTAGTTGTTTTGTTATTTTTGTCTAGTTATTTTATCTAGTAATTTTGTTACTTTTACCTTATGGATTTGCTTAATTATTTTGCCTAGTTATTTCATTTTTTCTTAGTTCTTATTTTTTGTCTAGTTAATTTTGTTATTTTTGCCTAGTAATTTTGATATTTTTACCTATTTTTCTTTTGTTACTTAATTAATTTGGTTTATTTATTTCTCACAGGTGTCACCTACGCCCCATATGTCTCCTACAGCAATTGTCCCACTTTGACAACGACTCAAAAACTCGCCGATTTCCAGCAACTTCCATATGTGGCACCGACAGTGAAAGCTGTGTATAGCTACGCTAAAGCATTGCGTAATGCACAAGAGTCTCGATGTGGAAAATTTTTCACTGGTACATGTGAGGGTCTGAAGAATCTCACAACAGCTGATTTTCAAAGGAACTTTTTGAAACCAGTTGATTTTGTGGTAATTATTTTATTTGCCTGATTATAAAATTTAAGTGAAAATGCTCAAGATGACCTACATTTCTGTTACTATCCTGTATTACTCTTTTCTATGATTTCTGTATGACTTTCCTGTATGACTTGTATGTCTCTCATATATTACTCCTGTATGACTCTCCTATATGACTCTTTTTTATGACTCTTTTTTATGATTTCTGTATGACTTGTATGACTTCTGTTTGACTCATGTATGAATCTGTTTGTATGACTTTTCTGTATGACTCTTTATCATGCCTTTTCTGTATAATTCTCCTGTATTACTGCTTATGTATGACTCTCATATATGACTTCTTTATGACTCTCCTGTATGACTCTTCTTTATGACTTCTGTATGACTTTTCTGTAGGACTCTTTATCATGACTTTTCTGTATAATTCTCCTGTATTACTGCTTATGTATGACTCTCATATATGGCTTCTTTATGACTCTCCTGTATGACTCTTCTTTATGACTTCTGTATGACTTTTCTGTAGGACTCTTTATCATGACTTTTCTGTATAATTCTCCTGTATTACTGCTTATGTATGACTCTAATATATGACTTCTTTATGACTCTCCTGTATGACTCTTCTTTATGACTTCTGTATGACTTTTCTGTAGGACTCTTTATCATGACTTTTCTGTATAATTCTCCTGTATTACTGCTTATGTATGACTCATATATGACTTCTTTATGACTCTCCTGTATGACTCTTCTTTATGACGTCTGTAGGACTTTTCTGTAGGACTCTTTATCATGACTTTTCTGTATAATTCTCCTGTATTACTGCTTATGTATGACTCTCATATATGACTTCTTTATGACTCTCCTGTATGACTCTTCTTTATGACTTTTGTATGACTTTTCTGTAGGACTCTTTATCATGACTTTTCTGTATAATTCTCCTGTATTACTGCTTATGTATGACTCTCATATATGACTTCTTTATGACTCTCCTGTATGACGCTTCTTTATGACTTCTGTATGACTTTTCTGTAGGACTCTTTTGTAGAACTGTCCTGTAGGACTTCTGTATGACTCTTTTTGTAGGAATCTTCTGTAGGACTCTTTTGTAGGACTGTCCCATATGACTTTTGTATGACTCTTTATGTAGGAATCTTCTGTAGGACTCTTTTGTAGAACTGTCCTGTATGACTACTGTATGACTCTTTTTGTAGGAATCTTCTGTAGGACTCTTTTGTAGGACTGTCCCATATGACTTCTGTATGACTCTTCTGTAATCCAAAATATTTTTATGTCCCCTTAATTGGAGATTCAGGGGCATATAGATTTTGGTCTATGTGTTTGTCCACAAACACTTACACTTTGGACATAATTTTTAAATGGTAAGTGATAGGGCTTTCAAACTTCACATGTGTAGTCATTGGGACAAGGCCTTCATTTTGAGATCAAAAGTCTTGACCTAGTGACCTTGACGTTTAACTAATTTTTCAGACTTGTTGCTAAACGGAGACATGTGTGTTTCACAAAAACATCTTGTTATTTTATGCTTAATGATCTTTTTAAGCCAAATAACCAAATTTCTACAGTGTTCCTTGAAGGATTTGTAGGTAATTCTAGTGTGGTATCGTCTCATCCTGTAGGACTTCTGTATGACTCTTTTTGTAGGAATCTTCTGTAGGACTCTTTTGTAGGACTGTCCCATATGACTTTTGTATGACTCTTTATGTAGGAATCTTCTGTAGGACTCTTTTGTAGAACTGTCCTGTATGACTACTGTATGACTCTTTTTGTAGGAATCTTCTGTAGGACTCTTTTGTAGGACTGTCCCATATGACTTCTGTATGACTCTTCTGTAATCCAAAATATTTTTATGTCCCCTTAATTGGAGATTCAGGGGCATATAGATTTTGGTCTATGTGTTTGTCCACAAACACTTACACTTTGGACATAATTTTTAAATGGTAAGTGATAGGGCTTTCAAACTTCACATGTGTAGTCATTGGGACAAGGCCTTCATTTTGAGATCAAAAGTCTTGACCTAGTGACCTTGACGTTTAACTAATTTTTCAGACTTGTTGCTAAACGGAGACATGTGTGTTTCACAAAAACATCTTGTTATTTTATGCTTAATGATCTTTTTAAGCCAAATAACCAAATTTCTACAGTGTTCCTTGAAGGATTTGTAGGTAATTCTAGTGTGGTATCGTCTCACGATACAAATGTACATACCTGTGAAAGGCCAGTCAGGTATATGACTAAGAAAATCTTATACATATTGGGCTATTAATCTAAGTTTGACAACTTGTGCCCAATCTTATTGCATCGTAAAACTACATGTTTCTGCAATAAAAATATGTTTTTTTATTTATTTATTTCATTGTTTTTGTGGTTATTGACATGAAATTTCTTTGTTTTCAGTTTTCAACAGGCGATGGAATTCCAAGTTTGGTAGGATCACAAGTAGCATTTGATGAAAATGGTGACTTTATTACTCAAGATTTCATAGTTTGGAATTACAATAATAGAAATGGTCCAGCTTTTGAATTCAATGAGGTAATTAAATTTTTCATAATTAAACTGTACAGTTCAGAAATCAACAATTTCAAAACCTATCTAGATGGTAATATGTTATTCAATTTAATCTGTGATTGACTAATAGAAGAACGAATGCATGATTCTGTTTCACCACCCGAGCAATATTTGACTACCAAGATTTGTTTTCCTTAAGAGCATGCATCAGGGTAATGTAAAATATTCTGTAGTTAACGTACAATCTGGTGCAAGAAAGTGACAATATCTTACTACTACGCTGAGATAAAGTACCAGTAAATAATGTACATGCAACTCTACTTGCCTTAGAGTTGCTTATGTATTTTTATAGATGATGTATGTGTAACAAATTTCATTTTTTTTTTAATACAGGTTGGATCCTTTGAAAACAATGGTCTCACATTACGAACCAATGAGATTTCAATGTACAGTAATGGTCGGCAGTTAGCACTGACAAACCTACCCACGTCACCCTGTCCTTCAGAGGGCTGCCTGTACTGTGTCATTCCCCGAGACAAAGTGGATTTTTACTACAGTCCAGGTGATATTACTATAGCAGCTGTTTTATCAGCCCGTGGTGCAGGAGAGGAGCCATTTTCCTGTGGCGATTACTCTCTACAAGGACTTATTCATGCAGCTGCAATGCAGCATGCATTGAACACAGCAAAAACTGCCATGCCAGGTATCTTAAATGGCGTCAGTCTTGGGGGACTTTTCATTGACATTTGTGATAATGCTGAAACAGGCCAGATGTTTCTAGACAATGTTCTAGGAGAACGTAAAGTAGTGAAAGACAAGTATGGCCAAGTTGTAAATCCTCACTCCATCAAAGCCATTATTGAATCTTTGCCCCTGACCTTGACACAGGAGTTTTCTATGGGAATTCAAGCGTTTGGTCTTCCCGAAGTTGGGACACTAACTTCATCAGTCAGTTTAATGGACAGAAAGAAATATCCATATTATTCAAGAGTTGTTCCTGGTTCCTCTTCGCAAGCAGCTGCTATGACACAGTTTCTGACCAGAAAAGGATGGTATTATGTGCAAATTATATACTCCTCAAGTTTTAAGAGTGAAGCTGACACACTGAAGTATATCAGTGCAATTGGACGTGTCTGTGTGGCAGCATCGTATGAAGTTGAGCATGATGGTACAACTGCAGAAATCCTGGAGAAAGTCCGTATGAAATCTGGAGCAAATGTTGTGATTGTTTTCCTTGAAATGGATGATATTAAGTCAATGTTACAGGCTTTGAAAGCAGCTTCTTGGCAACGTAACTTCATATTGGTTGGTTCCGAAACCTGGGGTAATAGCCATTTAGCTCTAAAGGGATATGAAGATGTGGCAAATGGTGTCATTACATTTCAACCTCAGCTTTTCAACACCGATGGCTTCAGATCATGGATAAATCTCCAAAACCCAAGAGTTGTCATGGATATACCTTGGTTTAGACAATGGTACCAAACCGCTTTCCAGTGCTATTTGGATCTTTCCTGGCGTGACAAATATCCCAGGGAATGTACAACGCCCAGTTCAATCACCAATGCGGCACTGTATGAGGAGACCTTTGGTGTAACATACTCTATAAATGCAGTGTATGCAGTAGCAAAAGCTCTAGATTTGACCTTGGAATACTATTGTGGGAATGGATACTCCGGGGTTTGTGTAGCATATAGAGCTGCCACAGACGCACAGACAACCTTGTTGAAATACATCCGAGAAGTTTCATTTAACGCAGGATCCACATTGTTTGAAATGAACAATGGGGAAGGTTTAACAGGATATGATTTATTCCAGTACAGTTCCAGGAGATATGACAATGTAAGTGTTAAAACATCAAATTTGATATTTATTAACTTAAAATAAAAATGAAGGGCTTTTGACATTTTAAACTCATTTGTTGATTCATGCATCTAATAATATGATGTGTTCTTGGAGAAAATATTACTTGTACATTGTTTTTGTGAGGTGTGTGTGGGGGGGGGGGGGGGGGGGGGTCATTTTTTGGGGTGCGGGGGGGGGAGGCGGGGGGGGGGTTGGGGGGGGGGGGGGGGGGGGGGGGTGTGTGTGTGGGGGGGGGGGGGGGGGGTGGTAGCACAAATCTTGAACACCCTTGAATTTCAATGTTTAGTATGCTCAAGCAACAATACCATTATGAATTTACAAAATTTGAGAGGAAAATAAAGGCAGGATGAATTAATTTTTTTCTAATTAATAATAATAATATTGCACCTGTTAGTATTTAGCCATCAGTCTTTATTTAAGGTCTTAAAATGTATTCATGAAATCCTTGAATTTTTACCATGAAAATCTGTATGACCTTAGGAGATAAAATACTGGGTAAATAACTATAATTGTTCTTATATCTTCAAACAAAAGTTCCATATAATGAAAGGCAAGCTGTCAAAATGGTTTTTAATTTTCATGCGTATTAAAAGTTTCAAATATATGACGTTTTATACAAATAAAATTTTCTTCATAAATCTGGTGTTGAAAAAACCATTTTAGTTAAAATGTTGTATGGGTATATTTTCCTAATTTTTCTGGCCCTGGACCCAGAATTACGGAGGTAGGAAATCCTTATTGACATACAAACATACATACATACACACATACATACATACGTATGTACGTACGTATATATATATATATATATATATACAGTGAAATCTCATTATGTCGAAATTCCATATATGTCAAAGGTGAAAGTATGGTCCCAATTTTTATAGGTATAATAATATATGATATATGAATTTTAAAATTTGGTTATCTCGAATTCCAGATATCTCGAAGTAATAGGTGCGGTTCCATGAGTTTTGCAATAATAAGATTCCAATGTGTGTGTGTGTATATATATATATATATGATAAATTTTAATCTCTGAAATCTTAGTAATCATTGATGTATTTGTACATTAACTCTTCTTCATTATTGGTAGATGATAATAGGTTTGTTGTTTTCTACTTTCAGATTGCCTTCTATAATACAAGGGCAGGTACACTAACAATATCAAACAACAATGTCGTTCTACCACCGGGATACACAATTTCAAATTTCACTTCATTTTGTCCAGGAGTTTGTGTGGAATGTTCATATTTATCACGTAGTCCATACATGTACTATGATGGAGACATGGTTATAGCGGCCGCTTTTGGAGTTCACAGTCAGAATTCTCAGGTTGCTAGCTTCTGCGGTGATATAAAGACTGAGAATGGTGTTCAACTTGGATTAGCTTTGACCTATGCCGTTCATCAAGTGAACAGCAAGAATGCACCAGTGTCATTGAACGGAATCAACCTTGGCACCATGCTTTTAGATCATTGCGGGATTAAGGGACGTACATTTGAGTTATTATCCTATGCATACAGTGGCACAGACAGATATTTTTCAGAGGCTGATAGAGCGCTATTTGATCCATCTAAAATATTGGCATGGTTAACAGATGATACGACAGCTACATATGATGCCGTGGCCATTGCGAATTCCCTGAACCTTCCATTAATAAGTCCGCTTTCAACAAGTACTTCTTTGTCTGATAGAGAAAACTTCCCAACATATTTCAGGACACTACAAGGTGATGTTACACTCTCCACTGCAATGGTTAAGTTAGCCCAGTCACTCGGTTTCAGATACTTAACGGTGGTGTATTCGGAGGGGATCTATGGAAAGGATGGCTTGAACACTTTTGAGTCTGTAGCAGCACAGGAAGGATTGTGTGTAGTACAGAAATTAATGGTATCAAAGACCCTCAACGCCAAACAGATTTTAGAGTTGATTCGTGTCAGCAACAGCCATATTGTTATACTGTGGACAAACGGAGTCGATACTTCTGCCATCTTTCAGAATAGAGCAACTTTGATGACAACAGATCAAGGATATGCTGATATGGTCTTTATTGCACCAATGCCATTCATGTCATTGGCAAAATCACAGGGAGCTGGAGCAGCAAATACGTTTATGTTAAATGTGAAGTCATCAGTTCTGTCAAGTTACCGAGAATATGTCAAGTCCTTGCCAATGGAAGTTTTCTTTACCAACACCTTCTTATTTGAGTACTACATGGTAATGTTCCAGTGTGATCTACCAGGTTTCTACTTGTAAGTATTTACCTTATAAAATCATATACTTACCTTAGATAAACATATACTTATAATTATATACTTACCTTATATAATGGTATACCTACCTTATATAATTATATACTTACCTTAAATCAGGATCACATGCCCAATGATAACAGTGACATGCACAATGATGACAGTGACATGCCAAATGATAACAGTGACATGCACAATGATGACAGTGACATGTACAATGATGACAGTGACATGTACAATGGTGACAGTGACATGTACAGTGGTGACAGTGACTTGTATAGTGCTGACAGAAGCATGCACAGTGATGACAGTGACATGTACAATGATGACTGTAACATGTACAATAATGACAGTGACATGTACATTGGTGACAGTGACATGCACAATGATAACAGTGACATGTACAATGATGACAGTAACATGTACAATGATGACAGTGACATGTACAATGGTGACAGTGACATGCACAATGATGACAGTGACATGCACAATGATGACAGTGAGATGTACAATGATGGCAGTGGCATGCACAATGGTGACAGTGACATGTACAATGGTGACAGTGACATGCACAATTGTGACAGTGACATGTATGATGATGACAGTGACATGCTCAATGATGACAGTGACATGCCCAATGATGACCATGACATGCACAATGATGATAGTGACATGCACAATGGTGACAGTAGCATGCATAATAAGGACTGACATGCATAATGATGACAGTCACATGTATAATGATGAGTCACATGCACTATGATGACAGTCACATGTATAATGATGACAGTCACATGCACTATGATGACAGTCACATGTATAATGACAATCACATGCACAATGATGACAGTCACATGCACAACGATGACAGTCACATGCACAATGATGACAGTCACATGCACTATGAAGTATATGTCAATGTTATTGATATGTTGTCATGGTAACTGTACCAGCATGTTATTGACATGTTCTTAATGTAACTGTGTACCAGCATGTTATGGACATGTTGTTATGTTGTACAGGCATGCTAAACATAACATATTGTTATGATAACTGTGTACTATATTGTCATGTCTGTACTTATTTGCTGTTGTTGACTATGTCATACTGATCATGAGGTACTCGTATGTTGGCATGGTGTAAGTGTACATGTATACCTATTTGTGTTGTCATTGACAACTATTTCCATAGCTACTGTATATCAGCTTGATTTGTCAATGATGAAATATAAAATGATATGATTATAATTTTGTATTTGTTACCCTTTCAGCTTCAACAAACCTTGTATTGTGCCCTACAAGCCTGTCACAGACTCTACTATGTTTGTCCAGGATAATTTTGTTGTTCCAACCATCAATGCTGTATATGCACTCGTGGGTGCTCTTGATTCGGTTTTGAAAGAAGTTTGTGGACAGAATTATGACGGTGCTTGTTCTGCTTTTTACGCTATGGACAACATTAATGATCGTATAATGCAAAAGATGGAAAGCATTAGTTTTACTGATCCGACAGGTTCCACCTTCCAGTTCATTGAGAGAGAGGGCAACGTAGGAATGGATCTCTATTATTATAACGGTTCTTATTTGGAGAATGTAAGTTGTATACCATGACATATCGTCTAATTTTTTCAATTTTATTCCAATTTTTAGGTAGCTTTTGTTTTGTTTATTGAACAATAACATTAATTTTGGCTAGTCACATGTAAATGTCTACCAAAATAAAGTTGCACATCCTAGTTCTGCTAGAAACCAAAACAATACTAGCTATTTTCAAAAGATGAATTAAATTTTGTTAAATGATTGGAAATTGTAAATCAAAATACAATTTAAAATGCCTTTATTTTGATTCTATAACTAGAATATGTAAGTAATTATTCAATGTATACTGGTATGCTGTTTTAGCTTTGTAACAGCATCCAATTACATTTGTATTAATCAGTCACATGTATATACATAGAGGATATTGGTCATTTTTTAATTGATTAATTCTATAAAAAGTGTAATAAAGTGTATTTTAGTAGGTTGAATGTAAATATCGATACTTTTTATTCATATGTCTATTTTGTTGTTGACATCTTTGTGTTACATGTTAGTCAGCCTTTCTAGATATGTCTAGTTTTATATGACATATTTGTGTGACGTATTACGCCATTTCAGTCTATATGTCTTGTTTAATATCACAAATTGTATGACATGTTACTCAACCATTCTATTTGTCTAGTTTTATATGACATATTCATATGATGTGTTACTCGGCCATTCCAGCCTATATGTTTTGTTTTATATGACAAATTGTATGACATGTTACTCAACCATTCTATTTGTCTAGTTTTATATGACATATTCATATAACTGTTACCCAGCCATTTTAGCTTATTTTTCTAGTTTTACATGACATTTGTATGACGTGTTACTCAGCCATTCTTTTTGTGTAGTTGTATATGACATATTCGTATGTCTGTTTGTTACCTAGCCATTTTAGCCTGTTTGTCTAGTTTTACATGACACATTTGTATGACGTGTTACTCAGCCATTCTTTTTGTCTAGTTGTATATGACATATCCGTATGACGTGTTACTTAGCCATTCTATTTGATTTTCAGGCTGGAGAGTATGCAGGAGCATCACTTCAAGTTACATCTCCCAACTTAGTAGCAAAACTTAACAGTGTAAAATCAGAGTGCCCATCACCATGTCTTGTATGCATTCAAAAATCTCATGAATTTGCCTACATTCCTGGTGACATTTTGCTAGGAGGTAAGTCAAAATGTTCTGTATGTAAGTCAAGTTGTTTTGTATGGAAGTCAACACATTTTGTATGTAAGTCAACACATTTTGTATGTAAGCTAACATGCTTTGTATGCAAGTCAACACATTTTGTATGTAAGATATATTTTGTTTACGATGATAACGTGTTTGTAGGACATAAAGTATGAAACCTTATTAGGTTACCTGAATGACCCTAAATGACCTTTTGCAATTCATTTCTGTCCATTATTATGTGTGTCATACTCTGTGGATTTGAACATCTTCATATCAGACTGGGCTTCTGTAATTTATGTATGGTAGATAGGTAACATAACTATGATGAGGGCAAAGCATTTTGAATCACATGACCTCTGGATCAGGAGTTTTGTGTTTAGGGCAGGGTCTCTAATGACCTAATGACCTCTACCTAATGACAGGTATAGCCCTTACGGCCTTTTGTTGTGGAAGTGTGTCTGAATATTAAAAGGTTTCTTTCAGCAAACTTCATCAAACGTTATTTTTTTATTTTTTCACTATCTTAAATTGTTTCTGTTTACTAAAAATCCATCATTCATTGTATTGTTTTAAAAATGACATCCCTACAGTTTTTTTTTTATGACAGCCGTGGTCCTATAACTTTGGACGTTAGAAACATACAGATTCCTGGAAAATGATGTCAGGAAACAATCGGTTTTGTTGATGAATCTGTATCATTCTGCAGTCTAAAGTTGCAAGATCGCAAGTATCCTATAAAAGGTCTATATATGATGCATGGGAGTGAAAAAGAATGATACTGTTCGAGATGCAATGCTTTGTGAGTTCCTTAGACAAATTTTATTAAACCCATGTCCAACACGTCAATTAACTTGTTACTCATGCCACAAAAATGTAAGTAAGTTTCAAAATATTAAAATTATCTCTGAATTATAACATGTTCATTTGTGATTCTGTTTGTTTAGACTTATTCTTTTTAAGTTCCTCATACATTGTGCATTTGATGTCTTATTAACTTCTAATCAAATTTATGACATTCATGAATATAAAAAATTGCTTTATTTCAGGAATTTTTGATGTCCATGAAAACTCCCTTGTTCCATTCTCTTGTGGGGACTTGAATATCCATAGTGGCTATCAGCTGTTGGAAGCTTTCAATTATGCCATCCATAAAGTAAATGACAAATCTGGGCAGTTTAGTAATGTCCTAAAGAACATCAAGCTTGGAGGGGTTGGTCTGGACTCTTGTCAAAGTTCAATAAGAACGGGATATCTAGTATCCGACATCCACAATGGCTTACTAACCCTCACAAGAAATGGCTTGACAGTGGATCCAGATGATATTGCAGTATACATCGGAGGATATTCCAGTGACAGCTCTCTTTACTTGGCAAGAATTTTGAAAACATTGGAAATTCCCCAAATTAGTTATGGATCTAGTAGTGATGAATTATTAGATCAGGATAGGTATCCGTATTTCATGAGGACAGTTCCTGCTGATGACAAGCAATCTCTAGCCATGATAAGTTTTCTGGCTAAGAATGATATCCGCTACGTGCAAGTCGTCCATTCCCCTAACAATTATGGAGCACGAGGAGCAATGAAATTCAAAGAACTTGCCATTGACAATAAGATTTGCATAGCACAAGTGATTGGATTTCCCGATAATTTTACTGTGACCCGTGAAAGTGCCGACAAAGTAGTACGTCAATTACTGACGAAACCTGTGGCAAATACAGTTGTCGTTTTTGCCGACACAAGTTACATTAATGAAATGTTGAAAGCAATGACACGGAATTCTGGGGCTAAGGTTGGACAGTTTCATTTTATCGGATCTGAAAGTTGGGGAAACAGCTTTGAAGCAATTAGTGGTGTTGAATATCTAGCCGAAGGGTCTGTGACCCTTAAACTTGAATCCACTGATTTAAGAGACTTTGATATATACATCGGACAAAAATATCCCGGCAACTATCCTGAAAATCCATGGTTCCCAGAATTTTATGAAGAGATGGTTAATTGCTATCTAACAGTTCCCAATGGAAAACATAACAAACAATGTCTGTCACAGACGAAGGATATTACAGGAGAACAAGATTATATCCAGGATACGGGTATCCTCCATGTTATCAATGCTGTGTACGCGGCAGCGTATGGTTTAGACGCATCACTGAAATCTGTCTGTGGCGAAAACTATACAACAGTTTGTGAGCAGTTCAAAAATGATCAAGATCGGGACAGTTTACTGATGAAAAACATTCTGAAGTCTCGTTTTGTGGATGCGTCTGGTGAAACCTTTGAGTTTAGACAGGATAGACGAGATGGTAACAAGGGCTATGTACTGTATGACATACAAGAAAAACTGACAATGAATGAAAAAGGATATTCATATGAAAGTGTAGGTATATTTTGAAATCTAATCCCTTTATATTCTTTTCTATAGTTGAAGACCAGTCTATTGTGATCTGTAGGGATGAAAGGGTTAAATTGATTAAGGTCCCAGGTTGATTCTCTTTTTTATTTTTTATTTTACATCCCGTCAAGAATTTTACACTTATATTGAGATGAGACCTAAAACCGAGGTCTTGTGTTAAGACCATGGCACACTAAGATTTTTACTGCACTGACATAAGTACATGTATATAGCACAGGTCAATGTTTGAGAGACTGATGATCTCATTAATAAGGTGAAGGTGTAAACACAGTTAACAGCAGTGAATCATCCTAAGTCAATCATGTAAGATGTGACCTCTTATCTCTGTACAGTAAACAGCAGTGAATCATCCTAAGTCAATCATGTAAGATGTGACCTCTTGTCTCTGTACAGTTAACAGCAGTGAATCATCCTAAGTCAATCATGTAAGATGTGACCTCTTGTCTCTGTACAGTAAACAGCAGTGAATCATCCTAAGTCAATCATGTAAGATATGACCTCGTGTCTCTGTACAGTTAACAGCAGTGAATCATCCTAAGTCAAAGTATAAGATGTGATGGTTATCTTTATACAGTTAACAGCAGTGAATCATCCTAAGTCAAAGTATAAGATGTGATGGTTATCTTTATACAGTTAACAGCAGTGAATCATCCTAAGTCAAAGTATAAGATGTGATGGTTATCTTTATACAGTTAACAGCAGTTGTTATATATCTTATAAGTATCTGGACATTTTAACTCGAGTACCATAAATTGGGATATTTTCGCCATTGTTTTATTTTGGCCAATTTGGCCACCCTATTTAAATGGCCAAAATTAAACCATCCAAAATATGTACACGATGTTTCTACTGGTACTTTTTAAAAATATTTTAGCATTTTATAGGTTAACAATCAAGGGGTTTTTAAGGTAACACTGGATGTTAATCTTAATTAAGTACAATGTGATGCATCAATTTTAATTATTCTATTGACACCTTTTAATATTTTAATATTTCAAACACCTGGAATGTTCAACATGACAAGACAGAGATCTGATGGTAGATCAAATTAAACATGATATGAATTTATATGAATAGCCAAAATTTTACTGGCCAAAAAATATCCCTTCATTTTATTCCCAAAGTGACCAAATTTAGTGACACCAAAATATCCCAATTTACGGTATAATTTTCAACTTTAAAAGGAGGATAAAACATTTGTACAGGTGTAAATATATGTAGAAACTAAATAGTGCCTATATGTAATATTGGAGATAATGTTTTATTTTATCAAGGGGAAAAAATAATCACAAACACAGTATGTAATCAAGTGATCTTGTAAAATAATTTATTTTCATGGGTTGAAATATTCATGGTTTTTGTCGAAAATGAATACATTAACATTCATTTTCGTTGATTTTGAGATATTCTTTTATCGGTCATTTAAGTAAAAGTTTTTGTAAGGAATTTATTTTTGTTTTATTATTATCCATGAAAATAATGAAATTTAATCCCCAACTAAAATTTATGATTTACAGTATGTAATAGGCTTTGGCTGTGAGCTGTAGACAACTCTAACTGTAGTAAAAAATTACAGTGGAACCTTGCTTTTAAAACCACTTAACTGACTGCCTGAATGTGGTCTGATTTGTTAGGTGGTCTCTTAATATCAAGAGACTAACAACTTGTGGTCTGAAATGTGAGGTGGTCTCCTATGTGAAGGGGTCTTTAGGTGAAGTTCCACTATAGATACATTCATATATGTAATTAATTACTTTATTTAGAATTTTGATATATTCAAAAAAAGAATCCTGTGCATCTCATAAATGATGTTTTGATTTATTTCAGGTTGGAGACTTTTCCAGTTCCGATGTTCTCACCCTAACACCATCTTATACACCAGGCTGGGATGGAAGCTGTGATCGTGCAGGATCTTGTTCGGAGTGTCCCACTGTCCGAAATCTTCTGCAACGATACATGATACAACCCGCAACCTCTCCAAACTCAGTCACCCTCCTTGCTGCTTACGGTGTCCACAATCAGGGTTCTGATGCCTATCGCTGTGGAGCTCTCAATATGAAGGAATTCTATAAAACTCTGGCATTTTTCTTTACTTTGGATAAATTTTTCTCCACAAGTGTATATGACCTAAGAGGGATGGTTTTGGATACCTGTTCAAATCCTCTCCGTATTGACCAAGACATTTACAGCCTGATGGCATCAGGGAAGCTTTGCAATACTGAATTCACTTTCTCTGATGTCAACAATGACACTATAGCAGGATTTCTGACATCGTCATCTGCAAATGTTGTTGCTGCAAACCGTGTTCTGTCCAGCTTTGGTATCCCCATCATCAGCAGTTCAGCAACATCGACTCTTCTGAGTGATAAAGTGGAATATCCATTCTTTGCCAGAACAGTGCCACCTGACAACAGTCAAATGGCTGCAATGGCAGAGATTCTCAAAGCCAATGGCTGGAAATCTGCATCAGTTATTTACAGTGGAGAGACATATGGCATCTCTGGATTAGAAGAACTGACACGAATTACATTAGATAAATCTACATGTGTTGGTTACTCTGCAATGGTTCCATATCCTGGAACTCCTGATGATGCCAAAGCTGCAGTCAAACAGGTTCTGGATAATGGAGCTTCAAACGTGATTGTACTAGTTTCATTAGATCCCAGACTTGTACTTGATGCTGCAAAAGCCCTTGGTGTACTGGATGACTTTATCTGGATTGGAACCGAGACATGGGGAAACAGCAATTCTGTTCTTGCAGGCTATGAGGATGAGATGCTTGGGGCCATTACTATACAGCTAAGATCAGCTCTTGTAAAGCAATTTGCAGAATATGTTGCAGAGTTGTCCTATAGAAATAACCGCAAGAACATTCCAAATGATTGGTTCGAAGAATTCTATCAAACTTACTTCAAATGTAATTTGCCTTCTGCTAAAGTAAATTTCCCAAATTATCCAAACTGTGTTCTAGACAGAGATATCCTGGCCGAGGACATTACAGAACAACCCTATGTTTTAAACACAATTGCTGCCACCTACGCTTACGTCAGAGCTATAGAATCTGTAGCAACCGGAACCTGCAGAGATCGATCTTTCCAGGCCTGCTTTTCCAACCAAGATAATTGGAGCGAAGTATTCGACAAAATACTAGCGACGAAATGGCAGATGGCAGAGAGCCTTACATTGTCAGGAGATTCCAATATGTTTGAAGTGAATTTTAATTCTGACAGATTCTGGGATATTGGCTATGTGATCAACTACTTCACTAAGGATGGAAATGACTACGTGTATAAACCAGTAAGTAAATGGTGTCAATGATACATTATTGAATGATTGATTCATTCAACTTCGAAGTGGTAAAGAAAATGATGATACTGTTACAAATGCTTTACTGAACTCGGGTAACAAAATTGCCAAGAGTAATTTTTATTTTACTCTCTTTTCCATAGTAATTGAATTGTAAAATCCTATATCCCAGTATCATTAATTACGATGAAAGATCAATTTTCCAAGCATTATGATTGGTTTAGACCAGACTATTTGTCCCATTTTGTTCAGTTTTGTGGAAAAGTTTGTACTCGGATCACATGACGTCAACAGAAATGTGACTAGGTAATTTCCGGTTTTGTAATATCTATGTTTACGACATTCAAAGACATCTAGTTTCAGGTCATTTGAGTGGAGGAAAAGTTAAGCTAAATGTTCATTCTTGTAAAGTTGACAAATGTCATGCCTTTCCTTTAGGCTACTTCTCAAATCTGACTCCTTTTACTTTATATAATACATATTTCTGGACACCTATGCAATAAGAGCTGGCCTGGCTCAGTCGGTAGCGCGCTCAACTCTGGATTGTGAGGTCGTGAGTTCGACAAGAGCTCTTGCAAAATTACATGTAAATAAAATTATCATGAATAAAGCCAGATTTACAGTATATAGGTTATCATACACATATCTAACTTATGTCGGTATAAGCATCCCTAGAAATCTTTAAAAATTTATATATTGAATTATCGGTCCCCTTCAAATTAATTTACTGTTTAATCAATATATTAATGCCATGTTTATATGTATCAAATGGTGATATAGTAAAACCCATATAACCCGACAGGGCAGAGTCTTGTGAACCATTTTTGGACCCGGACGAGTTTAAATATTAGGTAATAAAGCATAACATTAAAATTGCAATGACTAGAGTAATCGGCCCTACTTGTTACCATACATAAGAGAATAACTAGTGAGGAATAAAATGTTTCTCCCGTGCAACTTGTCATAACCAAAAATTGAGTAAAGTCATCCGTATGATAATCAAAAGATTACTCCACCCCGTCATCTTATGTCAATCAAACAATAAATGTGTTAATTTTGTATAATAGTGGTATGTATGTTTTTTCTGTCGTAATGTGCATCGTACAATCAGGGATGAGGATTTTCCTCCATTTGGATAAATTCATGCTTTTTCCAAAATTTTACTGCAATGTTAAATCTTTATTTTCCTCATAAAACCCCTACATATTAGCCATTGTCTTTTCACCGTTATGGAATCACTTCCATGTATAACACCAATGTCATCGACAATGTAAACTGTTGGGGCATTTGTGGCTGAGTGGTAAGACCATCTGGCTTTGAATTAGTCTCTCGCTTCTGGTCAGCACAGGTTTGAGCCCTTCTGGAACCAAAGCTGATTCTTGTGAGAAGGTTTTCCAGTTTACTTCAGGAAAGTCGGTGGTCTCTTTTTGGTACATTGTAACTGGTTACTCTCCCCCCACCATCAATAATTGGCTGCCACCATATACATATCATAGGCGTCGGAGCCTTTTGCAAAGATGGGCATAGGTGTTGAAAATTGGGGCTTAGCCCCCAAGACGTTTCTGGCGTGTGTGTGTGTTTTAAGTTGGTTTAGCCCCCCCACTTCTGGCGTGTGTGTGTGTTTTAAGTTGGTTTAGCCCCCCCACTTTCAATTTGCTTCCGACGCCTATGTATATATGTAACTGATTTAATCAGTTTAAACTGTTAATTGCCGCTATTTCCATTACATTGATCTTTATATCTACTATTTTTTTATTTTTCAGGTTGGATCATTAGTAGGATCTACTTTCACTTTTGACAAATCGTATAACCCGTACCGTCTTGTTGGTTGGACAGCTTGCCAAGCAGACAGATCATGTGACTGTGCTTCGGAGCCTGTTGTTGAACGTCTTACTTCCAATGAGACACTTAGATCTAACCCACCAGAACCAAGAAACTACTACTTCTATAATACACATAATGAGACAATCAACGGTAGATTGGTCACAGTGTACGATCAGACATACACATGGCCAATCTGGGCAATCGCAACAGCAGTACCAACCTGTGTCGGACTCTTTATCACCATTTTCCTGTTCTTGTACTTATTGATCTTCTATCCAGTCCGAGGAGGAACAACTATTCTGGGTTTTATGATGATGTTTGGAATAATGGGTGTTTATGCTATCAATTTTGCCTTCTTCCTGCCTGCATCCGAAGCAACCTGCGGAGCAAGAGAGTTTTTGATGGGCGTGGTGTATGCCATAGTATTTGCGCCACTGCTGGTCAAAGCTGTTGATAACTGGCGATTTAGTGACGATGAATACAGCGTTAGAAAATACAAAGGAATCACGAATGCATGTACTTTGTTCTTGATGGCACTAGGTGTAGTATGCTTGCAGTTGATTATTCCCATTGAATGGCTCATTTTGGAAAATCCATCTGCTAGTAAGATGGCTAATGCCACTAATCTGCATGACTGGATGTGGTGTGATCCACATGATATGTACGACAAAGCATTGGTCATGTCCATGATCTTTGTTTTATTCCTTGTTCTCTTAACTGCCATTTTTGCTGCGATGGCATGGGACAGTGACAGTAACTATTACGAATCTCGCTGGATTTTAGTCTCCTGTGTGTGTACCGCAGGATGTTTCATGGTCTGGATGATCGTAACAACGAATGCCGGACCGCCATACAGAGATGCCTCGGTTGCATTAGGAAACTTTGTCAATGCAACAGCCATACTTATCTGCATGACCATACGTAAAGTTGGACTCATGATATATCTGCAGAATGTGGAGAATTCCGAGGAAAAAGAACCAGAACATGATGATCGAGGTAAAATAATTGATCTATGGCCAAATGTCCTGCACGGCACTTTTTAGCAAACTTTTTCTATTATGATCTCACAAATGTTCCATAAATTTTGCTTGATTATTATGTCAAAATTGAATGATATCACAAATGCACATTGAATGCAATATTTCATATATTTAGTGATAGACAACTTGTTTACATGTAACTACACTGAAGTCTTTTTGTATGGAACAAACTACAACACCTAGAATAAAAAGTTCATTCACTTCATAATAGCTGTGTCAGTTAAATTTGGGTTTAAACACTTTAACAGAATTAAGTAATAGCCATCATAATTCAATTATATGGCTTTTATGTTTTTATTATTTCATATGCCAATTCCAAAATTTAAATTTAAAAAATTATGATTTAAATTAGTCTACTAGTAATGCTTTAAGGCAGGAACTTACTGATTTTAAATCTGTGAGGATCAATGTAAGATATTAGAATCTGAGAAGGAATTTTTTTAGTTTCCAATGAATTAAATCACTAATTTGTGTTACAAGTGTAATTTGAGTTTACTTGGACCAAATATGTACGTACTTGTTCAGTTGTTGGCATGATATGGTACATTTTGTCAAAATTGATTACTTTTCATCAAATAAAAATTCGTCAATTTCTAAAAATGGCAACATCTTTTCTTAGGACAATGAAAACTTTAAAGTGCTCTGAAGGTTGTTGTCTGTATAATCCTATTAAGGATGGTTGATTATTATTCTCCAACCTGCCCTAGTTGATAATTTAGAATATGAATGTCGTAATAATTTCTTGTGGTTGTGTGTCATACAGTGTCACTGAGCAAAACAAAAACTACTTGGTATAAATTTATCAACGTACATTTCTTTATAACAATAATTAATTGAACAGCCTAAGTGAACTTCTAGTTTAGTGTATGCCACTTGTCTACAACCTAGTGTGTGCACGGAGAATTCTGATCTGTCTAAGCAGAAGAAACGCCTGTTTAACTCATTCACCCCTAAAAACACATGTGGACTGGTCTAAATCATTGATTTACAGAAGAGTCCATTTATTTCAAGGGGTTGATGAGTTAAGGTGGTAGAACAAATCTTGACACACTCAGAGATCATGTACAAAAGTTTACAACAAAACTAATAACTCATCATTTCGTGATTTTATATATAATTTAGATATTGGAGTAATAGATGGTGACAGTGTCTACACCTGGTGTTGTTACATCATAGATATCTTGTATGTATTATCCTTAAAATATATATTCATCTTTTTTCAGGACACGATTTATATTCCACTGTGTATTCAAATCAAGGCTTTGATGATGATGCTGTATTCCAGCCGGCATCCACAAAACTAACTGAGAGTGAAAATGGGGATGTTGGATTTTAAATTATTGGTGAGTTTAATTACCTGTTGATGTTTTATTTCAAGAAATCCTTAGTGTATTTCCAATATATTTAATTATGTATTAAAATAGACCTTACAATTTCAATCAAATTATGTTGAGATTGTAATTTGTGTGATAAAGCAGGGGAATCTAGCTTATAAATAATTGTTATTGGCTCGTTTGACGCATTAGACTACAGGTATTGATTTTTTATCAACAGAGGATGCTTACTACTCCATGGTACCTAAGCCTACCTATCACTTGTGGGGGATCAGATTGTGTCTAATGTTCACCATATTTGAATACTGTCCCCTAAAGCTCCTGACAATTATTACTTTGCTATCTGAGATTTTTATATTCATTTTTATCGAGTATATAGTGATGTGAGTGTATTTCTTTATTTACATGTAACATTTTTTTTTTTTTTTTTGAAACCTTAGGAAAGTTGAAAATGTAATAATGTAATACTCTTTTGATACGTCATCACACTTTTTACCTGCAGCCTGTACAAGAAGTTGCAGTTCAAAGAGACTAGTGGAAGGATATACAATGTAGAAATGTTTTGGATATGGAGAAGAAAGTGTTCTGATAGAGGATTGCATCTCACTGGACAAAATAATTAAAAATGAATACATGTTCACAGACTGTCGAGAATTTTTTTCTATGTCTCAGTTGCAAACAAAATGGAAAGTCATTCCATGGTAGAGGAATATCTATTTTGCATTAAAATTAACTCTATAATATTCCCAACATTGTAATATTTGAGGGAAAGTATTTGAACACATGTGTTTTTCCTCAACTTCTTACAGTAATGAAAATGCCAAAAATGGCCATATGTAGTGCTAATATTGTTGAATTCCACCTAATTAAACCATACATTATTCCATACAGGTAACAAGTTATACAAACAACTGGAAATCGTTACAAAATAATGGTTTTAGATGAATCCTCCTTTGTACTTTGATAATACATTTAAAGATTCATTTTATTCCTGTTAACTGCATTTTTCTGGTGAAATATATTTTTGAGAGAAAATTTGCTGTTGACGCTGCATTTTGCAATAATTAAATTAATTACAATTAAACCTCTGTATAACTTGCCATTAGAAATAGAGATGTTAGTGTTCTGAAGTCTATTCATAATTCCGCATCAAGAAAACGCGTGGTATTAACAAATCCATTTTCGTTTTGTTGCTAACAAAAGTGACAACATATGAATAAATGCTGTGTGATAGGTAGTTATTGAAATATGGACGAATAAATTTGAGAATGGTGCTTATTTCAGTCTAAAATCATATAAATAGATGAATTAATATATATTATTAAAAAAATACACGACTTCATACATATTAGAATTAAGAAAGTGTTTTCAAACTTGGGGATCCTGACTTGATAAAATGGACCAACATACGGATGCACGTGGGTTTTCTCAGTTATCCATTTCACATTGGTTAACATCTTGTCCTACCACGTGTAGCAGCAGCCTTTTTCACCAAAATTATAACAAGTGAAAACACTCATATATCATGGACATGTAAGTATAAATCACAATCAATTGTTTGTGGAAAAGGTGTAGACAGATTTGATTTTGTCTGCAGTAATTTTATATTTTGTAAAATTGTACTCTGTGAAATCTTGAAATCCAAATTTTTTTTTACGGTCTTTCAGGATCAATGTGTTATCTTGATAAATGTAAATATTTTATATAAATGTCAGTATTTTATACAAATGTCAATATTTTACCTACAGTAGAAGTATAAACGCTTGTAATGCTGACAAGTACAAACATTGAAATTCAATTAAACGTCAGACAACCCAAGGGAAAAGATCATCACACACTCTACTCCAGTATTTCTTGATACATCAGTTACGTTAAATAAAAAAATGAAAGCATTGATTATATCATCCATTCTTCCCGACTTTTAATATATTACCGTAAAATGTTCTTTTTATTCTATCAGTTATATTCATATTTTAAGGAACATTGCAATTAGACCATGGTTTTGATAATCAATTGTTTTGACTAGTTTGAGAATCGGTGTATACGTTACATACTTATAATGCCATGCAGCTCAACCCATGGGGTTTTTAAGCCCTTACATCCCTAAATATCTTAAAGGTATGGTCTTTTCTATCGTCTTAGACCAGTTTATTATGGTCTGTAGAATAGAAAGAGTTAATAATTAAGCTCTAGCCAACCAAGGAGTTGTCATGAACATCACATACGTAAATTGCTAAGCGGATGGATGCATGAATCTGGTTATCAATTGCTTGGCTAGTAAAGACTTGCTGTTAACATGCATATATCGCCGTGCAATTTGCAGCTGCGATAGAGTGTTCTGGATATTTTGAGAATTGAATGTTTACATTTACATGCATGTAATTGTTGCTGTGCAATTCAAACATTGGTCGTGATAATCAGTTGTTCAGGCTAGTTGAAGAATTGCCGTGAAAATCACATGGACAATTATTTAAGTTTTTTTTTAAAAATCATGTTTGTTTGTAGTAATACATAATATGTATACGCTGGTGAAACAATATCATTTGTGTAA
This sequence comes from Atrina japonica, assembly GCA_030159075.1. Taxonomy (NCBI): domain Eukaryota; kingdom Metazoa; phylum Mollusca; class Bivalvia; order Pterioida; family Pinnidae; genus Atrina; species Atrina japonica. The sequence continues at coordinate 341,987 of BROG01000350.1, read as the reverse complement.
GATTGACATATTGATAGTTTTGTTGTATTATAGGTTTATACGAATACATTCGTAATTATTCACTCCCTGTATTTTTATAGAGAAGCGTAATTGTAGCATTAAATGTTAATACACAAATGTAAACTGCAGAGTGTATGCTTTATACAGAAATAATGTACATATTCATATTATACATGTGATATTTTTACCAAAATAAAATATTTTGTATATTTTCTCAATTATTGCGTTTTATCTAGTTTACAAAAATATAATAGCTTGAGACAATCATTTTTGTCAATAAGACAACATCAATTGAGCTCTATTGTTACATAATTCCGAAAGAGACAGTCCAAATACTACACCTAAATGTATAGTCAAATCCATGTAACAGTGCTTACTGTAAAATGATGACGTAATGTTGTTTGAATTCGCTCTCAAGAATCTTTAACTAATTTTGAGACGTAACCAAATGCCGGTGAAGAAGTTCTGGCCTATACTCAGCACTCACACACGGGACCTCAGTTTTTACTGTCTCATCGGAAGGACATTAAATATGACCTGCCGCCGGCTGTACTCGAACTCATAACCTCACAGTCAAGAGTCGAGCGCGCTACCGACTGAGACAGGTCTACTCCAATCTTAGTCTGGATTTATACAACAGTATCATCTGAAAATATAATATGTTCCCACTTTTTGATTTACCAGGGTGATATATGTTCCCACTTTTTGGTAAAACCCCTTGTAAATCAAAAAGTGGGAACGTGTTCCCACTTTTTGATTTACCAGGGTGATACATGTTCCTAAATTTTGGTAAAACCCCTTGTAAATAAAAAAGTGGGAACATGATAAATATATTACGTTAAACAATCAGGTAGTGTTTGTACAATGTCCATTGGATTTAAATGTTGTTTCGTGAACCTCCTAATAGTTAATACTTTGGTATCTATGACTTTTATACTGGTACCGAAATATCGGTTACTGGGTGTATGTATACCCTTTGGAACTTAAGCGGTTCACCAACAATGGCGACATCCCAGTGGTTGCAAATATTATACATAAATACCGAGGTTATATTTTTTCATGAAAACGCCAAATAATGCCCAAGACTCTCTTATATGTCAATAAAATCTCTTCAGTTGAACTAGAGGATTAAATAGATGTATTTTCAACCAGGATGCAAGAGAGAACTGCATTACATATTGGCCAACGTAAATTAAAATTAAATTTGATTTGATTTGATTTTTTGTTTTACGCCATACTCAACAATTTTTCAGTTATATGATGGCGTCCAGTTTTTATTGGTGGAGGAGAAACCCCGGTTACCCGGGTAAAGACCACCGACTACAAAAATTAAAGCATGACAACTAGTTGTCTTAATTTTTGTATTACCCCCCCCCCCCCGAGTAAATTCAAAAATTAAAACATGACAGTTGTACAAAAATAAAATGTATATTTCTCGATTATTCCGCTTTGATTGTGGGAGATATTGTAAGCTGATAATCAATCGTAAAAATATAGTGATTTAAATATTGGATTCATTAGGCTTTTCTTTTTCTACAATATAAAAAGAATCTCGGATGCTAATGTATAAATCATTAGGACGTCCAGGATATAGGTACAAATCTGGTAAAAAAGGGGGAAACGCGGAACTCTTATAAAATGTTGGGTTTTTTTTAAATTATTTGAACAACATGGCGTTGATTGAAAACTACACACCCAGTTAGTATCTGCGTAGTGGAAAAGATCTATAGCTATAACTGTCCACGACACTGTATCAACTATATCAAGCTCATGCAGGCTTTTTAGTAATTAAAGGTGAAGTGTCACGAAATTTTTCAAACATTCAAAAAGTAGCTCATTTGAATAGAAAAACATGTATTGAACAGGATAAGCAAGGATATAAATAAAATGGACTTTAAAATGAGTTTTGTGGTGTTTAAGATTGAGGAAATTTGAAGTCGGTTAAAATTAGTATGCCTTGCTCCTTTCCTTGATGACTACATGACACACAGTGGTTAGTCGGTGTCCAGTATTGTCAATGGTCAAGTCATCAAGTATTTACCATAACGTGAGATTAGGCAAAAATAAAATTTGCGCGCCAAGATGTCTACGGTATCAAGCGTTTGAGGGTTTTATTTGAAAATTAATAACAATGCATATTACCTATATGATAAATCTAAACCAATAGACTAGAGGGCCTTTAAGGGGACAAACGTTTAGGAGTTTAATTTGAAAAATTCTAGTACTGCATATTACCAGTATTTATCTTAACCAATAAGATTTAATTATTTCAAAATCGCTGTAAACTTCACGTGGTTAACTTCACGTTAAATTAACAACCTATTGTGCAACTGGATCCAGATTATTCTGTGTTACAGTTAGACAGTCCAAGGGACACATTTTAAATCGTCTAGCTGTATTGAGTTCAGTGATGGATGTGCTGAAAAATGATAATACAACTTCTATCACAATTAATGGCATGCCTCTTTTTATAAATTTACCTTCCCTATTACTTCATATATATACTTGATGCACGTAACCTTTGTAGTACAATGGCAAAGTGAGTTAATGATAACTCGGATATTTCATCTTGACGGGAAATACAAGTTAATTCTCGGCAATAGAAAAAGAACTAGAAACAATGGAAGAAAGATAAGGAGGAGGATATATTGATGACATTGATAATGGTAATAGTAGCATGCATAAATACAAACGCGCATGTGTACAAAAACATACATACTGTTTTACATTATATATAATCCTGCTTATTAATACAAAATAGTGATATTGATTGTTGCTACAACTATTTCATGTAGATATATATTGAGAGCGTTTTAGAAGTGGCTAAACTAACTTGGTTAAAAAAAAAAAGAAGAAAGAAAAATATTGTGGCCAAATATAATCTTAAGTTTCCTTCTTTTAAACTTTATTCATAGATTTTACTGAACTCAAGAGGTTTCCATGTAATATTTGCAACAGGTGTTACATGCTAATAGCGGACGCTTACTACTTCACCTTGTCCCATCCATTGGAATTCGCAGTTGTTCATGTTTAGATCTTTTTTATATACAATTTATCGTATTTTAATGGACATGGATTTTCGATTTCCCATTGATACTTCATCTTTACTATTTAGTTGTTGACCAAATTAGTACAGATATAGGCCTAATAGTAAATCTAGGTAAGAAGCAGATATGCTGCTCTCTGTCGTCTCATTGATCTCAGGCTCACCAGGATAATCTGGAAGAGGTAATTCTGAAATTATATATAATTTATATAAAAAATATCAGATACCAAAGTATAAATCTTAAGGATGTCCAGGATATAGGTACAAATCTGGTAAAAATGGACAAACATGGACCTCTGGAAATCAAGAGGTAGGATCAGGTGCCATGGAGCAGTAGGCATCCCCTGTCAACCGGTCACATCCGCCGTGAGCCCACAGTCAAATCCTGTCTATAATTTGTCGGTGAGTAGTTTACCTCTTTTACCTCTGTATATGAAATGTCCATATGTTGAACATGCCCGGGCATATCTGAGATTTCCATTTTTGCATATAAAGCAGGCTCGTATGACAGAAGTGAGTTTGCTTTTAAGTTTCTGGTGAAGAATTGTTGAGTAAAGGGTAGAAGAATAAAAACACTTGATTCTTGTAATATGTTTGAAATTTGGACACTTTAGATGTTTCAACAATTTGTGAATTACCATTAACATATACATTTGACCCAGAAATAATAGTTTTTGGCTTCAGTACTCGGTAGCTGACAATTTGTTGACCTTTGAAAGGAAATGCTGAAGCACTCATTAAATAATAGAGATAGAAGTATTAAAAACATTTTCTTTACACTAGCGAATTTATACCAGCAGTAAGTTTATATTTATATTATCAGCGATATTAGCTGGTATTATATTCGAAACAAAATCAATCAGAAGACGTGGGAAACATTTAAAATCTTTTAATTCGTAAACAATTTACGAAAAAAAAAACAAGGGTCAAATGTTACAGAGACTAACGTTAGATTCTGTGTAAGTAGCCTACCTGTCAGTCCGCATCAATCCGTATTTCCACTCCCCGTCACGTTCGCTATTTCTTCATTTAGACATTACTTAAAGAATGAGGATGTGTTTACTGCGGGCATTTTGATTCTATGTTCAGGAGCATATGTTTCTCTCACATGTAAACAAAACTTCCTAGTTTTTTGTAGACTATTTAAAGTCCGAATAGAAGGTTAATTGATCTGAGAAAGGTAGGTAGTTTACTCGTGTATAATTCGAATTACGACGTTCAGAAGAAGTTACGTAATACTCTAGGCTACCTCTGACGTCTCGGTTTTACTCACGGGCACTTGTTCAATGGGGTGAGGGGGTCGAGAATTATACAGTACGTAATTCTCGACCCCTATTGTAGAAACAAGTGCCTGTAGTTTTATTGCAGTAATGTCAGTATGAAACTATGAAAGGCCGTTTGGGTCACAAACGGGATGAACTTACGCGATGACAACTTCCACATTGAAAATCATTTTTAACGCGTTAAAACATACTTTTTGCGTTCAAGTAGTGACTTTTAACGTGAAAGACGTTTTTTTTTATGCAAAACCCATTTCATCGCGTAAGTTTTGCTTGCACGTAAGTCACGTTGGCCAAAGTTACGCCAATTTACAAGAAAGGTCCAAAAACCCGGCGGCACGATTTACCCAAAAAACCAAAAACTACCCAAAAATACCCCAAAAACACCCCCCCCCAAAAACCACCCGAAAACAATTAAATCGAAATAAATTGGTACCAATAATCATTTTAAATGCATTTTCTTCTGTATAAATATTTCATAGATAGCTAGAAATTAAAAGAAAAAATCAGCATTTATCACTTCTCATGGAACTTACGGACACTGTCATTTAGTAAAACGAAGAGCCAAATCGGTCTTTTTCAATTATTTGCTTTCACAATTCCTGAAATATTTTTCATATTTTAGGTCAAATTTATATTACACAAATTCTACGTAATGTGCAAAATGGTGATTTCATATGTAACAAAAGTCTTTACCGTCCCATATAAGTACATGTAACATTCTGGTACATTTTAAAATGTCATGCTGACTATATTATGGTTTCAGAAATACATCATAAAATTGGATAAAACGGCATTATCAAAGTCAAAAACATCTACAGTCATAAACAAATATTCATCATATTATAATATGATTGCTAAAATTGCTATGTTTTTAATGTTTTTGTGTGTTTTGGGGGTCATTTTATGTATTTTTGGGTCATTTAATGTGTTTGGGTGTTTTTGGGGGTCTTTTTGGGTAAATCATGCTGCCCCAAAATTACTGACCTATAAGTTTAACATCTGTCCCTTGTGAGGTGCCCCAAAGGATTATTTGAGATCAAATTGTAGAACATCTAAACAAAAACAATCTAATAACTAATCAACAACATGGATTTAGATCATGGAGATCTTGTACTACCCAACTCTTAGAAGCACTAGAGGACTCGTCAAATAACATCGATGAAGGGAAAACAGTTGATGTTTAATATTTTTATCTATTTAGATTTTGCAAAAGAATTTGACAATGTGTCACACAAGTTGCTTATTTATAAATTAATTTAATATGGGATCATGGGAAATGTTCTCGACTGGATAAGGAGCTACTTGAGTGATCTAACTAAAATAGATATACCATACCAAAACAGTTTGAGGAAACTAGGACTACCACCTGTGAGAGGGATAGGTCAACCAGAAACACGTGGGGCATTCAAAAAAGCTTTACAAGAGACAATTTCATCTAAATATAAGTAAAAACATCTTTAGCAACAGAGTGGCAGATAACTGGAATAACCTAAATGAAAAAACCGTCCAATCAAAATCTGTTGATGTATTCAAGAACAATTTAAATGAGTACTGGAAGAACAAAGCCAACAAATTTGAATCAACTATCTAGAGTAAAAGTGTATACAATATTGCAAGCAGGACTCTACTGTATAAATTTATATATATATATATATATATATATATATATATATATATATATATATATATATATATATATATATATATATATATATATAAATTTATGTTGTATAAATCAAGTTTTAAATATATTTTTTAATGTTTACTGCACACCACACCCCGGAACCGGAAAAGTTAATACCAAACTAGTCTACCATAGCATCAACATACAAGATATAAGCTTTCAAAGATGCAGAAATCAGTGAATCAGTGAATAATCAAACACTTGCATGCAAGGTTGTATTGTGACTGAGAGGAAACAGTCTATCAGAACGCTTCTTACATAAAAAAAAGAACAATCAGAAATGAACTGAATAGGATAATAAATTAAATTTGTATTCACGATATTTACTACGGTAAATGAAATAAAAAAAATCTTTAGATTTTATCTGCTAATGTAGATACAAATTCAGTCGCTGATATTTAGCAAACGAACTATTATGGAATAAAGATACATATTTAGATTTTCAAAAAAGACAGAAATCAATAGACTATGTCGGTATTTTCTGCACAAACTTCTGTTGTAATGAAAATGCGTCTCACTATCTTTCGTCATTTCATTACTGATTAAACGAAATAAGGCCTCTGATTGGTTAATTTCATCAAGTAAGTTCATATTGTAATTTTCCATTTCTAACGGTTTAAAAACTTTTTTTGCATGCAAAAACTTTAAAATCTACACTAATGTGTTTAAATATCCTCTTTCACATTAAAAATTGTTATTTGCATGCAAAAAGTGTGTTTTAACACGTTAAAAGGGTGTTTTAAAGTGTTAAAAGTGAATTTTAACATGAAAGTGGTCATCGTGTAAGTTCATCCTATTTGTGACCCAAACGGCCTTTCATATGAAACTGCAATGTGAAGACAAATTTTTCTAGGCCACATGATATTTGTCTAAGCTGATAACATGATGATAATTTGGGTGTATATATGGAGAAAAAGAATTTGACTAAGAGTCAAAAGTCAAAAGTTGAAAAGTTGTTACAATCATGGAAACATGTGTTTTCTTTAGGTGCATTAGACATAGGAAAAGCAGACCCGGTAACTCTCACCATTGACCTTGAGGATCCAGCACCATTCAAACAGCCATATAGACGGATACCACCTGGTTTATATGAAGAAGTGAGACAAAATTTAAGGGAAATGCAGAAAATAGGCATCATAAGGGAATCCAACAGTCCATTCTCGTCAAATGTTGTATAAGTTAGAAAGAAAGATGGATCGCTGCATTTTTGCATTGATTATAGGATGTTAAATGCACATACAAGAAAAGATGCCTATATGCTACCTAGTGAGTTTTAACACGCTAAAAGTGAATTTTAATGGGAAAGTAGTTATTGCATAAGTTCATAGTTCATCCTGTTTGTGACCCAAACGACCTTTCATATGATAATTTATCTCACTGTTTCTTTGATTACAACATGTTGAGTACAGGTGTAACAAGTGAACAGCCAGACTGGAATTTGAACCCAGGGTTCCTGCAATTTGTGCGACTGCTCTACTTACCGAATTACCTGGTCCACAGGAACCAGAAATTCTGTCCGTATATTGATAAACAAGTCATTTATATAGCCTGGTCCACAGGAACCAGAAATTCTGTCTGTAGATTGATAAACAAGTCATTTATATAGCCTGGTTCACAGGAACCAGAAATTCTGTCCGTAGATTGATAAACAAGTCATTTATATAGCCTGGTCCACAGGAACCAGAAATTCTATCTGTAGATTGATAAACAAGTCATTTATATAGCCTGGTCCACAGGAACCAGAAATTCTGTCCGTAGATTGATAAACAAGTCATTTATATAGCCTGTCCTCTGTAATGAGAGGAGAAAAGATGAACGGAATGCAACATGGTTTTGGGGTCACTGCTGACTCAGACTGTAGTTTGTGGATTAACTACACATTTAAAATTTTCACCAAATTTGAAATGAACATTGGAAGGAGGTTTCTCAAGTTTGTTGCTTCACCCAAATAGACAAAGAGGAACACCAAAAGGATACCAACCTCTTTAAAAATCTTCTTCTCCAGAACCTCTGCATGAATTGAAAAACTAATTGTATCTATGTAATATATGATTCAAGTTTGTTACTTTTGTTGAAATCGGAAAATAAATTTTTGACAGGTTTTGACATCTTTTTAAACTTTGTAATTGTCATTCATTTTTGTATGATTTCTTTGATTTTCTCCCATATTATTCATTATTATGCATCTATTTTATGTGTTTTACCTGTAGTTTGGTAGATACATGTAAATGCTTTCCTGAAAGAATTTTGCTGAATTTTAATTTTTTGAATTTTTTATGATTTTTTTAAGACTGCAAAAATGGGGGGGGGGGGATGTTAATTATCCACATTTTGGACTTCTTCTCCAAAACCGCTAAAGAGATTTTGATGAAACTAAATAGGAGGTAAGTACTCAAGGTCCTCTACCAAGTTTGTAATTTGTTCTTTAATTGTAGGATGTAATCACAGAAACAACTTTTCACAAGTTTTATTGATATGGTGTATGTTGTTTAATTTTAGGATGTTCCGGCAGTGTGAGATTTTTATATAATAAAGAGATACAAAGCTGACTTATTGACATGTAGGGGACCACACATGTATATAATATAATAAAAGGGTATCATTCATAATGGACAAGTCTGATAGTTCCAGAATGCAACAGCCCTACAAGGTACTGAAGGTAAGTCAGTATTTAACTACAACAGCAGAAGTATATTTTAAATTAAGCCTAAAATTAAATTTTAATTGTTTTTTGTTGCCAGTCTAACCCCCCCCCCCATATCAACAGAAATTGCTGCCTTCTAAATTCCTTTTTTTGACACAGATTTTTAATTTTTTTAATCAGATTTTTTGCAGTCCAGTTCCATCAACCAATCTTTATTCACTTATTAATTTAAAAGATTGTTTCTGTTTTAAGTGTGTAACTTGAAGTCCCTGCCAGATGAGCTAATAATATTAATATATACATGATGCATATACATATCAATCTCCATGCTAGAATTTACTTTGCTTTAAAAAATGTATGTGTACAGAGAATGAGGGACTTACAGAATCAAAACATACTTTTTTCGCTTTGTTTGATTTCCATTTCTAAAAAAAAAAACATGAAGTCTCTCATCTCTTGTCAGCACAGGTTCAAACTCCACTGGAACCTGCATGCAACATGTAAGCTGATTTTGTGTGAAAGTGTGCCACACCAGTGGTATCTTTCTGTGTACATTGTAACTGTGTTTCTCTCCTCAAATCTTTAAAATAATGGCCACCACCATATATTTACTGAAAAATTGTTGATTGTGGCATAAAACGTTATTCAAAATCAAATCAGATTTCTATTTTATTGAAATAATATAATATGCCTTGTAGAAAGGGTATCATCATTTAGAATGTTTGTAGTTCAATTTATTTTTTTTCAACATGACACCTGTAATTTTTTATTTTTTACAACATGACATATGTGAATATATTTGTTACTCTGTTTTACAGCAAATGTCAATCAGAAGACAGGATTTGGAGAGGTCCTCACTAAAGCTGGCCAGTGACCTGGAGGAACTTCAACAAATAAATGAGGAACAGGATGAAAGAATATCAAATACATTATCAGCTTTACAACAAGAACAGAGAGAAACACAAAAAATACTGCAACAGTCAAACTGGCCTATTGTATCTGATGTACCAACAGAGCAGATAAAACATGAAAAGATGCAACAAAGTCCAGCAGGTAAGACTACTTAGACTCTCATTCAAACTGACTTAAAACTGGCCTAAAATCTGATGTATCAACAGAGCAGGTACAACAGTCAAAAACTGGCCTAATGTATCTGAAATACTGACAGAGCAGGTACAACAGTCAAACTGGCCTACTGTATCTGAAGTACTGACAGAGCAGGTACAACAGTCAAACTGGCCTACTGTATCTGAAGTACTGACAGAGCAGGTACAACAGTCAAACTGGCCTACTGTATCTGAAGTACTGACAGAGCAAGTATAACAGTCAAACTGGCCTAATGTATCTGAAGTACTGACAGAGCAAGTATAACAGTCAAACTGGCCTAATGTATCTGAAGTACTGACAGAGCAGGTACAACAGTCAAACTGGCCTACTGTATCTGAAGTACTGACAGAGCAGGTACAACAGTCAAACTGGCCTACTGTATCTGAAGTACTGACAGAGCAAGTATAACAGTCAAACTGGCCTAATGTATCTGAAGTACTGACAGAGCAAGTATAACAGTCAAACTGGCCTAATGTATCTGAAGTACTGACAGAGCAGGTACAACAGTCAAACTGGCCTAATGTATCTGAAGTACTGACAGAGCAGGTACAACAGTCAAAAACTGGCCTAATGTATCTGAAGTACTGACAGAGCAGGTACAACAGTCAAACTGGCCTACTGTATCTGAAGTACTGACAGAGCAGGTATAACAGTCAAACTGGCCTACTGTATCTGAAGTACTGACAGAGCAAGTATAACAGTCAAACTGGCCTAATGTATCTGAAGTACTGACAGAGCAAGTATAACAGTCAAACTGGCCTACTGTATCTGAAGTACTGACAGAGCAAGTATAACATGAAAAGGTGCAACAAAGTCCTGCAGGTACAGTACAAACGTGGCGTTTGTCAAATGCTCTACACTGTGAAAATGATGACAAAAAACATTGTGATTCTCTTTCTAACTGTAGTGTAATCATATGCAAAATTTCACTCTACACTTTGACAATATATTTCTTTGACATCGAGAAACTCCGTGTGACACCGTCAGCTGAAGTGTTTTGGATTAAACTTCTCCAAGTCAAGTTGACAAATATCTTAATGTTTTTAACTGTTAACTTCAACTAGATTTTACATTGTTTATTTTATTTAAAATACAATTGACAGAAACATGACTCAAAAACTTTCAGTGTTCACCTGAAATTGACACCAGTCCAGTATGACCGTGTACATGTAATAAATTGTTTTAAAAAATAATACAGTCTGGCATTTCAGACCTACTATTCTATCAAGCATTAAAAAGAAATAGTAACTTTGTATAATTGTGTTGATAGTTGATTCACATACACGTGTATCTTCAAGTCTGTGGCTGAATACATGAGTGCCAAAAAAGTATACAAGTTATCTCCCTTACTTTCATAAGAGGGATATAAAAATCATGTGTGAAATATTGCATCTCTTTTTAAAAAGATTTTTTAAATTTATGTAACCACATCAATAAAGATGCACATCTGCCCTTATTTTCATTTTCAAAAGTCAATAATTTTAAGTCATTCGGAAATGACTAAAAAAGGAATTGACATGGATCACCTTTAAATTGCGTCAGTGTTATTCAACTAGTCGTCAACGTGTCTCCATCTTCTCTCTCATGATTAAAGATAACTCCTGGCTTGCTACTACAGTATGGATATTTAGAAATGACATATTTTATGTTTGTAGTGTTCTTGGATTTCATCATTATTTACCCAGGAAAGTACTAGAAGACATAGGCCTACTTAATTTTCCATTACGGCATTTATATACTATTTAATTCACACGCAGACTGAACTAGTAATGTGTTCTGTGATTGTTATACAATATACATGTAGCGATAATTTTTTTGGTTTTAGTCAAGTTTTACAGAATCTCAAAATAATAAATCTACTATTTATACTTAATATACATGTAGAACAAATGTTGATGTACCATTGCCAACTTGATCCCTGATGAACCAGTGATATATTACGCTTAATATATCAGAAATAAATTCTAATTTAAGTCTCATTTTGTCTGATCAAATTGCTCAATAAATAAATAATTATTTTTATCTTTAAAATATAACTTCTGTGTGCAATTTAAACGTAAATATCGGCACTGCCCTTTAAATACAGTATGTCCAAAAAGTTGTCACTTGGGAGATTAACTGCCCAGGTAAGCTTGTTATGCACGGATGATTTTTATTGCATATTGAAGTGTCAAGTCATTCATTTTGAGAGATAATGCTTTACACTATTTTCACGGAGTGATAGTGTTTTTCTAGTGTTGCACATCGAAAATCACAGTATCATACCGTGTTTCACTCTACACCAAGTAGAGAGTTTGACAGAATAAATGCCCTGTTTATACTGTATTATAAGTGTAGGTTGATATGATATCACTGAGTGTATTGTAAGGGTAGGTTGATATGATATCACTGACTGTATTGTCAGTGTAGGTTGATGTGATATCACTAACTGTATTGTAAGTGTAGGTTGATATGATATCACTGAGTGTATTGTAAGTGTAGGTTCATATGATATCACTGAGTGTATTGTTAGGGCAGGTTGATATGATATCTCTGATTGTGTTATAAGTGTAGGTTGGAATGATATCACTGACTAATATAAGTGTAGGTTAATATGATATCACTGACTGTATAGTAAGTGTAGGTTAATATGATATCACTGACTGTATTATAAGTGTAGGTTATGATATCACTGACTGTATAGTAAGTGTAGGTTAATATGATATCACTGACTGTATTGTAAGTGTAGGTTAATATGATATCACTGACTGTATTGTAAGTGTAGGTTGATATGATATCACTAACTGTATTGTAAGTGTAGGTTCATATGATATCACTGAGTGTATTATTAGGGTAGGTTGATATGATATCACTGACTGTATTGTCAGTGTAGGTTGATGTGATATCACTAACTGTATTGTAAGTGTAGGTTGATATGATATCACTGATTGTATTGTAAGTGTAGGTTGATATGATATCACTGAGTGTGTTGTAAGTGTAGGTTGATATGATATCACTGATTGTATTATAAGTGTAGGTTGGAATGATATCACTGACTAATGTAAGTGTAGGTTAATATGATATCACTGATTGTATTTTAAGTGTAGGTTGCTAAGATATCACTGAGTGTATTCTCAGTGTAGGGTGATATGATATCACTGACTATTATAAGTGTAGATTGATATAATATCACTAATTGTATTTTAAGTGTTGGTTAATATAATATCAATGAGTGTATTGTAAGTGTAGGTTGATATGATATCACTGACTGTATTGTAAATGTAGGTTGGTATGATATCACTGAGTGTTTTGTTAGTGTTAGTTGATATGAATAACTGACTGTAATGTTGATATGATATCACTTAATGTACAGGGGTCGAAAATAACAGGTGCCCGTTAACGGGCGAATTGTTTTACGAACAAAGTCGCCCGTTTGGCGAATTGATTTCAGGAATTTTTTTGCCACTTTTTGGGGCCGTTATTCGGTCCATTTTCAGTCGGAAATAGTATCTGTTTTTTCCCAATTTGATCTTTAAAATTCCCAATCTGATGAAGCTAAAATTTTGACATGTTAAGTTCGAATGTCTGCTTTTATCAGAATGAAAGTAGAAGTACAACCGTTCTGCATTCGTCACTTCAAAAAGCTTAAGTTTTGAAAGTGATCCATTTCCTTCTATTTGTTGTTTAAATGGATTGCTAAAAACCAGTTAGAAATTAAAATCATTATTTTATTGACAAGTAAATACATTAGTCTTTACCTTGTTGCCAAAAATGTCACAGAACATATCAAGTGTTGACTGTTGTTGCTTGCAGTTTATAGAGGAAATGGAAGTTGGATGTGTGTAATAAAAGAACCGAACGTAACTGAATTTCAGGATGTGTTTGTACATGTAATACTATACATTGTATAAAAGTTATAAAATCTTTATTGAATGTAGGTGAATGATAAAAGGAAAATTAGTTGTTGTGAATAAAACTTTTAATGAGATACTTAAAATGGATAGATGTTGCTTAAAAAAGTAAAATAATAATGATGATATTGACAATACAGAATGCATTTACAATTATTTTATTTGCAAATACAATGTATATCATTCAGAGACAATTTACATTGTATATTTTTATTAAAATAACAATGAATTAATAAAACACAAAATTAACTCAAATATATATTAAACTGGTTACAATTTTTTCAAGTAAATATGACGGGCCCCCCAAGTTTAAATCTGGGCTCTCAGAATTTTAAACTTAGGAGCCCATTTGACTCCTGGGGATTTTTTCTTAATTTCCACCCCTGATGTATTGTAAGTGTAGGTTGATATGATATCACTTAGTGTTTTGTAAGTGTTAGTTGATATGATATCACTGACTGTATTGTAAGTGTAGGTTGGTATGATATCATTGACTGTATTGTAAGTGTAGGTTGGTATGATATCACTGACTGTATTGTAAGTGTAGATTGATATGATATCACTGCCTGTATTGTAAGTGTAGGTTGATATGATATCATTGAGTATATTCAATATTGTAAATGTAGGTTGATATGATATCACTGACTGTATTATAAGTGTAGGTTGATATTATAATACTAAGTGTATTGTAATGTAGGTTGATATGATATCACTTAGTGTATTGTTAGTGTAGGTTGATTTATCACTGCCTGTATTATAAGTGTAGGTTGGTATGATATCAATGACTGTATTGTAAGTGTAGGTTGATATGATATATCAGACTGTATTATAAGTGTAGGTTGATATGATATCACTGACTGTATTATAAGTGTAGGTTGATATTATAATACTGAGTGTATTGTAATGTAGGTTGATATGATATCACTTAGTGTATTGTTAGTGTAGGTTGATATATCACTGTCTGTATTATAAGTGTAGGTTGGTATGATATCAATGACTGTATTGTAAGTGTAGGTTGATATGATATATCAGACTGTATTATAAGTGTAGGTTGATATGATATCACTGACTGTATTATAAGTGTAGGTTGATATTATAATACTAAGTGAATTGTAATGTAGGTTGATATGATATCACTTAGTGTATTGTTAGTGTAGGTTGATTTATCACTGCCTGTATTATAAGTGTAGGTTGGTATGATATCAATGACTGTATTGTAAGTGTAGGTTGATATGATATATCAGACTGTATTATAAGTGTAGGTTGATATGATATCACTGACTGTATTATAAGTGTAGGTTGATATTATAATACTGAGTGTATTGTAATGTAGGTTGATATGATATCACTTAGTGTATTGTTAGTGTAGGTTGATATATCACTGCCTGTATTATAAGTGTAGGTTGGTATGATATCAATGACTGTATTGTAAGTGTAGGTTGATATGATATATCAGACTGTATTATAAGTGTAGGTTGATATGATATCACTGATTGTATTGTTAGTGTAGGTTGATATGATATCAATGCCTGTATTGTAAGTGTAGGTTGATATGATATAGTTGACTGTATTGTAAATGTAGGTTAATATGATATCACTGTTTGAGTTTATTTTCAGTGTAGGTTGGTATGAAGTGATATATATGTTTGAATGTCATTTGAATCAGGTCGACCCGATGTTTAAACTTTTTAACCCATTTCGTATTTGAGACATCGATGTACATTTATTACTTTGGTTTTACAATTACATACCAAATAACAACGTCATTTTAAGGTTGCTGAACGAACGTTTTTCTGTTAAAAAATTAGGGAGTAAAGGGAACTGAATAATGCAACATTTTTAAAATCTGTTGAAATTTGTGATAGATCTACAACCATGGGACATAAATATTTGTCACTTATGTTATTTTCTTCTATGTTTTATATAAAACCAACAATTTTTAAATGCACACAGAATCCACTAATTTAAGCAATATTTCAAATATTTTGATTTTACATGAAGGAAATTGAATTAATATTTTTAATCATTTTGAAATTTAGATATACTTTTGTTTATTTATGATGATTTTGTTGAGGATAAAATTACTTCAGGTAAATTTTGACATATTTCATTAGACTGAAAGAATATTTACAGAATTTACAAAATTATTTTGTGAAAAAATACTATCATATCTGTAAATAAACATGATAATTTAAAAATGCATATAAATTTTAGAAATATGAAATTGTCCTAGATCTACCATAAATTTGTACAAATTTGAAAAATTCTGGATTTTACCAGCATTTAAAAATTATTGGTTGTATATAAAACAAAGAAGAAAATAAAATAAGTGACAAATATATATGTCCCATAACTGTATGATGTAAATCTAAGTCCGACTCTGTATGTCTGCTGTTTTGTAATGACAATGTAAACATATCATAAAATGTATAAATTTCTACTGATCCATAATAAAAAATAAGCATCCACTAATTTCTTATATTTCAAATAAATGTTTTGGTTTAAAGATGTACCATGGTATACAACAGCCTATACTAATTTCTGATTATAGATCAAGGATGTATATTCCCAGGTTAAACAGTAACTGCATGTACAATGTACGTACATATATATATTCTTTTATAAATTCACCAATTCAGATTTGACAAAGGACTTGCCTGTCAGGACTTTCAGTCCTTTTATTTGGCTCTTGATATTATTGTGATATTGTGGCCTTATCGTGGTTTTGTGGCTTTGGGTACTATTATGATTTTGTGGCTTTGGTTACTATTGTGTTTTAATTGCTTTCAGGTTTGGTACTATTATGATTTTGTGGTTTTAGGTACAGTTGCGATTTAGTGAATTAAGGTACTATTGTGATTGTATGCTTTGGTTACAAGAGTGATTTTGTGATTTTTGGTACTATTGTGATTTTATAGCTTCGGCTACAAGGATGATTTTGTGACTTTGGGTACTGTTGTGATTTTGTGACTTTGGGTACTATTGTGAGTTTGTGACTTTGGGTACTATTGTGATTCTATGGCTTTTTGTACTATTGTGATTTTATTGCTTTGGGTATTATCATAATTTTGTGGCCTTGGGTACTATTGTAATTTTGTAGCTTTAGGTACAGTCGTGATTTCATGGATTTGGTCTCCATATGAGTTAAATATTCTTGAGTGGGACATTAAACGACAATAAACAAACAAATCATGGATTTCGGTACTATTAGGATTTTGTGGCTTTGGGTACTATTGTGATTTTTTGACTTTCTTGTTTGTTTGTTTGTTTATTGTTGTTTAACGTCGCACTCAAGAATATTTCACTCATATGGAGATGTCACCAAATGCCGGTGAAGGGCTTCAAATTTTGGCCTATGCTCGGCACTTACGGCCATTGAGTAGTGAGGGTTCTTTAACATGCTGACACATACTATGACACGGGACTTCCAGTTTTGACAGTCTCATCCGAAAGACATTAAACCAACGTGTCGCTGGAGGGACTCACGATCCAGAGTCAAGCGCGCTACCGACTGAGCCAGGCCGGCTCTTTTGACTTTCAGTACTATTCTGATTTTATGGGTATGAGTACAACAGTGATTTTGTGACTTTGTGTACTATTATGGTTTTGTGACTTTGTGTACTATTGTGATTTGGTGACTTTGTGTACTATTGTGATTTGGTGACTTTGTGTACTATTATGGTTTTGTGACTTTGGGTACTATTGTGATTTGGTGACTTTGTGTACTATTATGGTTTTGTGACTTTGGGTACTATTATGATTTGGTGACTTTGTGTACTATTGTGATTTGGTGACTTTGTGTACTATTGTGATTTGGTGACTTTGTGTACTATTATGGTTTTGTGACTTTGGGTACTATTATGATTTGGTGACTTTGTGTACTATTGTGATTTGGTGACTTTGTATACTATTATGGTTTTGTGTACTATTATGATTTGGTGACTTTGTGTACTATTATGGTTTTGTGACTTTGTGTACTGTTGTGATTTGGTGACTTTGTGTACTATTGTGATTTGGTGACTTTGTGTACTATTGTGATTTGGTGACTTTGTGTACTATTATGGTTTTGTGACTTTGTGTACTATTGTGATTTGGTGACTTTGTGTACTATTATGGTTTTGTGACTTTGGGTACTATTATGGTTTTGTGACTTTGTGTACTATTGTGATTTGGTGACTTTGTGTACTATTATGGTTTTGTGACTTTGTGTACTATTGTGATTTGGTGACTTTGTGTACTATTATGGTTTTGTGACTTTGGGTACTATTATGGTTTTGTGACTGTGTACTATTATGATTTGGTGACTTTGTGTACTATTATGGTTTTGTGACTTTGTGTACTATTGTGATTTGGTGACTTTGTGTACCATTATGGTTTTGTGACTTTGTGTACTGTTATGGTTTTGTGACTTTGTGTACTGTTGTGATTTGGTGACTTTGTGTACTATTGTTATTTGGTGACTTTGTGTACTATTATGGTTTTGTGACTTTGTGTACTATTATGGTTTTGTGACTTTGTGTACTATTGTGATTTGGTGACTTTGTGTACTGTTGTGATTTGGTGACTTTGTGTACTATTGTTATTTGGTGACTTTGTGTACTATTATGGTTTTGTGACTTTGTGTACTGTTGTGATTTGGTGACTTTGTGTACTATTGTTATTTGGTGACTTTGTGTACTATTATGGTTTTGTGACTTTGGGTACTATTGTGATTTGGTGACTTTGGATACTATTGTGATTTTGTGGCTTTGGATACTATTGTGATATCATGGCTTTGGGTACTATTGTGATTTCATGACTTTGTGTACTATTGTGATTTTATGGCTTTGGCTACAAGAGTGATTTTGGGACTTTGGGTACTGTTGTGGCTTTGGGTACCAATGTGGCATAGGGAACCATTGTTATTTTTTGAAAAATTGTAATTTTGTGTCTTTGGGAACATTTTGAGTTTGCGGCTTTCGGAAACATTACAATTTTTGTGGCTTTGGGTACTACTGTGATTTTTTGACTTTGGGTACTATTGTGATTTTGTGGCTTTGGGTAAAGCCAAAGGCTCAGGTGAGCTATTGTGATCATCCCCATCTGTCATCTGGCTGGAACTTTTCATATTTTTGACTTCTTCTCTAAAACCGCTGGAAGGATTTTGACGAAACTTGACTGGAATCAAGTGCTCTAGGTCCTTTACTAAGTTGGTAGTTTACAGCCAGATTGGCTCAGGGGTGGATCCAGGATGGGACAGTATCTCTCTTTATAAATCTTTTTCTTCATAACTGTTGAAAAACAGATTGTTTCTGAATGATCTACATGGATGTATGATTCAAGTTTGTATTTTTCATAGAAAACGGAGTATTAATTTTTGATGCGTTTTTTAGGTCTTTTCAGAGTTTGTCATTTTCATTCATTTTTGCATGAATTCCTCAATTATCTCCCCTTGCATTCACTTTGATGCATTCATTTAATGCGGTTTACTTATAATTAGGTGAAAAAATGTTTTTGTACAAGAATTTTGCCGAAATTTAATTTGTAGTATTTTTTATGAATTTTTTAAAACTACAAAAAAAAAAGAGGGTGCGGGTGTGCATTTTTCAAACTTATCAGCTTTTGTTTCAAAACCACTGAAGGAATTTTGACAAAACTTGACAGGAAGCAAGCACTCAAGGTCCTTTACCAAGTTTGTAGTTTACAGCCATATTGGCCCAGTGGTGGAGCCAGGACGGGATAAAATAGGTCCCAAAAGGCATCCCTCTTTAAAATCTTCTTCTTCAGAATCGCTGCATGAATTGAAAAATGGATTGTTTCTGAGTAATCTACATGGATGAATGATTCAAGTTTGTATTTTTCATAGAAATCGGAATATTAATTTTTGAAGCGTTTTTGAGGTCTTTTCAGACTGTAATTTTCATTCATTTTCCATGATTTCTTAATTATCTCCCCATTTCTTTCACTTTGATGAATTCATTTAATGTGTTTTACTTGTAATTAAGTGATGAAATGTTTTTGTGCAAGAATTTTGCCAAAATTTGATTTCTAGAATTTTTTATGATTTCTTAAAACAGCAATATTTATGTTTATTGGCCAGATCAGCCTACCTGTACATATTCTTCTTGGTCTTCTTTCCACATTTGTAGATGGTTCTCAAGGTGAGCGATTGAGACCCTCTTGGGCCTCTTGTTTGGCTTTTGGTACCATTGTAATTTTGTGACTTTGGGTACCAATATGGCTTTGGGAACAATTGTAATTTCATGGATTCATGAAAAATTGTAATTTTGTGACTTTGAGACCATATTGAGTTTGTGGCTTTGGGAAACATTGTGATTTTGTGGCTTTGAGTGCCATTGTAATTTTGTAGGTTTTTTGTTTTTGTGATTATGTGACTTTAATTTTGCAGAGACTCCTTAAATAATTATTCTTTTCTTCAAATGATTGTACATTCTAAAACGTAGCATCATGAAACCATTGCTTAATTTTCAAATTAATTAATTCATTAATGATTACTCATATTTGCAAGTAGATTTATCTAAATTGATCTAAATTTATTGCCTGCAAAATTTTTTACCTTATTACATAAATGAGTTTTTATGATTGCAATTTTTTAAGTTAAAACATCCATGCTGTTGTTACACATTGACACTCTGTTCAGTTTCAAGTTGATTCTCAAGTAATTTCCGTGTAAGGTACTTTATTGAATTGATTTACATTTAATAATTTTTTAACCCTTTCATCCCTATATATCATAGTGGTATGACCTAATTATCTTTAATATTAGGCAAGTTCATTATGGTTGGGGAGTAGAAAGAATTAGCAGTGTGTACAGATAACACGAAGTTGATCAGAATGCTTAGTTGTACAATTAGAATTGCATTATGGTTTAAAAATACATAAGCTTGGGAGCTTGTTTAATTTCAAAGGGTAGACAAAATATTGTGCACTGCCATTTTATCTTATTTTATTGGATTGTTTATTAAACAGTGAGAAAAGGAAATATTTTCAGGGATTTAGATGATATAATTCAGGGATAAACAATGTTGTTGTTAAATCAAGAATTCTGGTTTTAATGGTGTAGAAGGATAAATGTCTTCCAGAGTTGTGTAACTGCAGGGTCTGGTCTTATGATAAAGATCTTAACTATATTGATCAAAGAATACTTGTCTTATCGTCATTAAATATTAACAAAATAAGAGAAAAAGGACAGATCTATAAAATAAGACAGGTAGCTGTACATATAATGTACTTGCAGACATACAAGTGCTAACAAAATCAAAGATAGATCTAACACACATCAACATCATTGACATGTTGCCCTTAGGACTAATATACATGTAGTAGCCATTTTTATGTATTTGTCTGGGATATATGTTGTTATATTATGTGTAACACCTGTAAAGAGAAACCAACATCAGTTTGTTTACAAGTCTAAATCTGTTTCCTGTGTGTTATGTGTAAAGTGCAAAATGGATGGTAAATATAGCTTTTAAATTCTCTCTCTCTCTCTGTCTGTCTCTCTCTGTCTGTCTCTGTCTCTGTCTCTCTCTCTCTCCCTTTCTCTCTCTGTCTCTCTATGTCTGTCTCTCTCCCTCTCTCTGTCTTTCTCTCTCTGTCTTTCTCTCTTTGTCTCTTTCTCTCTGTCTGTCTCTCTCTCTCTCTCTCTGTCTCTCTCTCTCTCTCTCTCTCTCTCTCTCTCTCTCTCTCTCTCTCTCTCTCTCTCTCTCTCTCTCTCTCTCTCTCTCTCTCTCTCTCAATATGACCTCTACCTTTTTATTAACATACCTTTTGTCTATTGATGTACATGTAAGTGTCCTTTGTTTAACATGAAACATGTATGCATATGCATTGGAGTTATACATGTATATTGTACATATTGTATGCAGTGGGATTTGGTTAGGTTATGTATGTGTACATTTAACTTAAATTCTTACATGTAGCTGTATTTCTACATATATCTTTATGCCCAGAGATGGAAGATCTGGCGTCATAGTCCATTTGTCTGTTAGTTTGTAAGATTTTTGTTTTCTTGTAATGATTTCAATCTACCGGTATTTCCTGGTAACCATCTGTACAAGTACAGGTACAGCAAAACTTGTACATAAAGACTAACCAAGGGAACAGGAAAGTGTAGCCATTATAGACAGGTGCCCTTTATAAAGAGGATTATTCATCATAAAAAAGTTAATTGTTATGTTTGAATGGCCTTTACATACAGGTGCCTTTTATACAAAGGTGGCCTTTAATGCCAGTTTGTATAGTATTAGGACATAAATGAGTTCGCAAAATCTGTTTTCAGTATATATTCTTAGTAAATTCATGAATGTTTTTCAAAAAATCCTATAGAATTAGTCTTTTATCCAATTTTAACAAAACACAATTCATGGAAAGTTGAGGTTTTGGTAATCATATGTTAGACATTCCATTGTAATCTATTATTTTAGGAGAAATGCAGTATTCTTCCTGAGAGTAAAATTCTAGAAACGTCATTTCGATGTTTATTTCAAAGGTAATGAATGAATCTCTGACATAATTCATAACACCAAATTAAAACATCTACATCTAAGTAATTTAAGGATTTGAACTAATGAAAATACTATCAAAATTAGGCCCAGATTCCCAGGGTTAAATGTTTCATTTTTTAGTAAATTTTGGATGTCTACCAAATTCAATAGTAAAAAAGGTTGTAAAAAACCCAAAATTGGGTCTATAAATGATGAAATTCATTTTTGCAAACTCATGTATGTCCAACTATACATGTATGTGATAAAAAGTAATGAGTTCACTAAATTATGTACCTTGAGTAATTATAAATAAACTTTCTTGCACTATGACTGATTATAATAAATTTGTGAGCATTATAAATTATGTATCTATACACTTTTAAAGTACAGTGAAACTTGTATATAATGACCTCCTTAGGGACACAAGAAAACTGGTCTTTATAGGGAGGTGGTTTTATGTACAATGTACAGGTTGATTTTGTACACAAATGATACCATTTGGGGACAGCAAAAAATGGTCTTTGTGACCAGGAGGTCTTTATACACAGATGGTCACTAAAGCAGGTTTTATTGTATTGAGTTTATAATATTATATAATAATAAATTTGTGAGTACTGTGAAATATGCATCTACACTGTAAGCCCGCTAATTACCCATTTACACTCAGAGCTTAAGTCTTATTTTTGAAAAATGATAATGTACTTTACACCATGCTTACATGTATATAAAAATATAAGTGTATGTTTCTTTGTTAGTGAGTGATAAAGCGTGATGATAATTGAGTAGGAGATGCTTGTTATGCAAATGGCACATGAAAGTTCCTGTCCATTTTGAAAACTATCAAATTAACATGTTTGTCAACTAATCGCTATACATAACCTGCCCTAATGAGATTCCCCTGCATATTCCTTTTATTTATACACCCTACATGGTGACCACATGCCTTACATAACCAGCGTTAGCTCAATTTCAGCAGACGGGCACTTGTATACTGTATGTATTGATATCACAGAGGGAGGTAACACGAACATTGAATGTTACAATTTCCAGTTCTCCTTTCCGCATTGAATGTTACAATTTCCAGTTCTCCTTTCCGCGGAAGTCAGGGGGAAATCGCCATGACCATTGTCAGGTGTTTACACAACAATTATCTCAGTTTTGAAGTTAATCACAATTAGATTGGGATGTATAAACATATTGTGTAATCAGTCTGTTCATAATGGATTTCAAACAGAAACAATGTCTTCAACAGAAAACAGAAAAAAAAAGTTTTATCCATTGCCTAAAGCGTTCTATAAGTGAAATTGGTGATAGATCGTTTTGCTACATCGCGACTTTAGGCCTGAATTATGTTGATTAACAATTATTTATTTAACAATAAACATGGGGTAAACTGTCTGTTTCACCCTGTACAGTTATTTATATCAATTAATACAAGATAGAGAACGTTGTTTGGTTGTTTTTTTAGTCTAGGCAGAGTATATGTTCATGTAGCACGGTAATAGCCCTAAATAGGATAGCTTACATTCGATATTACAAGTCCTAAAATATACAGCCATTTTTCGCTATGAAACATTTATTTTACCTGTTCCCAGTGTCATGTTTGGTTTAAATTTAAGTAGACTCCATAAATGCTCACGTTCTATTTTGAAATGAGTGTTAATGCACAACAGACAATATTTAAAATTGGTGCGGAAGATACAACATACCCGGTATAAAATTTAGAATGTTAATTTGAGTTTATTTAGAGGCTGGAAATTAAAGTTGTTTTTTTGTTTTAAGATCTACATTAATTTGATTTATTTTCATTTCATATATGTTAGATAGAAGTAGTTTGAATCCCTATTTTGCCAAAATAACAACCCATTTCAGTACTTTCAGTACTTTGATATTTGTATGAATTTATATACCATAGTTTTTATTGTACATGTAACAATAAAAATGTAATATGACAGTTAAGTACATGTTTACAAAGATTTGTTAATGACTAAGTACCTTGATAAAACTAATGTGTACTGATCATGATATATGTGAGTACAGTAGAATAGGTAACCATCTATATACAGTAAAACCTGCTATAGTGACCACCTCTATATAAGGATTACCTGTTTATAAAGGCCAGTTTTTTCAAGTCCCTTGACTGCATACTTCAACTTAATTGAACCTGTGTATAAGGGTCACCTGCACATAAAGGTCAATATTTTCTGGTCCCTTTGGTGGCCCTATATACAGGTTTCACTGTACATGTAAGTACATGATATGAGTACAAGTACCTTTATAAAACTAATGTGTACTGATCATGATGTATGTAATTACAGTACAGTGGTCCCCCCCCTTATAAGACCACCCTAAATGAAAGAGGCATGTGGTCTCATAATGGAGGTGGTCTTTCCTGGGAGGATGTCTACCAATAACTTGTCAATGATAAACGACATCTAGTAATACAATTTTCAGACAATTTTTATTCATTGATATTACATCTCCATGTTGATTTGGTTCTTTCTGGTGCAATAGTCATTAGCATAATATGATTTAAAATGTTCACATTGTCACTCACACAAACGTGTTCACATAATAATTTGATTAAAAATGTTCCAAACACTAAACATAATCCTTGAGTTTATTTCACACCTGTACGTTGTTTTGACAGTACCCATTCTAAGATCTCTGGCGCCGATTTGTATACAGTAGGTAAACTGCTACTTGTCACGCCTAATTAAACATACCTGCAAATCATCCTGTCTTTTGTGTTACCCTAATCAACATCCACGATGATAATTAATTCCTAATAATCCTTTAATTAGATTTCAAACTCGGAAGACTTCACCAAGTGTTGATATCACAGACGAAGGACTGACAATATCGGGCAACTTGTGTTGTGATCGATTACAGGAAGATCAGAAATGCATACTTGTAGGGAATTATAGGCCTACTGTTTTTTTAATCAAGGGTACTGCCATGGGGAACGTGTCTCTTTGGCCCCCTCTGAATCTGTCATCTGTCACTGGTACAGTTTCTCGTTCAAATCCTCTCGTTTTCACGAGACGCAATTTTGTAGATAATAAATACAATGGTTACCCGGTAGAGCTAACATGTAATTGAGTTTCGTTTTTGATGTTTTCATACTTTATTTTTTAAAAACCTGAATTATTCAGTCGTTATATTCTGTTCACTACGATCACTGCATTAACCTAGTAGGATGAAGAGAATTGGAAACGGTGCGGGCTAGAATTATTCAAGCTTAAAAATAAAAAAAAAATCGGTCGCTCACATTTTGATTACGCGGTAGAGCTAGCGAAAAATTTAGATTTGTATTTAAAGTTACACTTTTTAAAAAACACTCAGTCGCTCGTGAGGGGGTTTTCTATGGAATCAACATGATTTGGCTGATGAAAAGTGGTCGCGTTATGGGAGTGGTCTCTTATAAGAGGTAATTCATCATTAAAAAAGGCTTATGTTTTGAAAATTTGGTCCCTTAAGGGGGGTGGTCGCAAATAGGGGGACCATTGTAGAATAGGTAACCATCTATATGCATGTAAGTACATGTATTCATTGAATTTATATAAGTACAAGTACTTAGTGTGTACTGATCATGATATATGTGAGTACAGTATAATAGGTAGCCATCTGTATACATGTAAGTACATGTGTACATTGAGTTTATATGAGTACAAGTACCTTGATAAAACTAATTTGTACTCATCATGATATATGTGAGTTCAGTACAATACAATAAGTAACTGTCTTTATAAGTACAGGTTTACAGTGGGCAGTTTATGAGTATACTATTGAAGTGCTTGATTAAACCTGTGTGTACTGATATGTAAGTATAATACAATAAGTAACTGTCTTTATAAGTACAGGTTTACAGTGGACAGTTTATGAGTATGATAAGTAACTTGATAAAACTTTCATGGGTTGATTTTTGTACAACAAAACAAGTAAGCATCTACTGATCTAGATACAAGTAGAAGTCAATAGTAATCAGATGTTGATTTGTCAGTAAAAATAATTTCCTTTTACATAATAAGGAAATAAACTTGACAATTTTCACTTTACATAGCCTTTTGTTATCTATAAGATCTCGCAGAGATTATTTAACTATGGAAGATACAAGTCAGTGTACGGTGTTAGCATTCTATCAGATTAGGCTGATGTTTATGTAGATGATGATAATGATGATGATGATAATGGCATTTGTTGTTTTTCTTTTCAGGCAATTCTCTTACAAGGAAAAAGGTTCAAAGGGAACCATCTGTTTTAAGGAAAGTAAGTAGACTTGACATATTAGTTAGTTTATTAGTATACCTCATTGGTAAAACACAGTCAGGGATAGGTTGAGAGCCATCACATGTCAGGGAAACTACACTTAGTGTGTTTCAAATGTCCCTCGTATGCATCATATCTCCCTTGCATGCATCATATCTTCCACACATGCGTCATGTCTCCCTCATGCGAAAACCCTTGTAGCTTATTCGACTGTCTTTATTGATTCTGTATTTCAGTATAATTAACCATATATTAGCCTGTTTGTTGAGAGACATGAGGATTTGTTAGTTACCCCCCCCCCCCCCACCCCCCCCCCCCCCCCACCACCCCCACCCCCCCCCCCCCACCCCCCCCCCCCCCCTACCCGCAGCAAGTCATATTCCCCCCGGGCTTCGTCTCCCTACAACCAGGGCAATAAATGTATAGTGTACTGGGGTATTTATACTTACAAGATGCAGATTATGTCATTGGTCTAGATGACAGACCTAAATGTAAATACAATTTAAAGGGGCATTAGTCGTGTTAAGCCAAAATAATTACAGTAAAACTCCGATGAGTCGAAGTTAAATGGACCACCTGAAAAAGGTCGAAACATCGGGGCTTCGACTCATGGATGGTAACTAAGAACCATACGTTTTTAGTTTCACAGGTTCTATAAGATGGATTTGACTGGTTCAGAACCATTTAAGACATGCATGGTCATTATGATTAATAATTAGTGCTAAATTTAACTAAATGTTCGCAAAATTAAAACGTTGAGTGTTTATGAGAATGAGAAAAATTATTATTCATACACATGCAAATTTTGACTTTGAATTTTATGTAGGAATTTTTGATGTTTTAATAGAAATGGGCCTAAAAATTTATTCGAAACATAGAGAAATTCGACTCATAAAAATTCGAATTATAAAATGTTTATAAGTAGCGTTGAATAACAAAATTATTCGAGACGTTGTGAATAGTTCGAAACATGGAGAAATCCGGCTCATTGAAGTTTGACTCATCGAAGTTCTGCTGTATTTCTATTTTTTGTACTTTTACCACTTGTTTTTAATGTACAATAACAAATAAGAGCTGTACACAGGCATAAAAAACATATATTCCTATGTATTTTGTGAAAATAAGATCGGGTCCAAGGTGGTGTTTATATACAGTTACAAATAGTTAGGATATGTTAATCAATTGCAATTGAAAAAGTGCCAAACCCAGGTTTCTCAAGCAATTTTCACAAAATATATACCGTAGGAATTTAAGAATTTTTATGCCTGTGTACATCTCTGTTTTGTTTCTGAATATCAATCTAAGTAGGTAAAAAGGGGAAACCAATTTTTTGAAAAAGAAATTTATAAAGTGCTAATATTGTTTAATCTGTTATTTCAGCTTCGTCATTGGTCTACATCAGATGTTATACAGTGGCTAGAAAACAGGAAGTTACACAAATTTATTCTTCTTTTCCAGAGTAAGTCCAAAAACGTGTTGAAATTTAGTATATGTAGATTTAATTCTATTTGTAAGTTACTTTTGTGCTTTAATAATAATCTTCTCATTTCTTCAAACATTTGATCGTGAAACTTTTTGACACCACACGAACTGAAGATGAGCTTGTCTAACGATACACTCTGCTTTAGGTCTGAACTTAAATATTTTTCATTGACTATTTCAGGGCATCATGTCACAGGGTCTGACCTTGCTGATACTAACTTGTTTTTTCTTGGTAAGTTATCCCCTCTACTCCTCTTACTGACATGTCTTTTCTATACTCTACAGGGGGAAATAACTCCCTGTCGTAATACTTGCTATAATCACCGGTGTTGATAAATCAGTGAATAAGTTTGTAATTCAATAATATATAAGTCTGGAGTATGATAGTAATTACCCCTATGACATATTTTTACAGAACATATATACTCCTGTGATGTATTTTATAGTCATATGTTTGTATCAGTAATTACTCCTGTGACATATTTACAATATATGATAATTGTAATTACCCCTATGACATATTTTTACAGAACATATATACTCCTGTGATGTATTTTACAGTCATATGTTTGTATCAGTAATTACTCCTGTGACATATTTACAATATATGATAATTGTAATTACTCCTATGACATATTTACAATATATGATAATTGTAATTACTCCTGTGACATATTTACAATATATGATAATTGTAATTACTCCTATGACATATTTACAATATATGATAATTGTAATTACTCCTATGACATATTTACAATATATGATAATTGTAATTACTCCTATGACATATGTACAGTATATGATAATTGTAATTACTCCTATGACATATTTACAATATATGATATCGGTAATTACTCCAATGACATATGTACAGTATATGATAATGATAATTACTTCTGTGACATATTTTAAAAGTATATGATAACAGTAATTACTCCTATGACATATGTACAGTATATCATAATGATAATTACTTCTGTGACATATTTTAACAGTATATGATAATTGTAATTACTCCTATGACATATTTACAATATATGATAATTGTAATTACTCCTATGACATATTTACAATATATGATAATTGTAATTACTCCTATGACATATTTACACTATATGGTAATTGTAATTACTCCTGACATATTTACAATATATGATAATTGTAATTACTCCTATGGCATATTTACACTATATGGTAATTGTAATTACTCCTATGACATATTTACACTATATGATAATAGTACATGTAATTACTCCTATGACATATGTACAGTATATGATAACAGTTATAACTCCTGTGACATGTTTTAACAGTATATGATACCCCCTATATCATATATTACAGTCATATGATCTCATCAGTAATAACTTCTATATCATATTTTTACAGTATATGATAACCCTCTATGATATTTTACAGAGTCGTATGATCACATTAGTACAGTAGATCGTGAGCTCCTCCTAGCGGAAGTTTACAACTTACTTAGTCTTGAGGTGGCAGACGACGATGATCTTAAAAGAATAACCACACCTGTCGAAAAAGAAAAGTACAAAGCGGCATGCCAGATTACCAAGGATGTAGAACAAAAATATTGTCGATCCCAAAGTCTTCCTGTTGTATACTTACCATCACATAATTCTCCATCCTCGTCATCGCCATCATCTGCTGCATCATCACCTACACCAAAATTACGCAAGAAATCGGAACCTTCACCAGAATCACATAGGGTATTGGGGAGGCTTGTACAGCGACCAGGACTTTTGGATATGGAGACAAACAAATCCGATTCATTAGGGTTAGTTTTGGAATAGCTTATTGTACTTGAACATACATACATTGTGGGATATTTTTGTCATGTTTATTGTGTCTATTTCATACAAGACAGCCAGGAATAGGTGTCTACAACATTTGTTTTCTTCAATCAAAAATAGGAATCCTTGGAGAAAGACAAGTGAAATCTATTTATATGAAACTACATTGTGTTGTTGTGTATATTTTGGTGACGTTAAATGTTAATGATATTGATCCACCAAATTACATGATTAGATTTCTATGATGATAGTGATGTGGTGTAGGGAGTTCAGTGTTTTTAAGACACGGACTACACTAACGTAATGTAGACTATGCCAACATGATGTAGATGTCTTAACAACTGCGTATCCCAGCAAACCTGTAAAGTGTTTTTTTTTAAGTTTACATCAAAGGAACCATCAGATTATCAAAAAATTGTTATTTTAATCAAAGAAGGTAGAAGTCGTAAACAATTTAGCATTTCATTACCAAGGAGACCCTCCAATACTCGAGATCTTATTTAAACATTTGGTGATATTCTGACTGACTCCATTAGTGGTAATGTGGCTGGCTATTGCTGTTGTTGATTTTCATCGGAAGAGTCTATTATTTTTAACTGGGTGTATACATCTCATCAGTTTTAAGTTACCATAGACACTGGATTGAAAAATCCATGGAAACATCCCTGCAACGTGAATAGTCTTCTCCGTTGACTTGCGCACTGGAACATTCTTTGTAAACACCCAGTTTCATTTCCAACTAAGTTCATGGATAGAATTTAGTGATTCTCAGTTATTTAACATTTACTGTATATTGAAATGAGCATTGAGCATATGATTAAAGCTTGGTTTCAGAGCATTTGCATTTGTCACTGCATTTGCATAAATTCATAATTTAGGTCTTGATTTTTACCTATCTTTCCTATCTATTTATATTTCCATTAAACCCTTTCACACCTGAAAATCAAGATGGTATACTCTTTTCTACTGTTAAGACCAGTCTATTATGGTCTGTGGGGTTGAAAGGGTGAAGTGAAAAATTCAGAGTGAGATAACAATAATAAACAAACAAACAAATAATGGAAGAAATAACTCACCATCAAAACTACAAATAGTACAGAATTATTACTGATTTAGTTAATAAAATACAGAATGAGTGTACTTAGCCACAGAGTGGAAACACCTAAATGAGTATACTTAGATACAGAGTGATACATGAAAATGAGTGTATTTAGTCACAGAGTGATACACCTACATGATTGTACTTAGCTACAGAGTAATACACCGAAATGAGTGTACTTAGCCAGAGTGATACACAAAAATTAGTGTACTTTGCCACAAAGAGGTACACAAAAATAAGTTTACCTAGCCACAGAGTGGTACACTAAAATGAGTGTACTTAGCCACAGGGTGGTACACCAAAATGAGTGTACTTAGCCACAGGGTGATACACCAAAATGAGTGTACTTAGCCACAGGGTGGTACACCGAAATGAGTGTACTTAGCCACAGGGTGATACACCAAAATGAGTGTACTTAGCCACAGGGTGGTACACCAAAATGAGTGTACTTAGCCACAGGGTGGTACACCAAAATGAGTGTACTTAGCCACAGGGTGGTACACCAAAATGAGTATTTAACTACAGAATTAGTGTATTTAGCCACAGAATGAGTGTACTTAGCCACAAAGAGGTACAGTAAAATGTGTGTACTTAGCCACAGAGTTTGTTTAGCTACAGATTTAGTGTATTTAGCTACATGATTAGTGTACTTAGCCACAAAGAAGTAAACTAAAATTAGTGTACTTAGCTACAGGGTGGTACTAAAAAATTAGTGTACCTAGTAACAGAATGGTTCACCTAAATGACTTTACTTAGCTACAGAATGAGTGTATTTAGCCACAAAGAGGTACACCAAAATGAGTATACTTAACCAAAGAGTGGTACATCAAAATGAGTGTACTTAGCCACAGAATGGAAACACCTAAATGAGTGTACTTATCTTCAGAGTAGTAGCCTAAATGAGTGTACTTAGCCACAAACAGGTATGCCTAAATTAGTGTACAAACCCACTAACAGGTACACCTAAATGAGTGTACTTAGCCAAAAAGAGGTACACCTAATGAGTGTACTTAGCCACACAGAGGTATGCCTAAATGAGTGTACTTAGCCACAAAGAGGTACGCCTAAATGAGTGTACTTAGCCACATAGAGGTACACCTAATTGAGTGTACTAAACCACAGATCTATAGTGGTACTCCAATATCAGTGTACTTAGCCACAGAGTGGTACACCAAAATGAGTATACTAACATTTTTATGTCTCCATTCGTAGAAGTAGGGGCATATTGCTTTTCCACTTTCGGTCGGTAGGTCAGTCAGTCCGTACATCAACCGTTTCTGTCCATTATCTCTGCAGCAGATGCACCTATTAAAAATGAAGTTTGATATACAGATACATCTTGAGAATATGTAGGTCAAGTTCTTATTTGGTTATCATCAAACAATTTTTGACAGAGTTATGCCCTTGAACTTTGAAAATTTCCAATAATTCAGTTTACATTTATTAGGGAGGGGGGCATAACTGTTTTACAAAAAGCTCTTGTTCATGTATATTTGACAAGTTACATTTCCTGCATTCACTAGTAGTGTGGCATTTACCAGGTCGGACACATGGGATTTCTCCTCATACTCTGATTTCGTCGCTCAGCAAGCTCCCCCCACAAGAACATCAGAATCAACAAGAGACATTTATAGGTGTTGGTTTAAGTTGTTAATTATACAATGTAAAATTAAGTCTATATATTCCTGCATATTGCATGATAATTTATTTCATTTGTATGTTGATATGTACAGACTAGTACTTTATAATTCCAGTCTTCTGAATACAAGTTCCAGGAAGTGTCCAGCTGAGAAATTAAAACCAAAAGTAAGTATAGCAGTTAATACATACCTGTCGTGCTGTTTCATTATATTGAAGAACCAAAATAGTCAGAGGGGGGGGTTGTGATCAGACTAACCCACAGAAAAAGCTCACTTTAAAAAAATCTGGAATTTTGTCAGATTTTTTTTTTTTTTAAATTAACTCATTCACCCCTAAAACACTTTTGGACTGCTCTAAATCATTAGTTTATAGAAGAGTCCATTGTTTTACAGGGGTTTATGAGTTAAAAGAAAATTGTAAAATATGTTTACAGAACCACCTGTATCTGGCACATAAAACAAATAAATGTTCAATGTTGGCCTAAAAATATGTCGGTCTTAAAAATGATTTTATCAAGTACTTGTGACAAGAGTGTGGTTCAACAAATATATCCAGACATACTTCCAGTTTATGTGTTTTATGAGGTCCAAGTGGTACAGGTACACTACTTAGACTATAATATTCTCATGTCATTGAAATGGTTTTCAAATTCTCTACACTATTTGTTGGGGCATGACCGAATGGTAAGAACAACAGGCTCTTTATTACGAGGACTCACTGTAGTCCTATAATATAAGCCATCATTGGTTCAAATGGTTTGCTTTCAACGTTTTTCTTTGTAAGGTTCGGCTAAAGTCAAATTTGACTGATTTCTCAAAACCAATATTTGAACTTATTATAGAATATTATACCATGTTTTATACACCAAAATTTGCAGAAATCTGTACTGAATCACAATATCATAACACTGAAGCCATAAAATGCATGTTGAGTAAGAACTTTGCAGTTATATCACTTGCTGTTTTAAAAAATTCTGGACAGTAAATGACTACTCTGTTTTCCCTAAAATTTAAGCATTATCATCTTTAAAGCCATATCTAGGGCAAGTTGGGGCTTTTTAGTAAAAATAATAAATCACAAAAAGGTATGCAACTGTAAAGCATGGTAAGCAAATCAAAAAATGGATGCCATTTTTCCAAGTGGGAACTACATTCATATAAATGTATGGAGGACCATAACTGTAAAGATAATATACTCATGAACAAAATGCACCTGTAATATCTATTTCAACATTTGGATATAATGCCATTAAAATTACAAAAAATAGTTCTAGGAATACTCTTTATAATAAATTATACTTACTTTATTAACAAAATGTAAAAATATATATATCGCATAGCATTTATACAAGTGAAAAAAGAAGGGTATTGAATAGCATTCAGGTAAAGTTTATGTTTGATATGCAGGTTATTCTCTGGTTTGTCATACCATTTTCAGAAAGAAATTGGGTATGGAGAATTTAATCAGTGTTTTTTTTTTAATTCTCCCTCCTGAAAAAGTGAGAAAATTAAGAAAATATAAGTTTTTCTTATTTTTTGAAAAAAGAGAGTTAGATATAAGTCAAATGGATAAATTTGATTTTTGCATGTACAAATAAATTCTTCTTAAATGTTTTGTTCGACACATGTTCAAACTGCTTTATGACCTGAGAGGCTCAGAAAAAATTATACTGAAATGAAATATTGAATAAAAGACATAGGGCCTATATAACACATTATACATGTCTCTGGGGATAAGAAAGGGCTTCACAATATTTTTGTCAACAATGTAGTTTTATATGAAATACATAGTTAATATTAATAGTGACTAAATACTTGTAAGATTGTATTGCATATCTGGTAACAACAAAAAAATGATTTATCAGAAATGCAAAAAGTGACATTTTTATTGAATATGTGGCCTTCCATACAATTTAGTGCTGGAAACAGAAAGTTTAAACTATTTATTTTATTTGCTAAAGGCATATACAACTATCATTTAGGTAGTTAATCATCCCATGTTCACTGAAAATTAAAAATTATAGAGTTTTGAAAAATAATTTTAAAAGCATTTCTAGCTCATTCCGAGTCATGGCTGACACGAGGGACCATTGACTTGTTTGTTTTTTATCGTCAAATCTTGTTTGATCTTTGAGACAATATTAAAAATGGATAATTGCTAAGTAAATAGACAAGCATGTGTTTAGTATTCACTTTGAATATCTGTACTTCTTCTGTAAATAGGGCTGTTTATGTCGCCGTGATCAAAGATCAGCTGAATATCAGTCATCCGGAAGTTGCTGCTACAAAGTTATCTGTAACTAAACTCAAGAAATAACAATGTTTTATGAACGGAACATCTCCAAAATCTATTTGAAACTATTTTCAGTTTAAAATGAATGTATAATTGAAAAAAAAATTCTAAATGTTTGAATAAAACAAAAATACGAAAGTATGTAGTAGTTTACATCTACTTTCACTTTCCACCAGCACCAACAACAGATAACAGTGGTGAGAATAATCCAGGGAAATGGTTTTTATCCACAATTTTAAACTTCCCACACCATTCCATTGAGAATTATTGAATAAAAAAAGCCACAAATTTTGTCAAATTCTTAACCACACTTAGACTAGCACTACATGTAGGTATGAATTTATGTGCAAAAAAATTAACCTCTTAAAAGTGACAAGAGATATTATAAGTTTAGACACTTACATTCTGGAAGTGTGTATAACCTAATTCTGACCCTAATATTAAGTGCTTGTTATGTATTTTGTATTTTTCAAATGAGATAATGCACATGAACTCTGACCTTTTATACTCTCTTCATAAAATAGAGTATATTATTGTGTAGCTTATGTCTGTCCAGTTGTCTGGCTCTACGTCTGTCCGTCCTTCTGTCCATCCATTAGCATCTCTTGTTTTTACTTTATTGCTTTCATTCCTTCTCCGATTTTGATGAAACCTGATTTATAGTATCACACCCATTGAAGACATCATGTCTGTTGAAGAAGTTATGCCCATAGAAAGACTTATTATGGTATGGTGTTGTCCGTCTGTCCGGCCGGCTGTTTTATTTGATAGCTCGAACAATTATGGCCCAATTTTTGTCAAACTTGGTAGGATGCTGTATTGCATGAACTATTCTGAAGAGTTCGTAAATCGTGAAATTTCAACTATATTTGGCAGAGTTCTGCCCCTTTTATAGCTAAATGGGGGCATTATGTACAAAATGCAAGAACTTTTTTGTATTTTCTTAAGTTCCTTTCAAATTTAGTATGGTATTACAACAAGCAATAATGTTTAACACATAATACAAGTTTTATTGTCGTGTTTCAACTTTCCGCAGAATTGGAGTTAAGGCCCTACGTGACCTAGTTTTTTTTTCTGGTTTCTTGTGTTAAATTTTCTTGTGGGTACAGCTAGTCCCACAGTTTTCACCCGAATATTTCTCAATTTGGTATGTTTGATTGGTATCATATGAAGATGTGCATATCGTAAAATGAAGATGCTGTGTTAATTTTCACAAGAGTTAAGGCCCTTTGATTGTCAAAAAAGACATAGAAAATGCAAGAACTTTTCATTTATATTTCATTTAATTCCTTTCAAATTTGATATGGTATCACAAGAAGCAATAATGTTTAACATATATTGTGGGTTTTGTTGTTGTCTTTATACACTTGTCGAAGACATCGTATTATGTTATGGCGTTGTCCGTCCCTTCGTCTGGTTGTTTTATGCGATAACTTGAACAATCATGGCCCGTTTTTTGTCAAACTTGGTACGATGCTTCATTGCATGAATGGCTCTGACGAGTTCGTGAATCGTGAAATTTCAAGTATATTTGCGGAGTTATGCCCCTTTTATTGCTAAATTTGGGCATTATGTACAAAATGCAAGTACTTTTTTTATTTTTCATTTAATTCCTTTAAAATTTTATATAATATCATAAGAAGCAATAATGTTTAACATATGATACAGGTTTTGTTGTCATGTTTCAACTTTCCTCAGAGTTGGCCTACGTGACCTAGTTTTTTTTTCTGGTTTCTTGTGTTCAATTTTCTTTTGAGCTGAACTAGTCCCACAGTTTTCACCCAAATATTTCGTGATTCGGTACGTGTGATTGGTATGAAGATGTGCATATTGTAAAATGAAGATGCTGCGTTAATTTTCATGAGAGTTGTTACACAACAGTTATTCTCAATGAGGCAGTGTGTCATGAACCCTTGGAAAATTTATTCATGACGGGCTTATTATGTCCCATTTGGATGTTTTTTGACATTATCTTGAAAAGTATAATAGGTATAGTAAAAGTAAAACAAGAAAAAATGTTAAGCATGCAAAGATCTACAAAAAAGTCAATAGGGCCGAAATTGTCAGGTTGCCCCCCCCTTTTTTGAGAGTTATTTCCCCTTTTAGGGAATTTATCATGTTTTTGACAGTTTTGTACAATTATCTTGAAACGTATAATAGATAAGAAGTGAAAGAAGCAAAAATGTTCAGCATGCAAAGATCTACAAAAAAGTCAATAGGGCTGAAATTGTCATGTTGACCCATATGGCAGTTATTTCCCAATTTAAGTGAATTTTTCATGTTTTTGGATGTTTTTTTTACATTATCTCGAAAAGTATAATAGGTAGAGTAAAAGTGAAAAAAGCAAAAATGTTCAGCATGCAAAGATCTACAAAAAAGTCAACAGGGTCAAAATTGTCAGGTTGCACCTTTTGGGAGATATTTTCCCTTTTAGTGGACTTTTCATGTTTTTGACAGGTTTGTCCTTTTATCTTGAAAAGTATACTAGATAGAGAGAAAGTGAAAGAAGCAAAAATGTTCAGCATGCGATGATCTACAAAAAAATCAGGAATGAAATTGTCAGGTTGACCCTTATGGGAGTTATTTCCACTTTATGTGGATATTTTCATGTTTTGAGCTGCTATTATCCAGTGATCACCACAAAGATGTACAAAAAAATTATTGTGTAGAAATTATGAGGGTGATCCTTGTGAAATTATTTCCCCTTTTAAATGGATTTCGCATGTTTTCGACTACCGTATTGTTGCACATTATCTTGAAAGATCTATAAAAAAGTCTGCAAGGCAAGTCCACCCTTATGGAAGTTAATTCTCCTTTTCAATGAATTTTTCATGCTTTTGGTTGCTTTTCAGTTTATTGTAAGTAAAATACATTTCACTCAGGTGATTATTAAGGCCCAAAGAACCTACTGTTTTTCATGTTTATTAGCCATTTTAGGCCAAGTAAAAAATACTTTTGGTTCTCAAGAAATCTCTGATGAAACCATTTTATTCACATTTCATAAAAAATCACTGCCGCGTGACAAGAAAAAATGTCAGTCATTTCAAAAGGCTTATGTTTCGAAAATGATCCATTTCCTTCTATTTATAGTTCAAAATGCATTTCTAAAACCCAGTTAGAAACTAAGATAATTATTTTATTGACAATTCAACATAGAAATCTTTACCTCATACCTGAAAATGTCACATAACACATCATGTTTTCTGCTGTTGCTTGCAGTTTACGGAGGAAGTGGAAGTTGGGTTTTAAATGAAAGAACCGAACTGAATTTCAGGATGTGTTAAAATAATGACACATGTAACACTACAATGTATATAGTGTATAAAATTTTTAAAATCTTAATTAAATGTAGGTGAATGATAAAAGTAAAATTAGTTACTTTAAATAAAAGTTCCAATGAAATACATAAAAATTGATAGCTATTGTTTTCAAAAAATGAAACTTTTGGAATTTGCATTGAGTTTTAGACACATAGTTACACTTTGTACAGCTTTGTAAAATACATGTAGTAATGATAATGATTGATGATAATTATAATGATGCATTCACAATTAATTTTCTTGTAGTTTCAAAACATTTTTATGTTTTGATAAATATATAATCTTTAAGCTATTTTATATTTTTGTTGATATTTCAGTTTTAAAACCAAGTGAACAAGACAATCACACAACTTTTTGTTACAGTTTATTGAAGGTCTCAATAAAAGACATTTTTTGTTACATAAAATCTTCTTATTTTCTTGCTTTCAAGGTATATAAACAATAATTTGGAAATAAAAATAAAAATGAAATACCTACCTACATTGCCCATTTTGGAAGGCTAATTGTCTGAGAACCAGAATAATTTTTTTACATGGCCTTATCTTTTACACATTTTTTATGTTTTCTGCAATTTTGACCAATTTTGCCAGGTGAGCGACTTAAGGCCCCATGGGCCTCTTGTTTCCTACAAGGGTGCACTTGAGTTTTCTAGATAGGTTTAAAATGGTTTTCAACAAGCTGTGAATCATGTATACGCACATGCATGTACCTACACATATACTTATAGCTACGCACCGCTTGTGGTGGTCTAGTGCTAGAGGGTTCCACTTGCAAGCAGAAAGGTCCTGGGTTTGATACTGGCTGTTTCTTTGCCAGATGCTCAGCAAAAAAATGATACTGGCTGTTCCTCGGCCAGATGCTCAGCAAATGAAGTGAAAGTCATGGGTCTTTCAGATCAGACTTAAAATCGAGATCCCATGTCATGGAAGGCGTGGCACATAAAGAAAACCTCGCTGCATTGGTTTCAGTCCATTACACAGGTTAAAATTTGTGTCACTTCGCCTAATGCTCGTGACATCTCAATATAGGTGAAATATCCTTGACAACTGCAAAACAATAAACAAACAAACAGACACGTGCCTACATACAAATGTACATACTTACATGTAAACCCCCCCCCAAAAAAACCACACATACATCTACACACATATACGCACACACCTACACATACACTAGATTATGTTAGATATGGTTTATCTGTCATAATTTTTACTGGTTTTCATTACATGATAATTGTTTGTCTGCTATTTTGTGTAATTTTAGTTTTGAGTCTCATAGTTAAACATATTTAGCACGACAAGGAAGTGACACATTTCTCATGTTTCTATAGTTATTGTTTAGGGTACAGATCAAGCTATTACAGGATTACTTTTACACATATAATACATGCGTATCAGTTACACTAAGTGCTTCAATTTAATTGTAAATAATAACATCCTTCTTCAGTTAAGAACGTACATCTGCTAATGAACAAATACTTAATGTAAAGAGAATGAATAGAATACAAAATAGAGAGAGGGGAAAAAGATAGATATAGATATATTATCCTATATAGTAGTTATAATTATAAATTAAAAACATTATTATCCCTTTGTAAACAAAGTTTGGATATAGGATTAGGCTCGTACGTATGTGTTACACTTTCTTGTCTGCGCTATAACAATTTTATTTCTCATTGGAATTTCACGAAACTTGATACACAGATTTGTATGGTAATATCTCTGACACGTTTGAGTTTTGTAACCTATGCTACCTTATTTACAGACTTATTGCCCTTTGTTTATTTCATTGAAATATTATTTTCAGCACTTTACAGGTATTATACAAAATTTCCATTGCAAGAGGATTAGCATCACTTGTGATGCCTTGTTATAAATAACAGATTCATCACTTGTTTATTTATCCTATATACTATATAGCAGTTATAATTAGAAATGAAGACCATTATTGTAAATAAGAGAAACTTGTATCTTTTACAGTGTGCAAAGTCTGTGTATGGGAAAAGTTTATTTGCGGCTTTAAAAGGTCAATCTCACCCAGCAGTTACCTGTTGTGTTTTATACAAAGAGAATGGTCAGTTTGGTCTGAGTATTGAGATGAGACATATCGGTCAGCTGTTAGTGAAAAATGTTGATCCTAGTCTTCAAATACCTGTAAATACTGGAGACAGGTAGGTTGGTAACCATACTAGTTTGAAATATGTGTAAACATTGGAGACAGGTAGATAATGTTATACATAGGTAAAGTTAATCAGATACCTGCACCTGTAAAATTATAACCAAATTTGTGATTATTATTTCATATCCAAATAAAATTTTAATTAAAATCAAATATACAACACCATTCTATCTATTGTTTTGACAGAATACTTGAGATCAATGGACACAGTTGTTTATCAGATAAAAAAATTCAGAAGTTTTCTGTTGATGATGTAATAAGATGCAGTGAGAGTCTACAGCTTGTTGTATACAGAGAAATGGACAGGTAACTGAAGTTTAAATCTCCAGGAGTTGTATACCCTATAGATGTGATAGGACATTAAGGGGTCAGACAGGTAACTCAAGATTGAATCTAGAGGAGTTGTATACCCTTTAGATATAATAGGACATTAAGAGGGTAACATAACTCAAGATTGAATCTCCATGAGATGTATCAGCTGTAGATATAATAGGACATTAAGGGAAACAGAAAGGTAACTCAAGATTGAATCTCCATGAGATGTATCAGCTGTAGATATAATAGGACATTAAGGGGAACAAACAGGTAACTCAAGATTGAATTCTCATGAGTAGTATACCCTGTTAATATAATAAGACATTAAGAGGGTAACATAACTCAAGATTGAATCCCCATGAGATGTATCACCTGTAGATATGATAGGAGATTAAGGGAGTCAGACAGGTAACTGAAGATTGAATCACAAGAAGTTGTATCACCTGTAGATATGATAGGAGATTAGGGTCAGACTTAACTCAAGATTGAATCACAAGAAGTTGTATCACCTGTAGATATGATAGGAGATTAGGGTCAGACTTAACTCAAGATTGAATCTGCAGGAGTTGTTTCACCTGTAGATATATTAGGACTTTAAGGGAAATAGACAGGTAACTCTTGATTAAATCACCATGAGATATACTACCTGTAGCAGTGTTTGTGAAATATCTTTTTTCACAGGATATTCAGTCAGACACAGTCTGGTAGATTACAGGACCGAAAGGAATTTTGTCTGACCAAATTACAATTACTTCAAAGAAAACAAACTAATTATTAATCAACCAAACTAAAGCAAATTGAGCCATGGCCATCCCACCTTCCATTTGGGATTAAAATCCTCTTCTGTTGGTTTTGTTCATATTCATTCATTCTTTCCACTATAAAATTTATTAATGTATTCCTTTTCTGTGCCTCACAGACACTGAATTTTGAGGTATGAAAAAATAGATCTCACCTGTCATGGAAGTAGTCATGGTACTTAATCTGAGGGGATTTATCGATGTATAGAGAGTAAAATGAAAACAATCAAAGACAGAATTAATATATCAAACCAATGGATTGTAAAAAACTGTCAGACCTCTGGACCGACATTTACAAATTTTATATTGGACCGACTCAATTTCCATCAGATTTGACTAACAGTCTGACGCTTTTGGTAAACACTGCTGCAGATTTATTAAGATATTAAGAGCATCATACAGGTAACTGTGGGTGTTATTACCTTGAGAGGCATTAACTATTCATAGGTGTTTCAGAAGATTGGATAGATAACTATAATTTGTGTTAAGGACATTGTACAGGTAAGTTGATTCACCAACAGTAGATATGAGTGTGTTAAGGACATTGGACAGGGAGTGGATTCACCAACAGTAAATATGATAGTATGATAAGGGCATTGGACAGGGAGTGGATTCACCAACAGTAGATATGATAGTGAGTTAAGGACACTGGACAGGTTAGTTGATTCACCGACAGTAGATATGATCGTGTGTTAAGGACACTGGACAGGGAATGGATTCATCAAAAGTAAAAATGCTAGTGTGTTAAGGATATTGGACAGGTGAGTGGATTCACCAACAGTAAATATGATAGTGTGTTAAGGGCATTGGACAGGGAGTGGATTCACCAACAGTAAATATAAGTTTGTTAAGGACATTGGACTGGGAGTGGATTCACCAACAGTAAATATGATAGTGTGTTAAGGGCATTGGACAGGGAGTGGATTCACTAACAGTAGATATGATAGTGAGTTTGGGTGTTTCCTCTTTTCTGTGTCCTTCATTTTAAGTTTGCTCTTACCCTGAATTATACCTGTATAAACTTCTTCTAAAAAATCACCCAATTAATTGTCTTTAAATTTGACATGTAGCATCTAACATGTCTAAACAAGATCATGACCCCTTGAAATGGTTTCTGTAGATAGGCTGGGACTCACATGACCCCTGTGTGGGCGTTTCTTTATATAGGTTGGGACTTGCATGACAAACCCTTCAACCTCGTTATATCCCATCAAATGTTAATTGCCACTACAGTTATAATTGAGTTTAAAAGTGAGGTTTATTCTCTTAACATTTGTCTTTATTACCTCTCTCCATTGATCATTTTGATTAACAGGAGCAAGAATTCAAAAGAAAATTCTTCACATGACCTTCGGTGGCACAGATTGAGAAACTTCCTGGAGGGAATGAAAGACCAGGATGTTGATGTGACAGACATGATGAAGAATGTGTCCCCAGAAGAGATGACGGGAATAAGACAACAAGCTTCACTTCAGGTAGGTATATTCTGAGTCATTATAAAGGAACCCTCTCACAAAATGTCATCAAATTATCTCTGTCATTTTTCCTATCTTTAAATATTTCTATCAAATATCATGCATACCATTGTTTTAACAACTGCATCCTGATTTTGGATGGACGTAGGTGAAAAAGATCCTTAGCATCTCGGGCACTTTGTGAGTTAAGTTATTCAGGAAGTAAGGTAAAATATTTTCTCATTAACTTACCCGGGTTTTAAATCTGTCATGTTTAACCCTTTCATCTCGATAGTGATTAAAACTGCCTGCTAAATTCATTGTTCACTTCTCCCGCTAACGTCCAAAGTACAACTGCTGAATACAAGAACGTCGTAAAACACCTTGTGTTTCTCCTTCAGTTGCTTCACTTTCAATTTGGGTTTTTTCCACTTTCACTTTATGACCGGAAATCACGAACATAACGAGAGTTAGATGAGATTTTAGTCTATATTATCACATGTACATGTAATAGATGCCTGCGAAAATAACCAAGTTACGACGAATATAAAAGTGCCATTATTTTGAAATCGGTGACTGAAAGTCGTCGAAAAATGGCTGCTGCTTATGCATCCGAGATTCCCTCCAGATGTTTTAGATATTTTCAACTCTGATTCTGACTTTAAAAATGAATTTAATATCCGGTTTGGATGATGATTCTACACATGAACAACCTGTAAACCCTATTTCTACGGAAACGTAATCCGAGATAGATCGCGATTCCAAATAAGATGTTAGCGGTGACAATGATTTTCGGGCAATTTCAATGCAGAAACCTCCTTCACGAAACCTGCGTTGACAATTAATTTAAATCAAGGCATTAAATTTAACACATTTACAGCTGAAATTGGTGGTCCAACATACGATTTCAATATTTTATCAAGTCAGAAGTGAGTTAGCATATTTTTGTCTCCTTTTTCATGATGAGTATACATGCAATTTTATATGGAATGCGGAGGAAAAATTGTGTATACAATAAAAACTATATAACAATTTAGAATAATTTATTCAAGTTTTTCATTCAAAAGTTCTGTTTGTAAAAAAAATCATTAAAATAAGATCATACCCTTTAAATTTCTCTCATAAATTCATTCATTTCACATCCATAATTAAATTAGAAATCCGACTGCACAGCAAAACAACATCATGATGACATTGAAAATATGCTACGGGGAGCAGACCGCAGAAAATGTAAACTGCTACAGTGTATAACATCACTATGCAGTTGTGATGTTGCAGTATTGAAAGGGTTAAATACCCACATACCTAGCTTTGACACCAAGCTTAGTTTAAAGAATGGAAACAAATATATAGGGCCAGTGATTTTCCGTTTCAGATTTGCTTCAATTCTGTTTGCAGTTTTGGAAATTCCGTTTTTTCTGTTTTTATAAGAAAAAGAACTAAAAACATACTTCAGATGAAAAATATTTAACAATACAGACGCATATTCATACTTTCAATATTCTGCCACACCAATTTAATGATAGATTTAAATAGGGGATTAAATAAAAAATATACATACATGTATATATGCAACACTATGTTTTTTATGATTTTAAAATACTTGATAAATAATTTGCAAGTCTGTAGGCCTATACTCGTATACATGTAGGTAACAAGTTTTGTTGGAAATTGTACAGGTAATTTCTAATTACTTAATTTTGCATGAATTTATCACCTAACTTAGAACAAGTCTGTGGTGTTTTATTTGGTGTTTTTACTTTAAATAAACTTATAAAAGTAGATCTACATGTACATGTATTTAATTTTAATTTATTTATTTTTAATTTAAACTTATAAAGTAGATCTACATGTACATGAATTTAATTTTTAATTTATTGTATCAACACAAGCTTAATCTATACTATGCTGACAGACTT
The DNA here is from genome assembly GCA_030159075.1 of Atrina japonica. NCBI lineage: Eukaryota > Metazoa > Mollusca > Bivalvia > Pterioida > Pinnidae > Atrina > Atrina japonica. Next base: position 297,264 of record BROG01000350.1, on the reverse strand, counting down.
TGCAAAATTAAACATCACCATCCTCATAAAGATTCCATGGAAACTATCAACCCGTGCTAATGCATTTAATTTTTAAATGGGAAGTCTCCTCTTTTTACATACTTGTGTCTTCAGCCATCGTAGCTTGCTGTCAAAAACATCAAGGTGTAAACACGTGTTTGTGTTGGTATCAAAAATCGGCTGTCAATTGAGCGGTATGTCGTAAAAAGTTAGGATGGATTGTACATTGTGAAATTTTACTATCAATTATTAAAATTGGTATATACATTGTATATTCAGAAATTGAAATAAACATTATGAACCTAATATAAGATATCAAATTAAAGCTATTTTTGTTTTAGAAGTCACCAGATCGGCAGATGTCAGTCAGTACTGATGTTACGACAATGGAAATGATTGCCCTTATCTTTCGATGTGTAAATGTAGGCTAATAGATCTGCAGGATAAAATAGTAATTGATGTAAAATTATGTGATGAAATAGATTAAATAAACAAAGAATTGAAGTTTATAACACACAGAAATAGTACACTGGTTCACAATTTAATAAATGTTGGAATTTTTAAAGATTTTTCAAAAACACAAATTCTGTTTCAGATTGCCGATTCCATGATTCTGTCTGTGATTCTGTGATCGCGGAAAATCACTGGCCCTAAATATGTGTGTAGAAAAACATTGAAGAAGACAGATATTCAAATACAAATCGATATATCAGCACAAATTTTTGAATTTTGATGTTTTGGTTTTTGTTTCAAATGAAGAAGCATGATTTAATTTTTGACTATTTATGACAGAAAAGTAGCTGGGGATATCTATAATTAGCCAACCAATCAAATCATAGGAATGTTACTTATCTCTTCAATACTGACCTGTCTTACTGGGTATGTCATTTGCACAGGTCTACCAAGGTAAATTGGCATATGTTTATAAACACGAGTCTAAATCAAATCGTAACAGGGGTGACAAGCCACTTGTCGTCACAAAAGTATTAGAGATTCAGTAGTGCATGGAGTCCGTGCAAGGCAATTATGTTTTACCTGTACAACCTGTTTTTGGTATCGTTTTGGTTTTTGACTCTACCCGGATGTGCCACTTTACCTTGGTATACCTTTACATTGGTTTGTTGTTATTTCTTGCTATAGTTCTGCTAAAGTGAATCAAATTGGCACATTTATACAAACATAAGAAATCTAAATTAGATCATAACAGTGGGGACAGGCAAGTTTTCAGCACAGAAATATTAGTGCTACAGTGGTGCTTGGAATCAGAGCAAGGTCAAATTTTTACAGCTTTTCCTGTACACCCCTATTTTGGAAAACTGGGACCCGGAGTCCGGCAGTTTGTTCATGATAAAAAATGGAGGTCATATGTAGATTTTAGGAATGAATGTGGTCAAAATTTCATCCGAAATTTCTGCAAAACACAAGTAAATGCTGTATACATGTACTTGGGAGGTTTTTGCCCCAGTTGAAATTTCCACCATTAGATATGAGGGCGGATTTAACATGAAACAAAATTTTGAAGCTAAATAATTGAAGCATGGACAGAGATGCGATCCAGGAGACTATGGTGACTGAGGGCATGAATTTATTTTCTGTTGTAAATGGCGAAAATTTCCAGGTACACATTAAACATCTATAATAGTCAGTATCAGCATTGTTCATATTTTCAACTGTTAGTATAGATTCTTTTACATACTTTATACCTGGACATTTTGCCGCTGGTTATTTTCGCCCTGTTATGACAGAAAACATATTTACCATGTCTTAATTAAATTTGCCCTAAATCTGCTTCAATTATTTAGTTTGAAAATTTCACTTCCATTTTAAAATCGCCCTCTCACCTAAGGATGAAAATGGCGAAAATTAAACAGCAGTGAAAATATCGAGGTATGCAGTATCTCAAATGATTAGTACAGAACAAAATGTCTCTATTTAATCTTCTGTATTTAAAGGATACCTTGTATGAAGCCAGGTCTCAGATCAATGAACAGCAGATTTTAATAGACAAACTACAGAAAGAGATGACTTTACAAAACTCTGACTTAGAAGAAATGACTCGACAAAGAGACACTGCTGTCAAGGCAACCACAAATTCCAAAATACACAAGTCAGGTATTTCTACATATTTACACTAATTCAGTCAATGCAGGTGACACAAGTTTAATTCTAGTCATGCTTGCCATTAAATCATAAAGCAACCAGAATGTTCATTACAAAATTGTGTTTCTCATCAGTCACTGGACTACCGGTATGAACACTGTGTTTGTGTGCTGTGAGTTCGCATGTGCACATGCATGCATTTGTATGTGCATGTGCACGCACAACACTTACCATCTTCAATCTCTTCCCCCCTCAAAAAATTAAAAAATTAAGAGAACTCTTAAAATATTACTAATAGGTTCACTGTCAGTTGACAAAAAAGCAACATAATTTTATATGATTTTGTTAAAAAGCAACATGATTTTGTTAAAAAGCAACATAATTTTATATGATTTTTAAAAAAAAAACAGCAATTCTATATGATTTTGTTAAAAGCAACATAATTTTATATAATTTTGTTACAAAGCAACATGATTTTATATAATTTTGTTATAAAGCAACATAATTTTATATGATTTTGTTAAAAAGCAACATAATTATATATTATTTTGTTAAAAAGCAATATAATTTTGTATGATTTTGTTAAAAAGCAACATAATTTTATATGACTTTGTTAAAAAGCAACATAATTTTATATGATTTTGTTAGCTTTAAACAAACAAAAAATCTTCACCAAATGAAATTTCAGAATAAATTGAAATGTGTTCCTTTGTCAATCACTTGGCAGTAGAAGCTAATTACAGTAGAACTTCAATGAGTTAAACTTCAGTGAGTCGACTTTCTCAATATTTCGAAGTGTTGACAAAGTCCCAAATAATTTTGTTGTTTAATGCTTCTGATAAACATTTTATAATACAATTTTTCTACACCAAATTTCTTGATGTTTCAAATAAATTTATGGGTCCATTTAAAAAAAAAAACAATGAAAATTCCTGCAAATAATTCTAAGTCAAAATTTACATGTCTACATAATCACTCTATGGTCATTCTTCTTCTTATAAACACTGAATGTTATTTCTGGAAAATTCAGTTAATTTCTTAACACTAATTTATTATAATGACTGTATATGTCATATGTTTCAGTCATATACACCTTATAGAACCTCTGAAAATAAAAATATATGATTCTCGGTTACCTTCCATGAGTCTAAGTCCCATTATTTCAAACTTTTCAAGGTGGTCCCTTGAACTTCAACTCATCGAAGTTTTACTGTATTTCTTTAGTTTCTGAATTTTTACGTCTAGTCGAGTCCAACAAGAAGTGTATAAGATATATCAGTTCAGCATCATGTGAAGTTTTAGAGTTATTCATCATTTCTACTTTAAGCATGTGCAAAACATGGAGAAACTGAGTACTACAGGCTTACCATGGAGAGCCTCAATGTAGAATCTCTTTCAAAGGTAAAATTTGTATTTTTTTTCCACTGATATCATGTTTACTTGTTTTGTTTTAAATCATAGCAGTTTTATCATTAGAATCATATATCATTATGTTCTAATTCACTCACCACTCAACAAATGAAATATTTATCAACAACAACACTTATTTAGGTGATGTCTGTTGCCAGCTGGAAGCTGTGCTTTAATGCATGAAAATTTTACAGACAACTCGTCACACTCTTTTCTGTGATATCCTTTATATCTTCACCTGAAATTCTAGGTTTTTATGGATGTTAAATTCTGAAAATACAATGTATAAAATAAGAAAGCAACCAGCTTGCTTGGTGGCAAAGACTCAAATGGTATACTAATTTGCATGCTTCACATGCACAGTTTCAAAGCCTTTTTGTAACCCATTATCTTTTTCATTACATACCAACAATACACATCATCAAATGGAACACACTCACATACATGGCATTTATCAGTAAGAACAATAAGACACTCGTGCATTACTACGGTGATAAATATATTTCTAAATTTGCTGGTATATCAGCAGCTCATTTAATCTAAACATATTATTTTTTTAGCAGCAGGTCATGTCCATCAGTTCTTCTCTATGTAAATTATTTTGAAAGTCATAAATTAATTGTTTATTTATCATATTCTTATCATTTTGAATTCTATGGACATTGTGGCTAATAAGATCATAGAATATGTGTGAAGTTGAATTTTGCAATGTTTTTCTTTTCAGGAAAAAGTTATAGAATTGTTAAAGGAAATCGTAAAAGAGGCCAGCAAACAGAAGTTTTATCTTGATCGCCTTATCTCTGTTGTGATAGAGGAAGTACCCTGGATACTGGAACAAGTGGACGCTGATTTTGATAACAGCTCATTTTCCACCCAATCAGAGGAATTCTGTTAGAATTTACAGTTGTTAAAATAGCATTATAACAGATCCTTGATAAAATAGTTTTTTTTTTTGCAACCTGATTAACAAATGAATATGTTGTCACTTTGTTTGCAGTATTTATGTTATGGTCAGTATCTGTAACAGACATGCCAGATCTGATTTACCACCATGATATTGTTTTTACTTTATTTGATAATCTGAGAAAGTAGTCTTACATCTCGCCTCATCAGTAGGAGAATGTATAATATTTTGAGATAGTATTCTTACATATCGCCTCGTCAGTAGAAGAATATATAATATCCTGAGATAGTATTCAGTAGGAGAATGTAATATAGTATTCTTACATCTGGCTTTGTCAATAGAAGAATGTCAATATTCTGAGATAGTATTCTTACATCTCACCTTGTCACTAGGAGAATGTATAATATCCTGAGATAGTAATCTTTTTACATCTCTCCTCATCAGTAAGAGAATGTATAATAATATGAGTTAATGTATAATAATCTGAGATAGTATTTGTACATCTCACATCATCAGTAGGAGAAAGTATAATAATATGAGATAGTATTCTTACATCTCACCTCATAAGTAGGAGGATGTATAATAATATGAGAAGATATTCTTACATCTTGCCTCATCAGTATGATATTGTATAATAATATGAGATCGTATTCTTACATCTCACTTTATAAGTAGGAGAATGTATCATATTATGAGATAGTATTCTTACATCTTACCTCATCAGTAGAAAAATGTATAGTAATCTGAGATAGTATTTTTACATCTCACCTCGTCATTAAGAGAATGTATAATAATCTTTTTACATCTCACCTCATCAGTATGAGAATGTTATCATTATGGGACCAGAAAAATTCCTCTTGACATTCATATAATCACATTTTCACATGTCAACAAAATGAGATGAAATTCTGACTTCTTAACAAATATATGTGTTCTCAATTCCTGAATTCCTGATCAGTAAAGATCCATCTTCTCATCTCTACCATGTGGCTACTAGATTCTTCTTTCTTTAGTGCAATCAACATTTTATTCAATACAAATAAAAAGAAATGTTTTCACTTGGCAATGTCCAGATGCTCATGGCAGGCAAATTTATTTGATGAATTTTTTATGTGAAAAGATGTTTTCTCACATCATAACCAAAGCAAACAAAACTCAACCTGTGGCAAGTATAAGAGGTGATTGATAAAACGGGTTTCTGTGGCTACAGGGTAAACAACAATTGTGGCTCGCTCCATTAACATGTATTGTACATTTCACTACCATAGTAAGAATCTTATTTTTATTTTTTATCTGTTTAATTCCAATTGTCTTAAAGAATGATTAAGAATAAAAGAATAATTGAATTGCAATTTGATCTGAACTGAAGATATTTTCTCCAACTTTGGTACATAGCATATATTACACTGTATCATTAAATACATTACTGTTTGCTTTAGCAGGGTTTCATTCAGATCAGAGGTAGACAGTTGTGGTTATATTTATTTAGATTATCTGTATATTTACATTATATAAGTCTTCCTGAATGTGGAAAACTGGGATTAATTTTATTCATGATGACTGTAATGTTCAAGTTAAAATAATTGTTACATGTGTTGCAATATTATGCATTTTTGAAAACTTGTCAAATAGATCTTTTTTCTATAAGTTAATTGTTGTCTTCCTAAGAGGTGCTATTTATAAAACTGGTATATTTTTTTGTTAGTTTCATGTTTTGTTAAGGATATCTAACAGATGTTTATATACCAATACGCTGCCTTACTTAAGAAAAAATTGGAGTTGTTATCAGAAATGTTTTATTATACAGAAAATATTTCATAGGCTGATTATTATTACTGTAGATTACTTTTATTTCCGTATACCACATTTCGCGAGGCCATATTCCTTTGTCTTTTCACAAATCTCTGAATTCACGTTTATAAAATAGAAAAACAATTGAATTCACGACCTCTACGAATGTAATGTGTTGATCGTATTATGAGTGCAATTGCAAGTTTTTTTTTAGTAAGAGTTATGTCCCTTCGATTTTTGCAATTGTTTTATGTCAATAGGATGTTTGCATTGTTTTATTTTTCATTGAATGTTTTGAAATATAGGTTTTTTATATATAGATAGGTGATTCCTAATGTCTTTGTAAGTAAGGACAATGATTTACGCAATTAGAGTCATTTACAAACATCTGGGTATGTGCATTGACTATCACTGCAAATAAGATCTACAATCCCACATGGACTCTGCAGAAAAGAAACAGTAAATCATCGTCCTCACGGACAGTGATACTGGCAGAATATCATTTAATCAACAAATACATTCTGTGAAATAGTAAGAATCTAAAACAAAGACATGGATTGATAAAAGAATGGGGGAGGACCAATGGATGATTAAAACATGTATGTTGTAGAAGCATCATACATTCCTGTATACATCTTTTTCTCGAAAAATCGGCAATTATTGTGTATAAAATTACGTGATGAATTTGAATTTGTGTTCGAGGTGTCTTGCAGATTAATGTGAAATTAAATGTCACACGAAATAAAAGTAATCTACAGTATGCTATACTTTGTTTTTAAACTAGAATATTTACTTTCTACCAATATCAAGTCTTGTTAAAACCTGTACCAGCAGAAGTGTAGAGAAATTTTGTTTAACTCAAATTAATAACTAGGACTTCAACCATTAATTTCACCTTGTTATCATTTTAGTGAAATTTGTGCTTAAACTACTGGGAAGAAAGCAGATCATAAAATTGAAATTAAGCATTTTGTGTCTAAAGAATTACTGGTTGCCACCATATAACTGAATAACTATTGAATGATGTTAGAACAGAAAACACTAAATTATTCATGGTGTGTTTACTTAGGCTTGATTTAATGAGCAGCATGACTACTTAAAGCCCTTACCACTCATCCCTGTAAAGTAGGGAGAGATGTCTAGTGTGTGCTGTATATATCTCAGTAGTCCATAATTCCAATGGATTTTCAAGTGCTACTACACTTGTACAATTTGACCAAGGTATCAAATTGTACATACTAGACCATTCACCCTCCATTCAGGCATAGAGCGTTGTGGACAGGAGTTGAAAACTCACCTCTGGAAATCTGGCATGATTAGGGATCAAACCAGATCTGGGGCTCAACCAACTGAGCTATTGTGTTCAAATATTGGCTCTGACACAAGTTAACAAGCAATTCTTATTCATAGTTACTTCTGAATTCAACTTTAATTTCTATACCATGGCAAATGGTTAAAGCATTGCACTTTTAATAAAACAGTCTCTTACCTGCGGTCATCTGGTAAAATGTAAGCTGACTATATGAAGAGGTTTGTCAGTTAACTTTTAGAAGGCTGTCGGTAGGATCACCATTATAACTGACCACCATTGTATAACTTAAAAATGTTAGAGTGTGTGAAACATCTAAAAAAAATAATAATTATAGTGTTTTAATACTTCTGACAAAAAAAATTCTTTAAATTTAAATTGAATAATGAAATAACTGGGCCAAACTTATAGTTAAAATTTGTTAAATATCCAGAATATATTCAGCAAAAATACTTTTGAGATATCTGGAATATGTTCAACATAAATACTTTTGAGATATCTAGAATATATTCAGCATAAATATCTGGAATATATTCAGCAGAGATACTTTTGAGATATCTGGAATGTATTTGGCATAAATATGTTTGAGATATCTGGAATATGTTCAACATAAATACTTTTGAGATATCTGGAATATATTCAGCATAAGTACTTTTTAGATATCTGGAATATATTTGGCATAAACACTATTGCGATATCTGGAATATATTTGGCATAAATACTTTTGAGATATCTTGAGTGAATTTAAGAAAAATACATCAGGATATGTCTTTGTATATTGACTGATCATAGTGAAAATGACGTCCTGTAATTAAAAATAAATGAGTTTCAACTCACCTGGTTTTAAGATAATTTTATGTGAAAAAAATAAAGAAAAATCTATATCTTCTTGTTAGAATGATGTCACATACTTATATTAATGTTTTTAACATTTCCTGCCTTCAGGTACTTTAATAGTATAATATTGTAAAGGTGACAATGATGATGATGCCTTAATTGTATCTTGTATTGTTATACATTGTAGTTTTTTGTTATATATGTTAATTAGTTATTGCAAGGAATTCAATGCATTATAGATTTTATTATATTTTGATATATCAAGTACAGATCTGATTTATATGTATTGTAATGTATCGAGTACATACACAAAACTAATCAAATGTTTCTATTTGTATCATCAGACTGCACGCAATGGTTGTAGTGGATGGATTCAACGAGAACGTAGCTCGAGTTGAATCCATCCACTATAACGATCGAGTGCAGTCTGATGATATGGATAGAAACATTTGTGTGGTTTTGTATTTATTACATGTCCCTTATTTATCTATATATGTACACAAATTTAAAATTCATTCCTCTTTTAAATTTTGTACCCAACGGCAGTGCAATATGACATTAGGTATTGCATGAGCGTATTGAACTCTGTATTGTAACTGAATGATTACACATGCATGTAATAAATTTATGTTATGTGAAATTATGTATCTAGTCATGATGATTCATTGAAATGATCAAATTTACAAGTTTATACATAAAATCAGACATTTTTAATTTCCTGTGATCTGAAAGTTTATAGTGGTTCATTTTGTTTTGCTGTTAATTAATGACTGCTGGCTGCCAAGACAGTATTTAATTAATACTTTCACTTTTACACATACGTGTGTTTTAATGCCCTTTGTTTCCATGGTTACATATTTCATAGTTTTTCAATGCTGGAGTATAAGTCATTTGCCACAGAAATATGTTATAAGTCAAATGAAGTATTTTATTGTTATAAGTCAAGTGAAATTGATGCAATAAAGACAAGTCTGAAAAAGAGATACCAAAATACTGCCCTTTTGAAAACAAATAGTACTTCCCATTTTTAAAACCAACTATGCTTCTCCTTTTGAAAACAAACTGTACTTCCCCTTTTGAAAACAAACTATACTCCTCCTTTTGAAAAGTCTGTACTTTCCCTTTTGAAAACAAACCTACTTCCCTTTCCAAAACAAACCATACTCCCCATTAAAAACATTTCAATTTCAATTTTTAAAATCTCATTAAAAACCAGCTATTCTTCTCACTTTAAAAACCAGTAGTTTCTCTTTTAATAACATATGCTTCCCTCTTCAGTAAACATGATGAACAACTATACTTAGCATGTTGAATGCCAGCTGCACTTCCCTATCCTCCCACTAACAAGACTTTCCCTTTGAAAACACAAATGTTCACCTGGCTTTAAGTACCAACTATACCTACCTGTTTAAAAACAGTCTATACTTTTCTCCTTTTTAGCTCACCTGAGCCAAAGGCCAGCGTCCATCCATAAAGTTTTCATATTTTCGACTTCTTCTCTGAAAATACTGAAGGGATTTTGACAAAACTTGACAGGAAGTGAGTGCTCAAGGTCCTTTACCAAGTTAGTAGTTTTCAGCCAGATTGGCCCAGGGGTGGATCCAAAGCGGGGCAGAATAGGTCCCAAAAGGTACCCTCTTTAAAAATCTTCTCCAGAACCGCAGCATTAATTGAAAAACGGATTGTTTCTGAGTGATCTACATGAATGTATGATTCAAGTTTGTATTTTTCATAGAAATCGGAATATTAAATTTTTGATGCGTTTTTAAGGTCTTTTCAGACTTTCTCATTTCATTCATTTTTGCATGATTTTCTCAATTATCCCCCCTTGCATTCACAATGCTGCATTAAAGTGTTTTACTTGTATAAAGGTGAAGAAATGTTTTTGTACAAGAATTTTGCCTAAATTTGATTTCTAAAATTTTTATGAATTTCTTAAAACAGCAATATTTATGTTTCTTGGCCAGATCAGCCTACATGTACATATTTTTCTTGTTTTTTTTTCCACATTTGTAGATGGTTCTCAGGTGAGCGATTGAGGCCCTCTTGGGCCCCTTGTTTATCCTGTGTCACTTGTAAATTTTGCTTTGTATATATTTCGTGTAATGGAATTTTTAAACAATCTGTTTTCAGGGATCATGATGTCATAGTATTGTATGATATATTTAATTCTGATGTACTATATATTGTGTAAGATATAAGATATATATTTCTATAATAGAGTGTATAATCTTATCTTTGGAATTTTATTAATCCTGGGTAATATATTTTATATTATTTTGTTATATATTTGGTGATTATGACCTTTATATATTGGCCTTTGTTACGTTTAGTCAGAAATCTAGTCATTTTAAAGTATAATATGTCTATTTAGTCGCAATGTTACAGTAGTTTTATATTTACTTATAACTACTCTAATGTATTTACAATTGAGCCAACATTGTTTGCCACAAATTTGTTTGATAGTTTTTGTCAGGAGAGCTGTTTGCTCCTCTTAGAATTTAGATATATATTTTCAAATCAATCAATAATCCATCAACCCCTGAGAAACAATGAACTCTGATATAAATCAATAACTTAGACTAGTCCAAATGTGTCCTTAGGGGAAGAAGGGTTAAACATGTTTAACTGCAGAAACAACAAAATATCGTTTGTACTATATCATGTCAAAAGTGTTTCAACAAGTGCCATTTCCCTAAATCTTTCTGTGTTAAAACAATCTTTTTCAAATACCTGCTACAAATTAATACTTTCATCAGTTCTTCTCAAACTTTATATTTAGAAAAAAAAACTTATTCACTTTCATCTCATGTTAGTTTAAACTCCCTTGAAACATGTGTAACTTAATTTCTGAAAAGCAACAATTTTCAAATGCGGTAACTAGACTTTGAACAGAGTAGGAAATGACATTGTAAATTTTGCTTGTCACTTACTTTCTATGAAATTTTCATAAAAAGAAACCAACTCTTTACAAACCATTTAGAAAGTGCATAAGCTTTCACATAATTTTGCTAAAAATTTATTTTATCAAATATAAGTGGAAGGGCAATTTAAGTTTTTTAGCATATAAAGCTATGAGAAATGGTTCCAGTTGACTCACTCTTTGCACAATCATATATGTTTATTTGTATAAACTCGGTATTTGATAAAGATATGAATATTCATTTATATCTAGACCGTTTTCTCAGTTGTCATACTATTAATTGTACCTGTGGGCTTTGAAGTTATGTATAATAGAAATTACTTTTATAGAAAAATAAAGTTATAAAGATATATACTGCCTTTTTGCTTTTATCAATACATTTATCATGTTTATGTGACATGCATGGATCAGGATGGTGGGTATTCACTGTGATGCATTTATTTGCAGTGTTTTACCTGAAATTAGGGAGAGAAATCCTTTGTTGAAAGAATTTTGCTATCAGCTTGCTGTTCAAAACCGTATAAGGGATTTTAACTGTAACTTTACAGGAAGCAAGTACTCATGATTCTCTACCATGTTTGTGTTTTGGGGCCAGGCCGGCTCAGAATTTACCCCTCTTTGAAAATCTTCTACTCTAGAACCACTGCTTAAATTGAAAAAAAAAACTAAATGACTGTATGATTCGAGGTTGTGTTTGTCGTAGAAATGGGGAAAATAAATATCCTTTACCAGAATAAACAACTTTATTGAACTGTTCAGGATGTTCATGCAGTCACGTGATTTGTCACACACGCATGCAAGATTCTGGACAGACATCGTATGTTTTCCAACTTCCATAAGAAGTTTTTTGTTAATGAAAAACAGTATGGGTAGTACGTTTTAAATTTTGAACTCATCAAAAGTTAAGATAGACAGTGGTTTCTCTTTAACGGATTTAGGAATACATTTAAGCTATTTTTTTGGCCTTGTGCGATACCTTTTTCTGTTTGAAACTCTACATCTATTTTAAATTCGAGCTAAAGTGATGAGGTTCTGTTGACAGAAACGATCTTCTTTAGCATTTATTTTGTCCCCTTTTTTGCAGAACTGTAACTTTGGTATTATGCTTATAATATCAATGGTGAGTGATCTTTTTTATCCAAGGGTAGTATTTGGAATTGCAGAGTTTAAACAGGATAGAACGAATCTGGAGGATGAACCGCATCCTGGCAGACTTTAAGATATTGCAAATGCTTATATGACCAAAAAATGTGGTTTCGTTTCAAAAGTAAAGTCCAATTTACAAAAATTGGCGGGCTTCACGAGTAAAATTTCTTATTCCTCACTGGATACTCAAAGGTATATTACAAGTAGGAACGAATAGTCCTGGCAGTGGAAATTTAATGCCGTTATTTTTTATTACCGAAAATTTGAACTCGTCAAGGTCAAGAAAGGTTTACAAGACTCCATCCATCCTGCCACGTTTTATGAGTTTATATATATATATATATATATAATTTTCACATTTTGGAGAAATATATACATGAATTATTAACAGGAAGAGAGTTATCGAAAACATTAACAGAAAAATGTGTTGCAAAAATGAGGTCCCTATTACAATCATAAAGTCCTCCTTTCAAGAATGTTAGATAGTATTCTGGGAACGACCATATACAGTGACTCCCTTTCGCCAATCAGATCTTAAATGAATTGAAGACATTTTTACCGAACTAGATAGGTTTACATGAGACGGGTGTGGCATGCTAACAGGTGACGCTGACTCCTTCCGGACACATGGTCCCATCTCGTTCGGGATTTGAAGTTTCGATTATGCATTGGTACCGATTCATTTTTACCTTAATAAACGGAATAAAATGATACGTTTACTGAGAGTATTGTAGCCATCCGAGTCAAAACTGGATCGTGGAGGGGAAACCAAATCCAGAAAAGTTTAACATTAGAGGCAAATCACTTCAGATTTCTTAACTCATCTCCCATACTCCACTGACCTGGACCAAAACAAATTATTTCCTCTTCCCCAATCTAAAGAAGTTGCTTTGTTGACAACATTAAGTCTGATGATGACATTATGAAAGATGTTAAATTCGTAGAAAGAATTGAAACATAGATGGCAGAAATGTGTAATGTTAACAGGGTTTGGTAAAAAAGGAAATCCAGCACCTGGCGAAATAGCTGAGGTCGGCTATTATTAATTACCCGTGTACATTCTTGTTGCTGTCTCAAATACAATTGTACAATCTTACATAATCACTTGATGTTGTTGTCCGAATGCCACTGTGACAATAGTCCCTATTAAATGGTCATCAACTAGAAGATAGTATCAAGATATACAACTGATGGTCCCTTGAAAGCGGGTAACTGCCAATGGAATTGGAAAGCATTTTACCATTACATAAGTCGTCTCTAAAGAGTGAACTGATCAATGATTCAGTTGGTTTAGAGTGTTTGTCATGCATGCAGATGATATTAGGTTTGACTCGTTGCATGCAGAAAATTTTTCGTCCGACTCCATTCATGCTAATCTTTGGTCCGACTCCTGTTAACGGGTCATACCCATATGAAGCAGAGCCATTTCCTTTACCAGAATAAATAAATCACAGGACAGAGATGAAACTTGCTACCAGGATCCCAGACATCATGGGTCCGTTTTACTTAGGACCATGGGTCCTAAGTCTTAGGACCACAATTACAACCGTTTTACAAAGAATTAGGACTTAATACTTACGACCAAATCAGGCCTGCCTTTATGACAATCCAGGGGAAGTTTGTAGACCCAAGTCCTTTGTAAGTGTCAAAATTAATATTTGCATATGTAGAAGGTATAATTATTCACTATCAAAATCTTATTTGAAAATATCCATCAACATCCTACGACGTACCATTTTTTTTTTTTATTAAATCGGACCCCAGGATATAAAACCATAAACTAAACACTTGACCCGCATCAAATAAACTTAATTTTTAAGTGTTTTGCGCGTCATGTATACCCACCCAGTAAATTCAAAATTTACTATATGACATACGCCAAACTCAACGTTTGTTCAGTTCTATGGTGGTGGCCAGTTTTTAATGGTAGAGGAAGAGAGACCCACGGCCTTCCGCAAGTAAACTAGCAAACTTCCTCACAAAAATCAGTTCAGGTTCCAGCGCTGACCAGAAGTGAGACTTCATGGTTCAAAGCGCGACGCTCTAACCATTCGGCCCTTCACTTAATTGATGTTTTACTTGGAAGTTTATTTGCAGTTTAATCGCAATTTGTTCCCGTGCAAACAATCTACAACTTTGGTGTAAACTATCATAGAAATATTCTACTAGGGCTGGGTACCGGAAAAAGGTCCATCTAGTTTTATTCTTGAATTCATTAATTTTATTTCTAGCATCACACTGTTAGAAAACAAAACAGAATAGTTTTGAATTATTTATTTATTCTTATACCTTCATCATGACTCACATACAATGTTCTACGAAATAAAGTGAATAAAACAATCTCAACATGGAACACGTGTTACTTACATGTCATATGTGCCATAATGTAGTATACTAGATACCTGCATTTATACAATAAATATCATATAATGTATGTACATAATATTTACACCCTAAAAGTATTGATAAAATGTCATCATCATCATCATGTTTCGCGGAGGTGGAAACATAAGACAATGATTACATTTGGGATAAAAAAATTCACAAGGTCAAGAATGGAAGTACAACATTTCAGATAAATAGTATAAGTGAACCATTGATGATTAAAAATGATAAATGGACAATGTCAGGAGTATTTTATGAAAAAGTAAGTTTTATGAGCTCTCTAATCACTATAATAATAATTTTTTCTATAAAAAATACAATTAATACACAACATATTTTATTTTGAAAGAACCTTTTCTGAGAACTGTGGTCCTAAAACTTGGATGCCAAAATGATTGATTTCCCATAAAGGTGGTAGTATTGTATCAATATCCAATAGGATACTTCCTCGACACAATTTTTGGGGAATTTGTACCACATCTCCAGCCAATGTTATTGGACCACAGTCCTTGAGAAGGCATTTTTTCCTATAAATAGAAAATTGTAAGAATGTGTGGGCTGAACATTTGATAAACATATTGCACTCAATGGAATGAAGCACAACTTTACATAAGAAATGTGTCGAAAGAGTCCCCAAGTGACCTACAATACACAAATATATGTATTTGAAAATCACCTTACTTAGAAAGAGATTGAAATGGACAAAAATAATCATAGTAAAAATAAAATTCAAAGGTGGACATTTAATCAATGCTGATGGTCTCGCTTAAATCACAAAATTAAGCCTTTGAGCAGTACCGTGTGATAACTCGACATAAAATCAACTCAATTTCCAGTTTTCTTTCCCCAACACTTAACATCATAACTTTTAAATGGATACTAAAGTCTATTTCCAATCATTATATATTTTAGTGAAAGTATGAAAAATTCCATCAAAATAAATCATAAAATTAGTTTTAACGTGTATTGTAAACTTTAGGTTGAGTATAGCATATTTAAGAAAAAAGAGAATAAAATTCCTAAGTGTTAAACTACTTATACACTGTACTAATTAGCTGTGTATTTCAACACATTCATTTTTACTTGTTGCCTGAAGCCCAAAAATAAGTGAAATTCTCATGTCAATATGTATTGCCATTTTGATGAAATCCGCTGAAAAATCTAAAGTTTTTTGTGGAAGCAACAAAGTTTCCTAATTTCACGCTTTCAAATGCCAACAACTTTAGCAAATTCAAACCATTACTGAACTTATTTGAGATTTCATGGATATACAACAAAAACAAAATTCTGTTGAAATTTGCTGGAAAAAAGTTAAGTTATTTGATAGAAGCCTATATACATAGAGATATATGTAGCCTACCTAATTGTCATCCAGCTTTGCTGACGACACAAAAAGTACATGTACAAGATACGAAAGTTTTAGCGTTAGCTGTTAGAATGGTTTCTAATCCCTTTTAATCCTAAATGAATATGATAATGCTGAAAAGTTATACAATAATAATAATAATAATAATAATAATAATAAATAATAAAATAATTATCTCCATAATAAAATGCCAAATGATAGTAAACTTGAAAATAAATAAAAATAATTTAGAGAAAAATCAAACAAATATGAAAATATTTAAAACAAAAATAAAAATGTTATATACCTAATCTTGTTCTATAGATTGTATTAACATCACCATGACTGTGTGTTTGGACAGAGAACATGATACATTTTGTATATTCTTTACAAATGGAATGTTTTAGTACAAGATCAATCATTAAAATGAAACTGTCTCCACATCCGAATAAGAGTATGATTCCCACCAATAAATACTTATAACTCTACACAGCTGAGATAAGAGCAAATAAAAAAAAAATCCTTTACAACATGTACAACTATGATTCTTCTTTTTATGAGAAATTTATACAAAAAGTCAAATTACCTATAATAGATAATGTTGTAGGTCACATGTTTAATTTGGCCTTGACCTTTTGAGGTCATGAACATATGTATATATATTCATTCATTCATAAAACACATCACACGTAAGGCAACAAATAAATAAAAGGATGGGTGCATGTGAACATCAAGCATACACTGTGATATATAAATCGATTCAGAATACAAAATATATTCAAAATCATACTCAGGTTTTCGGAGGTGGGTGACAAAATTGTAAAGGGAATGACAAAATCTTTTAAAATGCATTTCTATACACACATAGAGAAATCAAAGATTACAAAAGCGCCTCTCACAACATTTTTATATCCCTCCTTTTTTACTAACCTGAATTCAACTCATCTTCTTTCCTACAGCATTAAATATAGATTTAAGTTCAAAACGGGATCATTTTGACAATAAGCCAGCATCAAAAGCAGGGGATGTCATTTGAATCCTAAAAATATATACCATACCAGTTTTATAACCACTAGGTCGTTGCCACTGGTAGTGGACCGTTTGAGTCCCCATAAACCTAGTACCTGGTATTTCAGTACCAGCTGATAATCTTATATTTATGTAATATTTCACACTGATAACATCATTTAAATTCCAAAGTTTTCTAAAGCTAAGATAGTCATCTTTTTACAGTGGTTACTCTTAGACGGTTTTCGGCTATACTTGTAGATTCATTATTTGAACTTGTATGATACCACTTTCTCTTTAGGAAATACATATGCATTTTAAATTGGAGCTCAACTGATGAAGTCTAATTGACAGAAACAGACCATTTTAACTTTGGTATTATGTTTACAATATTTTCATTGATGTGTAAGCTGAATATTTCTTATTTGAATTTTGAATGGTGTTACGCCAACAATTTTTTTCAGTTATATAGATGTGGCCAGTTTTGTTATGGAGGAGAAGAGGACCTTGTTACAATGAATGCACTCCAGAAGAGACCACTGGCCTTCCAAAAGTAGACTGGCAAACTTTCTCACAAATACAGGGTAAGATCCCAGTGGGGCTCGAACCTGTGCTGACAAGAACAGAAAGATTTAATGGCTGAAAGCGCAATGCTCTAACCACTCGGCCACAATGGCTCAATATGTGAGCAGAGGATTTGGTAAACCTGATCTAAAACACTCTTTCTTAACTGGATGCTGGCACTGAGTGACAGCATGTTAAGCTTTTGAGGTGAGCTTTAACTGGAAACACTACTGAAATTGATCTAAATGTAATGCCTTATACTGGGATAATAGGAATAGCATTATCTAAACACTATAGGCAACATACTACTAAACTGTATATATACAAAAAATCAGAATCACATGGAGAAACCCTAAATATGTCAAACTGAAATTAAACTACTTTAAACTAGCACTCTGACTTAGGTATGATTACAATATAGCATTATGCATTATTTATTACTACATTATGTTACAATCAAACATTCTTTATAAGTTTTCATTTTCGGATTAGGAAGCACCTTGCACATTTTCAAAGCAATAAAGTTATGTGTAATTTCAATTTTTGCATTAACTTCCATTTACATGTAGGAGGCTATGGACAGAGTTGCAAGTACAGTTTATTAGCTTTCATCGATTTTATGTCCCTGTGCAAAAACTAAGCTGAAACAAATATATCACAATTTTCACTGATAAAAATCTAACCTAGATACTTTAACTCTTACTAAAAAATAAAAAACTGAACAAATAGCGTCATGGGTAAAAAAAAAAAATAAGTACCTAAGTCAGCAAATATTTACTAAGTACATATAGGATTGTTTCCCCTTCTTACAATATTTACACACAAAGCTGTTTTACTATTAAAAATCTATAATGATACACTCTCATACTCAACATAAATACAAATAATGTCAATCAAATTGCAAATGTGTCCACTAAATACAGAAATAAACATGTATCCTGAAACTAACTATTGAGAATATACAGTAGCACCTTGCCTAAAGAACACCTCATATTTCAAATCATAGATTTTCAGTCTCTTGATAAATATTTCAACCACCTCAATAATCAACACCACTTTGAGTCAGTTAGATAGGTGGTCTTAATAGTGAGGTTCTACTTTAGACGTATCTGGATACAAATCATTGAGAATTCAGCAAATTCCTGTCAATTTCCAAGTTAAAATACTTCAAAGTGATAAAATTATTCTTCATTAGTCAAGTCTTGATTTACATGATGTCAAATACACAGGAATAATGAAATGCACCAATAGGACTAAAATGTATACAGAGTTACAACAGAACCTTTCTTTATATTCTGTTTACACACATACCGTATTGTCCGAACCTGTTCGCAGTACTCAATGAACATATGACGATACATGTGAATAATTAACACCTGTAAAATAATGGGCAATAATTACACCAAGATCCATTTCTAATTATGCTAATATATTTCCCTTGAAGGATAATGTTTATCCCGATAAATAGAATGAATGTACCAACCAAAGCCGTCTATAGATTTATATATCATAACAAATTAAATATGTATATATGTATAATACTGAGATTGTTTTGTACATACATGTAACAGTAGGCCTAACAATAAGTATAATAAAGAGTGAACATTGGCATCTTCTGCACAAAGGGGATATCAAGAGTGTACAGGATTATTCTCTGCACAATGGGGATATCTACCATACATGTTTCATCAATAGTGGACAGGGGCATCATCTGTGCAGAGGGGGAATCTATCATATAAGTTAATGTGTAATACCAAGTTTCTTTTGTACTTGCACATACCAGTACAGATAAACTGGTTACAGAGGCAAGAGCAAAATTAAGAGTGGAAAGGGACGTTGTTCTCTACGCAAATGATATCTATCATATACATGTATGTATAATACTGAGTTTGTTATAGAATCTTACATGGGTGTGTTGAATGTAGGAAATCTCCAAGAGCAGTTAGAATTCTTACTATGAAGGTTGAGATTTTTCTTTCCACTCAAAGCAGCCATGTCAGATTACTTTTTGCCCATGCTTATGTATGCCTGACATGGAAGTCCTACACCAAGAAATATACTGTGATATCATAACGATGTAGCCTGTATACACTGTTGACTGCAGAGTGTAGACAGAGAAAATCTGACCTGGGTGGCAAAAAACATGGTGACAATGTACCCAGGAAAAACTCCTAGGGGTAAATTGACAAACTTTCTCACAAAATCAGCAAATGGTTACCTTGGTCTCAAACCTGAGATGATAAGAGCAACAAAGGTGAGAAATACTGTGATTTAAAACACAATGCTTTATTTACAGGTCACCGAGGCCCCAACCAGTATTTACATGAAAGGTTTTCAACACTTCTCACTCTATCCACAAAACCACTGAAGCCTCAACCAGTATTTACGTGAAAGGTTTTCAACACTTCTCACTTTATCCACAAAACCACTGAGACCTCAACCGGTATTGACGTGAAAGGTTTTCAACACTTCTCACTCTATCCACAAAACCACTGAAGCCTCAACCAGTATTTACGTGAAAGGTTTTCAACACTTCTCACTTTATCCACAAAACCAAACAACCACTGAGACCTCAACCGGTATTGACGTGAAAGGTTTTCAACACTTCTCACTTTATCCACAACACCACTGAAGCCTCAACCAGTATTGACATGAAAGGTTTTCAACACTTCTCACTCTATCCACAACACCACTGAAGCCTCAACCGGTATTGACGTGAAAGGTTTTCAACACTTCTCACTTTATCCACAAAACCACTGAGACCTCAACCAGTATTGACGTGAAAGGTTTTCAACACTTTTCACTTTATCCACAAAACCACTGAAGCCTCAACCAGTATTGACGTGAAAGGTTTTCAACACTTCTCACTTTATCCACAAAACCACTGAGACCTCAACCAGTATTGACGTGAAAGGTTTTCAACACTTCTCACTTTATCCACAAAACCACTGAGGCCCCTACCAATATTGACATGAAAGGTTTTCAACACTTCATTACTCTACATGATAGAAGTTTAAAAATTTGCTGACTTCCTTTAACTGTTTAGATATTTTCCAATTTATCCAAGTCAATTAACAAGGCAATATAGATAGTCATATGCCCTAGAAGTTAAATAATGAACATTCCTTTAAAAGACCAATGTAATTTTAGCCTGATTGTGCACATACAAAGAAATGACTTTATAACTGCTTTTTACAGATATTTTTATACACACTTTGAAAATCAAGCTCACTTTGTCGACCCCTATATACCACAATAGGACAAACTATCCATCTTGGATAAGTCAAAATCACAAAACAGGGATGACTTAAATATATACAACCATACAACCTGATAATTTTATAGTTAGGTTATCTTATAACTCTACATCTTTCAATTGCTTAGAAATTTCATTCTGCTAGTTTCTCAAAGAACAGTGCATCTTTCAAGTGTCAATGAATATAGTCTTACTAAAGCTTCAGAAGACTTTTTTTTACAATTAAATTTCATTCATAAACAGCAGAATCCCTTTCCCCCCAGTCTAATGAGAATTTTAACTCCTCTTCAGTCATTCTGTTCAAAGAGTTTTCAAAGATGGAATCATACAACTAAAAAAAAACATTTTATGTTCTGCAGATGAATCCATCTGATTGGTTTGTATCTTTATTGCCACTGGTATATTATCATCAACCTTTGAATTTATTTTTAGATATAAGCTTCAACATTTTTACAGATATTGTTGCAAGTACAAGTCTTAATACAAGACAAATAAATAAAAAATATAGAAAAGTAGGAATGCAATTTTTCTGTTGAAAATTATACAAAAGAATTTATATATAGAGTTACTACAGCTCTCTTTCTTCCTAATATACATACACATATATGCAAATACACTACCTTGTATGAAGACATTCCAAAGTATGTCAAGCCATAATTAATGCACACCAGAACACACAAATGTACTTACTCACATTTCCATATCAACACTCATTTAGATACATACATATAAACACTCACTGTGATACATAAAGACTCATCTAGGTACATATGTACAAAGACACTCTCACATGTACCTGTATTCATAAATACACTGCATTTCATAAGTCATTCAAAGCAGTAATTTTGTTATGCTATCAGAATGTACAGTTCTTGGAATTTCCTCATAACCTTTTATTTTTATCAAATTTAAATTTTGCTTGCAATAATTTTTGTTGTTTAGTTCATAGGTGTTGAAAATTGGGGCTTAGCCCCCAGCATTTTTGGTGAGTGTGTGTGTGTTTTAAGTTGGTTTAGCCCCCCCACTTTCAATTTGCTTCCGACGCTTACGAAAGTTATTGGTTTTTAGAAGGATCAGTTTTTGGAAGTTGCATCACAGTTCTACCAAAGTAAATTGGGCTATATTTAAAAACACAACAAGTCTAAATTAATTTGAAGCTTTGGTGACATGCTAGTGCTTGATATAAATATTACAGCTAAAGTAAGGTATGAAATCAGGTAAAATGGTTTACCTGTACATGTCTATTTTTGGAAAATAGACAGTATTGCATTGGTTTCTGACAGATAACGCCACTTTATCTTGGGAGACCTATACATACAAATGTACACACACATAGTAAGCACCCACTTGAAGAGTTATTTATTCACTTAAACAGGCCACAAAAT
Source organism: Atrina japonica (assembly GCA_030159075.1). Classification (NCBI taxonomy): domain Eukaryota; kingdom Metazoa; phylum Mollusca; class Bivalvia; order Pterioida; family Pinnidae; genus Atrina; species Atrina japonica. Next base: position 274,901 of record BROG01000350.1, on the reverse strand, counting down.
AACAGAAATCGTCATAACCCATTTATGGGTTACGCTAAAAGGAATTATCGTAACCTGCAGCTTACGATAGCAATAATGAAGACTTAAAAATGTAATTAAAATTGAGAATGAAAAGGAGGTTATGTGATTTGTATTTGTCGTGACATCCACATAACCTGAATGACCACTCCCGTGTTATTTTGTGGTCTGCTTAAACATTCATGTATACATGTACACACACATTTACACCTGAACCTTCTCTTGTACCCATATTAAAACAATAAAATTCACTGAATAGTTTAATACAAAAATTGTCCCCAAACATGATTAATAGTGTTCTAATAAAATCACAATGTTTATACTTACAATACAGTTATGATACAATGTCATCAGGGACTCATAACTAAGTCTTATGTCTCATCCTGAGTCACCTTGAAACTATCACTGAGAATATGACATAGCAATATTACACAAATGTGCCAACAACGCTGAAATATAATTACATCGATAGCAGATATATCACATCGCAGCTTAATTAGACACAAACAATGTTGTCACAGCTTTATAATGAAATGGATGACGTCAAATCTGAATTAGACGGACACTTCAAATGTTGTATCATAAACACTTTTCTTCTTTTCCTCTCGATCATGACCTCCTCGTGATCTGTAATGTGCCGATTGTGGTAGAGGGGGCTTTCTACTTTGAGCATGCACATTAGAGTTTGAACTAGGAACATTTCTGTGATGTTTTTCTTTTTGTTCTACAATTTCACTCATTTCTAAAGCTTTTACAAATGACATTGGTCGTTTTGCTGACCTTGGGTCATTTTCATCACCATAGTAATGTCCTTGGTTAGGTGACTGATTTGGAAGCGGTCGACTTGTGCTGCTCTGATGTGGAGAGTATGTCCTAGATTTGGATGGCAATGCCTCGTACGACCGCCTAGTAACATTGTCAGTACTGTATCCAGATGAAGCTGATGTATTGACTGAAGGCTGTCGATGATTTGGGTATTTATAACCTTGTTCATAATCAGTACTCCTGTCATAACCGTGAGTTGTTTCCCCTGAGTTAGAATAACCATTACTTTTGTACAAGTTTGGTTTGTCTGAGTGAGAGTAATTCATAGTTCGGATTGGCTGTGTTTGAGCAGGTCTAACCTGATGTTGATATTTGCTTGAGTTTGGATGTGATGACGACCGAGATTGATTCACTGTCCCTGGGCTCTGAGATGACACATTTTTCTGGTGATAATAACTGTCTTGATTTGATGGTCTGTGCCCGTTATTTGCTCTATCCATCCCCGGACTATTGAGCAAATGTCTCGGAGGAGTTGAGGAAGAAGTTGATGGAGAACTTATCATAGAATCTTCTGCTTTTGCCATTGGAGCTTTACCCTCCCTCTGTGCTCTCCGCCCACGTTGAGGTGATCTACTGTATCCAGGCTGAGGATTATATAATGCAGGTGATCCATGTAATTTATCATAATTTGCTTTACTGTTGGCATGATAGGAGGCTCCAACAGATGTTGGTTGGTGCTGTGAAGTGTCAAAAAGATTTGTATAAGAATCAGAACGTTTCTGATTGCCTTGCAGAGATACGGAGTCTGCCGACTGGACACTGTCCTGGCTATTGATGTCATCTTCATGATCCACTAAGAGAGGAGTACGAGGGGCCTAACAAGGAACAGAGGGGAAGACACATTTAATTGTTTTGAAGTGACACTTTTTTTCACATAATGTGATGCATGCATACATATCATACACAATGCACCAAGTAGCTGCTGTAATAAAATAAACAGACGATGCATTCCTGGTGCAATGCAAAGTCATGATGAATCTATGACTAATACTGCTTGGTTGAAGAGGTATTAACTTACTGCACATGCGTGACACACGCACACATACAGGCGCTAGGCAACCTAAGTGGTACTATATGATGGTGGTCACACCCTGCAAGAAATGCAGAAAGACAAACCATAAGGGAGGTTAGTGAACTGTAAAGCTAAGTCAATATATCTTTATATCTATATTTGTGATCGTGTGCACAGTATTAGCAATGTTGGTAACTGTCCATTCATGTATACTTTTAACGTTGGTTAAAAAAAAAGGTTCCAAATCAATGACATATCATACAGATTTGGAACCTTAACTGGAGAAAGACAATTACACCAATATTTTCTATCAAGTGAGTTAATTTCACAACTCTTCCTTAACCAATGTGTTATGATATTATCACTTTTAACAATTTTACATTGACTTTGTTAAGCCAAAACAAATGATGAGAATGATCGTTAGTAGCTTCACAGGTCTCTGAAACAGCGTTTGGCGAACAACAGAAAATGTTCTTTTAGATTCTGAGCTTTCTCTGTAGATATGTGTGAATATATATATATATTTATGATACATATATATATACATACATACATACATACATATATACACACATACCACTGAACACTATATCTTGAGAGGAAGCTTTGAACCTAGGGTGAGATCATCATTTAATGCCAAAACTCCTGTAACCACATTTGGAATCACCCATTTCAAAAAATAGTGAAATCCACTATCAGAAATCGGGAGTATATTATTTTTACAATAATTTTGCATGCATTATGAACTTGTCATCCCTGAATTATGACAATAGACCCCTACTGTTTATTGATTTGGGTGAGTCTAAATGTGACCACATGGGTTAAGGAGTTAACAGATTTTGTTTCAGTGACCTGTGAGTGAGATATGATACAGGAGTGAACAGTTTCTATAAATAGTATGCAAGTTGACTTTGTCAGAGTCTACAAAGCTGTAAGTGCTATTTACATTCTGACACCATTGTTGATACCTATTCAGTTAATCATGCATTAAAACGAGTACTAATAAACTAAACTCTAAAAGCCAAAATCTATAGACTTTCCTTTATCAGAATATATAGATAGATAGGTTTGAATGATATCTATGTCTCAGCATATATATAGATTTAATACGAAGAAAAATGTTTGAATCCTAAGTAAATTACTGAAAGATTTGCAACAAACAAAAGTACATGATAATGAGTGTGTTAATATGTGCATGTGTTATGTATCTATGTTTCTGTTTGTGTGTATAATAAATAGCATGATTTCTGCTTTTACATATGTATGCAATGAATTCTTTACCTAACACTGTAGTGTATAGTAATATGATGTCTCTGGTAATGTGACAAATGTACAATAATGGCATGTGTACATAAACATGACATGTGTCACTAACATGACAGGTGTACACATACATGACATGTGTATGGTAACATGACATGTATCACTAACATGACAGGTGTACACATACATGACATGCTTACAGTAAGTAATGTGATGTGTACAGTAACATGAAATACAATTCATAACATTATGTTAAGTGTCATTTCATCTTGAAATATGAAGTAACAAGTTCTGTACTGTAATATGAGTCACATGACATTTGTATAGTAATTGAATGTATATAGCCCTTGCAGGGCATGTCATTTATTTGACATGTTAAGTTACAGTGCGTACATGACCTGTATACAGTACAATGACATGGTGTCTATGATGAAATAGATACAACAGCATGACACATTTCAGCCATCTGAACTAAAATTACTGATAACATGTGTTACCATGTGCATGTCACATGATATATAATTATGGACAAGTACGCATAATGAAGTGACATATTTAATATCCACCAAATGGTATGGTACTATCATTTAAACAGTGTCAAATCATATCCACCATATGGTATGGTACTGTCATATAAACAGTGTCAAATCATATCCACCATATGGTATGGTACTGTCATATAAACAGTGTCAAATCATATCCACCATATGGTATGGTACTGTCATTTAAACAGTGTCCACCAAATCATATCCACCATATGGTATGGTACTGTCATTTAAAAACAGTGTCCAAATCATATCCACCATATGGTATGGTACTGTCATATAAACAGTGTCAAATCATATCCACCATATGGTATGGTACTGTCATTTAAACAGTGTCAAATCATATCCACCATATGGTATGGTACTGTCATTTAAACAGTGTCAAATCATATCCACCATATGGTATGGTACTGTCATTTAAACAGTGTCAAATCATATCCACCATATGGTATGGTACTGTCATTTAAACAGTGTCAAATCATATCCACCATATGGTATGGTACTGTCATATAAACAGTGTCAAATCATATCCACCATATGGTATGGTATGGTACTGTCATATAAACAGTGTCAAATCATATCATATCCACCATATGGGTATGGTACTGTCATATAAACAGTGTCAAATCATATCCACCATATGGTATGGTACTGTCATATAAACAGTGTCAAATCATATCCACCATATGGTATGGTACTGTCATATAAACTGTCATTTAAACACAGTGTCAAATCATATCCACCATATGGTATGGTACTGTCATATAAACAGTGTCAAATCATATCCACCATATGGTATGGTACTGTCATATAAACAGTGTCAAATCATATCCACCATATGGTATGGTACTGTCATATAAACAGTGTCAAATCATATCCACCATATGGTATGGTACTGTCATATAAACAGTGTCAAATCATATCCACCATATGGTAGGGTACTGTCATATAAACAGTGTCAAATCATCATCCACCATATGGTATGGTACTGTCATATAAACAGTGTCAAATCATATCCACCATATGGTATGGTCATTTAAACACTGTCATATAAACAGTGTCAAATCATATCCACCATATGGTATGGTACTGTCATATAAACAGTGTCAAATCATATCCACCATATGGTATGGTACTGTCATATAAACAGTGTCATATCATGCACATTGACATGACAAATAAATTTCCAACACATGATACAATACTGTCATGTGTACAGTGACATGTTTACAGTGTTAAATCATGTACATTGACATGACAATTAATTTCAAACACAGTTCAGTAGTGTCATGTACACAGCATGTACAGTGACACATGTACAGTGTCCAACATGTACAATGATATATTTAATTTACTTCACACGATACAATAGTGTTATAATGAATACAGCAGTCCCATGATGTTAATAATGATGTATGTATGACACATCATGTAGTGATATATGTACAGTTAAGGTCATATCATGTAGAATGATATGTGTACAAAGACACATCATGTAGAGTGACATGAGTTGACCTGTTTGTATATGTTATGACATATGTACAAAGACACATCATGTACAATGACACGAGTTGACCTGTTTGTATATGTTATGACATATGTACAATGACATCATGTGAAGTGACATAAGTTTTGTCATATTTTACATGCATAATGCTGTGATAATGTTCTATATATATAATGTTGTGATATGTTTTATATGTATATGCTGTGATTATTTTTATATGTACATGTATATGTTGTAATCATGTTCTACATGTATGTGCTGTGATCATGTTTTATATGTATATGTTGTAATCATGTTTTATATGTATGTGCTGTGATCATGTTTTATATGTATATGTGCTGTGATCATGTTTTATATGTATATGCTGTGATCATGTTTTATATGTATATGTTGTGATCATGTTTTATATGTATATGTTGTAATCATGTTTTATATGTATGTGCTGTGATCATGTTTTATATGTATATATTGTAATCATGTTTTATATGTATATTTTGTGATCATGCTTTATATGTATGTGCTGTGATCATGTTTTATATGTATATGTTGTGATCATGTTTTATATGTATATATTGTGTGATCATGTTTTATATGTATATGTTGTGATCATGTTTTATATGTATATGTTGTAATCATGTTTTATATGTATGTGCTGTGATCACGTTTTATATGTATATATTGTAATCATGTTTTATATGTATATTTTGTGATCATGCTTTATATGTATGTGCTGTGATCATGTTTTATATGTATATGTTGTGATCATGTTTTATATGTATATGCTGTGATCATGTTTTATATGTATATGTTGTGATCATGTTTTATATGTATATGTTGTGATCATGTTTTATATGTATATGCTGTGATCATGATCTACATGTATATGTTGTGATCATGTTCTACATGTATATGCTGTGATTGTTTTATATATATATATATATGTTGTATATGTATATGCTGTGACCATGTTTTATATGTACATGCTGTGATCATCTTCTATATGTATATGTTGTGATCATGTTTTATATGATTATGACTATGTCCGTGACTGTATCAGACACTAGTTTAGTATCAACACCACTCAGAAAATTAAGTATTTGGTATTCGGAAATGTTGTTACTTAAAGATTCCTCAAACAAATTAACCACAAAAAAGATGTGCACATCAAACTGCAATGGCAAAAGAAAATAAACTTTTCTGCTGCTATTATTGAAATCAGTTTTCTAAACTGAAGAAGATTTAAATCTTACTCATTTTATTTTTTTTCCTTGGCTTACTGCAGATTTATATAACCAATACATTAACCAACAGTATATCGTTATAGTTAATTTCATTTCCCTATCACTTATGCTTATAGTTAATTTCATTGTTTAAAATCATGTTATGGATTGTGCTATTCACGATGAGTGCTACTACAACTATGTTCTCTAGTCTATTATGTGCATACTCACAAATGACCTATCCACAATTGTCCAACACATGACTGTCCATGTGCTTTTTTGACGTCATTAGATTGTGATGTCATAATCACATAAGTGTCTGACAGGACATTTAATTGTGACGTCATAATGGACAGGTTTGCTAAAAGGTGTAGAGTAGGGCATTTGTCGATAGGTCAATTTATGTGATACAAGAGAATGTAAACTTAGAACTGTGTTGTATGGGACAGAGCACAACAAGGTGTTTATCTATGTAAACTGGTAATGTATTATGGTAATATTTAACTATAATTAATTATCACAGTGAAAGACACTAATTAGAAATAAATAGCTCTATTTTATTTCATGAGACAATTTTTTTAACTTACATAACTTTGCTTTATTCAATTTGACCTATGTTACTTTGCTTTATTTAATTTTGACCTATATTACTCTGCTTTATTTAATTCAGGTAAAAAAACCCAGAACTTGTAACTATTTAAAGTACTTCAGAAAACAGTGTCACATTTTACAAAATTGATTCCAATTTACCAGCATGTACAAAAAAGCTGCATTTAAGTCAGAGCAGTTACCAATGATCAGTAGAATTTTGTAGGCTTAATCCAAAGAATAACATAACCTCATTTACTGAATTTTAATTGGGTTATTCGTCTACAACTTATGCTAAACATCAATGTACGTTAAAAACAAAAACCTATTAACTGCCCTGCTCATGCATCTTTGGTGAACATGAAAAGCAGGAGACATCTACTATATAGCCAAAGCACCACAGCAGACTCGGGAAGCTTTTATATACATTAAATTACAGTAAGCCTTACACCATTAAGAAGCATACTGAGTTCTAGTGTTTGAATTCATGTAAATAAAAGTACATGTACATGTATATAAAAGATTGGTAAGCAAATTTGTGAAATATAAGTTTCAAGTTGACCTTGAGAAGGTGGGGATGAGGGTGTTCCAGGATTGATTCTGAGTACTAAGATATGCCTATGACTTAAAAATAAAAGTGTAACAATTGTTCTTAAAGTCCCCATCACAAGAAGCGAAAGTCACAGAACTTTAGAATGAGATTTCAAATCCAGATCATTGTCAAGGCCAGGATTGGCACATGTCCAAAGCAAAGTCTAATTTTGTGGCACTTCACTAACATCTAGGACCATTAAATTAAAAAATGTTTGGCAGGATGTGAAAAAAAAATAAAAATAAACAAGAATCATTTTATATTGGTGTCAATGTAGAGATTTGACTCCTTTTCTTATATGGGATGACAAATCTTGTTTTGAATACATTTCAAATTTTCTGCAGCAAGATTTCACAAACTTTTATCTATATGCCTTTTCATAACAAAATCTTTAAGGAGAATGAGTAAGCAGACAAAGGCCTTATTTTCACCGTTTTCGGCCTTATTTCAACCTAATTTTCACCTTTTTTGACCTTATTTTCACCCTCTTTACAAATTGATTTACACAGTTCGTGCAAAAACTTATCCCCATTGCCCAAAGATTGTTTTTCACTATGAGAATCAATCTCTGGAACAGATGATATATAATACGGTAAAACTAACATCATAATCATTTTGTAGGAAGATGATTAATAAATGCAAAAACAAATGAAAATTTATAAAAGCCATGATACCAAACACTAGATATCAATGTGATACAGCCCACCATTGCAGTTTTGACAGAGAATATTGAAATACCTCCTCAACTAAAATGTCAGAGTGAAATTTGAAAATTGATCTCGTACTCCAACAGGTCTGTATAAAACTACACAAATCCTATCCTCTATCCACCTTTCATACAATCTAGAATTAAAAAATACACTTTTCTCATGTATATGGATTCTGATATCTGATTTTACAAAGGAAATCATGTTAAATATGAAAAACAAATTTTTATGAGAAAAAAAAGAGGATTTTTTTTCATTTGACAGGTGTAAATTTCTTTTCTTTATAAAACTCTTTTGAGGAAAATGTTTTAGCAACAAACCCTTTTCATTTAACTTCTTCCTGTAACACTGGACAGCAAAACAATCAGTTGGCAAAATGACATCAAGAGACAATTGATCAGTGTGACAACCTTGCCAAATTTACAGGAAAATGTCTCATTGCCAGGCCTTTTTCTGCCAATTTTGGGAAAATGCCACTGGCCACTCAATTGGGAATTTTATTGAGTATTTGTCTAAAATTGGGAAAAATGTAAATCCACATGCAATGGAATCTCTTTTTTCAAATCAATTCCCCCAAAAATAATCTAATTTTTCATTATGATCACAATCTGTACACCAAATTGGGAATTTTTTCATCAAATTGGGAAAAAACTTGTATTTTGCATTGGGAATGGGGCTGAATTTCGGCCCTGTGGAAACTATATAAAAAAGCCAGATTGCTGTCCAAAATTACATGACTGCAGTTATCGGAAAAGGTTCTATAGGGAAATCCAGAATATATGAATAGAGAAATTATGAAAAAAAAAAAAGAAAATTCTACTGCCACAACAAATTTTAGTGGCAAGCTTACACTGTTAAATAAAAGCTATAGCATTTATCATTTCCTACATTTCTAACATAAGTTTACAGATATTATAAATAAAAGAAACTTAAAGAAACTTAAAGACATACATGTGTATGAGAATATCTGTAGAATGAAGTTACACTAAAAAGCTGGTTTCTAATAAGCTGTGACCTGTTGGAGTCTGATAACTACAAGAGTGATAAAAATTTTCACATTTTTTAAAACTTAATGATTCTTCTTGCACATAATTAGCATCCATACCTTTCAATTGGAAGACATCTAAAATATGCATACTTTCAGCAAAACTGGGGAAATAGGCTAAAGTTTTGGTATGTTACACTAGGAAAAACAGCCTTTAAATGGTTGGAAATTCCAACCAGAATTTTTTGTGTGTATTTAGTAAAAAAAAGTTTTCTACACACAAGAAGCACTCTTGAAGTTGATGACCAGTCTTCAAATTTCTTTTTTTTTCAAATGGCTATGTGTAAATTTTTTTCTGTTTGATATGTGTATCACATAATTATTTGTAAGGGTGTGTGTGTGTGGGTGTTTGTCAGAAATTTGTGCTTTCCCAGTAAATGGAGATGTTCTAAAATACATACAACCAAAACACAGAGGTAAGGTGTGGGGTTTTCTATGTGGCATCCACTATAACATATCCAGACTTTCTGAAGGCTGAAAACTTGAAGTAAAATAATATGCAAATATTAGTACCACTATGTAATACAATACAATATATAATAAGTACAGGTTCTTGTGCCCACAGCTTCAGAACAATCAAAGAAGATCTCATGATATTGTCATTACTATTTCTTTTGTTAAAGCATTAAATCAAAATATAGCAAACAAGAACTCATCTTCAATTTCATCATATACCATGATAGCCATTCCCAGTCACAAAAAATAGAAATAAAGATAAAAAACTAAGATGTGTTTGAGCAATACTTTTACCCCAAAAAGCCATTCATTAAGATTATACATTGCCATAACACTCTGGAAAATACTGTTAAATATTTACCAAACTGAAACTCATATGAAGATTTTAAAGTCCCATAACTCTGACAAATATTGTCAAATGTTCACATAATTGATTTCAAGTCCCATAACTCTGGTAAAAATTGCTGAATGTTGGCCCATAATCAAACTTATCTGAAGATTTTAAAGTCCCATAACTCTGGTAAAAATTGCTGAATGTCTGCCATAATCAAACTCATCTGAAGATTTAAAGTCCCATAACTCTGACATAGTGCTGAATGTTGGCCCATAATCAAACTCGTCTGAAGATTTTAAAGTCCCATAACTCTGGTAAAAATTGCTGAATGTCTGCCATAATCAAACTCATCTGAAGATTTCAAAGTCCCATAACTCTGACATATAGTGCTGAATGTTGGCCCTTAATCAAACTCATCTTTAGATTTTAAAGTCCCATAACTCTGCCAAAAGTTGCCAAATTGTTAAGACATAATCTTCCAAGATCTTACTGATATACAGGAACATGTCATATTTAGTTAAATTTCAGGAATGAACCCTGATTATTTGACAAAAACCAAAATGTTGCAAAAAGACAAGCAAACAATGAGACAGACTGAAAAGGTTCAAGTCCCCATGCAAAAATGTTTGTTTTCATTCCCAATAATACACTTTTATAAGCATATAAGTTGAAATAAATACACTGTAAGATAACTTATACGGAAACAAAAATACAAAAATAAAATTTCTTTTTGGTCAATTTTGAAATTTTAGCATAGACCTTTTCATGATAACCATGGCCCTGTAATTTTGAACAGCATAATGATACAGATTCCCGGAAAATGATGCCAGGAAACAATCTATTACTTTGATGATGTTCAGTTTTCGTAAAAATCTGTTTCATTTTGCTGTCCTTTGTCACAAGGACCACAGTTATCATAAAAAGGTCTATAGATTTCATTTAGAGCATTGGAAAGCTGTGAGCACAAGTACTCAAACAAAGTAAAAATTGAAAGGAATCAGCTAACAGCCATGCAGCACAATGGAAAACCATGGATGACAGATCCAGCTAACAACATACTGCTGAAAATAAGGAAGAAAACAATTGAAAAAAATATCAAATTATATACAACTAAAATGATCATCTGTTTTCTCTCTTTTGTACATCACTATTTCAATAAAGAGCAACAAAAAGGCAGAACATATGAACTAGATGTACACTGAATATACCCTTTCCCTGTTCTGTTATCTGTCACTGGAATTAGGAAGAATCTATTTATCACCCCTGGAACAGTTCACTGTCACTGGTATAGAGTTTACTATCACTGGACAAGTGTACAGTCACTGACATGGTCATCTGTCATTGATACAATTTATCTAACATCACTGGAAAGTCTACTGACTCTGGTATATTATCTATCATGACTGGAACAGTCCACTGTCCCTGGTATATTATCTATCATTACTGGAACAGTCCACTATCCCCGGTATATTATCTATCATGACTTGAACATTCCACTCTCCCTGGTATATTATCTAACATGACTGGAATAGTCCACTGTCCCTGGTATATTATCTATCATCAACAGAATAGTCTACTCTCCCTAATATATAATCTATCATCAACGGAATAGTATATTGTCCCTGGTATATTATCTATCATCAATGGAACAGTCTATTGTCCCTGGTATATTATCTATCATCACTTAAACAGTCTATGGTCCCTGGTATATTATCTATCATCAACAGAATAGTCTACTCTCCCTAATATATTATCTATCATCAACGGAATAGTATATTGTCCCTGGTATATTATCTATCATCAACGGAATAGTCTATTGTCCCTGGTATATTATCTATCATCACTTAAACAGTCTATTGCCCCTGGTATATTATCCATCATCAACAGAAGAGGCTGCTGTCCCTGGTATATTATTTATCATCAGTGGAACAGTCCACTGCAATCTTAATTGCCTTCATCAGTTTAAAGATTAATATAATAAGAATATATTACTGACAGTTTTGTTTCTTTGAGAGAAAACGGATGTCAAAGTAAATCCAAGATAACAAACAATACAAAAACAAGTGCAGAACTGATGGATATAATGTAATTATAACTACTCTATATTGGTAAATCACATACTCAGAAAATCACACTTCACAATCAAATGATAGTTCTTATGCTAAAGTATCTTATTAATATCAATGCTTTAGAAGTAAACTTTAGTACATGCAAAAATTTTCTTTTCCAAGTCAGAGATCAGCATATCTTTAGAAAACATTAGATGAAATCTAAAGCAGTTAAAGTGGAGAAATTTATAATCATGATCTTAAAGATGCCTTTATTATCAACCATACCCTGATTTAAATGTTGCTTGATCACCAACAACTTGATCTAAAATGATCAAATCTTCCAAAACAGTATTCTAATTTTACCACAACAATTTCAGATAATCTTTAAAGGAATTTTTATTTTTTGCATATCAATTACTTACTTAACATTTCCTATAATACATGCCACCGAATATTTTCGCCCCCTGGTACATATATTTTCGCTCTTTTATGACAAAAAACATATTGACCCCATCTTAAATTCTCTAATAACCATGAGAGTCTCATGGATGGCACATATGTCCATGCTTCAATTATTTAGCTTTTTGCTTTCATTTTAAAACCATTCGCCCCCCATCTAAATTCTCTAATAGAGGTGAAAATAACAAATTTAGTTATTTTAAATTAGCCCTCTAATTAAAGGGTGAAAATAACAAAAGTTAAGAGTGTGCAAAAATTTTCAGTATGTCAAAGATCTCAAAATAGACCTTTTCCTAGCTGTCCTATTCAGTTTTGTCAGAATATTTTGTGCTCTGACATTGTGATGTCAATAAAAATGTGGGCTGCATCATTTCCAGTTTTATATTATTTATACTGTATTGTATTGTTTCAGTTCTTCTGCGAGGTAAACAAAATAAGTTAAATGTTCTCTCCTGTAAAGATGCACCATCCTGTAGCTTGCTTTTCAAATTTAGCTTATTCTGCTGTTTGTAATCAATATTCCTGGTCATCTATCTGATTAATGCCTTAACTAAAAGTGACCCAGCCCATATTTTTCTCAGAAGCTCTATATTATCATGACAAACTGTGATGGAATGGAACCACTTTGAAAAGGTCTATCGTTAGTAATCTAAATTTAATCAGAATTTTACTTTATCATAATTTTGTGCTCATTTTTACCAAATTTCAATGGGTCAGTTCTGTTGTCTGACCACAGCCTAATTTCATAACTTCAGTTTGAATATCAACTGATCACTGACTGTGGAATTTATCTGTTAACAATGGAAATCATTTTTTAATCTACTAATGCAAAATAAATTTTCAAACATTAAAAATCTTGAATGTATCAAGTAATTTGGTTATTCTTACATTTTTATTGACAACTGCGGTGTTGCGTTTTATTCCATTGGTACTGACATCGGAGTACAACTTTACATCTTTATCAGCCGCATGATACGTCACTTTAGACGAATCTATTTGTATTGTTCTAGTTTTAGGCACATATGAAGCTAACCTGAAAATAGATGAACCAAATGTTGTCATAGTAACAGACATATATTTTTAAATACAAATTAAAATCTGACTAGAACTGAAGGCCTAAAATCTGAAACAATGAAAAGAAAAACTTTCTCTACATCAGGAAAGTTGTTGAGGGGTGTCAATAATTTCCCCCAAGATTATATCTATTCTAATTTTACATTAAAGGTAGAACATGTGATCCAATAGGGAATACTGATTGAAAAGCAATTACATGTACAGTGACACGGCGAGGCAGTGTTTATAATAAAGTGCATGGTGCAGTGACAGAGTCGGTGTTTTAAAAAGATAACTTTCCTGGGACTTTTTAATATATTTCTAATGTAAATTAGAGAAATACACAGGGTTATGTTAAAGAAAACTGGTGTAAAAGTTTAATTGATTTCATTTTATGAGATTTGATAGTTTTTGTAAAATTATTATGTTTTGACAAATATTTTTGAAATAAAAATATAACTGGAGGTAACTCTTACGTAACTGTCTACACAATTTTATGTTTGCTATAACATTATTCCCTTCATCTTTCGTGAAAGGAAGAAACAAATTTACACAGGTGTTTCATATATTGTTTATCTTAGTAAAACATGTATCATATAGGATTTTTGGTTTCCTATTTGTATAAATAGTATTCGTAAAGAAAATACATGTGTCATTCTGGGATATAGCAGTAGCTTAGGCTGAACTTTATGTCCCAATTTCAAGCGATTTTTTGAGTGAGTAGAATATAAATAAATTCCTTTGGAGATTATGTCGTGTTGCCCCGTCAGACAGAATCTCCAAAGGGATTAGGGTAAAATCCGGATTTACCCCCCCCCCCAAAAATCCCTTAAAATCGGGACAGAAAGTTTGGCAAACTCAATTATGCCCTAATACTGTAGATGGATTGGTAATATATCAAAGAGTTACAAGATGCCGTATTATGAATTTGCAGTTCCCTGATAGGCCCCTAGTGTCATATTACGTACATTCTGGACATTATTTTACACTACTCGGATAAAATACTGTTAATATATGATGTTTCATTGAATAAATATTGACGCCACTGTCAAAATATATACATGTATATTCTCAGAGATTGAGACAAAGTAATACTAATACTATATAAAGTTGTGACAGTAATCCAATGTTCCAGAAAGATCGTCAATAAAAAATTTTTTTTTTGAAAACACCAATTAATTTTCCGAGTCGCGGTGATTTCTGTGGGTCGGTCGGTAAACAGCAAACAAACTTAATTTCATTTTAGGCTTTGTGGAGATTTATTTCCTAAATCTCCTTATCTCTGATGAAAATGGAATCAGTATCTATAAAATGTCTTCAAGGCTTTCTTTCATTCACATACAGTGCATCAAGTTTAAATGAGAATCTCCAAAGCATACAGTAGGGGTTGAATTTAGAATTTCTGTCGCCCTAGTCAGCTGGACTAGTTGGAAACCAATTTTACTAGTCCTACAACAAATTCACTAGCCCAAAAGTGGTACAACGAATTAGAAAATTGACACCCATTTACCAAACTGGTACCAGAATTACTGAATTTGGTATTTGGTATGATTATTGCAATATTATTGCTCAGTTCACACTTGAACATATCTTGGGCAAGCGGGCAAACATTAACATCGAGCCCTTTCATTAATCATTGCCAATGTTTATACTGTAAAGTTTATACAGATTTTCTACTAGTCAACTGGATTCGCTGAAGCACAACTTTGAGTAGTCCTCTGCAAGTGTTACTAGTCTAGGACTGGCAGACTACTGCTAATGTGTAGTATTATAGAAAATAAATTTCAGGAGAATGTTGTTAAAACAAGACCCCAATATAATGTTTTCTCAATAAATGTTATACTATATATTCAATTTAATGTATGGTTCAAAAATAAAAAAAAAAGTCTTTTACAAACTTACCTGGGCCAACGAGGGCCACACAAGGTATATTTACAATTATTACAACAACCTCTGTTGAATGGATTATGGCCACCTTTGAATCTGCCTGTCACCTGTAATAAGAAAAAAATGGTCAAAGACTCATATGGCCAAGTGTATTCCTTAAAAATATATAAAACATTCTGCAAAGTTAGAAGGTTCTGCACAAATAAATAGTTCATCAAAAAACGTATCCTCCCTTGACAAATTTGTTGAAAATAACCACCCAGAAAATACACCAAACTCATATGACTTAAGTACCTACATCTTTCAAACAAATATGCCTATACAAAATGTTTATAATTTCTCTGATAACCTTGAAACATTACAAATATATATTCTCCTTATAAGTTCCCCAAATGTATATTCCATAATAAACAAAAAACTGCACAAGATGGTATGACAAATTGCAAAGCACAACAGGATTTTGAAATTCTAGGTCAAAGGTAAAGGTCAAGGTAAAATATGAAGATCATAGTACTGTAGGCTTTTAGCTACCTATAGCAAGTGAGATAATGTTTAGCTTCCTATCTCCATCAAGTGATGAGTTTAGCTACCTATATCAAGTTTTTGTTTAAGATGGTTGCTTGATAAAAAGAAATAACAATAAACACAACTAGAGAATGCCATGGTAAATTAAATCATGTTTACTATGAAAAACTTTCAATCATTAAACATGCATTCTGAGAGTACTGTTGGACTTCATGATCAGTACATGTCCCCTAACTGTGAAGCATTCTGAGAGTACTTCCGAGTCAGTACATGTGTCCCACCTGTGAAGCCCTCAGAGTGTACCAGGCCTTGACCTTAACTTTTTTACCAACTTGCCCAGCCGGGCAAGTGCTTATGAAATTTTGGTTGCCCGCCATGAAAATCTACTTGCCCGCAAAATATAGCTGAATTCTGTAAAATAGGTCTAGAGGAGTAGTATATTATTACTCAAAGATCTAGTTAATCCAACTGACGTTTGACAGACGACGTGATTCTAAAATTAACTTTCTTGCAGTACGCATGCCCACTCCCTCAGATCAGTCCTCTACTTTTTAAACTTTCTATTTTAAATAGGGAAGTAGGTCAGTGATTATATAAAAGCATTCCACCTTTTCATTTTTGCTTTATGTACTCTGCATGCTTTGTTCTGTTGTTCAACAATATTAAAATACGATAATAAAGGTCAACACAGCAAATTAATCAGTACTATAATAATTAAACAAATTCCCACTACACTTCCGGTTTTGCGATTGAAAGTGGTCATTCTAAACACCACAACAACACAAGGTTGAAAGTGGTCGACGTTTTCGACATTCTGTGTTCTCACTGCTTTAAATATTATAATTAAACACGGGAAATGGTAGTAGCGATGTGTAATACTTACTACAGTTAAATCTATTCATTTTTATGTAATCTTTCTGCTGATATTGAGATGAAATATTTTAAAAGGAGGTAATTAGGTTGACCCGTACTTCTCTGAGCACATGTGTTAACAGCAATGGCGGATTATGTAAACATGCTTGGAGTCGCTAAAAATAAAGTTCCATTTGTCCGTTTGGACGGGTTGTCGAGGGATTTAATTTTTGGTGGGTTGAAAGACATCGATGAACTTGTGTTTACTATTAACCGTTTGAGATTTTTTACTTGCCCGACCGGGCAACTGACACTTGAAATCTTGTTGCCCGGGATCAGCTTTTACTTGCCCCGGGCAACCGTTAACGTCGAGCCCTGGTGTACTGTTGCATTAGTACATGTTCCCTACCTGTAAAACATTATAAAAAAGCATTCTGAGATTCCTGCTGAATCAGTACATGTCCCTTACATGTGAGCCATTTTCAATCAGTTCATGTTCCCTACCTGTGAAGCTTTCTGGTAGTACTGATGAATCAGTACATGTCACTCTACCTGTGAAGCTATTATAAACAAGCATTCTGACAGTACTGCTGAATCAGTACATGTCCCCTACCTGTGAAGCATTCTGAGAGTACTGATGAATCAGTAAATGACCCCTACCTGTGAAACCATTATAAACAAGTATTCTGAGAGTACTGCTGAAACAGCACACATCCCCTACCTTTGAAACCATTATAAAGTAAATTGATGAGCAATTGCAAAACTTAAGCCACACTGATGCAAACAAAAACTATATATAGTCCATCAGTTTTACTGTACAAAATCTATATATAGTAAGTACCTGCTAGTTTTACTGTACAAAATCCATATATACAGGATATAATCCCTGTCGGTTTTACTGAACAAAAACTATATAAAGCCTGTGTCGGTTTTACTGTATAAAACTATGTATAGTCCCTGTCGGTTTTACTGGACAAAACTATGTATAGTCCCTGCCAGTTATAATGTACAGAAACTATACCCTGTCAGTTTTACTGGACAAAACTGTGTAAAGTCCCTGCTTTTTTTACCAGAAAGGGACCGACAATACCAGAAGAATTATTGGAAAGTCAATTTACCTGTTCATTTGTTGTTCTGCCTCTGGAAACTAGAACAATATGAAATCCTGTCAGGCCTCCGACCGGAAATATTAACAAACCTATTATGGACATATCAACCATACTGAAGTAAGGTTAAGGAAAAGATACATAATGTACATAATCCCTAGCACCTGTTAAACTCTAGTAAAAGATTTGTTTAGGTTTCTCTGATACATTCTACTACTTTGCAAAATGGACTGAATGTTTGTAAACCGTTAATAAAAAGGATACGCTACTATGCTTCCAACCTGTTTTAATTTGTCTCTGTTGTTTAGTATGTATAACAAACACAGAGAGAAAATACTAATCATATGAATAAATAACGATACAAGAAATAAAAAGAAAAATCTATAATTGCGCCGGCCTATACAGTTGTTCAGCCATGGACAATGATGATCAAATGTCTGAAAAAGAGAACAAATGCTAGGATTACAGAGACTCTAGGAAAATACAGATCATCTGTAAACATGAAGCCACGCTAACAATGTTTACGACCATCATAGTTGTTAAAAGAAGAAATAGTATCATTGGCATAAAGAATTATTTGTAAACTATGTTTACAATGCTTCAGAATAAATAAACAAAGCTGGATGTAAATTTTCAAAATAGGTATTTGACCCACAGCTGTGGTTTTTAGGTCAAGGTACAGGTATTTTGATTCCTTCAGCCCAAATTAAAGTTTTTGAAAAGTAGGTCAAATCTCACTAGGTCAAAAGTCAAGGTATATATACCACATGAAAGCTCTGGTCATAAGGAATCTATACATGTATGTGAAATAGGGATGCAATGATACACTGCAATGACAATACGATACGTAATGTAATTCATACCTGACGATACGATACATTTAAGATACACAGGAATAAAACAACTAAGTTGAAAATTCAATAAATGACATTATTGCATTTCTGTGCACTTACTTTTGAAAATAAAGTTTTTGTTTCACATATCCTGTTTATTCTATTTTTTTTACTTTTAATGTCAACTAAATGAGATATATCCTGTTAAATAAATTAGTGACAAGATTTGTGGAGAAATATATTCGAGAAGGAACATCATATTGTGGCTCTAAAATGTTAATCAATTTTCTGAAATCATCAGATTCCACTGTACTGAAAGGTTGTAAATAAGTCACAAGAAACTGAGCTATTGCTTTTGAAATAGCCTTGTTCCTCGGCAAATTTATTGACAACTTTGACTTCATTGGTTGTTGCAAACTATGCTGCCCCTGTGAACAGGGGTGGAAATTAAGAAAAAATCCTCAGGAGCCAAACAGGCTCCCAAGTTTTAAATTCTTTTAGCCAAGATTTAAACTTAGGGGCCCGTCATATTTACTTGAAAAAAATTTAACCAGTTTGTGAATTTAACATTTTTAACATCTTGCTCAGCCAGGCAAGTGCTATACTGATATGGTGCTTGACTGCCATGAAAATTTGGTTGCTCGCAAAGAAAAAAATATTTGAATCAATTTATCATTATTATTATTATAAATATATACAATGTAAATTGTCTCTCTGAATGATATACACTGTATTTGCAAGCAAATTGATTGTGAATGCATTCTGTATTGTCAATATAATTTATATAAATCATTATTATTACTATTTTATAATATAATTACTGTGTGTTTAAATTGATGCAAATTACAGAAGTTTTCATTTTTTAAACCAATATCTATCCATTTTAAGTATTTCATTAAAACTTTTTTCACAACAACTAATTTTCCTTTTATCATTCACTTACATTTATTTAAGATTTTATAACTTTTATACAATGTTTAGTACTACATGTACATGTATCATCATTTTAACACATCCTGAAATTCAGTTCCGTTCGGTATCGGTTCTTTTATTACACACACCAAACCTCCATTTTCTCCATAAACTGTAAGCAACAA
Source organism: Atrina japonica (assembly GCA_030159075.1). Classification (NCBI taxonomy): domain Eukaryota; kingdom Metazoa; phylum Mollusca; class Bivalvia; order Pterioida; family Pinnidae; genus Atrina; species Atrina japonica. Next base: position 254,926 of record BROG01000350.1, on the reverse strand, counting down.
TAGTCAACACACGATGTGCTCTGTGACAATTTTGGCGCCGAGGTAAAGACTAACGTATTTACTTGTCAATAAAATAATTATTTTAATTTCTAACTGGTTTTTAGCAATCCATTTCAGCTACAAATAGAAGGAAATGGATCACTTTCGAAACTTAAGCTTTTTGAAATGTCGAATGCAGAATGGTTGCACTTCTACTTTCATTCTGATAAAAAAGGACTTTCGAACTTAACATGTGAAAATTTTAGCTTCATCAGATTGGGAATTTTAACGACCAAAAGTGGGAGAAAACCAGATACTATTTCCGATTGGAAATGGAATGAATAAAAGCCCAAAAAGTGACAATAAATTCCTGAAATTGATTCGCCAAACAGGCAACTTCGTACGTAAAACAATTTGCCCGATCATAAATTCAGTCGCCTCGGGCAAACGGGTACCCGTTAATTTCCAACCCTGATGAATCTACGATTTATTTTAATTTTAGGCTTCGATTCATAATTAATAATTTACGTTTGGCTGATGTTGTTTCATGTCAAATGACACATTCATCATCTTCGTGGTTTCATCAGTTTTGTAAGGTATATCCGTGTTACAAAGATGACAAGTGGGGTGAGTCTTTCAAACTTATGTTGAGCCTCCTGACATTTGTAGTTTTTTTAACCCTGCGTGAGCCCATATCGGCAACTTAAGTTCGTCCGTTTTCTTAGTGGGTGAACTGCTTTTCACCATGTTGTTTGATTACCAGTAAACCAGAAATAGAATATAGAGTTTAAAACCGGAAACGGATAAATCCAGAAAATATTGTAGGTGTATCATGGCATGAAATCAACATACTGTGTATCGTACCGAAGGTAAAATACAGCAATATATCATAGCTCAGTATATCGTTGCACAACTAATGTGAAATATCAAAGCCTTATCTCTCGTGATTTAAAACTAAAAGATAGAGCCAGGTTTAAAGCTTTTGAAAAGAATGTCAAAGTCCAAGGTCAAGGTCACTACGTAGGGGGTTGGTATTGGCTCTCTGGACTTTCAAGCCAAAGATAGGTGTCTTCAGTTCATAGAATTACCTATTCAAAATGACTGATACTATTCACACACATTATATATATATTTTCATAAATAACAATGCTAATCACATAATAAACATTTTAAATGGTTTTCATCACCGAGCTGTCATGGTCTATCACTACCAGAACTATTACTTTGTAATAAAGCAATGAGTCATGTATCACTTACCTCTATACATTTGTTGCAGACACTGCAATGTGAACACCTAGGTGGACGATAAAACTGGCATGTTGTACACCATTTCATTCGCACAGCAATCCCTTTTATTTCAACATTTTTATACAAGGGTGCTCTGAAATCATCGTCTTTTACTTCATCCTCGTGAGCTGAAAGGTACAGGAAATTTTATGTAAACACACCTTTGTAATTGTGAAGTACATGTATACAATTTATTTGTAGTTTGTACATGTACATGTATGTACAGTACATATCTACGAAACCTCAGACTCAGGTGTTTTCATTATCAGATTATTTATAACTACAAAACCTCAGATCCAGGCGTTCCCATTACATGTATATAGATGATATGCCATACTCAAGTGTTTCCATTATATCTATAAAACACCAGACTCAGGTGCTCCCAATCTATCTAGAAAACCTAAATCAGATCCAAGTGTTTTCATTATATCTACAAAACTTCAGACTCAGGTGTTCCCAATCTACATGAATCTACAAAACCTCAGAACAAGTTGTTTCCATTTTTTCTTGCACCTGAGATTGATGGATCTCGTTTTTCATCAGTACTGCAAAAAGTCTATCTGGAACTGCTAATCCAGGACACTTTGTATTCCTACATACATGTATGTTGCATGGGGGATCAACAGCGCTCTACAATGCGACCAAATCACTCGCTAATGCGATAATTTTTTAGATTTTGGCGAGTGTTTATCCTCATTCAGTCGCCACATCGCGACCAGTTTTTCCCCCGAGCCGGAAATCAAAAGTTTGTCCGTTTTCACTGTGAAATTACATTATCGAAATCATGGTCTGTTATGCGCTTTACAACAACCAATTTGGTTATTTAGTTTCGATAAACTAGAGCATCTAACTCACGTGGATTACTGTATAAAAAAAACGTTGTATTGCTCTCATGTTTTCGACTTGAAATTTTCCTAACAGCACACGGTGACATTTTCTTTTCTCGGTCTATTTCAACAGAAGCATCATTAGACACTATTAAGTTTAAACGATCTTGGTTAAAGGAATACTGGAACCGAGTTATGGCTAGTGTTCGACTAGGGCCGAACTTTCTGTCCCGAATTCGATTTCAAAAGCGGTTTTTAAGTGGTAAAATCAGGGCAGAAAAATTTCGGCCTAGTGTTCGACGAGGAGGACAGGCAGACCACAGCCTAATTCCTTTGGGGATTCTATCGTGGGGCAACACAATAAAACGGCCGTGACAGAATCCCCAAAGGTATTAACCACAGTCGGAACTGGAAATTAAAATCGAGAGTCAAACACCCGATTGTCGGACAAACACCTATAAATTAAAGAACTTTATAGGTGTTTGTCTGACGATCAGGTCACGGGTGTTGGACTGTACATTTTAACTTACAGACAAAATTTACAATTCTTGTGAGCAGTCTGTTTGGAAATTCTGTCGGAAAGAAACTGGCGCTAAAATTTTAAAAACAAAGTTTAAGGTTGCCTCAATATTAGAGCAACAAATTTGAAAAATATAGGCATATAAACACTCCTCGATTGATAAAAAAAAATGCACAAAAGGTCAACATGCAGTTAATTACTTTGTTTTAAATGGATAGAAACAATAAAATGTTACATCAACTTAGAAAATTAATATTTTATTTCATTTGTGTATTTTCATCCAGTGTTTTTTTTTAAGAACACACACACACACATGTATATTATATATTGTCGTCTTTCACTTGATAAAGGCCAAATGGCCGGAAATTTGAGTGTTTTCTGTATTTTTCCCGCATATATATATATATATATATATATATATATATATATATATATATATTATATATATATATATATATATTGGCGAGTAAAAGTTCCTGGCTGGCTAGTAAAATTTCTGGTTCACTGGCCAAATGAAGAGTGAATTTTTTTAGTGTTGTAGAGCCCTGATCAAGGAGTTTTTCATGTTGATAGTTACACATAAATTTCACCAATATTTTTGAAAGGAAATAAATACATGTATATAGGAGTATAATGCAGCGGACAGTGGGTGAAAAAAAGGTGAGTGACGTGGTTGCAAAAAATGTTTAAAATATATGCACGAGTATGTAAACAAACAGAATTTCAAGCTTTCCATGTACGAGAAAAATAATCAAGCACCGCTTCTGAGTTCCAGATAGAAAAATATCAGTCTCAGGTGGGATAAATCAACATCTCGGCTGATGTCTTGGTTGGGTCTTATCAATCCATCCCACCCTCAACTGATACTTTTCTATCTGGAACTCAAAGTGGAAGTAGACTGTATTAATCCATAACACATCAATTAGACCCAGGTGTTCCCATTATATATATAGAAAACCTCAGACCCATTTGTTCCCATTTAATCAATAAGACTTCAGATCCATTTGTTCCAATTATATCAAACAAAACCTCAGTCACAGGTGTTACCATTATATCAAACAAAACCTCAGACCCAGGTGTTCCCATTATATCTACAAATTCTCAGACCCAGATGTTCCCATTATATCTACAAAACCTCAGACCCAGGTGTTCCCACTATATCTACAAAACCTCAGACCCAGGTGTTCCCATTATATCTACAAATTCTCAGACCCAGGTGTTACCACTATATCTACAAAACCTCAGACCCAGGTGTTACTATCCTATCTATAAAACCTCAAACCCAGGTGTTCCCATTATATCTACAAAACCTCAGACCCAGGTGTTACTATCCTATCTATAAAATCTCAGACCCAGGTGTTACTATCCTCTCTATAAAACCTCAGACCCAGGTGTTCCCATTATATCTACAAAACCTCAGACCCAGGTGTTCCCATTATATCTACAAAACCTCAGACCCAGGTGTTACTATCCTATCTATAAAACCTCAGACCCAGGTGTTCCCATTATATCTACAAAACCTCAGACCCAGGTGTTACCAATATATTTACAAAACCTCAGACTGAGGTGTTACCATTATATCAACAAAACCTATGTGTACAAACTTCAGACCCAGGTGTTACGATCCTTTCTACAAAACCTCAATCAAAGGTGTTCCACATTATCTATAATACCTCAGTCAGACCAAGGTTATCCCATTCTGTCTACAAAACGCCAGACCCAGGTGTTTTCAATCTACATGTATAGATCTACAAAAACACCAACAACTCAGACAGTTTGTCCTGGTGAGCTGAAAAACCACAGACGGATGCTGAAAAGTTAATGTACGTCTACATGTATGTACATTAACATGACCATAACATATAGATTTTGCATGAGACTTGAAAGTATATCATAACCATGACAATGAAACAGAATCCATTTCTGTCTCTACAGTTTATCCTCACACTTCACTATTCTGACAGCTCTATTACTCATCATTTGATTTTTGCCAGAACTGCTCTTTTTAAGTACGGTACATAAATATTGCACAAATCTCTTGACTATATTTACTTAAACTAATGCATTTTTATTTAAGTCAATTCATTGGGATATGTTGAAAATGTTCTTCTTTAATCTTCTGAATTGGTCCCAATGCAATGAAGTTATTAAATGAATCCATAAATTTTCAATTAATTACACAACAATGGTATAAAAATATAAGTGTTACACTTGATGCCTTTCAGATGCTCTCTATAATATATACATGTTCAGCTGTTGCAACTAGCTAATAACATCTACTGTTTTTAACTTCTACAATAGGCCTATTGTCATATTTCTTGCATCCACATCTTACATGTAATGATTGTTCCTATTTCTTGACTGCGTGCAAGATTTAGAAATCATAACGATGGGAGTAATCATTTGTGGCACAAGTACATGTAAGATCTTGACCTTTGAACCTCATGTCACACTTGTAATTATCATAGAACTATCAATGATGCATGTACAAATGTACTCTAGAGAAATGTAACGGTCATGGACATAGGCAGTTTAACTGTCAAGTACAATAACTAGCTTTTGTGGCTGAATGGTTAGTGTTTATTACATTCATATACTGAAGTTAAGCAACAGCAATTTGGTGGCAGGGAAAGAGCCTGGAATCCTGAATGTACAGCTAGAGGGCACTATGTAAGATTTGGATTTTAGGTTAAACAGTTTAACTGTCTAGTCTAATATAGCTAGCTTTTGTGGCTGGATGGTTGGTGTTTATAGTGATGAACTGAAGTTAAGCAACAGCAAGCATGGTGAGCATCTGGGTGACTCTGTAATGTGATGTGGAGAGAGAGCCCCCTTTTTAGGGCTCTAAGTACACCTTGACTTCTAGTTGCCAAATGAAGACCTACTCAGAATTTTACCCACCATTTGAAATTTTTTGGTTGCCATGATCAATATTTTACATTTTATCATACATGTACTAGTAGCTAGGCCTACCGTAGACTACGTTGTGATAATAAGTCAACTAATGCCATCTTATTCCCATTCCCTTCTATGTCAAATAAAATTCTTGCAAATTTATAAATTTAGGAAATATATTTATTTTGATTCAATAATCTTTGAGATTTTTCTGAAGCTTTATTTCTGCATAGCAACAATTTTTTTATGCAGTGATTATCTTAATTTTGTTAATGGTACTTATGCCTACTATGGACAAATCAAAGAAGGAATGAGGTACACTGAAATCTTCTTGGTTTTTATAAAAAGAAATGAACATTCACCTGTCGGTCAACTTAGTTAACATATTGAGATTAAACGAAAAACAGAAAGCAAGCAACAGTCTCATGTGTCAATGTCTTTTTCTCAAGATTAAGACAGATTTATTGTCCATATACTTATTTGACTACAACTTTCAAAAATGGACATGGACATCAATGTCTATGATACTATGTATGAGTAGGCCTCATAAAGAATTCGTTTAAATTCAGTAAAGAGTCATGAAAACAACCCTTTCAACCTCTTCATCGTCAGAAATTTTGTTTAAAGATTTTTGATCTGTTACATTTCTGGTATTACTAGCTGCTGTACCTGAAAACCTTAAATCATTTAGCAAGTTTTGTTTTCTCTTGGGTGTCATTTTAAATGGTCATGCAAAAATCTGGGATCAAAAACCTGTAAATACCGGAATGGAATTGCAACTAAAATGGCACAAATCGTAAAATAAATTGTTAAAACTAAAAGCTAAATTATACTGATGCAAATACTTGAATGTTTAAATGTAAAGTAATTGTTTTAGAGATGTATCGATGAAACAAACAAGGAAATATCATTGCCATGCCTATTAGGTATATCATTGTTTTACTAGATTTTAAAGTGTAACCTTCTTTCAGGCTTCAATGGGCCTGAATTATGTTGTCTTAACATGCATCAATCAGCAGAAAAGAAGCATTTTATGACTCAGATTGGTTAAAAACAGTTCGAGACCGGCCTGAAAACAAAATACGGATTGCAAGTACGATAACAATTGCATTCACGGCATCCCATTAACGGTCGCCAAATTGGCAAGTTAGTTTAATTTTTAGTCGTCATTTAAAATTTTTGGGTGCATATGCGACCAAATTACTCGCCACTTTGAGCCCTGCTTATACACGTTACTGAAACAAGCAATTTCTGCAAATTATCTTTAATTAAATACAGTTCTCCCCAATATATCACCCCACGTTTTAACGCCAAACTCACATAACACCATTATTTTCTAAAGAACAAATTTCCTCCCATATAATTCCCGCTATAACAGCAAAAGCTGCATACCGCCATCTGCCACCAATTCTCCTGTGCAAACTGTCAATTATGCATCTTAAAGGAAGACTGTATGTATAATGAATATTCAAATAAATGATTTTGAGCCATCTGAGGTATTTGAATAGAAGTAACATTTTTACTGAGCTAAGAATTTTATATAAATGAATTGGAAATTCACATTTACTGTACACATCTACATTTGTAGTACACCACAATGTTATAAGTGAGAATTACTTTGTTCATAATTACCTCTCGGATAAACTCCTGGATCCATAAATGTAGCTAGTGAGAAATTGGCTAAAACAAATACTGTAATGATTCCTTGATAAATAGGTATGGCTAGTGTAAATGTCTCCAGTAGATATGGGCACCTGTAAAAGAGAAAAACAATATTTTAAAAGAACCTGTATCAGAAAGATGACTTAATTCCAAAACCACAAATAACTTGTCAAAATATTCCGATCTGTTTCTCAACAGCATACATAACCATGGCACTGGAATGTTTCAGGATAAAAAACAACACTGTTGCTGATCCTCAAAATTGTGATTTTCTAATGTTATAATTATACCAACAGAAAAATAGATACAATGTACATGTATAAGAACACTGATAAGGCGGCTGTTAAAATATGTTTTGTTTTATGTTGGCTGTACATACCTTCCAGTTGTGGGTGGGTGGGTATAGTAGGCAAATTTCTATTTTTTTTTAATGAAAAGGAAATCAGACAAAGCAAAACAGGTATATGTAACTGCCTCATACTCTGTATACATACATGTACATGTATATTAAAATCTGGCATGGGAATTGATATATATATATATATATACATATAAATATGTGTGTGTGTGTGTGTGTATTCATGTACTGTACATGACTCCTGCACATTATTTCAAATGTAGCTCACCAGACAGGGGCTTCAAGTTTCTGTTTCAAGTGTGTAAATATTATTTTACATATACCGGTAATACAAGTAAAGAAAGATTAGTCTATGGAATTGCCAATTGGGCTGGAAAAAAATTTGGAAATTTGGCAGCAGCATTTTGGGAAGGTAAGCAGGCAACATCAAACAATATATATATATATATATATAACCACTTTTTCATTGCTGAATGTGCAAAAACAAAATTATATGTACATGTATGTACCCCTTAAAGAATGACAAAAACCTAAGTATTTGTTTAGCAACAATACTAGAAATTGCAGTTGCAGGTTTACTTCAGTTTAAATGTTTCAACTGAAGTATCAGTTCACTGATGAATCACAGAATGTGGAACTCAGTGGTAGAGTGGTTAGCGCATTGTACATGTATCTTATAGAAAATTCATAGAATAAGACTATTCTCCTGATGTAGTTTTAGACAAAAACACACATCGCTACCAAGAAGTGTCAGACATACATGTATATGTGTTTTTCTATATTTCAATTTCAATAACAGGTGTGAATAGGTGTTCATAATCAAGGTACATCATTACCGAACTATTGATTTACATACATGAATCAGTCATTACATTTGTATATGTACAAACATCATCTTTACACTTGAATACATGAATTTCAATCCATTTTACATTTTCAGAGTTCTTGCCAAAAGTCAATTTAGTACCTGTATAATATATTCAAGGTTTTCCCTGACGCAAAAATTCTGCGTATTTACGCGTAAAAATCCTAAATGACGCCTAAAATAAGATCTAATGCGTCCTAGTGGACGCGTCAAATACTTGATGTCTTTCGAGATCGTTTGGGTAAATAAACCAAGCATGCGACCTATTTCTACCAGTTTGCATCTTTTTTATGTCCATTTCTTATTTTCTAGTGCAATTCCACAAGAAAACCAAGAAACTGAATTCATCATTTTATTAATAATAAAACAGGAAAATCTTTACCTCTAATATAGATTTAGAATCAACAAAACAACATCGTTCATCACTTTATGGGTACTTCCGGAAGTATAAATTAAAGATGGGATACCAAACCCGACTTTCATTTGAATTAAGGAAATTAAAAAATAATAATGAAAGTACTAATGATAGTTATATAAAATGATTTATTTACACAAATGTTTATGTAAATCATACATATGATAAAGTACTTTAATACTTGAAATGGATAAAATAGATATAATTTTTTAAATAAATAAATTTGAGGCATCAATTAGTAAGCTACATGTATTTAGTAATTTTTCAGTTTTGCATCTATATTGCTAAAAACATGTAATTGTATTACAATTTATAGATTTTTAATATAAATTTTCCATATGATTTCAAATGAAGTTAAAACAACTATATTTTATTTAATTTCTTATAAACCTTTAATCTATAGTACATGTATGTATTCAATAATTATATATTGAATTAAAGGAACTCTGAGGGTTCAAGAACAAACCAGGAAATTACGATGGTGTTACAGTAACATATAAAAATGGCATTATGTTTTGTTTCACATATGAGTGCCGGAAAAAAACTACTCACTCTGCCGACATGATTAAGTTATGATCAGAAAATAAATGCTCCACATGTACTCTTGATATTTTCCCTATATGGATGTCTGTAATTATCAACAATGTGCCGTTTGACATTCAGTTTAATTCTGGTCGAATTGAAGTGGACTCCAAATGGACTCCTAAATTACCAAAATGGACTCCTAATTTCGTAGTTGTGGGAGTCCATGGACTCCTCATTTGAAAATCCCAGGGAAAACCCTGTATATTGCAAGATTTTTTGTTATAAGGGATACACAACTTACAAAAACACGAACATGCTGTACATGTACACTGTAATTGTGGTAAATGGGTAAACAATATAACATATACTAGCAGTGCATTAAAGTGGTAGAAAACTTAACTCTGAAGTGTGCACAGATCCCGGAAAATCAATTATCTGATTATTTGATTCATCTACATTTGTACACATCTAATGCTGCAAAATTGACGGTTAACATGAATGGATGAGGGATGAATTCCCTTCACTTGGTACATGTATTATCCCGCAAGTACATTGTACTGTATATACATTATGTTACTGTACAAAATAAATGTATAATGTACAATTTTAGGATAAAGGGATGGATTGATTGCTTGGTGTTTAATGGGGCACTAACAATATTTTAGTTTATACACTTTATATTGCAAATGAATAGAAAGACGTTGGAATTTAATTACATTTATCCAAAAACTTGAAACCATAAAGACTTGTTTTATACTGTATAATGTATCGTTAGGGTTAAAACATGTCACATTGTGCTGAGTTGCTTATCTTGTTTCTACAGTCCTTTTTCTATATTGCGGTTCCCAGTTTGGTAAATATGCCACTGCCGACAAAATGGGAAAATTTAACACAAACTTAATGTTTACGTGCTTGTAAATTTCAATGTATATTGTAATGGATTTTTTTTTTACAAAGCTTCCTTCATTAAATCATCAACAATTTCTTTGACAAAATCTCCATCAAACTGATGTGTTGGTACAATGTACATGTATGAGCATTTGTGAAAATATGTTGGCTAAATATCAATCACTGACCATAATTACTTTTTATTGGCCAAATTTAATCTCTAATGGTAAAAATTAAAGAACTGAAAAATGAAATCTTGCCTTACAAATTGAAAATACATTGAAAATTTAGTACCAGCAGGTGAACAAATAACTTTTGTGAATATTTCACTATTTTAAAGCGATATAAGCTGTCACAATGATTATTTTTGTCCCCTGACATATAGTCGAGAATATGATAAAATGTGTTCAAATACATTATCAAACATGTAAAACATTGTAAAAGATCTATTTTTCGAAGTTATTTGTTTTTATTAGAATTTCAGTTTACCCGTACCTTAAAAAAAATCCAGCTGTACTTCTGTATGCAATGACCTTTCAGATAAACCCTTTCACCATATCAAATGTTCTTCGTAATTCAGTCAGGGGATCTCGGTCCTTTACATGCTCGGACGATGTTTTATATTCAATTTTAAAATACAGGACGTGATTTTTATTGGAAAGTGCACGTATTATGTAAAATATATCCTTTTCAACGCTATTTTAAATACCTGAAGAAAATCGGATGAATATATGAATAAATAAATCAGGTCACTAAAAGAAATTTTTCCGATCTTTAATGTTACCCTGAATGCCGACGTTGACAAAATCAAAACAACATAACTGTGAAAAGCATGCGTACCTCATGTTTTACAAATCGTGCCGCCATGTCTGGTGTACATGTAGCTGGGCAGTTCATGATCAGATGTGTCAAGAATGATAAAGCCGAGAATGTGATGGGACGAGTTAAAACCGATAACCGAGATCACCCGATATACCTGGCATGTGGACAATTTAAAAAACTTTTGACTTTCAGTGGTTTTGAAATAAAAGCTGATAGATGTAAAATGAAACACATAAAGTCATCCGACTTTATCATAGTCCAGGCATGTATAGGACCGAGATCCCCTGACCGAATGATTTTTTAAACATGTCTAAAGAACTTTGTATACATATGTGATGCTGTTTTACACATCTTTTGTTTGTTTGTTTATTGTTGTTTAATGTCCCACTCAAGAATATTTCACTCATATGGAGACGTCACCAAATGTCAGTGAAGGGCTTCAAATTTTGGCCTATGCTCGGCCCTTATGGCCATTAATCAGTGAGGGTTCTTAAACATGCCAACACCTACTCTGACAAAGGACCTCCAGTTTTTACTGTCTCATTCGAAAGACAGGAAACCAACCTGTCACTGGCGGGACTCAAACTCACAATCCAGAGTCGAGCGCACTACCGACTGAGCCAGGCCAGCTCATTTTACACATCTTGAAACTTCAAATGAAAGGAATTATAAAATTCTCATTCACATGTACTGCCAAATTCCTGATTTTATTTATTATTATATCATGGCCCATGAAAAATGTAAAATTATAATGGTTTAAATAATAAATGCATAAAAGTTCAGGTAAGCAAATTACCAAATTTCAGAAAACAACGATATGAAATAGATCTTAATAAAAAGTTTGATACATTGCTGTGAAAATGTCAGCATCTTGCTATGATGAGAGTATATGGGAGGACTTCTGCACTGATTTCACCAAAAAAAAAAGGTTACAGAATTTTGGCCTAACAACATTACAGGTGCTCGTAGCATTGGACATTCTCTAATCAAATTAAAATCAATATAAATGAAATTAATTGCACATTTTGATAATTCTTCAACTTATATGTGGCTTATCGACACAGATCAAAAATTTTGAGTAATTTTTTGCAAGATTTGTCCTAGTTTTACAAATGTGTTGTATCTTAGATATATATATATATAAATAAGAAAGTCGGAAGTCTTCTGTTCTCTTTCTGTACCCCATACTCATATTTTTGTAAATTGATATTACTTATGCCACTGACAATATGATTTCTGTGTAAGAAAAATCCATTGAATCTTTATAAACTCAAATTAATCATCCGATGTCACCAGTTGTCATTAGTTATATCTTTTTGTTGAGTTTTTCTCATTTTCAAATCTCTTATTAAGGAAGTTGTTTAAAACTGAAAATTGGAATGGACATCCGGATAAATGATCTCAAGTTCCGAATTAAGTGTGGGTTACTTCATCTCCAAAATGCCCTGAAGTTGAAGAATAGTCAAAATGATATAGAGCGATTAATTCAATTTCATTTATATTGATTTTAATTTTATCTGACAACATCTAATGCTACTAGCACCTGTGCCTAATACATTGTACTTTGTTACAAACAAGCCTTGGTGAAACGTATCAGGGTCCAGGATCATGAAGATGAAACCATACTTGCCAACCTTTGAAAATTTTCATTTGCATTTTGGAGACAACGTGCAACAAAAATTTCCAATGGTTAGCCAGACTACACGCAAAGTGTTCAAAGGTTCTTTTTTCACCAAGTGTTTATTTCTTACAATTTATTATAAAGTATTGTTTTTTTTAATTTATCACTTAACTTTGAATAAATATAAAAATTAAAATATGTCAATTAGTTGTTTTCAATCAATATGTAAACTAATTTATGGATCTCAATTGTGAATTTTATTGAATTATTAACCTATGATATAGATGAATCTTTGTTTTGCTTATTTTAGAAAAAAAGAAAAAAAAATTTTTTTTTCATATATTACTTGCAAACTATAGCAGGGGAAATCACAGAGTATTCTTTGTTGTCAAGTATTTTCAATGGAAACAATGAATTTACTGTGAATGCATTTTTGTTACTGTTCATTTTACTGAATCAATTTCAATGCAAATTTAGAGATAATCTATCTTCAACAATCGGGTTTGGTGTTGCTCTAATTATTTACCATACCTGAAGTAAAACAAATGGTGTGAAAACGTCAGAACCTTCCTTGAAATGAGGCATTTTCAGTGGAAATTAATCGATATACTGTAAATATTTTTTGTTTTTGTTCTGTTAAAATTGATATAAATTCCAGAAATTATTGTTTGAAAACTTATTTCCCCATATGAGACATCGTAACCCTGACAGGATTTAGTCACTCCCACAACACATCACTAAAACCAATCAAACAACGACAAGGGGTACAAACCAGCCTCCGATTGATTACAAAACTTTTTTGAAGGGTAGTGTATTGTTCCATGCATTGGAATCTTGTGTGCCATTTTAAAATTTTGGGACATTTATCGCTTTTGGAAGGAAATAACAAAAATCGGGAGAAAGAAGGGGTTTTTAAAAGAATGATCGGGAAACTGGGCCAGAATCTGGAGTCTCCCGCAGAAATCGGGAGAGTTGGCAAGCATGTGAAACAGCCTTGGGACAAATATGATAACTGTATGAATAAGTCAGGAATTCAGCTCAAGAGTAATTTAGACACTTGCAATAGTAAGCATGTACTTTCATCACTTTCAAAAAAACATCCATTAAAACTTGATTTTTTAGAAATTAATAGTCATGAGTTACCGACTGATTTTATTATCAGATTTTATCAATATTAGCTGTCAATATCACATCTTTTAAAAAAAAGGTTCAAGTGCCAAAAATACATGAAGCTGAAAAGACGGGTGCCAAATTTACTTGTACAAATGCCGAAATAAGTCTGTGTCGACGATATTACTTGATGTCCAAATAACATGGAATACTTTCCGTGGACCCCCATTTTCGTATCATAATCATATGATATGGCCTTCATGTAATTATGAGGAATCTTATTGAGGAAACATTTATAGACTTGAGTTTTCACTCTACAAACTTGCACACAAAGTCTGTAGCATCGATTTTGATAAATTTTGAACATGTTATGAGCGAAATAAAATAGTTTTTGTTACAGGTGTCCAGCCACTCGGCTTTGTCAGATCAGAAAATTATGATTTGTTCAATCATTGGAGTAGATCTAATCCAGATATACTTACACAAATACAAAGAATAGACTCGTTGCACCAAGAACCAGACTCCATGCACACGTTGCTGGGATAATACGCGATGAAAGTTCACAACGCGGCATGGTTACTAGAATAACTGTTTTCAGAAATTATACAGTTTGTTACTACCGGAACAAAGATGGAATTCCGATGTCCTCCATTGACCGAAGCACACTCAATGCTGTAAATATATGCGCAAGAAATAGTTCTAAGTTCGGAACACATTCATTGTGTATTGAATCTTCAGTAAAGTAAATTTTATTGAAGTTATATTATTGACATAGTAGTTTAAATAACATCAGAATAATTGCATTAAGATGAATGTTTCAGTAAAAAATATTGCTATGTTCGTCAACTTTATGCGCAGTAATTAAAATGCCTTATGGGAAGAAAATATTAAAGAAGCAATATATAGTATACTTCCGGTTTTAATACAGGTGGGACGAGAAAGCTGTATATAAAAACATTGGAGTGCAATAACAGGCCATATTATGACAACAGTTCAATGATTTAACTAAAATGAACTATACAGCAATTATCTTTCATCAAATCGAAAGGAAGAGTCTAATATTCTGTCTTAAAAACACCGAGAAACGATTTTTTTGCTTAGTTTCATTTTGACCAAGTAGGATCTGACTCAAGAATTTGAGTCTCTGATTGACACGGGAAGGTGAGTTGCATCACCTGAATCGCGAATATGGGAAACTTTCAGGGACATTCAACAACCGATCAAAAATCATCGAACTCAGAGTCTGAATCACTTGGTTCATCTCCAACAAGGTCTTCTAAGACATCGTTGTTTAATAATGATTCCAAAAGGAAATCAGCCTGTTTGATAAAGTTGTTTCAGGTAATTTAATGTTATTCTGAAAATATGTAATTCATCATTCTGATTCATGTTCTACATATAATACTCATTTCACATGGTGTCAGGGAATTTGGGTTCATTCGCCCAGAATCCTGTTTGCCCTAGTTCGACTCGTTTCGTCCTTACATTTATTTACCACACATTTAGATATTTGTGGATAGGACCCTCTTAGTGCCCCTTGCCCATGCATTAAGTTTATTTTTAATCTATCCCGGCAACATTGGTTTCCGACAATCTAAGGACCCTACCCAATGATCCAATGTTAATGGAGACTTAATGAAATTGCTGAATTAAACATATCTTCGAGAAAATAAGTCTGCGTGATATACATGTATTAACGATATTTATTTTTTTCCTCAAAACATTATAATTTTGAGATACACCAGGGAATGTGGTAAACAACTGGTTCATACCTGTCAACATTATGAAATTTGTCGCGGGTAAAAGTGCATACAAAGGTTGATTTTACGGATGCGTTGTCGCAGGGTTCACAAAGATTTCAAATTCATGAGCCAAAAAATTAGCAAAATGAATATTTTTTTAGCTAAATAAAATTGCATTGAGCAAAATGAATAAACAAGATGTATCAAAATAAATAAACAACAAATATCCAAGGCTATTAATATCATATTAAAACTGTATTACCATTTCTTCATCATTGCCATATCATACAACTGCATGTATGAATCACAATCGCCGTCTTTGGGTATGCTCCAGGTGTCACTTGTTCTCCCTCATCATAATTAACACAACCAATGTTTGCAATTTAAAACTTTTAATTATGCCAACAATCCATTGAAGTCAATGTCTATGAATTCCACCATTTGATTTTGTTTATTTCACCTAGCTAATTTGCATACTTGGGTCAACTTGTGCACATGCCACTCAATGGCCAGGTAAACCCTGTGTGTGATTGAGTTCACAATCAAATGCTGACACCAGTACTTATCAGATTGGATAATTAGTCCTCAATTTACTTGTAAATGGCAGGGGAGAGATCGGTTTTCATCTGTATTTTACCAATTTATTAATTTTTTATCTGCTTTTAATAAAAAAAAAAGATAACTGAGGTTATATACCATAAATTTGTTAACTGTCATTATGGACAATTTATTGAATTTAATTCAATGATCATGAGATACAAGAAGACATTATTGTGTGTGTTTAAAATATTAAATGATTAAAATAAAACATCATTTTCTATTGAAATCATCACAATTTTAAGATACATCCATAACACTGTATAGTACATCAATTAGATGAGGTTGGTCTGGAAATATATTATTTAGTTTCAATTGTTTCTCTCTCGACTAAAGATACATATGACCCACAGAGCTTCGTGAATTGATACGATGATTGACAGAAAAACCGCCAAACTAAATTACGTATACAGGTAGGGGCGGGGTAAAATAATCACCTGAGGGTAATACGTTATCGAAAAGGCGGGACTTCATGACTTCAGGTTATGAAAGCGATATCAAATATCATGTGTTAGAAGATTATTTTTTGTTAAAAAATAAGAACTTGTCTGCACGACGGACCAACAGGTCAAGTATGACAATGACCATCGTATTCCGGTATCGGTATTTCTCATTGCTAATTGCTCTATTTTTCTCAGCTTCAGCGATAGGTTAGTAGCAGGTCGATGTTTGTATCTGTAAGCGTTTTTTTAAGAATGAGACTCGCGTCACTTATTTGTGAGATAAAGCATTATTCTCAAACGAACAGTTTATTGATAAATATTTAGTAAAACTAGGTTGCGTAACTAAAATAATCCTTACTGTTGCTAGTTGGCGAACTCCGTGTTTTTAAATCAGGATGAAACTGGCGAGACTTTAAGTCGCGTAAGAAAAATTTCAAATTATGATGAATATGCTAATGATTCGAGATACAGTTTTTCAGCATTGTAGTCAAACTTATGGTAAGTTACAGAAAAGAAACGTACTTTTACGTTGTGATAACACGTTCACATTGATTGTGAGTTGGTAGTTTCAGTGGAATAAATTGTTTTTAAGTCCAGTATAAAACACATTTGATGTTTACTATCCACATCACACTACTTCAGTATGTTAACTTATGCTGACAAAACATCGATAATACTTCAGCAGACCATGCTGGACGGGAATTTTCCAAGTAATGTTAACAAATTTAAAGTAATGTTAACCTGATTAATCATCGATATAATTTCAGTCGTTCACAGCCGTGAACTGCGGCGATAAATTTTTACATCGCAAACTGCGGCGATGATTTTTTACATCACAAACTGCGGCGATCCGCGTTGAGCTCAATAGCCTGATCGCGGATTCGCGGCGAATTTATTGAGCAAGATTTATTTGACCACCGCGATGACGTGACTTTTGCGGAATCCGCGTGGCCCGTACTGTACATGTACATGTATGTGGAGTGCAAACATCGCAGAAGACACCACGATCTCACTTCGATATTTCTTGCATGAAATTGATAAAATATTAATGATGTCAATCTTTGATGTCTGTATATAGGAAAGAACATATGGATAGAGATTATTTGTGTAGAGGTTTTAATATAAATATACAGATAATCAGTCTGTATTAGGTGTCTGACCATAGTACAGATCACACACATCTGATAATTACACCTCTGTTTGGTCTAATGACATTAATTGAAAAACACGGTTATTAGTCCATGTTCCTGATGACTTTTTGGATAATATTAGGAACTTGCATGATTTCGAACATTTAATTTTTAATTTTAAAACTACTACTGATCACTGTAATATAGACAGGAAAAGGTAGAAATAAATGGAAATCGGTTCAAAATTAGAAAAATTGGTAGATATTTTATCAGCGGTAGACAAGCAGTAGATGAATAAAATAATCTGTAGACTTGACAGGTATGCTGGCTCCATCCAAATGTGGTTACACTATGTAGCCTACATGTGTATGTATATATATATCCGTTATAATGCCAAAACCTTGTACATCGCCATCCACCACTGATTGTCCGTTACAATATACAAATATCCATTTATACATGCTAAATCCTTCTGCCGTATCGCCAGCCCAGGTGAATAAACAGGTGTGAGAACAACTGCCGACAGTTACTTGTTTGCTTCATATTTGCAAATAACAATTGTATATCAATCTAAGAAGCTAGAAGTTGAATATTGTTTTGAAGTTTAAATACAACCAATGCCTCTTTAAACATAAAACCAGTGTTATAGCTGTGAAGAACAAAGCCAGAACAAATGCCCAAGATTATCCTTTTCATAAATATGACTTCATCCAGTAAAAACCAAGGTCCTATGTCACAGTAGGTGACGACATGTTAAAGAACCCTAACTGCTCAATGACCATTACAAGGTCGAGCATAGGCCAAAATTTGAAGCCCTTCACCAGCATTTCTTATGACCCAAATTCAAGCATTAAGATGAACAAGAACTGGTTTTGCTTAAAGATTTTAGCAATAGACACTGTGGAGCGAGACCATGGTGTCTTCTCCAACGACCACACTCAATAAACAGTATAGCCTAATGAATACATCTTAAAAATTGTGATGATTTCAATTCAAAGATGATGTTTTATTTCAGTTACAATATTAGATAATTAAAAAACAGATAATGATGTCTTTGTGTAATTCATTTAATTGAATTTATTAAATTTACAGCAAACTAATGGCATTTATGTTTTACATACATGTAAACCCAATCATAATATTTCAGAACTTTGAATCTGGTCCCCAAAATTTGAAACTATTGACAAATATTGATAAATGGCAATTTTTTGGGCACCATGAATGGTTTAATTTTGGCCATTTAAATATGGTGGCCAAATTGTCCAAACTTAACCAATGGCCAAAATATCCCAATTTATGGCAGTGAGTTGTAAACAGGAAATGACATACAGCAGAGATTAAAGACATGAAATCTATGTGTACCACAACTCAAAAATGGTAAACCAGTTACCTCGATATATTGCCAAACCAGTTACACATAGATCAAAGACATGAAAACAACCACACCTCAAAAATGGAAAACCAGTTACCTCGATATATATTGCCAAACCAGTTGTACATGTACTGCCAAAATTAAGAAAAACAAAAGTTGGCAGTATATCATGGGTGAACTGTTTACAGTTCCTTACCTTAAATTGGGATAATTTGGCCACAAAATAAATCTCCATGACCTGTTTTATGATGGTGCTGTGCCACCATTAAATTATCTTGCATCATCATTAAATTGTCTGGAAATGTCTGCACCATCGTTAAAGCACCATGGTAAAATACTTTAACATGTAACAAATTATGTATGTCTTCATAGTCTTTGCTACTGCTTGGACCCTCCTACCAAAAATGCTTATGTTTGTCTGGCCTGTCTATATACAGTATCACAAAAAGCAACAAAGTTTTAAATGGCAAACAAATTAATTACCAAAGATGAGTTTCTGATATAAATGTAAATAAAATAAAAACAAACAATATTCACTGTATATTCATTAATTTCCAGACTAACACCAAACCCAATTGGTGAAAGACATTTTTTCCCTTATAAATGATTCATCTAGATAATGAGAGTCAATAATACACTAAAATTCACAAATTTGGTCCATAAAATAATTAATTTCCATATATCAGTTTCCTAATTTAATACTAATTTACATAATTTAATTTTGAATTTGATAAATGAAATCCATATATGTACTTGTATTTATTATTAAATAATTAATCACGGTACATCTACACAAAGTATGATACATGTAGGAATACATGTACATGTATGTTACAAAATTACTCTTTTTCACAGGTGTATAAGAATATGAAATTGTCTTGATTGTGTTCGCAACAATCACAATACTTTTGAAATTCTTTTTATATATACCGTACATACTGTACATGTATATATACATGTAGGTGAGAAAAATGTGTGGTCAGATTTTGAATTGAACCCATGACCTTCCTAACACTAGCAGGACACTCTAAACCTAGTACCTGGTATTTCGGTACCAGCTGTTCATCTTATACTAAAGTAATATTTGGCACTGTTAACACTATTTAAATTCGAAAATTGTCTAAAGCTAAGATAGTCATTTTTTTTACAGTGGTTACTCTTAGACGGATTTCGGCTATACTTTTAGAGATATTATTTGGCCTTGTATGATACCACTTTATCTTTAGAAAATACACATACTTTTCAAATTGGAGCTCAACTGATGAAGTCTAATTGACAGAAACGATATTGTCTTGAGCATTATAACTTTGGTATTATGTTTATAATATTCTTAACAACTGAGCTACATGTATCTGGGCCTATAATCTCTGCACTGTTGCACTCTTCCCTCCTTAATAAGATTTCTGACCCCAGGATCCAAGAGACTCTAACACTACCACAGTGAATTATATACATGTAGTTGGGCGCCAAGTGCAGAAGACAATGAAAAATGTGCGACCAAACTGGTATTCAAACCTAAGACCTTTCTAACACTAGCAGGACGCTTTTACCAACTGAGTCAGTACCCTCTGCACTGCTACATACATATACATTTCAAAAACTTTAACCTGAGCTGAAGGAATCAAAATATTTACTATACATGTACCTTAACTTTAAAACCTGACTGCTGTACATTTGGGTCAAATATCTATTTTGAACATTTACCCCTATTTCTGACGAGGTTTGTTGTCTTCTGACATTTGTTTTTACATGCGCAGATATTCCAAATCCTTATTTCATTTAGTAAATATTGTTACATCTAATACAAAATCAACTTCTTACTCCCTTCATTGTACACATCAAAATAACTTCTTAAGATTTCACACTGTAATGCATGACTAGTAACAAAATTCAATTTTCTGACATCATTTTTACTGATATTACAGAAGCTTGAATTAACAGCAGAAGAAGACAATCGTCACCCTGGTGAACTAAAAAGAGCCACATTTGAGGTAAGCTTTGTTTACATGTATATCGGGAAACAGTGGCTTGTTTCTTATTTTTTCCAATGTGTGCTACATGTATAATGAATGTCTGTTTATATGAATTTTGAGGTTCATTACATATGTATGTGTGCATTGGAAAATTTCAAAATGTTTGACAGTGGGAATAAATTGTGGAAATCACTGCTCTGCCTCGAGTGATCCTTTCCCTGACTGGAAAATTGAAATGGAATCATAACATAGGGTTATGTAAGAGTAAAGACAATTTACCTACTTATTTTCCTACATGTATATATACATATTTTGTTGTCCTAACATGGACGACATTGTAACAGAGACAAATTGTTGCCTCTGCTTGGAATCAAACTTAGGACCCCGGTTTACAAGACTGGTGCTTTACTGATGGAGCTAATGGTGACACCCCACTAGTTCAAGTTACATGTAGTAGGAATACCATTTAACTAATCACTGCCACATTATCCCCCTCCAGTGAAAGAGTCGTCCTGACTCACTTAGAGGTTGCTATCACCTTTGGGGCAATTTTCCAGGATAATCACTTTCACCTAACCAGGGTGAACCCAGGTCCCAACATGGGCGCCATTGTACATTTGTACATTGTAACAGAGAAAATTGTTGCCTCTCCTTGGAATCAAATCTAGTACCCCTGGTTTACAAGTCTACTGCTCTACCAATTGAGCTAATGGGAAAACCCCATTAGCTCAAGCTACATGTACATGTAGTAGGAACACCCTAGGAACCCTGGTTTACAAGTCTGGTGCTCTACTGATCGAGCTAATGGGGAATTGAAACAGGAAGTTGTAACCTGACAATTCATTAACTATATAGATTACATGTAGTTATGATTATATGAATATCATATATACATGTAGATATCTAGTGTATTTGCAGGGATTTGGCAAAAGCAGAATGGTGTTATTCCATCATACTCTCACATAATTTTCACAAAAAACACACTCATGTTCCCAAAGTGTGCCTAAAAATCTCACTCACTCGAGTTTCATGTAACTTTTGCATTACAATGTAAGTTCAATACACAGCGTTACATTGAGGCATTTATCTATGATCATAAGTAACATATAAATGGCAAAAACAAGGAAAATACATAATACATGTGTCAACACTGAGCAGTTCTTCTTTTGAGTGTTTTGTTTCATTGTCATCTTTAAATTTGTATTCAAATCATGTAGAGTACATGATTTACCTTGTTTTGAGAAAAAAAAATATTGGTTGACCTAATTCTTGTATGTGACATTATATGAGGCATGGAACAGGAGTTCGGAGTTGAAACATATGTATGTGAAGATACATATGTACAAACAAGTGTTTGATGTCTTTAGTACAGATATTGGAACAAGATTAATAAATCTACGAACACAGTTTACAAATATAATTGATATTTGTATGGTTGGAGTTTTAGCATTTTAAAATGAGAAATACTTCGATTGATATACAATACAAAAAAGAGATATAGATAGGAGTTTGGCACTTTTTCACTTGCAATTGATTAACTCAACCTTACTATTTGTATATGAATACCACACTGGACCTGACCCTATTTTCACCAAATATATAGCAGTATAAGATTTTTATGCCTATGTATAACTCTTATTTGTCATTGTACATCAAGTGTACAAGTAGAATAAGTAGAAAAAAATTGAGATAGTTTTAAAAAAACACAGCTAATGCCCCTGTAAATGTCCTTTGCATTGTCAGTCATAGATAGTTTATACTTTGTTCTTAGATATTAATGTGAGACTTAGTAGAAATTAGCATCATATTGATAAACAATACTATATAATAAATCCATAATAATAATATAATCTACATGTGGGTCAGCAGGGAATAATGCCATCAACATGTGGGTCTGGTAAAAGAATCCATTCCTGATGCCAAATTTACAATTTTTTGTCCAATTTTTAGCAAAATTTCCCTGATATATGAACTGTACAGCTCATAGTTGGTATGCAAACAAAGGAGAATCTCACAACTTTAAGCACTACTTAATTAAAACTTCTACATGTATGTCTTCAAAAGAAAACCATGTCAGTTACAATGTACATTGTAAATGAAAGAAATTGGATGAATAATTTGTTGTGTCTCTATTATTATGATTAAAATAACCATAATAACTTTGCTTCTCAGTTTGACACATTTGGAAATAAAATTCCCACCAAGTTTCCCAATTTAACACTTTGGGAAATAAAATCCTTACCAAGTTTCCCAATTTGACACATTGGGAAATATAATTCCCATCAACTGATCAAGTTTCCCAATTTGACATATTGGGAATACCTACCAAGTTTCCCAATTTGACACATTGGGAATACCTACCAAGTTTCCCAATTTGACACATTGGGAATACTACTAGTTTCACAATGTGACACATTGGGAATTCCCAAGGGCTGGACAAATATTTTTGGAATCACCTTGCCTGGGGCAAGCTGAAAGTAATTTTTAACTTGCTCTGACGAATAGGCTATTAAACGGCAAGCAATGCACTCACAAAATGACCCAACTATATACGTATATACAATTAATAATATTTAGTGTTAATTGCTGTCATCCAATTATTTATTTGATCGTCTTTTCCCTCAACACTTGCAGTAATAATAAGACTAGACCAATTTTTTTAAACATCGTTAATTTTTTTTTTAGCTTGCCCAAGTCAAAATTGAGCTTGTCCCAGGCATCAAGCTAGTGGATTTTTCCTGCCCTGTTCCCACCAAGTTTCCCAATTTGACACATTGGGAATTCCCACAACGTTTTCTAATTTGATACAATGTACATTGGGACATAAAATTCCCAAACTGAGAGTGCACAGAACCCTGTACAATAAAGGGTAATCCCCAGTTAGGATTAGCTCACCTCAGTAGAAGGCTCAAGTGAGCAATTGTGATCACTCCACGTCCCATCATATGTCTGCCCACCATTTGTCTAGCCTAGCCTGTTCATAAACTTTTCACATTAGCAGCTTCTTCTGTGAAACCACTGTAGGGATTTTGATAAACTTTACAGGAAGCAAGCAATCTTGGTCTGCTATCAAGTTTTTGTCTTTTGGCCAGATCATCTCAGAGGTTCATCAAGGATGGGACAAAATAGGTCTTATAGTGCTGTTGAAAATGTGTAACTTGTCTCTTCTAATTAAGCAAAACTGCATTTATTGCTTTGATTTCTTAAGATTAGCATTTGATTGAATTTTGTAAAGGTCAGAAAACAATACATGTATCAGCAAGTTATTTACATATTCCTGTAAGTGTTTATGAACTTCAACCAGACCCAGATTGTGATCAGTCATTATCCAGCATTTGTCATCCGTCATTATCTTTTCACATAAGGGGTGGGGCCAGGGTGGTGCAAAATAGGTGCCAGATGGTATCCCTCTTTGAAAATCTTCTCCTCCAGAACCATTGCATGAATTGGAAAACAGATTGTTTCTGAATGATCTATACGTACATTGATGTATGATTCAAGTTTGTGTTTTTTGTAGAAGTTGGATAATAAATTTTTGATGCAATTTTAGGTTTTTTCCAACTTTGTAATTTTTATTCATTTTTACATTTTGAATGTCTGGTCAGTTCATTCATTGCCCCTGATACAATAGGGAACTTTTGAGTGAGCCATGATTACCGTTATAATCCTGCATTTATTCACACAAGTCACAAGAATTGTGAAAAATCTTCCTCAACGTTATTTCCGGTTTCGGTAACATATAGATAGCCCGATAGCACAGTTGGTAAGAGTGTCCTGCTAGTGTTTGGAAGGTCATGGGATTGATTCCTGGTCTGTCCACACATTTTCCTCTCTTGGAGTTCTTTACACAAAATAAATTAACCTTTTCACCCCTAAATATCTAAATGGAATGCTCTGTTCTATTGTCTAGACCAGTCTATTGTGGTCTGTAGGGTTGAAAGGGTTAATGAGTAATGCACTAAAACATGAGGATATTCCATAAATGCTACATGTACATATGTTGCAAAGGAAAATATGAAAATAGGAAGAACATATGAGGAACAAAATCGAAAAAGCGTGAAGAAATGCAGGATCATAACAGTAATCCGGGCTAACTCAAAAGTTCCCTATTGAAATGTCAGATTTGCATACTAACTATCGGTATGCATCATGTTCATTTGAAGCACCGCCACTAGGCTTAACCAACAAAAACCTATCAAGACTTTTTGATAAGTGCGTAAACATAATTGTAATTGTTTTTTCCAAGCATTCTGATCAACAAGTGAAGTGGTAGGCCTTGAAAATGATTGCATTCCTTTTCAACTTCATTTGTAATGTAGGTAACTAATCAACCCTTGAGAAACAATGGACTCTTCTGTAAAACAATGACTTAGACCAGTCCAAATGTGTCTTTAGTGGTGAATATGAGTTATTACATAAACATGATACATGTACATGTATATCATTCGTTCAAATTGTTAGTTGGGAGTTTGAGAAATTAAGAATAAATTTCAGTAATTATATGTACATGTATTTTGCTGTAGGATATATGTTGAATATGTTTGAGTTTTAAAGACTTTTTGGACATCAACATAAAATATAAAGGGAAGAATTGTGACAGTGCTACATGTATAGGCTAGGTCTACCAAGGTAAAGCGACATATCCTGGTTCAGTCAGAAACCAAAACAATATGGTCTTTTGTCGAAAAATAGGTTTCACAGGTAAATAATATTGCCTTGCATGGACTCCATGCATTACTGAATCTCTGATACTTTTGTGAAGACAAGTAACTTGTCATGCCTGTTATGATTTGATTTAGACTTGTTGTGTTTGTAAACGTGCCATTTTACCTTGGTAGACGTGTACATGTAAATGGCATCTAAGCTACATACATGTATACATATCATTAACACATTATGTACAAAAAAGTATTTAAGAAATTTTATCCATTTGAATTTAGCAGCCTTTTGTTTATCTATTTGTAATAGACTTGCATTCTATTGTTAGTTGAACTCTTGAGGTGCTGGTATTCTGTTATTACAGCAATGTAAATTACATGTATACATGTTTATTCTACATGTATGCTCTGAACACATTCCTCCATGTTTTGTAAAATCAATGACTTTAATTGTATCAATGTATGCAATCTGTAGTACTGTACCATAGAAATGCTGAGTCAGTTGAAATTGGGAACAGAAATTGTTAAAAAAAAAGATTCAGTAATACAAGACACTTGTCTCTGTGTGGTAAAGATAATTTTGTAGATATGGATACATGTAAATGTTTGGTTAATAAGTATTCATAGTGACATATTGCTCCCTTGGTAGTACTACATTGCTCCCCTGGTAATAGGTAATGTGGAAGCTGGAAATGAAAAGCGAGTTACAACAAAAGTGTATATATACAAATGTTTGATCTGTACAGAGAGTTTGTGTAATATCTACATTGGATTACCTAAATGATTGTGTTCTAAAACAACAAGTGGTACTGCTGATACATGTAATTACTTGTACATGTAGATATGCAACATAAAATTGATCTTATCCTCTCCAAAATGCTTGAAAAATTAATTTGTATTCTTCCTTGTAATGTATCAAGCATGTATAGTCAGGGTTTGCTCTGGCTCAAATAATCTTGTTGTCAGAAAAAAATATTGGAGCCAGTCCAATACCATGTACATGTACATGTGTAGAGGAAATACAATTTTTTTAATCCTGTAAAATGTGGAATCCGAGAAGTTCAATTGTGAATTGTCTAATTTTCCCTAAGGGGTTGTGCTGGTTGAAAAAATTGGTGGCTGAAAAACCAAATCACCAGTTGTCAAAATCAAATTTTTGGATCAAGATTCAAAGTAAAAAAAAAAATTTAGGTTATATAACTGTGTTAACTGCCATTACTGTCAATTTATTTAATTCACTTCAATGAATTACATTAAGATATATTGTCTGTGTTTAAAATATTATGTAATTGAAATAAAACATCATTTTTGTATTGAAATCATCACAATTTTAAAAGATGCATCCATTCCATTACACTGTATAGTTTATGGTTTGGAGTGCGGACTTCGTAGAAGACACAACAATCTCACTTCATTATTTCTTAGTTAAATATATTAAGTAAAATCATTGAGGATTGATTTATAAAAGCTGCATGGATTTAATATAGCAATTATGATGTTGATATCTTAAGTCTGCATATAGGACAATACATATAGATAGTGATTATAGGTGTGGAGGTATACAGGTAATCACTATCTGTACAATGATGTACTTGACCACTATACAATGTAGGTTGTTGTGTATGTAATTAGCCCTAGCACTCATTGGATAATTACACCTCAGTATAGTTTACATTAATTAATTAAGTATGACATTAATTAATAAACAAGGTTATAAGTCCATGTTCCTGATTACCATTTGGAAGATACAATTGACTTATGTAACATAGATATCTCAATTCTTCAATAAAATGGAGGTGCCAGAAATATCGCCAGAAGCAATTTTTTGTCACCTGTTGGGAAAAAAAATTGCCATTTGTGACATTGGCAAAGCCCAACGCAACCCCTGATAGTAAAATCTATATAACCTGGCTGGTGGAGTCTTGTGAACCCTTTCTTGACCTGAATGAGTTTAAATTTTAGGTAATGAAGCATATCATTAACTCATTCACTCCTAAAGACACATTTGGACAGGTCTATGTAATTGTTTTACAGTAGAGTCCATTGATTTTCAGGGGTAGATGAATTAAAATTACATGTACACTGACTAGAGTAATCATTCCTACTTGTCACCATACATAAGAAAGTACCGGTATTCAGTGAGGAATAAAATGTTTTTACCCTGTAGCTTATCATAATTGAAAAGTGAGTAGAATCATCTGTATGAAAATCAAAAGGTTACTCCACCCCGCCATCTTATGTGAATTTGAATATATCTGCATGGAACATAGTGTTATTGCTTTACATCTGGCCAAGTATATATGAAGGGTCAACACGTTTTAGATAAAGTGCCACAAATTTCTACCTTTGCTATGGACTTCTACAATAACTGAAAAACAATGGACTCTCCTGTAAATCAATGACTTAGACCAGTCCAAATGTGTCTTTAGGGGTGAATGAGTTAAATTACACTTTCATAAAATATGTGTAGGGTAAAATATTGATTTTAGTTTTGACCCAATAAGCACCCAGTGCTGTAAAGAAAATGGGGAAAGGGGTACATGCTTATTGGGATCAGTTAAAATAGTTAATTTGACATAAAGCAGCTAATTTTTTTTAAGATACCGTAGTAAAGTTTTTGTAGCTATTACCAAGGACACCTACATGCATATACATTCTTCTGTTGCTAGGGAATGGGGGGGGGGGGATAAACTGTTACTTATGTTTTTCTGGTCCACATCCTCTCTTCAACCAGCTAGAAAAGATACTCGACTGTGTGTAAAAAAGGTGAGTGAATCTGAAACATAGGGGAGGAATGCTGAAATTGGGACATGGGGGGGCTTATTGGTTTGTTTATTATTACAGCAGAGTTGAACATACTGATAGTCACAATGACATTGACCTCTAACAAGATGAATTTAACTTATATAATTAAACAATTTATTCTGTATGGGTTGTATGTAAGAAACGCATAAAGGTTTTCAGACTAAACAGAACGTTCCAATAATTGTATACTTGTATATTCTTAGTAAATTCATATCCTAGAGAATTTGTCTTTTATCCAATTTTAACAAAACTTGATTCACAAACAATTGAGGTTTTCGTACTCATTTGGTAGAAATTCCATCACAATCTTATTATTGTTATTATTGTTTCAGGAGAAATATGTTATTCTTTGTGAGGGTAACAGCATTTTTCTGTTTATTACAAAGATAAAGAATGGATCTGTGATGTAAGACATAAATTCCATAATAAAACCAGCAATACTCTGGTAATTTATGGATGTCAACATATGTAAATATTATTAGACTCCCAGGGTTAAGCATGCCATTTTTCATTTATTTTGGATGTCTGCGAAATTTAGAGTACAAAATCAAACAAATATAGAATTACTAAGGATATACATGTGTAGTAAAATTTATTTTTGGGAACTTACATAGGGTCAACTATGGTATACCTGTAGGCCTATAGCTCTTTTTCACTCCTACATGAACATGCCTCTATTGGAGCTGTATTTATTTATTTATTTTTGGGAACATACTTAGGGTCAACTACGGTATACCTGTAGGTCTATAGCTCTTTTTCACTCCTACATGTACATGTCTTTATTGGAGCTGTATTTATTTATTTATTTTTGGGAACATACTTAGGGTCAACTACGGTATACCTGTAGGCCTATAGCTCTTTTTCACTCCTACATGTACATGCCTTTATTGGAGCTGTATTTATTTATTTATTTTTGGGAACATACTTAGGGTCAACTACGGTATACGTGTAGGCCTATAGCTCTTTTTCACTCCTACATGAACATGCCTCTATTGGAGCTGTATTTATTTATTTATTTTTGGGAACATACTTAGGGTCAACTACGGTATACCTGTAGGTCTATAGCTCTTTTTCACTCCTACATGTACATGCCTTTATTGGAGCTGTATTTATTTATTTATTTTTGGGAACATACTTAGGGTCAACTACGGTATACGTGTAGGCCTATAGCTCTTTTTCACTCCTACATGTACATGCCTTTATTGGAGCTGTATTTATTTATTTATTTTTGGGAACATACTTAGGGTCAACTACGGTATACGTGTAGGCCTATAGCTCTTTTTCACTCCTACATGTACATGCCTTTATTGGAGCTGTATTTATTTATTTATTTTTGGGAACATACTTAGGGTCAACTACGGTATACGTGTAGGCCTATAGCTCTTTTTCACTCCTACATGTACATGCCTCTATTGGAGCTGTAATTAAAAAAAACAACAAAGTTAATGGTACATGTACTTTATCATTGGTTGACAGATTTATGTTTGTAAAAGGAAATATGGAAAAAAATTTAATTTCAGGGAACAAGGAACCTTTAATATGTCATAAACACCATGACACCAGATATTAGTTTTTATTGTTATCAGGAAAATGTGGTTTTCTCTTATTATGTAATTTGTAAATACATTGGAATATCGTTATCTCAGAATTTACAGGACTGTCACTTTGTTACTGTTACTTTGGGATATCCATAATTTGAGATAACCAAAATTTTAATTAACATGTTTTTCTATTTATATCAGTATAGAAATCAGGACTGGCTGGTCAACATTGAAATACTGGTATCCAGAATTTTGACTCATTCGATTTTGACATAATGAGATTCCACTATGTTTGGCAAAGACACTTTGTCTAGGTAACGAACTGGACCTTTGATATTTCGAAATTTAATGATTTTATTACAGACTTGGATTAGTTATGATCAATTATAAATTATTCATATTAACTCATACCTGTGCACCATCAGTTAAATTGATTTTTCTTGGTCTGATTTTAGGAGTAGAAGTCTTGATTAAATGCTCTCACTTGTGCAGCATTACCTATAAAATAGAAAGATGCTACAATGTGGGGGCAAAATGATACTTCATACTGTTGCCTGTAATTATTTAATTTTAAACATTTAGATCTGAAATTCATACTTGAAGGTAGACAGGCTATCATTTTGATAATAAAAAAATCTTTGGATTTGCTAAAAAGACATATTGATTATTGTCAGAGAAAATTTTAACATATTATGCATATATTGCCTAAGAATGAATGAAATATGCCGACGATTGAAATTCCTGTCATCCATGTACATTTGTAAAAATGCAAATGTTCACTTGGCCAGTATTTAATTTTCAGTTTTTTTTCACTAATTATATGAAGTTATAAAAGTTTTTTTACAACCTGTGATTTTTTTGAAAATATTTTCTCTGTATAAAACATTGAATATTTGAAACTTTTAATACAAACCCCCAAAATCTATTTTGACAGCTTGTACATGTATGCCTTTCAACCATTGATCGGATGCTGTAAGGTAACATCCGTCAGGACCACATTCATTTATCAAATGTTGATACTACTGTACCTTTTGCCTATATTGAGTTCATTGACTTCATGGACCTAGTGATTTGTCTTTTCCATGGCCAAAAGTGCACCTGCTCTCAGCCTTTAAACAGCAATGTGACAGTGGGCGGGCTTGATTGGCAAGTGGGGCCTCTGTCAGGCTGAGTGGTTAGAGCAATGCACTTTAAACCATAAAGTCTCTCACTTCTGGTCAGTGCAGGTTTGAGTTCAGCTGGAATTCGAACCTGATTTTTGTGAGGAGGTTTGCCAGTTTACTTGCCGAAGGTAGGTGGTGTTTTCCCAGGTAAACAGGTTCTCTCCTCCACCATTAAAAACTAGCCGCTTCCATATAATTGAAAAATTGTTGAGTGTGGCATTAAACAATATTCAAAATTAAAACTCATTTGGCAAGTAGAATTAAAGGGCAATTGATTGAATAAGTAGAGATGAAGATGGCAACAAACACAAACCCCATCAATAAATATGTACATGTACATGCCATAAATGCACCACACAATTCACTGGCCTGGTTAGTATAATGGTGCATTTGTGTGTGACATTAATATGTCCAAAATATTTGTACAAACATTTTATCCAATAAGTTTGATGGCTACCATATTAAAATAGAACATGGTTATTACTCGATATTGAGTTTACGTCTTTATTTTATTGCTGTAAACAGGCAAAGAAATCATAAAATTATTTATTGATAAGTTACATTTATTTATTTATGTTAATTGAAGTTAGAATCTGAATGGCAACACATAAATATCCTCTCCTCCACAGAAATTATATCTACACTTCACATGGTTTAATGTACAGACTATGATGTTATGGCTATTGTTGTTACGTAATTGTCATTCCAGGTTTCTTTATCACTGTCACACACTAAAAGCTAGCAAGCCACAGTGTTACTTCACAGAATCCACAGAATCTGTTTCTAGCTTACTTACTTAGGAGAATTTTTGGGAAAATTCCCTATTACTCCAATCAAGCACAGCCCATATATATATATATATACACATGTATACAGTAAAATCTCGTTATCTCAAAAAAAGATAAACTTGTCCTCAGTTAAAAGGTCTGTCACTAAATACAATCCCGATTCCTCTCGTGAACATTTCAGTAATTGCCAGAAAACTTGTAGACGTATATGTACATGTACATGTATATCGTTTGTCTTATCGTCAGTATGTATGTGCAAGCTGACAGCCACACAATCTGTGTGTTTTGTCAAACTATATTGAAAGCAAATAAAAATGAATTAATTATATTTGAGTATTTATTTTTTAATACGTAAATGTATTGGCAAATAAACATCACTCATATTTTAACATTCCATGCTGCTTTCTCAACCACAGAAGTGACACTATCATTAAAAATGAAAGTCTAAAAGCGAATTATAGAAAGTAACAGTTAACATATAAATTTAAGATGTGAGAGCAAAATAACAGAATTTTTTGTGAAGATTTTAATTTACTGTATGTACTAAAAAGAAAAACGATACAGAAAACATATTTATCCACCTCTAGTCATATAATCATTTTGAATTAATTATGATGTACAAAAAATTAACTTAAAGATAACTGGTCAATTTCACATTGACACTAAACATTGGGACCATGTATTAACATTGACATTAGTTGTTTTCGACTTTTCTGATCTCGAGTTATCAGTCATAGTAAAATATAGAAGGAAAATTGCTGGGACTGGCATTTGATCTCGAGATAACCGGGTAAATCGAGATTACCGATCTTGACATAACGAGTTTTGACTGTACATACAATGCACTAAAACCAACAACACTATATACATTGTGTTCTAGGGTGTTGGATCTAAGCAACATACAAGTCAAGAAGCATTAAAATGACTTAGCTACAGAGACAAAAAAGTCTAGTTTTCGGGATGACCTGTCCCTTCATAAGGAGAAAACAATTAGAATAACATGAAAAAACGTACACATACTGATACACAAATGCACACAAACACCCACTCACACACACAACCGGATAATATATATATATATATTCTGGATAAAAAAAATTAGATTCATCTCTATATAAATTTTCTCTTCTTGACATACACATTATTTTGTATGTGCACTGGTTTGTAGATACATGTACATGTGTACATGTATGTTTACATAAAACACTATACATAAGTTTACAAATGAAACTTTAGAAGTATTTAAATTGAAAACAAAAAGAATAATTTTGTTTTAAAAGATTTCTATGATAATGCATAGAATTGTTTTTACATACAGAAATATTCATTTCAGTCACACAGGCAGATCTGTATCTGACTGTAAATACATTATGTATATATACATGTATATCATCTTATGTTGCAATATCCTGCTACCTGTCGGTAGCTATGAAGGTATAACCATGTTAACAAGTTTAACACATTAACCCCTTAATACACATTTGGACTGGTCGAAACCTAAAAGATATTTTGAAATAAAATAAAAATTACTGGTCAACCGGACCAGTGAATAAAGGAATTTCACTGGTGAAAGAATTTTTTTTACTGGTCTGTATATATACACAATTGAAATGAAATGAAAAATTACTGGTCATTTGGACCAGTTATCAGATAGATTTCACTGGACTTTTGTAAAATTTACTAATTTTTCTGGTAAGACTGATGAATTTCCAAAACTCTGCCGTAATAAAATTAAAGATGTGAAATATAGCTAAGTTCTGGTACTTGTAAATTGTAAGGTTTGATTTAGTTCCTGGTACATGTGTACTTTGATTACATAATCAGATACAGCTGATAAACAGATAACAGTTTCTGTTCATGTACATGTAATACCACAAAATATAGTATTGTGAGTCACAATGTAGCCAATGGCACTTTTAAAAGGCATACAAGCTGTCAAAATGGATTTTATTTTGTATAAAAATTTTCATATCCCATGTTTTTAGCCCACCATCAACAGATGGTGGGCTATTCATATGGACCTGCATTCATGGTCTGTCCGTGGTCTGTTCGTCGTCCGTTTGTCGTCAGTCCGTCGTCCATCCATCCTGAACAATTCCTGTTACCGCTAGTTGTTAGAAAGGACTGAAGGGATTTCCTTGAAATTTGACATGAAGGTTCCCCTTGAGGTTTAGTTGTGCATATTACATTTTCAGAGAGATAGGAATCCAAAAAGGCCAACAGGTGGCCATCTTGGATTTTGACCAAAGGATGTTTGTTAACGCTTTTTCTCAGAATTTACTAAAGGGATCTACTTAAAATTTGAAATGAAGGTTCCCCTTGAGGTCTAGTTGGGCATATAACATTTTCAGAGAGATCGGAATCCAACATGGCCGACAGGTGGCCATCTTTGATTTTGTCCATAGGAAGTTTGTTATTGCTATTTCTCAGAAAGGACTGAAGGGATTTCCTTGAAATTGGACGTGAAGGTTCACCGTGAGGTCTAGTTGTGCATATGACATTTTCAGAGAAATTGGATTCCAACATGGTTAACAGGTGGCCATCTTGGATTTTGACAATAGAAGTATGTATTTCTCAGAATGCACTGAAGGAATCTTTTCAAAATTGATTATGGAGGTTACCCCTGAGGTCTAAATGTGCATATTACATTTTCAGAGAGATCAAAATCCAAGATGAACACCTGTTGGCCATGTTGAATTCCATGCTCTCTTAAATTGTAATATGTTCAGTTCAAAGTCAGTTTCGCTATAATCTTGTGAAAAAAGTATTTCACAGAAATATGGAGTTAAGTTCAAATTCAATGTTGAGACACAAAATAAGAGAAAAGAAGAGAAAAGAACAATCTGTCATAGATCAGACATAGAACATTCCATGGTGGGCGCCAAGATCCCTCTGGGAACTCTTGTGTACAAATACCGATGTGATGTTTTAGAAAAAAAATCTCGGGTTGAAAAAACTATTTTGTATTTGTGAAAAGAAATAGAATGTGAATAATGGGTGAGTTAACATTTATATTCTTACATGGATGGCAGGAATATCAATCGTCGGCATATTTTATTTTTTCAAGGCAATATATATACAGTGAAACTGGTATATAAAGACCCTCTTGGGGACACAACAAAACCAGTCTTTATAGGGAGGTAGTCTTTATATAGAGGTTGATTTGTACACATGATATATTTTGGGGACAGTCTTTATGACCAGGTTGTCTTTATACACAGGTGGTCGCTAAAGCAAGTTTTACTGAACATGATGTGTTAAAGATTTTGATGGCAATATATGTACATTTATATCCTTTAAGCCTTTTTAATTTTGGTCTAATCACAGGATATTTTTTTTTTATCAAAATGACAGCCTGTATGACTTTAAAAATTTAGGACAGAAAAGTTTCTTGTTTATCACTGCATGTACACGTATCTAACATTTTGTGTAGACCAGACATGTTTTAAATCTCTGATGACCAAATAGAGGTAGATTTATACCTTCAAAGAGGTAGCATATTGCACCCAACATTTAAATGGCATTTCGATGACAATATATACAACTGTATCCACATCAGTAATAACAAAAATGCATATTAACAACAGATTTTATTATGCGTTAATGGTACTTAAACTCCAGGTATGTCAGTATATAGGTGCTTCAATCATAAAGTCTAAGCATGATATCAGAAGGAGGTTTATAGCACATCACATTGACAGGAAATTGCAAATGCTTGTATATATAAATGTTGTCAACGAATAGTCAACATCAAGACTAAAATTTTCAAATCACACTTTAACTCATCTACACTGAAGTCACATTTGGACCTGCCCATTTCAAAGAATACTTAAGTCCACTGTCAGAATTCAGGGGTGTATGATATAGAATAAAACATTTATAATAATTTTAGATGCAATGTGAACTTGCCCACTCCTGAATTATGACAGTAGACCATACTATTTCTTGATCTGGGTAAATGTGACCACAGGGGTAGGTGAGTTAAAAGGTAGGCCTTTCAAAAAATGCCTACAGCAGACTATCTTTTAAAAAAAAATTGTTGATTGCTAAGATCACACGAAGTTCACCAGTACCTATTTGCTTTATGTAACCAGGTGGGGTGGAGTCTTTTGAACCAGGTTTGTTGACCTGGACAAGTATAAATTTTAGGTAATAAAGGATATAGTAATATTAAAATTACACTAAACGGAGTAATCTTGTCACCATGCATAAGAGTATATCCAGTGAGGAATAAAACGCTTTTCCCACACAGCTTGTCATAACGGAAAAGTGAGTAGAATCATCCATATGATAATCAAAAGATTACTCTGCACTGCCATCTTATGTGAATTACATAATTTGTCTCGGACTCCAAAAACTTGCATATTGCAAAACCTGAATAGGTAAATACTTTTTTGTTTTGAATTCCAGGAGAAAAATATATGTCCAATGTATTGCCTAGATAATTTATTCAAATGCTATATTGAAGTAGTCTAATATCTTTTGTGAGTATTGCAATATTTCTACATTGTAACTTGTTTAAAACATTTAACTTTGTGCAATCATGATAAAATTGACAATTTTACAGTTTTTATGCTAGTGTAATATGTAAATGAGTTGACAATTTATCTGTTTTTTCCCAGACTGAAGTGAGATAACCGACTTCAAGACTACTGTATCATAACACAATGCCAATACTTTACAGCTCATGTCCTGTTCACATTAGCATTGTTAATCTTTTTAGTATAAGTTTTCATATGTCTCAAAATGTACAAAATGGTGAAGTGAAATCCATTACATTCGTGTGCATTCTTAGATAAGTTTTGGTTTCATTTATTCTGGTGCACAATGATGCCTGACTTTGTTAATGTAAACAGAAGCACATACATGCTAGGACCTGATGAGACCCCATGTTATTCTACAATGTACACGTACAAATTAGTACAGTGAAACTTGTATATAAAGACCCACTTGGGGACACAACAAAACCAGTCTTTATAGGTAGTCTTTATATAGAGGTTGATTTTGGGACAGCAAAAAAAACGGTCTTTGTGACAAGGTGGTCTTTATACACAGGTGGTCACTAAAGCAGGTTTTACTGTATTTTGTGGGCTAATAATACACCAAGTATGTCTTCTAGTGACAATGATAGGATAAGAGGTGATTTAACTTGCGGTGCGATTATTTTAAACCCTTGCCACATGTCAGTGCCACCCGTGTAGCTCTGCAGTTTTAGTGATAACTAATGATGAACTTTAATGTTATAGCATTAGGATATGAAAGTATATCAGTACTTGGTCAGAAATAACTAACAAAAATCTGTAAAGATTACAAATCATTTCTTTATTGTAGTGCTCTGCTATGAAGTTAAGGTCTTCATAGGACATTAGGAGCTGTGTGGTGTGTTTAACTAATAAGAATTGCACAGCTGTTTCTGAAGTTTGGAAAAAAGTTTTTACAAGTCTCTAAAAATACAAAAATGTGTAATAGAATCCATTGTATTTGTGTGTATTCTTGGATAAGTTTTGTTTTGATTATTATTACGCACATTGATGTCTTGTAGTTTTATAAATGTAAACGGAAGCCCATCATGCTGTTGTTTATTTGTTTTTCTTGGAACTGATGCATCCCCATGACAATCTATAGAATTCTACTTCATTTGTGAATTGTGCACCATGTTCTTCTTCTAGTGACAGCTAATTAACTTCAGTGTTCTACATGTTATAATAGCATCTAAGGTTTCGATAGTATATTGATACTCAGTCAAAAACTGTGTTATCAAAATCTATAAAAAGATAATACCCTTAGGCTTATTGTGGCACCCTGATGTGGAGTTGAATTGGTCATAGGACACTAGGAGCTGAGTGGTGTGTTTTACTGAGAAGAATTGCACTGAAGTTTTTGATGTTTGTAAAATTTAGGAAAAGTGTAACAATACACAAACACTTGTGTGTATATGAATGGACACTCATATTGAGACCAAATTGTTTGATAATCAGGGCACAAGTACAGCTACTGAGGTGAAGTAAAGGCATGATACCATCACACAAGAAATTGAGATCTATGTAGTCCAGTGTTATGATAGTTATTATTATACCTCATGTTTGTTTAATCATTCACGATTGGATTAAATGCAGTCACATGACAAAAGATAATAAGGATATGTCACCAAAATTCCACCTTTAAAGGATATAACCCCAAAGTAATCATGTGAGCATGGTATAATACCTTCGCTGCCATTGGCAATGGGAAATTATACCAGGAAATAACCCCTTGCCAGCAAATCTCACGTGCATGTAAATCAAATGCACTGTACACTGAACCCAATCACAGAGCGCATCCCATTTTTCAGGTAATGCTGAGATAGAGTAAAATATATAGCATAAAACCATCATGTTGCATTTAATCCATGACTAATAAATAACACATGAATTTTATTAAGTTTTAACATCAAAGGAAACAAGTCAGCCACTTAATATCTTATATTTAAAACAATGATTGAATGACTGGGGCATTTACGTAATAAAAGATATTGAACATGTAAAACTGCTGATCTATGCTTTCGCCCTCTCCATAGGTTTTACCTATGCCTTATTAAGTTGATAAAATGTTGTATTCAAATATATTAAATAATCTCATTCAATTTTGTTTTTGTATTGTTTATTTCGGTATAATAAAACATTTATGGCCCTCTGTGTCGGGATACATTCTGAATTGTCTCCCTAGGAAGGGTTATTTACCTTGGTGAAAATAACCCTTCCCAGGGAGACAATTCGGGATGTATCCCTCCACAGCTGTTTTGAAAGACCACCTGTCTTGTAAGACCACATTGCAGTGGCAGATATCATGAATGGAAGCATTGAGAAAATGATCCTGCTTCGGAAATAGTAAGGGATAAATCGGGAGTAAACTGAAATGGACTGTAAACAATTTCCCGAAAATTGAACATTCCGGAATGAACTTTCCATACATAGCAGACAAAAACAAAGAAAATTTAAATCCCTGACAGTCTCCAACAGAAATGCACAAGATGGGAAGATGTGATGGGCATTTTGACTCATGACCTTGTAACTTACAGTCTTTGTTTGACGTAATATCATATGGGTTATTCACTGTCAGTGAATTCCATATGAGATGAGAGAGAAGACTGTAAATTTGATGTCTGTATGACTGTCCTTTAGGTAAGGTCTATAAAACTTTTCTAGCATTTAAAATGATGCAGATCTGTTGTATACAAAATGTACAAAAGCAACGGTTTTACACACTTGATTTCCTTTTAATGAATTGGACATATCTGACGTCACTGGCATTTGATGCAACCAAAAATGCATAGTCACTTAATAATTATAATGACGTTATTGAATATGCACTAACTGTTAAAGCAGTATAAGGAATACCGTAGAAGGTTATTTTCTTTATATGATCTTTATGTGAATTTATTGTTTTAGTCAGCTTTGTTGGTTATTTTAAGTCTTTGGTTAATAAAAATAAAATGGAATGGATGTTTTGAAATGGAAATAGATCCCATGGGAATTTACACAGATCTCCTGTTGGGAATATACTGTACAGATCCCTTGGGAATGTACACAGATCTGTCTGTAATGTACCATACAGATCCCATGGGAATGTACACAGATTCCCTGTCAGGAATGTACCATACATATCCCCTGGGAATGTACACATATCTCCTGTAGGAATGTACATTTGTACTGTACAGATCCCAGATCTCCTGTCAGGAATGTACTGTACAGATCCCATGGGAATGTACAAAAGATCCCTTGTCGGAAATATACCGTAGAGATGCCATGGGTATGTACCATTAAGCAGAAGTAGTATGTTCCACTCACAGGTTCCCAGCCCTGTTTAAAACTCCACATCACCATGTTTATAATTATTGCAGATGTTTGCTGTATTTATATATTCAGAACTGAAGACAGTATTCATGTGATTTTATAAGATAATGCTATAAATAATCCCTTTTATGAGTAAGAATTAGTTCTGTAGTCTACGTTTATAAGTAAATTAGATTTGTATCTGTAGAGAAACGGTTTAATCAATTTCAAATTGGATGAAAGTCCTTTGGTAATAGACATAAACTAGATGAATAATTAATTTTGCGTAATTTGGAAAAAGAATTCCTGGAAATATTACCGAACAGACTTGTATTACTGGGTATGACATGACAATTGTAAATTTTGAAATACGTCTTTTATGATATTTTGAAATACGATATTCATTTGACAATAAAGCATCAGCTGATGTGATAAAATTGTTGTTTATCTCTTAAATTAAAAAAAAAATTGTATGTGTGGAGATGAGACTTCAAAGAAATGGTTTTGTTGTAGATTTACAAGCTCTTGTTTATGCCTTAATTAGTAGCCATGGCAACAGAATAATAATTTTACCAAAATCATCAAACTGTTCTATTTTTC
The DNA here is from genome assembly GCA_030159075.1 of Atrina japonica. Taxonomy (NCBI): domain Eukaryota; kingdom Metazoa; phylum Mollusca; class Bivalvia; order Pterioida; family Pinnidae; genus Atrina; species Atrina japonica. The sequence goes on along the minus strand of BROG01000350.1, from coordinate 214,529 downwards.
CTTTCATATAAAACTCAGTGGAATAAATAGACAATAAATGTATCATTTAGTCTGTATCTTTCATTTCAGAATGCCTTTCATGGTCCACTGCACAAGTTCGGAAAGCTGCTGTATATACAGATGACAAGTAACCATGGCAGCGGTGATAGAGAACGAATCACAAAGGAGCAGTTTGTAAAGGCTGGGAAGGAGTTGTTGAAGATGTTTGATGATGCCTCACAACACAAATACTATTACAAATTGTTTTCAGCCAGTAAAGGCTTCATGACTAAAGATGGTAAAAATATTTACTTTCATTAATCATGGTGATTCCTAAAATATCCTGGGAAAACTATGTAGATGGCAATTCACAAAATACCCAGGACAATCCCTGCTACATGACATGTCAAAGGTCTTAGTATACATATTCATGACTGCCATGTCACAATCAAGTACATGTGTACCAGTAGTTACACATCCTACAGCAAGCACTTCACATTAAACTCTGTGAGATTGTGATTCCTTATTGAAATACATGTATAACCTTGAGGTCCTCTTTTACGTAATGTGTAGGTATATTAGAATGATTATCCCTCAAGCCCCATGAAAAAAGATAAGTTTTTGTGACTTTTCATCTATAGAAGACTGTTTCTGTGGTAATCATTAATTAACAGTCAATAAAAACCAGATGTGAAACGGGCTTAAATGGCTTTATATTTAGTCTCCATTTAAATTTGCAGTATATTTACATTATATTATATATTATTATATATTTTTCATAAGAATATTGTACTACAAACATCCTGTCATCTAGGATATATTTCCAGCCTCTTTTTGTGTATGCATATGAATCAAAAGAGATTGCAGTTGCAAAATCAAGGTACATGTATAATGTAATCAAGCCAAAATACTATTAAGATCTTGAATACCTGCAAATTTTCACTGCCATTTAATTTTCCCCATTTTTGCCCTTTGATGGGAGGGCAAATTGAAAATGGAAGTGAAATTTCAAGCTAAGTAATTGAAGCATGACCATACATGCCATCCATGAGACTACGGTGATTAAGGGCGAATTTAAGACGGTGGAATATGTCTTCTGTCATAAAAAGGCGAAAATAAGCAGGGGCAAAAATGTCAAAGTATACAGTACATGTTTGTAAGAGATAATACCATTATATCTATAAGAGGTATGGCAGGGTTAGCTAATCAGGCTTTTCTCATTTGTTGTTGATAGAGAAGTTGTAGGTTTTACAGTTTGTCTGGTTTATATACATGTTTATGATTTTCAGTTTGGTGAAGACAAAGCTGACAGCAAGTAGTGCTGTTAAGATATCTAGTATGCAATTATACACAATGTATTCTATAATTAAATTTTAAACATTGCATCATTTGCCAAGAAGGTGTTTCGTAAATGAAGTCTAACAGTAATGGCTGTTATTTACTTGAATTTTCTGACTTAATGAAAAGGTGAAGGTCAAATCATGTATTGTTTATATTACAGCTGCTTTTCATCTACATGTACTTAGATCCTCATATGGGAAATAAAACTGTTGTTGTTTGATATATACAGTTTGGCCTTTCTCTCCTCTATTTATAGTATTTCAAGCCAGAGTTAATGTACATAAGCATTTATTACATGTAGCTCACCTGGCTCAATTTCCATCGTCCAACCAGGGGCTGTGCTGGCTCAAGAATTATTTATTGCACGAAAAAATAGCCAGTTGTCAAAATCTGTCACCAGTTTCAAATTTTTGGAGCCAGATTCAAAGTAAGAAAAAAAAAAGAAATTGAGTTTATACATGTATAAATGTGATTACTGCCACTACTATTAATTTATCAACTTCAGTATGATATTTTTGAAGATATTATTGACTTAAAAATGTATGAAACATAATCAATGATGGCAATATGAATATTGCCAGAAGCTATTTTTTGACTCAAGTTGAAATAAAAAAAAATTAGCATTTTGCAACAGTGGCAAAGTCCAGTGCAACCCCAGCATTAACTTCTCTGTTTTCAACCACATCTTCTCAAGAACCACTGGACATGTTCCAGTCAAATTAGGCAGGGAGCTTGATCTTAGGAAAGGGCTCCAAATGAGATAAAATATTGAAAAGGTGTTATGAATGACAATGTACAATGATGTATGTAAAGACCAAGGTCATGGGATCAAAGCTCAAGTTCACAGACACTTAACTGTACAAAATAAAATATGTCTGATTTTCATAAACTTGTATTCTTTTTTTACTTCTTCAGTACAATCAATTGTTCAAAGCAAAATTTTACTGAAATTAGGGGGAAATACACAAAATTGTTGAAAATACAAGAATCTCTTTATATTCTTTGTGAATTGCCTTCAGTCAGAAAGTTTAGACTGCAAATTGGGAAAAAATCTTTTTTATATTGGGAATGGACCTTATTTTGGCCTCCTGTGCAAGGTTGGAAAATTCTTGACAACATACATGTATTAAAGGTGAAGTGTTTGAAAAGACAAAATGTGATTTAACGTTAGGGTCTGTTTTTGACTCCGTTTTTTATTCAATTTAAATTCACATGTATTTCATTATGTACCGAGTCAATTCCAATATTTAGCTCACCAGGACGAAAGTCCAGAGACCTAATGCCATACCCTTGGTGTTCATCGTTGTTGTCGTCAGCGTCTGTAGACAAAACATTAATCTGGCCTTTATCTTTTTAATTGGAAGGGACATGACTTTGATATTTCACATATAGATTCCATATGACCTGAGCGTTCATTTGGTACTATGACTTTTGACCTATTAACCTTGACCTTGAATGTTGATAAACTTTTTAAAAACAATAACCTTAGCTATATCTTTTAAACAATGGGGGATAGGCTTTTGATATTTCACATACAGATTTCTTATGATGAGAGCTTTAATTTGGTGTCATGACTTTTGACCTAGTGACCTTGATGTTGGAATTTGACTTTTCAAAACATTATCCTCAGCTATATCTTTTAAATCATGAGGGATATAGGGCTTTGATATTTCACATAAAGATTCCTGATGGCCAGAGCTTTCATTTGGTACCTCGACTTTTGATCTAGTAACCTTGACCTTTTACATTGACCTACTTTTCAAAACTTTTAGCCTGAGTCAAAGGAATTAAAATATTTACTGTACAATGACCTTAAAGCCTGACAGCTGTAGGTCAAGCGCCTGTGTTTTTGAAAATTTACACCCATTTCCAGTGAGCTTTGTTGTCTTCTGACAACTCTTGTCTCAAAATGGGGTTATTTATAAATGATGCCAAAATATAACCACACCATATGGCTACAGATATAGAATGTATCATCCTTCCAAAATGCAAGTTTATGAACACTGTACTAGCCAATATATTCAAGATCATATTAATTTTAAAACATGGCAGAAGTACAAGTATATGGACCTCAGTATGAAGATTGTTAAAAGATTACAATTCATGAATATTCATGTTTACATAGATGAATGACTCATATTGATATTTGTGACAGCATCATTCCCTATAGATGTATACAATGTATAAAATTTCTAAATAAATATGTTAATATTCAGCATACAGAATGACAGTATACAGACAAATACACTCGGCATTTGAAAAATGCAAAAATCTTTAAGGTAAAATAATGCCAACATCTGTTGATCATGTTTGAGGGATTTTTTTCAGTCCTAATTCTTCAACCAACACTTATCTTCCTGACTTTTTTAGCTCACCTGAGCTGAAGGCTCACATTCTTCTTTTATATTTGTTTGTTGTTTTTTTTTTTTTTTTTTTTTTTTTTTTTTTTTTTTTTTTTTTTTTTTTTTTTCCAGATCAGCCTATATATTTTTCTTGGTACTCTCACATTTGTAGATGGTACTCATGTGAGCAAATTAGGTCCACTTGGGCCTCATGTGAACAAATGAAATAAAAGATATCACCATTTAGGCATAAGCTGCCGTGTATCTTGCATACTTGGGTAAGGTTCTTACATCGACAGATCTTACCTACCATTAAGAATCAAAGGTAATTTACTCATTCACTGAATTATCAATCATCATAAAGATATACTAGGTATGGGGAATTTAAATGTAAAGGCTGTACTCTGTTGCTGAGTGAAATTTCACTCACTTTAATACTCAGTTACTCATTCACCTCTAGAGACACACTTAGACTGGTCTAAGTCATTGATTTACAGATGTGTCCATTGTATTTCGGGGTTAAATCTTTGGCATTCATAGTTCTCTTACTTGGGAACTACACTTAAACAGTAATTGGCATGTATTGATTTATTTCCCAGATCACTTAGCAGAATCATGAAGGGTAAATGTAAAGAAATGCAATATATATATATATATATATATATATATATATATATATATATATATATATATATATATATATACAGTAAATCTCTTTAAACTACCAACATTTGTTCAACTTGGCCAGATTTACCTACTTCTACTACTCATACATACTCATACTTATCTACTACTCATACTTATATGCATTGCGCTTTAAATCACAAGGCCTCTCACCTCTGGTTTGAATCCTGCTAGGGTCATTTTGAATTAAGTGAGAAAGTTTGCCAGTTTTCTTGCGGAAGGTCGGTGGTCTTTACCCGGGTGACCGTGGTTTCTCCTCCACCAATAAAAACTGGACGCCATAATATGATTGAATGATTGTTGAGTATGGCGTAAACAAAAAATCAAATCAAATCAAATCTCATACTTATACTGTACTTAAACTACAGATAGCAATATATTTTTTTCATTTTTAACACATGCTTTACTTCAGATAAGATAATAACCCGTTGCTGTAGTTTTGCAAAAATGTTCCAATCATGTAGAAGGTCAATACTCTAGAATATGAAGAGTACAGATACCAAAGTGTTAATAACCATAAGGAATTTCTGAAGGTGATATACAATACATGTATAAAGTAAATATTGGACAAACAAGGACTCCTGGAAATCCAGAAGTGGGATCAGGTGACATTGTGTTATACACCCATCCAAAGTCATATCAAGTTCAAACTAAATCCGGTTTTATTCTCTAGAATTTTATTTACGTGTCATTTTGCTAGAGCTCTCACCCTTAAAAATAATACTATTGCATTATGAAGTTTCATAATAGTATCACTATGATGTAATGGGCATTCAAAACTGCGAAAATATCTCATAAATAAATTTAGAACTTGTGTATGGCGAAAAATAGAGTTCTGCGAAAGTTTCCAGATTTACAGTAGCACAACATTCCTGTGAAACAGGACAATTACAAACTTGGTCATTACATGGACAATTTAACTAATTTAGGCAATTCCTGTTGTTTGGAGAATCTTATCCCTTGGACTTCCATATGCTTTATTTCTAAGACCCAGTGGAAACCTTTTTAGTATCCACAGAAAGATCAAATATAGCACATCAGGAAAAAAATCAATGTTCTGTGTGATATATTATAACAAACGTGTTAGATATCCATAGAGTGATTGACAGTGTAGACATACCTGTTGATAGGGAACGTATAATGTCTGAAATGTCAACAAATATTTGTGTACTTCTACACTTCTAACCAGATCAATTGACTTGTGATTACCAACTGGAGTCTAAATCAAAAGATAACTTAGGTCACAAGCTAATTTACGGCACTAGCAAATGTCATGTATTGATAATGACAAGGTTAAAGTTTTAGCGTGTACTTGTACATTTCCATACATGTAAAGTCTGTATTGTTTTGGTTTTTAGCTCACTTGAGCCAAAGGCTCAAATAAAGCTTTGGAGCCTTTTTATGCAGAGCTTCTGTGTCACGGCAGGCATAGCACCAAACATTTTTAGCATTTCACCTATAGATGGTGTTATCACCATATAAGTGAAAAATGTTCATCAGTTTATAAAACTAAAAATAGAACAAACACATTTTGGGCCATCTTCAGGTTCCATTGATTCTCAAGCTCTGCTGTGGTCATTGGTTTTGTTACAGTTGCTGAAAGCAAAAAGTCATTGATTATAACACAACAATGCATGCTGGAAATTTCATAAAACATTGGAATTCTTTCTATAAGTAGACATGTCAACTGAGATTTTCATCTGATCTTTATTAGTTTAGCTGATATTTTGTGTCTTACAGGAAGAACATTAGGTAGGAAAATTAGCCTTGTTATGCACTTCTGTCTTGATAGTTTTGCAGTTACAGCATAGTATAAATTGACCTACAAGATTAAGCACATACACTAGGGCTGTCATTAATGAGAAATTTTATATCGATAAGTAAAAAATATTGATATTTTGATAAATCAAATAATTTTGTGCTGTAACAGTCATGGATATTGGCAGATTAACTGTCTAGCCCATTAGCTAGCTGAAATTCTATGCTGAAATCTATACTGAAATTAAGCAACGTCGAGCGTGGTCAGCATTTGTGTTGGTGACAATCTGATGTGATACGTTTGGCAAGTTACATTTGGTGGCAACGAGAGAGCCTGAAATCCAGGAGATACTGCTAAAGGGCAGAGTGTAAGCTGTCGATTTCAGGTTGAACCCATAAAGCTTGGGATGAAGTTTGTCATCGGAGGGGGTACTGTAACAGTTATAGCTATAGCCAGATTCACTGTTTAGTCCAATAGCCAACTTTTGTGGCTGGACGGTTAGTGTTGAAGTTGAGCAACATTGAATGCAGTCAGACTCTGGATGGGTGAAAATCTGATGTGATGCACACAGCACGTTACAGTACATCTATAAAAATGTACTCAAATTAAATAGATTCATTATAATATTAATTCAGGTGTTTAATTATGTATTTGACTACCTGTAGATGAATGAAGCAATCATTGCATGGAAAACATTGTTTATTTGAACAAATTGAACAATTAAAATAAAATGTAACATAGTCCAAGAACATAAAGTAAAGCTGGACAAAAAAACGCAAGTAAAAATTTGAAGTTGTGAAAGAGAAAACATTCTGTGAAATGTATAAAAAATGTACCGGTATCAATATAGTATTGAATCAATTTGTATTTGTCTTGAAAGACCACTTTGTCTCATGAAAGACCACCTGTCTTGAAAGACCACTTTGTCTCATGAAGACCACCTGTCTTGAAAGACCACTTTGTCTCATGAAGACCACCTGTCTTGAAAGACCACTTTGTCTCATGAAGACCACCTGTTTTGAAAGACCACATTCTGAAAACCACTTGGTTAAAGTACACTTTAAAGAAAACCTCTTTTGACAAAGCACCTGTCTTAAGAGACCACATTTTAATGGCTGATTGTGTGGTGTCTCAAGACAGGTTCCACAGTACATCACTATCCAGTCTATCAATGACAGTCCTAGTATGCACACAAATATACATATGCACAAAAATACACACTAAGTACTGTACAAAACACTGTCTCATTTCAGATGGCCTTCAGATGATAAATGTGTCCTATGCCTTGACCTTGTCAGCTTCCATGATCCCATACTCTAAAGGTCATACAGATGACATGGTATTTAGTGGAATGGTGCAGAGTATGGTGAGTTCTCCTTTTATAGATACATGCATATCAAATTGTATTTATTTTACAACTATGAACAAACAAGTTTAATGAAGTGTTAAACATTATTAAATGTCATGTTAACTCTGATGTTAGTGTGATGGCCTGTTTAAGTTTGGGAGGATAATGGAGTACCCTTACACTTCCATGTTTAGATACAAATGTAACTCACTGTATGATACATGTGTCTACAGTGGTCATCTGTATAGCTGGCAACTGTATGTAGTGGGCATCTTTATGTAGTGGGCAATTGTATGCAATGGGCTTCTGTAAATATCAAGCATCTGTAAATAGCAAGTATCTGTATATATTGGGCATCTGTCTATAGCAGGCATCTGTATATACATGTAGCAGGCATCTGTAAATAGTTGGTATATAGTGGGCATCTGTCTACAGTGTGCATCTGTATATAGTGGCCATGTGTATATTGGACATTGTACATAGTTGTATATAGTTGGCATATATATATAGCAGGTATCATCTGTATATCTGTATGTGTGGGCATCTGCATCTGTATATAGTGGACATCTATAAATTAGGCATCTTTATAGTAGGCATCTGTATATATTGGGCAAACTGTATGGAGTTGGAATCTGTATATAATGGGAAATTTTATATAGTGGGCATCTGTACAAAATGTATATAGTGGGCATCTATACTCTGTTTATAGTAGGCATAGTGGGCATTTGTATATATTGGGCAGACTGCATGTAGTTGGAATTTGTAGATAGTGGGAATTTTTATATAGTGGGCATCTGTATAATGGACATCTGTATACAGTGGGCATCTATACACTAGGCATCTGTTTATAGTAGACATCTATAAACTGGACGTCTTTATAGTGGGCATCTGTATATATATTGGGCAGACTGTATATAGTTGGAATCTGTATATAGGGGGAATTTTTATACAGTGGGCATCTGTATATATTAGGTATTTGTATGGACCTCTATATAATGGGTATCTGTATATAGTGGGCATCCGTATATAACGGGCATTTGTATATAGTGGGCATCTATAAACAGTGAGCATCTGTATAGTGGGCATCTGTATATAGTAGGTATTTGTATATATTAGGTATTTTTATGGACATCTATATAATGGGTATCTGTATATATTGGGCATCTGTTATATAATGGGCATTTTGGTGGGCATCTCTGGGCATCTGTATATAGTAGGTATTTGTATATATTAGGTATTTTTATGGACATCTATATAATGGGTATCTGTATATATTGGGCATCTGTATATAATGGAATCTCTGTAAACATATCTGTATAGTGGGAAAGTTTATTTGTATATAGTGGGCATAATTACATAACTAAATAAATGATGCAAAGTTGAAAAGAAATGACATATTTGATTACTAAATTATGAAATGATACACATAATTTAAGGGGACTAATTTGTGTACCACGTGTAAACCAACCCACAAATATCAATAACTCAAAGTCTGGTCTGTGATCGTATAGTTTTATTCTCAGCACAGCATATAGCAATGTAACACAAATGTTTCAATAATCAGAGAGTATGGTGGTGTTCTCTCTAGGCGGTTTCCCGCTGGTCTCCTTCGTTTCCAGAACTCCAGTGCCTTATATACATTTGTCACCAACGCAAAACACTAAAGTTCTAGAAACTTTAGAGAGTTAAATGCATAGGGAGAATACATCTCATCAAAATCTGTCATAATGCAACCTTTGGCAACCTTTTACATTATCATTCTTAGTACAACTTCAGTACAATTCATTATCCGTTTACCAAAACTGATGATGACAGATATTTGACCTTTTAACATGCAGCTTCAATTGCTGTATTTGTAAAGGTAATTGGTTGTTTATCCAAAACAGTAATATTATAATAATGCTAAGTCATATTACTAAATATTATGTGAGTAATTTTGAATTTGGATTTTATATCTATCTTTGTCACATATTTACTTGACCGAATTAGAAATAGTGCCGCCCGTATTTTCCCAAATACTATACACACATCAATACTATTTCAAGTCACACCAATTTTACGTATATAATTTCCTAAAAGATTTAGTACCTCATATTGTTACAAACGTCCCTATCCCTTGAAATTTTTACTAAATGGTAAAAATTTCATTCTTATAAATACTTTCCAACTTATAATTAGTACGGTGTGGCTTGAAAGTTTATACACAATTCAATAAAGTGTTAATCATGAAATGAATAAGTTGTGACCTGGATTTTTTATCTAAATAATTATATCCTGGATTGGACTTTAGATTTCTCAATAATCCACTATCAATTATGACCTGGATTTTCATGTAGGATTAATATTAAATAAAAATGTGGACCTGGATAAAATATGTGACTTGGGTTATAATTTCAATATATATTCATCATTATAAAGCGATATAAACCGGTTCAATAAGTGGAATTTATGCAAATTCAATTCAATAATCATAGTTCATTATTACAGTCCATAAGTAAAGTTCATTATGTTAAAGTTCATTATAACATAATACGTTTAATAATTCACTTTTTAACACTTTATATTCATGGAAAATCCTCCATTCACGGAAAGTCAAATATTCTATACCTCCATCTTAGTTCACGGAAAGTCTGTTTTGCGCATATTCTGTTTCTTTAATAATCATAAGTTTTCGACTTCTTTAAATTATTATCGTATACATTACACTGTGATTATTACTTAAGTTCTTGTATAGTCTTCAGTAGTCGAATGTTAGTGTCTTTAGTTACTGGTGAACTTATAACTAATCGGGCTTGGATCGAAGCCAAGTGGTCTCACCACTTCGATGTTTTCGATCGATTTGTTGTTATCGTTAAATTCTTGCGGTGTCAATCTGTTTTCTGGGTCTTGATAAAGTTCATGAGTTATCGGTTTGTAATTTCACAGGAATGTACGTCTGGATATATAGTTTGGTTGACTGTTTTTCATTTCTCCTTGACTATCGTGTTTTCTGTTTCTCTTTTATCTCTTGACTGTATGTTCGGTTTTCAATGTTAATCTGGTTTGATCAGTACTGGTATTAAGTGGGTCGTATTATCCTAAGGTACATACTGCAAAGTTTCATAGGATATTCTATGTCGTGTTTATCCTTAAGGTACATACTGCAAAGTTTTCATCTGGATATAGTTTGAATGTCTTCTTTGTATTATACTGGCTGTGTTTCTTGACCGTCTTTCATCTTTTCTGTTATAAGATTGCGAATGGCATCATCTGCTGTTGATGTGTATTTATGCATGATCGGCAGTTTGTTATTTGGTGCTCCTGGTATGGCTGTTGGTTCTGGTTTCTTAGAAGTAAAGATTTGGAAGACTCAACTGTACTACTTGACCACTTAGGGGGACAGAAGATTCTTGCCTATTTCTACATTACTTTTTCCACATTTTATCATTATAATTATTAAGATTGGCTATGGCACTATTGTATGAGAAAGTTTTGACCATTCTTAACCCAAAAATCATCTTCTGGCATTTGGTTGCATTTCTTCTAGTATTTATCAAATTATCTAAATTAATTTCTTTTAACTGGACCTCTTATAATTTTATATATCGGGGGAAATTTTGTTTATATCTCCAAAACAAACTTACTTCGTATACTTATCAACTAATGTTTTTAAAGGATCCTTAAAGTTCTTTCCTTATATGTAAGGTGTTAAAGTCATATCCCCGTTAGAAGCTTGACAATTTTGTTCCAAATGTAGAATGTCTAGAGGTAAAGTTTTCTTAATCATTGATTCTTTGTCATGATCATGAATTTTGTAACTTTTCAGCAATGATGTAACATACTGTCCTCGATTGCATTATTGATCAGTGTGGTTGGGCATTTTAGATTGTGTTTCTAAAAATATAGAAAATCACACATGTAGTCTGTTTGAAACAGTTTGTGTCAAAATATCTTATTGAAGGATTTGATTTTTTTAACTCCTGTTGACAAAAGTGCAAATTGTGTTTTCTCTTTATATTTACCGCTAAGGCTTCTGACTCTATCTATTTGGCGAGTACTGATTGTGGCAATGCTATGTATCTTGTAAATTTCTAATTTGGGTGTCAAACCAAAGGTACTGACACAATAACTACAATGTTTTCGTCTTATATGTAGCACAAGGTTTTGTATAGGTCCCATCTTTTTCAGGGTCAAACAAAGCAAAACGTGGATTCAATTGATTTTTGATTGATATAAAAGTAATTGCCGAAACTGTATAGGTGGACTGCGAGGTGTCCCCAGTATAACATATTCAATTGAATTTAGGTATTGAATTTGTTTTCCTGTAATTATATATGTAAATTGTCTAAAACTTAAGACTATTTTACACATATTATCAAACATAGTCAAGTTATGGACAAATTATATCCAAACTATATAAAAGTTATTCTTACAACATGTTTTTCAAATATATCTATTCTTATTCATGTTATAAAAGTTGAATTTAAGGCATCTATTTCGTATCTTTTTGAACTCTTAATTTCATGTATCTTCTGTATCCTTATTTATTTCTTTGTTTTCTGTCTGAGTTTCTTGCATCATACTTTGTGGTGCAATTCTGCTAAAGGAATAATCCACTATCTGAGTCATCTCGAATTTGTCTAGATCTGACTCTTATTTTTATCAATTTCGTCATCTGTAGATTCTGATAGGTAGGATATTCTATTTAATTTGTCTTGGGGTATCTCCCAATCATCTAAATTAGCTAACCTAAGATGTCGAGCATGTTTTAGTGGTTGTTCCTGTCAACATCTTAACTATAAAACTTAGAGGTATTCTGTATAATATTAAGGTGTCCATTTATTATCTAAATTTACTGGTTTTTCTTTGATTCTTAATATATACTGGATCTCCTATCTTGAAATTAATTTCTTGACTACCCCTATCTGCATTTTCTTAGCGTCTTCTAAATTTTTGTGTTACTAACGTAAAAGGCATGTTGCTGCTGTAATGTAATATTGGTCATTATATTTTCTTCTAGGTTTAAGAATTGCTAATGGTCTACATCCCTATTGTATAGTAGTAGAAGGGTGGAAAATTTGGTCATTCACTTGGATAAATCTAGTGCTAGGTTCATATTGTATGATATCAGATATTTTCTTAGCCATTGCATCATGGAAAGTTCTTTGAAATTTTCTACCTTGCATAAGGACTAAATAAATGTTTATGTGTTTCTTGCAATTCACGTTTTCTGACCCATTATCTGAAGTATGACAACCATATCTTGGAAATTTTCTTCTAATATAAGATGGACTATATTATCAGCTGTTTTATTTGGTACACTAAAAATTAAATCTATGAATGATACAATGTACTTGTTACCTGACACATGGTCCTGAATTTAAAGGATAAGGGGAATATCCGTTTCTTTAAGAGGTATGTGTTTTCTTTTGGCTTCTATTTATGACATATTACACATTGATAATATTTATGAACTTTTGATACATTTTTTGAAAATAGTATTTTGGTTAATGATGTCATATGTTTTTATCTACTGCCATATGTCCTACAAAATCATGATGTTGTTTAATGACAATGTTTTCTAAATTTTCAATGTACAATCTGTGATCTTCTGAATCTTGTTGAATAGAAAATATAATAAACCATCTTTACCTGTTTTGTTCTTTTTTTGTGGCACTACCTTTGTCTAATTTTATCTTAAGTTTTGCTACATCATTTTCTTGTTCTGTCTTTATATCTATATTCCCTGGATCTATAAACGGCTTGTCTAAGCTCTGGTGGATCTATCTTACAATAGCGTATTTCTTGGAAGTGAACTTGTTTGATCACCTAAAAAAATCTATCATCTATTTCTATTTCGTCTGACTCTGACTCTGAATAATGTCAATTGTTTCTTGACTGTCTGGTATTCTTGACAAACAAATCAGTGTTAAATCTACCTTCTATATACGGTTGTATCAGAGGCCCATTGGTATTTTCTTATTTTGCATAGGTGAATCTAATAAATACTTCAATGGTCGGTGATCACGTACTACAAACTGAAGCATCATGTAAATATAAGTCTAATTTCTTAAGATATTCCAAAACATTCTTTTTCTATTGTTGACCATTTTTTCTGAGATTTGCTTAATTTGTGAGACAAATAATAGATATTTTTCTTCCCCAGTAAAAGTGTGAGACAAGCACCTGTACACTAGATCATGTGTATAATACATAAGGTTTGTTTGTATCCTGGTTACTAGTTAAACTGTCTTTGAGAAAATCAAAGGCTACTTGGCATTCTTTTGACCATCTAAATCTAGCATATTTTTTAGAACTCATGATCTTTGAGAAAATGTAATCTCCTATAATAACTACACATGCCAATGTAGAAGCACTTTCTTTTCATTAGGTTTCACTCCATGTTCAAACAATAAAACCTAAATATTCTATTTCTTTCTGAAAGAAACTACATTTCTTCAACTTTCATTTTTAAATTCATGTTATATCTTATCAAACACTATTTGAAATGCCTAAGGTTTCTGAGTCTTTTGAAAATATTAAGTTCTAAGTAAGCAGTGGCAAAGTCAGTAATACTATGTTCATGAGTTCTTGGAACTGGAGCATTATAAAAGGGCATTACATTAAACTTTCCAGTAAAAGCTGTTTTTTCTTTACCTTCATCCATTTGTACTTGCCAATACAACTAAACTAGTGAAATGTTTGGCTTTCCCAGCTAATTCAAATTGGTAAGGGAAATGATATAGGTTTCTCTATTTTATTTAAAGATCTAAAGTCGACACACATTCTTTTGGATCCGTCTTTCTTCCCAACTATAACTAATGGAAAAGCCACCTTGGCATCTAACATTTCATCTACTGCCTTGTCAATTACTTGTCGGTTGTTAAGGGGTGTTCTATACGGTCTATTTCTGATTGGTGGATGGTCCCCTGTAATTTTCATTTTCACTGTTAGTTGACCTAACTCTGCATCAGTTTTTGCAAAAATATCTTTGTTTTCTTGTAATAGACTAAAAATTTCATACTCTGAAGGTGCGTCAATATCTTGAAAGGAATCTACATCTCCTACTGTATTTTCTGGACTTAAAGCTGTTGATTCTACTTGATCTCATCTATTTCAGCTCGAAAACACTTGACTCTTTTTATATTTTATTTGTCTGATTAACTACTAATACTGGGAACTATTTCCCGTTACTTTTCCTATTGTTCTTGAACTACAAGTCCTGGGTCATCTAAAAGACATCCATCATTGATGCTTGAGATTTCAAAATTTTCTTTATTCCCCCTGTTAAATGCTCTAGGTCTTACTCTGTGGGTCTTATGTTATACTCTTAATGGATGATATGTGAGTGTCATCTTCAAATTTGACATAGGTTATTCTTAAGCAACCTAAATTATAATCAGTCTTAACCAGTCCCTACCAAGGATATTTCTATTCAAACCATCGAATAAAACTTATGATTCATGGTCATATTCATCGTAAATTTAATATTTACTGCACCTATTACTTTAAGTGATTGTGACCATTCACTGCCCTAAGATTTGGTTTTTCTTTAACAACCTTAACCTTGAGGAAGATTTTGGAAGCACTTTTACTAATTAATGATACTTCTGCTCCTGTATCTACTAAAGTCCTAAATTTTTGTTTTTGAATCATAGTACACATGAACTTGGATTTCCTGCTAAAAATAAGTTTCTATCTAATTTACTACTAGAGTTATCTACCTTACTTTTTCTTAATTTTCTACTACAACTCTTCTTATCGGCTTCCTTATAAGAAGAGCCTTCTAGTTTTCCTGTTCCCTATGTTCCCTAGAGACCATTGTTGTCCTATTCGCTGGGTGGAGTTTTCTGAAGTTTGTTCACTACTACAGGGTGGTGCAGGGAGTGCTAAACTGTTTATTTGACTGAACGTATTATCTCGCATTGGGGGTGCCGGAAAGTGCTAACATCTGAGGTGGTTCTGGTAATGCTAATGTTTGATCATCTGGCTGATTTTGTTGATGTAAATTGTGGAGGTCGAAAGTGAAGTTTTGTCTATTCCGATAAGTATTGTGTGTAATGCGAGGGTGGAGGATCGTAATTTTGTCTATTTTGATAGTCATTAGGTACAAATTGCTGAGGTGGTGGGTTGTAAACTTTGTTTATCTTGATGTTATAAACTCTACCCCTGTTCATTCCCTGAATACTGCCAATATGGTACCCAGTTGCGAGGGTTATGTTTCGATTTGGACAATTTCTTTTAAGTGGACCTATCATGTGACATACCCAACATTCTGCCCTAATACCCAATCTGGTACAGATTGTGAATTTTGTTACTTGGACGGTTGTTTCGTTGTATTTGATATTTTAACCTTGGTGTTTGCTGAGTTTGTTGTTTAGTTTTACCGTTTTTGAACCTAACCTGTTTCTTATTATCTGCTATGACATCGTCACTATCACTGGTCTGTCTCGTCAGCTGCATTTACATCTACATTTTTAGGACAATTTTGAGTAAATGTGACCCTTCCTTAAACAATTCTTACATAGTTTATTTCTTAAGTGATCTACTTCCATTGGTTGAATGTCTCTGTCTTCTTTTTCGGTTTTAAACTAAACACATTTTGGTACCGTCTAAGGTCAAATGCTTTGATCCCTAGTTTTGTTCGCGTGTCGCTATCTTAACTGCGGCTTCTAAAGTCGTAGGTTCTTCCCTAATCAATTTCATTTTGACTGTAATCAAAAGTCACCCCTTTACAAAATATGTCTATCAAAATGTTGTTCTACTAAGTCTTTTGTGCTTTTGTTTTTAGTCTGTTCTGTCGTGTAAACATCTTCAGATGCTTGTATTATTCTTTCACCAAAACATTTGTACTGACTCGTCTGTCTCTTGAGATTGCCTGTCTTTTGTTTGTCACTTCCCCAAATTTTTCTTTTAATAATTTCTTGAGGTCCCCCCAACTAGCTACATTTTCGTTTATTTTCTTGTTCTATTAAATATCTCCTAATGAAATCCGCTACTGAACACAAAGCTATACCCCCGGCATTTTCTGTACATTAATTCAACTAAATTTGCCTATGTCTGATATCCATGCCTTAAGGTCTGCCGGTTTACCCGAAAAGTTCTTAATTACCTGAAGACAGGTACTGCATTGCACTTGCCATTTTAGAGAGTCTCAAAATGTTATCAAACATCTCTTTTTCATCATTATCACCTTTGTTTTCAGGTATCCCAGGGACACTTACAAAATGGTGGTTCTATTTCCTACTCCCCCCGATATACTGTATTACTACTCTTTCGGTTTTGTTTGGTACGTCTGACTGACATGCTTTTGTTTTTATTTCTATTTTCAATTTCATTTTGCATGTCTTGTCTGATCTGACGTGGTTGGTCTATTTTTATTTACAAAATTAAATTATCCTCAAATTTCTCCTAAAGCCGTTAGCAATACTACTGAATTTTAGTCTACTATTTTTCTTCTGCCATTATTAATTCTGTTTTTAATTTCAAATGTTAAATTTGTGTTTTTACTATTTTGTTCAAATGTTAGATGGGATAAACTAATTTTGTTAAAGTTTCAAAATAAGTTTTTATATTATTGCCTAAATAAATTAAAGTTGTAGATTTTGTTTAAAATAGAGTTTTGGTTAATTTAAATTTTATTAAATTAAGTTTTTAAGTTTTAGAGTTTGTCAAAAAGAATGTTCACAATTTGTGGTCAAAATAATAAGGTACTAAGAAAAGTAAAAGTCTTACCTTTTAGTTCCAAGTTGGTTCCCAGGTCTTCCGGGCAAAAGGCACCAAATCGATATTTGTAAACCAACCCACAAATATCAATAACTCAAAGTCTGGTCTGTGATCGAATAGTTTTATTCTCAGCACAGCAGAGTACAGCAATGGTAACAAATGTTTCAATATTCAGAGAGTATGGTGGTGTTCTCTCTAGGCGGTTTCCCGCTGGTCTCCTTCGTTTCCAGAACTCCAGTGATATACAATTTGTCAGTTTTTGACCAGCAAAACACTAAAGTTCTAGAAACTTCGAGAGTTAAATGCATCTACAATTGGGAAATCATCAAAATCTGTCATAATGCAACCTTTGGCAACCTTTTAATTAATTCTTAGTACAACTTCAGTACTTTATATTCATTATCATTAACATCAAATCTTGTAACCAAAACTGATATGACAGATATTTGACCTTTTAAAATGCAGCTTCAATTGCTGCTGAATTTGTAAAGGTGTTGACAAGTTGTCCAAAACAGTATATTATAATAATGCTAAGTCATATTACTAAATATTATGCTGAGTAATTTTGAATGTAATCTAAATTAACTTTTGTCAATATTTACTTGATTATGGCCGCCCGTATTTTCCCAAATACATATAATACACATCAATTTTTCATTTTATTACGTATATAATTTCCTAAAAGATTTATCTCCCGTACCTCATATTGTTACACACGTAATGACCGATGTTTGTGAGGTACTAGTATTTCCAATGGTGATGGAACCTAACTCTTCCCACTGAAATGACGTTACTACTGGATATTGTCTGCTAGCGTCATTTTATCACTAATAGAAACAATAGTTCTGCACAAACGTTATCAGGTATCACATGGTACATGAATTATTCCCATTATCATTATGTGATTTCTCAAGAGAAATTCAAGTTTACCTGATAGTGTTATTGTCCTGTTTTTGGACCATGAAATGACTTGTATTTTGAATGTAGAAGCACAAGAAAGCCTAAAAATATTGGTTACAATATAATCAGTATATCTAAAAAGGTTATCAGTTAACACAGTCATCAGGACCTTATAACACATTTTCCAGGATAACCATTTAATGTTAACTATCTTTAGAATTAATTTCATTTCTCAATTTTGACAACCTACCACAGACTCTTTGTTTGTATCATTTTAGAATTTGTTTTAAATATCTAAACATTCATAGTCATATTCGTGTTGCAGAATTTGCAGTAAATCTTTATTTGTACAATAAAACTAGTCCTTGTACTGCTGTTGAAAGTAACAGGTTATTCTATTTATAGAATAGATTCCTGAATTAATACTTACAGTAATTCTATTTAAAGAATATATTCTGGATATAGCGCTGCAGATTATAAATAAAGAATAGGTTCTTGATATATCATCACAACAGATAAAAATAATCATCATTAGATTTATTTTAAGGTGGAGATAAATAGAGGCTATTTGACAATTGTTTTTGAATAACATGTTTATTACATCTTGCATAGCATGAATGTTAATTATGTATTCTCCTGCCTCACTAGATGTTATAAACATGTTATTCAAAAACAATTGTCAAATATTCTACTTATTACATTTTCCAGGTAAGTTTCGTTAGACCCTAGATTTGCCCGATGTTCTATACATGTAGGCTAGTCTATGCTTGTGAAATGTAAACAAACCATGTTTTGATACAGGGCTCGGAAATCTTTTTAGAGCGTAATATGCTCAATGAAAACTCAAGCCTGGAGGAAAATATTACGCTATGAAAAAGATTTCTTCACCCTTGTGGTTTTGATAGAAATACATCACATGACGTCTCAAAGATCATGCCAAAGTTATCTATAGACCTGGACAGCAAACTCGCTTTGAAGTTCACCCTATTTGATATTCATTTTCTGTACTATATCTCCAGTGTCAAACAATAATTATAATCAAACAATGAGTTGATAATTATCATTACATTATAGATGGGATTAATTAATTGGGTTTTCATTAGTAGCCTGGCATTGTATTTTGATTGGCTTAATGGAAAATATCACAGTTTTAAACAAAAATTGAAATACAGTAAAATCGATGAAAAAATAGCAATGAAAATAAAGCCCATATTTAAATGTAATAAAAAAATGTAATATCATTTCTATTTTTATGGATTGTTATGTAATAACAATCTATTATGGGTTTACTTCGACTTTTCAGAAGGTGCTTGGAGGTTGCATTCACACTTCATGTAAAATATAGTCCAAAGAATTAAATTTTTACAGGCAATTATTTTGGTGTGAAATTGTATTAATCATTAAATGAAATACCATAATTCTACTTTTCTGCCTTTGGAAGTAATACAATACAATTTGTAAGTTCCTGTCATTGATCTATTTATAAATATGGAAAACTATATGATGATTCCAGTGATGTTGAGCCTACCTTGACTGCATGTATTACTCCGTCATCATATTGATAATTTACAGCGATTTGTTAGAAATAATTACATATCGCTGATACCAGCTAAATCATTTTCTGTTGAACGCTCAAGAATATGTATGTTTTTTAGTCCATGGGAAAATGAAACAAAAGCATAATACAGGGGATAGCATCGAGTAGGAAGGTGCTTGTTTTGCAATGGGCGTGTGAAATTCATTATGAAGAAGTTCCTGTCCTTTTTGAAAACTATGAAATTAACATGGAGATACCCCAGGGTGAGCTTTTTGCACAATCTTTGCGTCCGTTTAAGTCCTCCACTTTCAAAAAAATCGAAACCTTGGGCCAAATTGAACCAAACTGCAAGACTAGGGTATTTGTTTCAAATTTGTAATTTTCTATGTCGCAGGTCAAACCATGGCCGCTGTTGCTTAGAAGAATCATAGGGGGTAAATTGCAGTTTTTGGCTAATAACTCCACCATTACAGTATCAAAAATCTGACATAGTTGATCCTTTATGAGATACACCTGCCATGCATTTTGAAGAAAAATCGATCATCATTATAGCCCTTTTTTTGTAAAATTTTCAAAATTTTGGCATTTTTTATTTTTTATTTCAAAAAATGTAGCAGATAGCATACAGCGATGTACATAGAAATAATTACATATCGCTGATACCAGAAGCTAAACATTTTCTGTTGAACGCTCAAGAATATGTATGTTTTTTAGTCCATGGGAAAATGAAACAAAAGCAGAATACAGGGGATAGCATCGAGTAGGAAGGTGCTTGTTTTGCAAAAAGCGTGTGAAATTCATTATGAAGAAGTTCCTGTCCTTTTTGAAAACTATGAAATTAACATGTTTGTCAATTTGATTTTAGTTTTTAGCTCACCTGACTATGTCAGGGTGAGCTTTTGCAATCACTTTGCGTCCGTCGTCCGTCCGTCCGTCGTTAACTCACTTTCAAAAAATATTCTCCCTCTAAAACCACTGGGCCAAATTGAACCAAACTTTTGAGTCGTCACTAGGGTATTTAGTTTCAAATTTGTAATTTTCTACGCAGGTCAAACAACATGGCCGTTGTTGCTAAAAAATAGAACATAGGGGGTAAATTGCAGTTTTTGGCCAATAACTCAAAAACCTTACAGATATATCTTTAGGGTAAAAGTGATCAGCTAAGATCCTGCCATGCAATCGGAAAACTCATCTCGGGGTTATAGCCCTTTTTTTTGTAATTTTCAAAATTTTGGATTTTTTTTATTTCAAAAAAATGTAGCAGATAAGGTCAAGTGTAAATTTTCAAAAATGTCAGCATATCAAGATCTACCCAAAACAAAGTAGGAGTTATACAGAATTTTTTTCAATTTTTATGTTTTTCGTCTTCTAACTCCAAATCTATGAAAGAGGATAGAGGTGGAATGTTGATAAAATGTTTGCCATATATGTGGCGACTTCAAAACCCGGTGTTGAAATTTT
The DNA here is from genome assembly GCA_030159075.1 of Atrina japonica. Taxonomy (NCBI): domain Eukaryota; kingdom Metazoa; phylum Mollusca; class Bivalvia; order Pterioida; family Pinnidae; genus Atrina; species Atrina japonica. The sequence goes on along the minus strand of BROG01000350.1, from coordinate 193,473 downwards.
TTTGTGACCGCCATAGGCGGACAAAAAAGGCGCGGAAAATTCGTTTTTTCAATGAAATTTGGTTTCCAAATAGATATTGATGTTGTGACTTCACTTTAGAAAATTGTTTCCACCGCCATTTTTAACCTGGCTTTTGGAATCACTTTGCGTCAACAAACATGGCCGCTATGGCGAGGCTTAAAATTGGATCCTATAGGAAAATCATCTTTAACTCTGAAACCACTGAAACCAAACTTGAATGATGTATGCAATTGACTGCTTTTTGTTCTGATCCGTCAAAAATCGTGGCCACTAGAACGGGGCTTAGTTTAATATTATATAGCCAAAAGAACTGCTGTGCTGCACACACTGCAAAGTAAGAACCTTATTCATTCATTCATGAATACTTGGAAGAGAACATTGGATCCTGTGGGAAAATTGTTTTCATCTTCTCCTCTGAAAACGTGAAGCAAATATAGAAGAATGATGTATAAGGTCCTTTACAAAGATTCTCATTTCGTTCCGACCTGTCAAAACCATGGCCGCCAGGGCTGTAATTGGTTCCCTATGGGAAAATCACTTTTCATTTTCTCCTCTGAAACCAGAAGAAATTCAACCAAACTTTACAGGATTTATGTATGGTCCTTTACAAAAAATTGCTCGGTTCTTCTGATAAGCAAATAACCAGGTGAGCGATACAGGCTCTTGAGAGCTCTTGTTGTTCTATGCCACACTCAACAATCTGTTTTTATTGGTGGAGGAGATACCCCTGTTACCTGGTTAAAGGCCACCGACCTTCTGCAAGATGTTTGTCAATTAATCGCTATACATAACCAGCCTTAATGAGATTCCACGTGCATGTTTCCTTTATTTATACACCCTATATGGTGATCACATGCCTAACATAACCAGTTGCTAGTTTTTTGAAGGTAGGTACTCACATAGGTAATGGAACATTTGAAGGTTTCTCGCCACCATTGTCAGGTTTATTTGTTAATCATTAGAATGGGATGTATAAACCTAAACTTTTTGTGTAATCGTTCTGTTCAGGACAAAGAAACAATGTCTTCAAAAAAAACAAAAAGTTTTATCCATTGCCGAAAGCGTTGATGGTGAAGATAGATCGTTTTGCTATATTGTGAAGGCCAGAATTATGTTGATTTAGAATAAACATGAAACTGTTTTTTTCCCCCCGACAGTTAGTTATACAAGATAGAGAACATTTTTGGTTGTTTATTTAGTCTAGGCAGAGTATATGTTCATATTGGTAAATTCCTAAAACAGGATTGTTACATATATTACAAGCCCTAAAAATTTGTTAATTACGTGATTTCGCTATGAAAAAATTTAGTTTCCTGTTCCCAGTGTCAAGATTTAAGTAGGTTCCCACGTTTTATTTGGAGTGTTAATGCACGACAGACAAACTTTAAAGTTGGTGTGGAAGATACAACAAATAAAATTTAGAATATTGATTTTGAATTAATTTTGGTTTTTAGATCTACATATATGTTAGATAGAAATAGTTTTGAAAAATAGCAACCCATTTCAGTACTCTCAGTACTTTGATTATATTTGTGGAATATCCTTACCAGAAATCTTACTGGTAGTATGTGTACTTTAAGCTGCTGTAAATGATATAGTAAAACCAATGTCATACAAGGTTATACATTATGAAGTCATATAAGGTTATACAAGGTTGTACAAGGTTATACAAGTTCATACAAGTTCATACAAGGTCATACAAGGTTATACTTGTAGATGTGTTTTACAGATTTAAATTCTGGCAACTGCTTGTTGAGTTGAGCATAAATACTTGGACTAGAAACAATATAAGCAATATAAACTAGGTTAATTTTAAGATTTTAAAATAGCCCCCCCTCCCCACCTTGGGCGTTTTGTAAAGAAATGAAACAGATATGGGGAGTAACTTAATAGATAAGGGTGGTAGAAGTTCAATTATTGTATGCAAAATTCCAACCTAAGAAGTAAGATATACGCTTACAGAAATAATTGACCCATCACCAGATGCCCTACACGGCACCTTTTGGCAAACTTCAATTATGATGTCAACACTTGTGTGATTATGACATCACGATTTAATGTTGTCAAAAAAGCACATGTACAACCATGTGTCAGACACTTTGTGATTGGTCAATTTAGATATGGCCCGAACAAATAAAATCAACAAAGGGGAGTAATTCTAAAAATTAGGATGGTAAGAGCACAATTTTTGATATGTGACATATCTTCTTAATTAAGATGTACACATGTTTTTCATTTTAACTTTAAAGAATTGGGCTTTGATATTTCACATGTAGATTCATCATGAGGAGTTGTATGTCCAATGATACCTTTGTTAGCTTACCTTTTATTTTATTTTTGTCTGGTTGTCTGGTTTTAAACAATTCTTAATTAAAAAAAACTAAATTTTGAATTTGATGACCTTGGGTGACAGATTACACAATTTTTTCATGTCAGTGATTTATACATGTACCAGCACTTGTATTGTTTTTACCTTATTTTGACATTGATAGATTTTATCCCTAGGTGTAATTGATTTTGTTTTGCTTCTTTTCAATGTTGCGTCGCTTCATGTACAAGTTTATAAGATGCATTGTACATTTTGTCATGACCGATAGCATTTGCCACAGTTATTAGAATTGCATTGATTTTTTCTTTGCAATGTTTCTCAAGCTTTACTGTAAGTATCTGCCAAAGACCGTTTTGCAATTTTGCAAAAAACTTAGATTAAATGTTTCCTTTTTTCCTTCCTTTGGGAACACGGATACATGTTGCATGAGAAAGGTTCGAAATTTGATAATCTTGTTTGGTTTTAATCAGTCTTGTGGTTTTTGATTTATTTGTGATGTGTATAGACACTTGTTTACGTGCATATGTAAACAGGAATCAAAGTTTCTTGTGTTGAAGAAATATATGGCTAAAGTTTTAGAGCTTTGAATCAATCCTGAAAATAATAAATTAATCTTTGGATAATAAAGAAATTTTTTTTTTTTTTTTTTTTGTGAATTGATGGAAATTTGACTCTAAAATATTTTCTCTCAAACATAATGTTTGTACAGTGGAATCATGTTATGTATAAATCGGATGAGTCCAAATTCCAGATATGTCCGTTTAATGCCTGGTACTGATTTTTTATGGACAAAAAAAATATATACCCTATTTGACCATTAAGCACCCAGGATGCTTCAAAAATCAGAAAAAAGGGGTGGGCACTTAATGGGACCAATCAATAGTCAAATTAACTTAAAACAGTTCATTTTTATAAGTTGTAAAGTTGTCGTTATTACCGAGGACTCATCAATATAATTCTGTTGTTTGGGGCTACAGATAAACTCTTTTTCAGGTCCACATCTCCTTGTCAATCAGTTAGGAAATATTTTTGATCTTAGGTAAAAAAGGGAAAGGGGAGCTTGTAAGGACATTGCTCAAATAGGGTAATTAAAATTTTGGTTATCTAAAATTTGAGTATAAGAGATTCCAATGATTATTGTTTTGCCCACTGCAAAGATTTTTTCTCTTAAATGTATTATGTAAAGTGCAGACAAGTTTTTACATGTTCTGTGGCAATGTAATGAGAGTTTTGTTACTAAGCCTTATTTGAATGTCTTACACTTCTAATACATAGCAATGACTCATGACTTATACTTCTAATGCATAGCAATGACTTGTGACTTATACCTCTGATACATAGAAATGACTCATGATTTATACTTCTAATATTTAGCTACTTCTAATACATAGCAATGACTCATGACTTATACTTCTAATACATAACAATGACTCATGACTTATACTTCTAATACATAACAATGACTCATGACTTATACTTCTAATACATAGCAATGACTCGTGACATATACTTCTAATACTTAGCTATGACTCGTGACGTATACTTCTAATACATAGCAGTGAATAGTGACTTATACTTCTAATACATAGCAATGACTGATGACTTAACCTTCTTATACATAGAAATGACTCAGGACATATACCTCTAATACATAGCAATGACTCAGGACATATACTTCTAATACATAGCAATGACTCATGACTTATACTTCTAACACATAGCAATGACTCAGGACATATACCTCTAATACATAGCAATGACTCAGGACATATACTTCTAATACATAGCAATGACTCATGACTTATACTTCTAACACATAGCAATGACTCAGGACATATACTTCTAATACATAGCAATGACTCGTTACTTATACTTCTAACACATAGCAATGACTCAGGACATATACTTCTAATACATAGCAATGACTCGTGACTTATACTTCTAAACACATAGCAATGACTCAGGACATATACTTCTAATACATAGCAATGACTCGTGACTTATACTTCTAACACATAGCAATGACTCAGGACATATACTTCTAACACATAGCAATGACTCAGGACATATACTTCTAACACATAGCAATGACTCATGACTTATACTTCTAACACATAGCAATGACTCAGGACATATACTTCTAACACATAGCAATGACTCAGGACATATACTTCTAACACATAGCAATGACTCAGGACATATACTTCTAACACATAGCAATGACTCGTGACTTATACTTCTAACACATAGCAATGACTCAGGACATATACTTCTAATACATTGCACTTTGTCAATTACCTGTCACACAATGGTTCATTTTGATCAAGATGATTGAAAATTGATCCTCCTTAGTTTTAAATCTCAACGTAATTCAGAATCAATTTCATTACCATATAACATCTAGTACTCAATCACTTCTGAAAGATGGAATGTCTTTAATGTGAAATCTCGTGTTTTTATACCAAAATGTAATGAAACTTTCCTGAATTTCCTAGCAGTATATTGTAAACTATGGCGGCCAAAAGAAAAAGATTAGCTTGAAGCAATATGAAAAATCCACCTTTATGGCTGGGACTCAGTTTTGCAGAGGCAGCTTTATCCATTTTTTCTTTTTAGGCCACCTGAGTATAGCTCATGGTAACTTATTGCGATCATGCTTTGTCTGTCATTATGTGTCGCACATCATCCATTATGCGTCCTTAACTTTTTACATTTTCGACTTCTCAAGAACAAGTGTGCCAGTCCTAACCAAACTTGGCATATTGCATCCCAATGTGAAGCAGCATAAAGTTTGTGAATGAAAAGGGGCTAGGACCATAGGGGCCCCAAAAGGGACCAAAAAGGATGAAAACTTGGTACATCTTTAAATGGGGCCAAAAAGGGCCAAAACTTGGTACATCTTTAAAAATGTTGTTCTCATGAACTAATGATCAGATGACCTTTAAATTGCAAACGAAAATGAAATCTGTCCATAAATGAGCCACTAGGGGGCGCTTCAGTAACACAGGGTACAATTGTATTACAAATTATTTAATAACTCAAAACTGATTGAATTTTTATATACAAAGATACATGAGAAAGTTGCTAGGAATTATCTAAGGATGATTTTGACTAAATTTCAAGGTCATGGGATCAAAGGTCAAGGTCACTGGCACCTAAGTAAACTGAAAGTATAAGTTTTGGGCTGTTTTTTTTTACATTATCTTGAATTGCATGATAGATAGAGAAAAAGTGAAAAAGCAAAAATGTTCAGCATGCAAAAATCATGCAAAAAAGTCAACAAGGCCAAAATTTTCAGGTCAACGCTTATGGGAGTTTTCTCCCTTTTAAGTGGATTTCTCATGTTTTTGGCAGTTTTATCCTATTATCTTGAAGACTATAATAGATAGAGTGAAAGTAAAATAAGCAAAAATGTTCAGCACAAAAAGATCTACAAATAAGTCAATATGGCTAAAATTATCAGATCAACCCTTTTTGGAGTTATTTCCCTTTTTAAGTGGATTTTTTTTAATGTTTTGGGCTGTTTTTTGACATCATCTTGTAATGTATGATATATAGAGAAAAAGTGAAAGAAGCAAAAATGTGTAGCATGCAAAGATGTACAAAAAAGTTAACAGGTCTGAAATTGTCAGGTCACATCTTATGGGAGTTATTTCCCCTTTTATTGTCAAATTTGTGACATTTTTTATTTCTTCTCAAGAACCAGTAGGCCATTTTTATCCAAACTAGTTGTGTATCACCCCCATGTGAAGCCACATAAACTTTGCGAATGAAAAGGAGCTAGGACTCATAGGATCCCAAAAGGGGTAAAAAAAAGGACCAATACTTGGTACATCTTTAAAAATCTTCTCATGAACCAATATTCATATGACTTTCAAATTTAGCATGCATGATAATACAGTCAGTATCTACAAAGTTTGGGAATGAAAATTAAATCTGTCCATAAAGGGTCCACTAGGAGGCACTCAAATAACATAGGGTACAGTTGTATACTCAAAAATAACTCAAAACAAATTGACTCTTTGTATACAAAGATATATGAGAAAGTTTATAGGAATTACCTAAGGATCATTTTGACAAAATTTCAAGGTCATGGGGTCAAAGTTCAAGGTCACAGACATCTAATTAAATGGAAAGTATTAGTTTTTTGTCAAATTTTAGACATTTTGGACTTCTTCTCAAGAACCAGTGGACTAATTTTAACCAAAATTGACTTGAACATTTTGTCATGTGACAGTTAAGGCCCATTGGGACTCTTGTCTTATCAAATATTGGAAATGTTACCCATTTTACATACATTGTATTAGAATTTAAAGAAGATTTAAGAAAAATATGATTTGCATTCAGACTAACCCATTTCTTAAACTAATTTTTTGCGACACATCAATCAAATAATTTTTTAATGATGGCCTGGTATCTGGGTCATTATCAAGAATGTTCTAAATTACAACTTGTTGAAAAGAGTTGAAGTCATATTGGGATAGCTAAGGAAATTTGTAGGTCATCTGACCATGTTATTACTACTTATTTGATAGAAACCTTATGTATAATTCAGGCATAAGGCCTTATGTGCCACCTGACAGGTATAATTCAGGGATAGAGACCTTATGTGCCACCTGTCAGGTATAATTCAGGGATAGAGACCTTATGTACCACCTCGGATGTAGCAGATAGGTAACAGGTATAATTCAGGGATAGAGACCTTATGTGCCACCTGTCAGGTATAATTCAGGGATAGAGACCTTATGTACCACCTCGGATGTAGCAGATAGATAACAGGTATAATTCAGGGATAGAGACCTTATGTACCACCTCGGATGTAGCAGATAGGTAACAGGTATAATTCAGGGATAGAGACCTTATGTACCACCTCGGATGTAGCAGATAGGTAACAGGTATAATTCAGGGATAGAGACCTTATGTACCACCTCGGTTGTAGCAGATGTATAATTCAGGGATAGAGACCTTATGTGCCACCTGACAGGTGATATAGGCTGTACAATGTATAGGTAACAGGTATAATTCAGGGTTGGAGGCCGTATGTGCCACCCAGCACAAATTAGATAGGTAACAATTGGCTAAGTATTTGTGCTAATGTGTATTTCTGTTAGTCTTAGGCTTGTGTCATTGACAGGTTTAGAATAGGTGTTTTATTACTTAAATTTATCCTACTGTATAGGAATCTAGATTTTAGTACTGGGCCCGAAGTCACCAAATTTACTCAATACTCAACTCAAGCTCAACTTTTATTTCATTATTTTGACTATATAATCATTTGTAATGTTTTTGAATTTAAGTGATTAGGAAATATATTATTATTTTTCATCTTTCACATTTCTAGTTTTGTATCAGACTTATGATTTTCCAGGAAAAATAAATAAATGTGTTGCGTACGGCACTCAAAATTTAAGTACGTACTAAAACAATTTTTTACTATTTCTATATTTGTCAAGTTTTCTTCAAATGAGCAAACATTTTTATTATTATTTACAATCGTATGCCTTCAATATGCAAACATGTATAGTTACAGAAAAAAAAAATGTGTTTTTGCATTAAATTCATGAAAGTTTAGTTGAGCTTGAGTATGTACAAATGTAGTAAATTTGGTGACTTCGGGCCCATATGATCCCAGGTCATCAATTTTAAAGTAAATTATTGCTAATTATTAATTTCATCATAGATATAAAATTTACAGTGTTAGTGTTTCATATAGTACATTTTGTTATGATTTTTAAAATTTTTTTTGTATTTCAGTTTGGCATTAATGAAAAAATTGACTACGAAGAGTTTAATAAATGGACCAGTAAAAACTGTCCACATATATTTTGTGGAGTTCACAATTGGGTCTACACAATTCTCACTGGTTCAAAAATGCCTTCAGAACAGGTAAATATATCCAGTTATACATATATTCTAATAATTTTCAAAATATTAAAAGAATTTGTTCTAAAATGTTCATATATGTACATGTCCAAGACCAGTAGTGAATATGTTTCAATATTGGCATATATTTGTATTAACCCCATCTTTGAACTTTTAAATTTTTTATATCCTTACCATATTGGCACAAGTTTGAACTTTGAAAAAAAAGTCTATATTGTAACGATATCAATGATATTGTAACTGCATTTTGTCTTGGATATAACTCATTATATCATAATGGTGTAGGCCTCTTTGAATCCCTAACTTACTATTTGGGGATCTTTCCCAGTCACTGAAAGCCTCTTGTCTTTTCATTGACCATTGTAATAGGTTTTCCCCTTCCACCATTAAAATCTGACTGCCATTGTATATTTGAATAGTTGCTGAATGAAAAAAAAACCCACAGCAAGTAATTGCATTCTTGAATCGTCATTACTCTACTTCATTACGATAGAAATTGATTTATTATTTTGAGACATGGTTGTTTTTGTAACTCGCTTGTTGATCAAATTCTAACCATGCTGTTTATATTGCTTTGGTATGCTTGTCAGTTGAATCACAATTTAAACCATCCTTTCACCTTAAAACCTAAAATTGGCAGAATTGGCAAATTAATGATGAAAAGATGATGCAGGTCTATCTGGAAAAATGTCCAGAAATAATTACAAATCTGAATGATAATTGAGTGATTTAGGGAAAATGGGAACCGCTCATGTGTATATCAGCTTAATGTTTTGTATGACAATAACAGAACTGATAGGAGACCTCTGGTGTGTATCAGCTTAGCATTTCTATGACAATTATAGGACTGTTAGGAGACCTCTGGTGTGTATCAGCTTAGCGTTTCTATGACAGTTATAGGACTATTAGGAGACCTGGTGTGTATCAGCTTAGCGTTTCTATGACAATTATAGGACTGTTAGGAGACCTCTGGTGTGTATCAGCTTAGCATTTCTATGACAATTATAGGACTGTTAGGAGACCTCTGGTGTGTATCAGCTTAGGGTTTCTATGACAGTGATAGGACTTTTAAGGAACCAGGCATATGTATGTCAGCTTAGTGTTTTTATGACAAAGGACTGGTAGGGAACCTCCAGTGTGACTGAGCTCTAGTGTTTCTATGACAGTGATAGGACTGTTAGGGAACCTCTCATGTGAATGTCAGCTTAACGGTTTTTGACAAAGGACTGGTTGGGAAACTCCAGTGTGACTAAGCTCTAGTGTTTCTATGACAATGATAAGACTGTTAGGGAACCTCTGTTTTGTATCTTCTTAGCATTTCTATGACAGTGATAGGACTGTTAGGGAAACCTCTCTTGTGTATGTCAGCTTAGAGTTTCTACGACAATTATAGGACTGTTAGGAAACCTTTCCATGTATATCAACTCATCATTTCTATGACAATTATAACACTGTTAGGAAACCTTTCCATGTATATCAACTCATCATTTCTATGACAATTATAACACTGTTAGGAAACCTTTCCATGTATATCAACTCATCATTTCTATGACAATTATAACACTGTTAGGAAACCTTTCCATGTATATCAACTCATCATTTTTATGACAATTATAACACTGTTAGGAAACCTTTCCATGTATATCAACTCATCATTTCTATGACAATTATAACACTGTTAGGAAACCTTTCCATGTACCTATATCAACTCATCATTTCTATGACAATTATAGCACTGTTAGGAAACCTTTCCGTGTATATCAACTCATCATTTCTATGACAATTATAGCACTGTTAGGAAACCTTTCCGTGTATATCAACTCATCATTTCTATGACAATTATAGCACTGTTAGGAAACCTTTCCGTGTATATCAACTCATCATTTCTATGACAATTATAACACTGTTAGGAAACCTTTCCGTGTATATCAACTCATCATTTCTATGACAATTATAGCACTGTTAGGAAACCTTTCCGTGTATATCAACTCATCATTTCTATGACAATTATAGCACTGTTAGGAAACCTTTCCATCTATATCAACTCATCATTTTTATGACAATTATAACACTGTTAGGAAACCTTTCCGTGTATATCAACTCATCATTTTTATGACAATTATAGCACTGTTAGGAAACCTTTCCATCTATATCAACTCATCATTTCTATGACAATTATAACACTGTTAGGAAACCTTTCCATCTATATCAACTCATCATTTCTATGACAATTATAGCACTGTTAGGAAACCTTTCCATGTATATCAGCTCATCATTTTTATTATGATTTGGTCATGCCTCAGGGTATTTGTTTTCAATTTGAAATTCAGTTTTATGAGACAAAGGTTTTGTAACATTATAATATGTTCTGATATCAATCACTCATCTTTAGAATCAAGTCTTAATGGAGTTCTTAATTAGTTTTCTGTAGAAATATTGAACATGTTGATTCAAGGTTATTTCATGAATGTGAGTACATGTAGGATGAGAAAATGATCAAATAAAGTCTATTAAGAAAATTCTATTGAATAACTGGTCTTTTTGTGCTTTGAACAAGAGAGCCTAAAAATTATATCAAAGTTTAATATTTTTAAAAGTACTGGTATTATTTAAAAGAATTTCATGAAATTCAATTATTTTAAACTGAAAAAACATTGATTGTATTGTTTTTAAAATTGAATCCCTGTAGAACTTTTTATGCCCCAACCTGTCTGTCTGTCTGTCTGTCTGTCTGTGTATGTCTATTTGTCTGTCTGTCCGTAATTCCATCCTGCTTACATATAAAGTGTAATATTTCAAGTTTGGATTTTGATACAATAACCAAACTTAGACTGTAAGTTCATCTAAGAATTTTTCACACTTCACGGATGCCCCTGGGTTTGGGGGTTGGGTCAAAATATAGGACATAGCAATATTGAAAGTTTGGATTATGATACAGCTGGGACCAGGGGCATTTGTGTTTGTATTGTTCTGTTCTGTCATGGTTCGTGACCTTTTTTGTGTTGTTCCATTCAGTTATGGTTCATCATACATGTATACAACGAAAAAAGTAGGGCAACATCACTTCCAGTTAAGCAGTTTGTCTTATACATGTATATGATCTAGAATATACATGTAGATATCATACAGTGATAGGTGCCAGAGATTTGAAAAACAGCCCACGGGACTGTAATGTCCTCTCTGTCATCTTTACAACACAAAACATTTATCTTAACTTATCTCCTCTTACATAAACTGAAATAAGGTATCACTAATTGTCATCAATGTAAATGAATATTATGAAACCAGAAGTAACTCTGCCTGACTTTCATCTAACATCATGTGAATGAATGGAATGGAACAACTCAAAAAAGGTCTATCTAGACACATGTGGTTATGAAATAATAGCATCAGTGTCTGAGGTGAATTGATTCGTTTATGTAAGCCCAGTAAACATGTGGTCAGATAGGAAGAACTAAATGTACCTTTTATTTTTGATAAGTTTGATATATCGTATATACAGAGAACTCCCAAGATATTTCTGATGTTGTAAGGTTTTTATTTTTACTTTAAAAAATGCAATGTATACTTTTTTTTTCAGTGAACACATGTATTATAAAAAATTATTGATACTGTATTCAGGGAAATTTTCGCCCCCGTTTTATTTTGCCCCTTTTGGCCTCATCGTGAGTGGGTGAATGCAAAATGGTAATTTCACCTATTTTTATTAGTTGCAGAGAGTATCAGGTATAAATAACACACAAAATTGATTAAAAAACTTTAATTAGTGACCCTGTAGAAAGTAGACATGTACAAGTATTGATTTTTAAATAAAACTTTGTAATAAAAAATATTATTTAAACACTGATACAAATTGCGGATTGTTGAACACGTTTCACATGTTTCTTGAATAGAATTTTATGAAGTTTGGGTGAATTTAAAATGGGGCAAAACAGATTGCAACTGTAGTAGGGCAATAATAACACGGGGCAAAAATAACCTTGTATACAGTAGACCTTTTGATGGCAACTGCGGTCTTGTAGCATTGGATACAAAAAACGTTAATGTCACAGTAACACATTGTCTCTTGATGTCATTTTCAGGGAATCTGTATCGTTTCATCGTCTAGTGTTACGAGCACAGCAGTTTGTGTGAAAAAGTTCACGATTCTTTGTGTCATAGTACCTTTTATTATATATGAATTATAATGATAGTAAAATAAAACCTTTCATCAGCATACCCTGTTCTGTTACAGGAAACAGCTCCAGTGCCATTGCTGGAAAGGTTCGTGGCTGACAAATACATCATGAGTATGGGACTGTTATGGGCATTGTCTATAGTTATACCTCAGTCATATACGCATAGTGAAGACGATAAACCACCACCATCATCACAGAACAAAAACCCTCTTTTATCATCATTTCATCTCATCATGAAAATGGTACGTATACACAACTTCAAAAATTAAGGTAAAACTTCTTGTGGAAAATGTTTTGAATTTAACATGTGATCTCCAAAGTCTTTAATGATAAGTGCTGTGGGAAGTAATCGAGTTGATAGATAATATAAAATTACCTGTTTGTTTAGAAAAGTACCGGTATTAGCAACATTCAGTCTGTACAGTGTTGTTTGTTTAACATCCCCCCTGGATTTTGTTTACAAATATGTCATGGAAGGCTATATTTCAAAATGGGTAAAACCTTTATTCTACTTTTACTACTTGTACTTGATGTACAATAACAAATAAGAGCTATACATATGCATAAAAATCTTATACACTGTGTTTCTATACATTTTGTGAAAATAAGGTAAGGTCCAGTGTAGTATTCATATACATGTACAAAAAGTATGCTTGAGTTAATCAATTACAAGTGAAAAGGTGCCAAGCTGGGTTTGTCAAGCAATTTTCACGAAATGTATAGGAATTTAAGAATTTTTTGGCCTATGCATATCTCTTTTTTGTTATTGTATATCAATCTAAGTAGTAAAAAAGGACAGATTTTTTTGTGGAAAAAACACAGCTAATGCCCCTTTAGTTCACTGGTAGGTATATGAGTGTATACAGCTAATAGTAATTATATGCAGCAAAGATTATGTGAGAGGTCATAGTTCAAATCTCTCATTCTCATCATATAATTATTTTTCTTTCTATGGAGGAAGATTTCCTGACCTCAAATTACCTGAATTACAGTGTACACATTACAAGGCATAGTAACTCAGGCCAACATTACCAGGCATGGCACCTCATATCTACATTACAAGGCATGACACTTCATGTCTACATTACCAGGCTTGACACCCCATGCCTACATTACCAGGCATGATACCTCATGTCTACATTACCAGGCATGATACCTCATGTCTACATTACCAGGCATGGCACCTCATGTTTACATTATCAGGCATGACAGCTCATGTCTACATTACCAGGCATGACACCTCATGTCTCCATTACCAGGCATGGCACCTCATGTCTACACTACCAGACATGATACCTCATGTCTACACTACCAGGCATGATACCTCATGTTTACATTACCAGGCTTGGTACCTGGGGTCTGCATTACCAGGCATTGTACCTCAAGTCTACATTACCAGGCATGACACCTCATGTCTACATTACCAGGCTTGGTACCTGGGGTCTGCATTACCAGGCATTGTACCTCAAGTCTACATTACCAGGCATGACACCTCATGTTTACATTACCAGGCTTGGTACCTGGGGTCTGCATTACCAGGCATTGTACCTCAAGTCTACATTACCAGGCATGACACCTCATGTCTACATTACCAGGCTTGACACTTCATGTCTACATTACCAGGCATGACACCTCATGTCTACATTACAAGTCTTGACACCTCATGTCTACATTACAAGGCATGACACCTTGTGTCTACATTGCAAGGTCTGGAACCTCATGTCTACATTACAAGGCATGACACCTCATGTCTACATTACCAGGCATGATACCTCAAGTCTACATCACCAGGCATGACACCTCATGTCTACATTACAAGGCATGACAATTCATGTCTACATTACCAGGCATGACAGCTCATGTCTACATTACAAGGCATGACACCTCATGTTTACATTACCAGACATGACACCTCATGTCTACATTACCAGGCATGACAGCTCATGTCTACATTACCAGGTTGGTTGATGACGTTTAAAACTTGATTGTTCCAAATGCGAAACATCAAACATTTACAGTTAACACTATTTATAACGACCATGATCGTCCCTTGGAAGTTTTTGTAGTTGTAATGAATTTGCTCTTATAAAGAAACACTATTGCCTTTCGTTGTAATTCATATTTCTCTACATGTATATATAATTGGCGGTCAGTAGATGAAATACAGTTCATTTGGAGCCTGCATAAGCATAATTATGGTAACATATATTAATTCCTTTAGCAACATATTCTTTAAATATATATTACTGTGTTAATTTAAATTCTTTACCTGATCTCGGTACCATCGTGTTTTGCTAATCGAATTTCAAAGCTACTGTAATTATCTAGATCTAGCTGGCGATGGTCAGCGATTTAGAGAAGCATTATTGTTTACACTTATTACATGTCAACTTTTATCTGATCACTAAAGTAATAGTGTTGTCGAAAAAACAAAAGAAATGTTCAGGCTTTGTGAAAACATCTCTGTAGAGATATGTGTAAATGTCGGTTAAGATCTAGGTGATTGAGTGTAGCACGCTTTTTGGAACAGTCGAGTGCACACGGTTCTACAGGTAACTGCGTCGTTAACAGGTCTTACACCTATCACTCGTTAATCCTGGCAGTAAACAAACCAAACATGTAACCGATAATTAAAATTGATGGGGTATGTTTGTGTTGTTGTATTTTCGACTGAAAATGCATGTTTGTTCTGAATTTTCATTGTTGGTGTCAGAAGCTGTAAATTCTGTTATATCGATGGTAAATAACATTATGTATGTTTGGTCTCAGGAAAATCCTGTCTGGAGGTGAAATTTTCGGATTACCGTAACAATGGTCGTTATAAAGCGATCTGACTGTATATTGTTTCACTACTTCTTACATTAAATCAGTATTGTAAATTGGTAACAACATTTTAAAGTGCTTTGATATTCTCAACTCCATAATTTGGTTGTTTATAAAAGTTCTACCTAACATAGACTTAATTTTTTCACTGATACAGTGTCAGATTTTGCTAAAATTTGCACAGTGTGATTCTTAACTTATCAACCCTAAAAAGTAATGTACCCCTCTGTAAATCAATGATTTAGGCCAGTCCAAATATGTCTTCAGGGGTGAATTAGTTTAATATCAAATTAGGTAGAAGTCTATTTTGCAGATGTGACATGTAGAAAAGAGGAGAGCTATCACAGACTAAAAGTTTGTAATTAATATTTCAGGCTCAATTGTCACGATGTCAGAGCTGGAATCTGTTATACGACAGTGAAGAGCATGGACTTTCTCACAATAGGTAATGTTATTTTTTTATTTATCTGGTGAGGGTTAAGATTTCAGGAAAAATAATTGTCATATCTATCAAGACATTTTATATTGTGTCCTTCATTTTCCTTGAAATTGGTCTGCCTTTCTGAACAGATTATTTGAAACAGACATATTCTTGTCTCAGTTCAGAATTTTAAAAATCTTGGAAAGCTACTTCAAATCTTAATTCCATAACGAGATTTTGTACAGTCACATATCATTAATAAATCTAGTTTTAAACTTCTACTTGGAGAATTTTCAAACCTGCTGGGGCTATTTTAAGAACAAATTATGCATTATTGCTTGTGCACATTGCTTTTGGCACAGTTCTGGCCAGTTAGATGAAGGAATAATTCATAGTTATGTGTAAAATTTATAGTATGATCTTTTTTTTTACCTCTGTTTCTTTATCAGGGATGTTTAATTTCTCACATTTTTACATTTCAGATATACACATTATATATATTTAATTTCTCACTTTATTATATTGCAAATTTAAACGTTACATATGTTTGATTTCTCACTTTATTACATTGCAAATTCAAACATTGTTACACATTAATTGTTACATATGATTAATTTCTTACATTATTTCATTTCATATTTGCTCATTACATATGGTTAAATTCTCACATTATAACATTTCAAATTTGAACGTCACGTAACATGTTAATTGTTGCATTTGGTTAATTTCTGACATTTTTACACTTCAGATTTTAACATGTTACATATGTTTAATTTCTCACTTCATTACATTTCAAATTTAAACATTAACTGTTATATATATGGAAAATTCTTCACATTATTACATTTCAGATTTGCATGTGTTATGTATGTTTAAATTCTACATTATTACATTTCAGATTTACATGTGTTACATATGTTTAAATTCTGATATCATTACATTTCAGATTTATATGTGTTACAAATATTTAAATTCTGACATTATTACATTTCAGATTTATGTGTGTTACATGTTTAAATTCTGACATTATTACATTTCAGATTTGCATGTGTTACATATGTTTAAATTCTGATGTTATTACATTTCAGATTTGCATGTGTTACATGTTTAAATTCTGATATTATTACATTTGAGATTTACATGTTACATATGTTTAAATTCTAAATTATTACATTTCAGATTTGCATGTGTTACATATTATTAAATTCTGACATTATTACATTTCAGATTTACATGTGTTACATGTTTAAATTCTGACATTATTACATTTCAGATTTACATGTGTTACATATGTTTAAATTCTGACATTATTACATTTCAGATTTTTATGTGTTACATGTTTAAATTCTGACATTATTACATTTCAGATTTACATGTGTTACATATGTTTAAATTCTGACATTATTACATTTCAGATTTACATGTATTACATATGTTTAAATTCTGACATTATTACATGTCAGATTTGCATATGTTACATATGTTTAAAATCTGACATTATTACATTTCAGATTTACATGTGTTACATATGTTTAAAATCTGACATTACATTTCAGATTTACATGTGTTACATGTTTAAATTCTGACATGATTACATTTCAGATTTACATGTGTTACATATGTTTAAATTCTGACATTATTACATTTCAGATTTGCTCACCATGTGTCATCTTATCATGCTCACTCTATCACACTGGTCTCATTTGAGGGCAGAAATATTTACTGTATTGCCCTGGATAAAGGATGGAGGTAAGATTCTTGTCAACGCATAATCAGTTTGTTCAGCATCCAATTATCTGGACCAATTAAGAGGCCGACTAAAGGAGCTCACCTGTGAGATTTACCTGTTCACCTGTATGTGTTTTAAACTTTCTCTAAATGAATTGAATTTATACAGATAAACAAGAACAAATAAGTAGATGAATCTTTATCACTATCAGAAATCTAGACTTAACAGTGTATGACATTATGAATGAGACATTTTAATAGCATTTGATGCCATTTATTTTTGAAATTTAAAGAATTTGATATAACACAGTGCACGATATAGTTAGCTTTATAGCCTAATTGCCTTTATAATTTTTTTCAGGATTTTATGCATCAGAAGCAACCACATTTTCTAGAAAATGTATAAAATATCTTAATATCAATGCAATATTATTATTAATTTCTGGTTATCATTAAATTTTTATTACTTAATGGCATGGGCAGTAACGCAGTGCGATTCTAAAATATAAATGAAATTGAATAAAATAATTTATTTCAAATGGGCCAAAAGTCATTCCATGGAAGTAACCAAAAATAGAATAATATGATAAAGTAGCACTTGAAATTATATTAAATGTAATGTTATTTTAGAACTTTTAAATTATTTTTTTTTTACATTTAGTTGCATATAGACATTCAATATTTTTTCAAATTACTGCAGGTAAGTCACAAGTAAGTTCCTTTAGTGGGCCTCTTAATTGTTCTAGATAATTGAGTGTTGTTTTAGTCCAGTAGGCGTTCGGGGAACATGCTGCTTTATCATGCATGTATACCATATTCGACCAGTTAAGAGCCCATATCCCTATAAGCACCCCCCACTTTGTACATACAATCAAGATTCTTTTCTAGCTGGTTGTCAATGAGATGTGGACCTGAAAAAGCGTAAGTAACAGTTTATCTGTAGCCCCCAGCAACAGAATTATGTTGATAGATGTCCTTGGTAATAACTACAAAACTTTACCACTGGTTTATGTCATAGACTATTAATTGGTCCAATTAGGCGTCCACCCCTTTTTGCTGATTTTAGTAGTGCCCTGGGCGCTTAATGGGTCGAATACGGTACTTGCTTTTATTTTGGGGTATTTAATTTCAAGATGTGTTTTGTTGAATGAAACACAGTGAAATTAAATACCCAGTGAAATATAACACTTTGTAGGTTTGAGAACAACAGGTACAAGTAATTCCATATGTAATTGGTCACAACACAAATTATTCCAAATGATATTTTTAGCATATCTCAGAGTACGTATAGGCCATGTAATAGTAATAAGGATTTTTAACGTAAATTCAACCCTCTCTATCTATGGATAAAATAAACAAAATCTGATTTCAAAACACATTCAAAAGCTTTATTACACTTCTTTTTTCTGAAAACGGTGATGTGTGAAATTGAATAAGTTCTGATCAATTTCTCCTTGCGAAGTAGAAAGTCCACACAGACATACTCTCATCCCTAAATAGTTACAGAATATTATTTGTATGCTGAGGGGTACATATTATGCTCAATTTGCTGTCATTTATTTGTGTCTTTTGTTTCTAAATATTTGGTCATCAAAAGCAAACCTTAATACCTCATCATAGGCATTATCAAATGTGCAAAATTAGGTACACATTATACACGGATGCACACTTTATGCCAACAATTATGGCATAAAGTATATAATCAAAATTTCTTAAACTTATCCCCATATTGTTCTGTCAGGGAAATAATCCACAAGGTTTTTCATACAAGATTTATTTTATTGTTTATGTAAATTTCAATAATAAAAGATTAATGACCCTACAGAAAAATAATTATGAGAATTTTCTGTATTTATGCACTTTTGTATCTAAAGGTCAAGTGAAGAACGATTTGGTGGAAATGACACCATGGTTTTACAGATAACTCCAGTGTTCCGAGTCGTTCAAGGTAGGAAGTGGTACAGAGTAATGGTTCTGAGGAGCAAACACTTAAATGCATATAAGCTGTCAAAATGTACTTTTTGTTTGTATTTGATATTTCAAATGTTCAACGTTTTATACAAATGAAATTATTTTAAAAATCCAGGGTTGAAAAAAAAAATTATTATAATGTTGTATTTATTAAAACAAAGAGATTTCTTACATGGATGGCAGCAATATCAATCGTCAGCATATTTCATTCATTCTAGGCAATATGTGCATAGTATGTTAAAATTGTTTTAGAGAAATATATCTTTTTGCCCTTGTTAATCGAAGTTTGGGTCTAATTGGAGGGTATTTTTTTTTTATTAGAATGACAGCCTGTATGCCTTTAAAGTTCAGAGTTGTTAAAAAACAAGATAGAGATCACAAATTGTACAAAACATATTTATAATTTCTCTTAATGGATACCTCAACAACTCTTCAATGTTTTGTCTGCTTCTTTCTGTAATTCTCTGTAATCTGTCTTTTAAACATTTCATTCAAGTACATGTATATTGATGTAGGAGAAAATCTGGTTGATTTTTTTATTTTTATTTTTTATTGATCAATTATCCAAAGGAATTCCCTTTTTCAGCTGGAGGCCCAATGGTAACTTGGAATGAGCATTCAAGAAATATAAAACAGGGGCTGCATGTCGGCAAAGCGAAGGAGAATCAAGTCTTGTTTATACCCTCAGACTTTGATAGTGTTGATCATTATGGCGTCAGTTGTGCTCTTAATAAAATAGAAGTAAGTTCCATAAAATGTAGAATTCAGGGCACACTCTGGAGTTGGAAAACTTTGAGGCAAAAATAAATTTTGATTTGCCAGTTCAATGAATATTGATACAAAATATGTTTGGCAATTTTACACAAGTTGTATTTTCAATGCTCGAACAGTAGCCTACACACTTATTAGAGGTCACTTGCATTGTGACCTTTATGTGGTATTTGATAGATCTCTCACACGACATATCAGAAAAACAGGAGTGATGAGAGATTGATTTTTAACTAGATTAATATAACTAGAGCTTCTTAATATACAGACCTTTAGCTTTTATATTTATACTTTTTATAAACCCAACCAACCCCTCACCCCTGCATCAAAGACTGAAGAGATGTACTCTGGAATCAACTAGTCTGCATGTCTGTCTATCTACTGTACGTGCACTTATTTTAGCGGTATTCTAATATTAGCGCCTTTCGCGCTCAATTCATTGCGCTAATTCAAGGGTAGCGCTAAAATTTCTCCATCCTGTCATTCTGTAAAGCCAATGCCAATGAAATGAATTGCGTGAATTCAAGATTGCGCTAATAAGTCTATACCCGCTGAGAGTGCTAAAATATGAGTGCGCTAATTTAAATACACATACAGTATCTGTTGACACAATTTTGTTTCTAAATTCCTACTACAGTTTCTAGCATAATTCATTTCATTCTGAATTTGTGCACTGGCTTTTAGATTTTTGATGACACAGCATATTTCCCCAGACTGATTATATGCTATCATAACAAAGAAACATTGATCTTGAGAAAGAGATCATCTTCTGAACATGTATAGATTAAACAGGTGTCCAGACAAAAGCAAGCTGGAAATGATCACATCCTTAACACTGGTATGAGATTGAAGTTAAATATAAAACATAAGGTTTTTTTTAACCTTAATATCTTATAAAGTATATATTTATATATTAAGTCAGTTATACCATATATTTTATATAGATATGGGGATGTGGAGCAGAGGAAGCAAGAGAAACTCAACTCAACCAAAAAAAGTGGGAGAAACAAGAAACAGAAAAACATGCAGGAAGAAAGGTAACTCATACATCTATCTATCTGTCAGTATCAGATACAGAGGAACATTTCTTGAAAGACTTTTCTCAGGAAGGACTATCTGTCTTGTGAGTCCATGCTCTGAAAACCACTTGGTTAAATTTTCTTTCTTTCTTTTTTTTTTTTTAAAAAAAAGACCCTCTCTTTGAGAGACCACTTTTCAGTGGCAGTTTGTATGGTTTCACAAGACTGGTTCCACTGTATATAACTTTCAATTTTTTAAACTAAAAAATTATTGAATTTTAAAATACCTTTACTGAGTTAATACCTGTAATACCAGAAGATCAATTTGTAGCAGTGTCGTTATCATATAGTTATGATTTCAATACTGCAATCTTCAAATGTAGTGTCATATATCATGTGATTTTTCTTATGGATAAATACATTTAGAGATAAGATTAAGATTATAGCATATGAAACTATTGCCATTTGGGGTACCTGCTTTTCATATTCCTTATTTTTGGGGGGATGGGAGGGGTGTAATCGGGTCCCTTTAGAGTACCTATTCATATGAAAGATTTCATTGTCAATGGTGATGTGGCAGCCACTTGTTCATATGTAAATAATGAAAACCGTAATAACATCTGCCACTGGTTACAATATGTGTTGATATAGCATCAGTTTGATCAAACAAATTAAAATCATGTATCAAACAATTATATGATCTCAACAGAAGTTACCAATTTTTCCATACTTAAAGAAAACAAACTGTTATTGTTATATCTAAAGAAAAAAAATCTTAGAAAATTTTGTTTTGTTTCTTTTAGTTAAGACTGGACACAGGAAATTGGGATGAAAATCCAGACAAACAGATCTTACAGTGGGGAGGAGTTAATGTAGAGCATCAGTACTCCAGACAGGGTGGATGGTAACAGGAACAGCCAACAAGATGATATTACTTTAGCCTCCCTCTTTGATCTGAGTGCCAATTATCTGTTTATCATATGAATTTCTACTTAATTTTGTGGGTGTTATAAGTGTGTGTGTGTGTGTGTGCATATGAATGTGCATGTATGTCCAAGTATATAAGCCTTCGATTGAACATTAATCAAGCCAAATTTGGGCTGTTTTTTATCTTTTGTCAAGTTCAGCTTTGTTAATTACTTAGAGTTCAGTATTAGTGTTTGACACAATATGCATGTCATTTTATAGATTTTAGATCATTTTCAATTATAAAATATATCATCTCTTTGCTTATAAGAATAAAAAATCATGTAACTTCATGTTAGCCATTGGAATTTGTGTATGTGTGTTGCATCTCATACATGGTACAATACAATCTGTGACACCAGCTGCATATAAAACTTTTTTCAGTTTATGTAAACTTCGAAGGTTCATGTAGTTTTCTGTTCACTTTGAATAACCATATGTGGTTCATATAAACCTTGTACAATCTAGAACTTAAGTTTCATATAAAACCAGGTCTACCCTGTGTAAACTTGTGAGTTGCAATATAAGATCAACCACAACATTGTGTAAACTTGAAAAATGTATAATCAGCACGTGTTTCAATATGTGAACTATATATAGAATACAACACATGCACCCAGTATTGCATTACTAACTGTAAACTACACATAAAACTTTTGTAATGTTTTTTTCCTCAAATTTTACTAAATTAGTTCGGTTCTGTTTTTCTTACAGTATGTTCCATGTGTTTGGTGCTGAAGTTTTGTTTTCTTACATTCCATGTCGATGGTGCTACATTTATTCTATCCTTACATATTTTTTATATAATCAAAGTGATCAAAATGCATTATAAGATGGTTAGTAAGCATAAACAATTAAACCTGTACAGAATAGTGGGATAGGACTTGTTGATCAAATATTGCCAAACCATTGTCACATTAATCAAAAATTAGAGATAGGTAACTTAAAGGTAGAGAGTGGTCATATAATTTCATACACATTCTATTAAATATATGAAAAATTATCAAGTTGTTAAAAGCTGCTGTTATGGTACTTTTCTAGAAATATTTGTTGTGATTTTTATTTTGTTTATAGTATTGTTTTCATTTATCAACAAAATTTAAATCATGACAAGTGGAACATGTATAACACAGATGTATTAGTTTCCTTTATGTATCACATTTTGTATAGTTTATGCAATACGTACTCTTCTGTGTTTGCTGTAGTTTGTCCCTGTTTTCTTATTGGATGGCAAAGAAAATGACGCAAATTTGGTAAAAATATCATTTAGTACAATGTCAAGAGAACACATTCATTTCAGTAAAACGTATTTGTTTGTTAGATATCTCATATAACAAATGAGATTATTCTTTGTTTCAATGTAGCTTACTACAGTGAAACTTGTATATAAAGACCCCTTTTGGGACACACCAAAACCAGTCTTTATAAAGAGGTGGTCTTTTCATAGAGGTTGATTCGTACACAAATGATACTCTTGGGAACAGCAAAAAATGTCTTTGTAACCAGGTGGTTTTCATACATAGATGGTCTCTAAAGCAGGTTTTACTGTGCCATGAAAACAATTCAGAGGTGACAATATTTTAATGGGTCATGACAAATGAGATTGTTACTGTCGACAAATGTAGGCAAACATTGGATGGAAAGATAAGCCTTTTTTCATGTCGATGAAATTAAATAACAACTAATTGATGTAATTTTAGTCCAAGAAAATTTCTAGTTCTTCAGTCATATAAATACTTATGAATTGATTCTGTATGTGTGAAAATACTTATTCCCTTCTATAAACAGAACCATTACTACCGTTATCTTCATTACCAACTGCTGGAGTAGCAGAGACAACATCCTACCCATTGCCTTAATCAATATTACCGGCTTCTGGGGCAGAGATGACATCCTACCCATTGTATTGGTCAATGTTACTGGATGCTGGGGTAGAGATGACATCCTACCCATTGTCTTAGTCAATGTTACTGGCTTCTGGGATAGAGACAACATCCTACCCATTGCCTTAATCAATATTACCGGCTTCTGGGGCAGAGATGACATCCTACCCATTATCTTAGTCAATGTTACTGGATGCTGGGGCAGAGATGACGTCCTACCCGTTGTCTTAGTCAATGTTACTGGCTTCTGGGATAGAGACAACATCCTACCCATTGCCTTCATCAATATTACCGGCTTCTGGGGCAGAAATGACATCCTACCCATTATCTTAGTCAATGTTACTGGATGCTGGGGCAGAGATGACGTCCTACCCATTGTCTTAGTCAATGTTACTGGCTTCTGGGATAGAGACAACATCCTACCCATTATCTTAGTCAGAGTTACTGGCTTCTGGGGCAGAGATGATGTCCTACCCATTATCTTAGTCAATGTTACCGGCTTCTGGGGCAGAGATGACGTCCTACCCATTGTCTTAGTGTTAGCTGTCTTTCAGATGTGTGTGTGTGTGTGTGTGAAGCTAGGTGCTATGTTTAATTGATTAAACACTTTTATGATGGTATTATGTAATTGTAATATTTTTGTTTTAGTTAAAATTTGTACTGTTACCTGTATCTTTGTTTTGTTTCCCTTTTTGCCAGATTTTGTCCTGTTACTGTCAGTTGGGATTTGTTTTATTTCCTGTTTGCCAGATTTTGTCCTATTACTTTTATCTTGGGGTATGTTTTGTTTTTCTTTTGCCATATATGTTTTAGTTGTATCTTGTGGTTTGGTTTGTTTGCCTTTTGTCAGGTTTTGTCCTATTGCCTGTATCTTGGGGGTGTCTTTTTGCCAGAATTTGTCCCATTCCCTGTATCTTGGGGTTTGTTTCCCTATTGCCAGATTTTCGAGCAGCTTAGTCAGTAGTGCACTTGACGCTTGATTGTGAGGTCATGAGTTTGAGTCCAGCTGGCGGCAGGTCCAATTCCCATCCTTCGAATGAGTCAGTAAAAACCGATACCCCGTGTCACAGTAGGTGTCGGCACGTTAAAGTACCCTCACTGCTCAATGGCCATAGATGCCAAGCATTGGCCAAGCTTAAAAGTCATTCACTGGCATTGGTGATGTCACCATATGAGTGAAAGATCCTTGAATTGGACATTAAACAATAATGCAACCAACCAAAGCAAGATTTTGTCCTATTACCTATCTGATGGCATTTTTTGTCCTTTCCCTTTTGTGTTTTATTACCTGTCTTTTAATTTACTTTGTTTTATTAAATGTCTGTTGGAATTTGTTTTGTTTCCCTTTTGCCAGATTTTGTCCTATTTCCTGTCTGTTGGCATTGTTTTGTTTCCGTTTTGCCAGATTTTGTTCTATTACCTGTCTGTTGCAGGTTTTTCTGTTTCCCTTTTGCCAGATGTGTTTTTACCTGTATCTTGGGGTTTGGTTTTTTTCCTTTTTGTCAGACTTTATCCTATTACCTGTATCTTGGGGTTTGTTTGGTTTCCCTTTTGCTAGATTTTGTCCTGTAACCTGTCTGTTGGGATTTGTTTTGTTACCTGTATCTTGAGTTTTGTTTTGTTTACATTTTGCCAGATTGGGTCCTATTACCTGTATCTTGGAGGGTGTTTTGTTTTCAGATGGTTTTTTTAAGATGTTGTTTTTTCCCTGTCTGTTTCTTGTTAAAATTTTGGTACTATTACCTGTGTATACTTTAAAAATGATTGAGCGACTTAGATGATTGTTATTTTATTGACTAATGCAATTATTGATGCTATTGTTTATTTTATTTAAGTTAAAGACCCATTCACAATACAATTTCTGATGTTTTGGAGAAAAAAATTTAGATGCTTTTTCTGAAAGAAGATGCAAGATACAATAAACTATTTGGTGGGCAAAATAATGACAAATTTCCTCAAAATGTTTATTGTATCTCACCTGATTTTCCAGGAAATGCAATAATTCTCCAAAACATCAGAAATTCAGTTAACATGAAAGGGTCCGTTATATAGAGATACGCTTATTTTATGAATGGCTATGGTTATCATAGTTTAGCAGTAAGTATTATCGGAGATCAGAGAGCTATAAATTCTCAGATTTCTACATTACAAGTACCAGTGATAATTTATATGTTAAGTTTAATTTATTATAGATGATTATACTTTACAAATCGACGCAAGAATAGATGTATGTATATCAATGATTTCTGATTACTTTACTTATACATATTTATACATTTATGAACTCATGTATAATTATGATTGTTAACATTAAAACGGTTCATATATATATATATATATATATATACATATATACATATATACACAGTGAAACCGCTTTATAAAGATAATGTTCGTTCATCGTAGTATAGGATTTGCTTCCATAAAGAAATACATTACATCATTTGACTATGGTTTTGTATAGAATCTGATGAGTGCTGACAATAGATGGAATAAGGTTGATTGAATTCTGTATAAACTCGTAATTACGATACAATTGATCAATTCCATTGAAAATAAATTCTTGACACAAGTCAAGTTACCAAAAATATATTTAATTGGAAATGTATGTGTCATTGTGCTCCAGAGTGTTTGTTACAAAAAATTTGCATTCTGAATTTTAACTGGGGATAAAATAAAATTTATGCGAGTCGAGCATGTTTCAATGTTTAAAACTTCCGACATATTCCCAAATAAATCTTATTTACTGCTACTTACAAACAATTTATAATTTGTCTTTTATAAGTCAAATTTCCCTATGTTTGAATAATTTGGGGGTTTCTGCTCTAAAATATTACAAATATTTACGGGTGCTGGTTTTGCAAATTTTCACATTACCTGTTCCAGCTGTGTATTGATTTGGTTAGTCTCAAACACTAATTTTTTTAATGAATGAAAAGTAAGTTCAATTTAAAACTAATCATCACAGATCATGACCTTATATATCTGAATTGATTTTGGAATTTTCATATACACCTTAAACAAACTCTGAAATTATAAATTGCATGGTTCTCATTTACCATTTATAAGTTGAAGTCCAAATGTTTTAAAATTTTGTAGTTTTCATTGAAATCTTAATGTATATGTATATATATATATATATATATATATATATACATATATATACATATATACAGTGAAACCTGTATATAGGGGCCACCCAAGGGACCAGACAATATTGACCTTTATGAGCAGGTGACCCTTATACACAGGTTCAATTTAGTCAAGGGACTTGAAAAAACTGGCCCTTATAAACAGGTAACCCTTATATAGAGGTGGCCACTATAGCAGGTTTTACTGTATATATATATATATATATATACATGTCTTCAGTTAAAGTTAAGCTTGGTACAGATGATTATATATTTAGAAAGAGTTCAAAACGTCACATTTCATAATTTTCTTCTTTAATTTCTGTAAGTGCTTTCACCTTTACAGGCTCTTCAGACATTCTGTCTGCACTTACAGAAATTAAAGAAGAAAATTATGAAATGTGACGTTTTGAACTCTTTCTAAATATATATATATATATGTATATGTGTATATTTATATATATATATATATGTATGTATGTGTGTATGTATATATATATATATATATATATATATATATATATACACCACGCTATTATTGACAATGTTTATTTTTATTGTGTTGTATATGTTATATAGAAGATACATATTTGAAATTAATAACTTGCAATAGATATATATATTGGGCATATATCCCTCCAATTATAATATAGATATTAACATATCTTTGTACAATGGAGAAAA
The DNA here is from genome assembly GCA_030159075.1 of Atrina japonica. Taxonomy (NCBI): domain Eukaryota; kingdom Metazoa; phylum Mollusca; class Bivalvia; order Pterioida; family Pinnidae; genus Atrina; species Atrina japonica. Next base: position 165,668 of record BROG01000350.1, on the reverse strand, counting down.
CAAAATTGTCAAGAAATACATATATTTGAATATTTTCAATATTTTACCTATCATCACATTTGTAAGCATATCTTTTCTGTTTATTTGTTTACTAGGTAAATTTCTAATTTCTTAGAAAATTCTCACTGAAGACTCTACAAAATAGTAATAATAATAAGTTGTAATAAAATGATTGACAGATGTTTCCTTGATTCTGTGTTACCTGATTGGACAGTTCATTTACAGGTATCCTTAGATAATTATTTTCTATTAAGTTTTAATCAACAGTGGTAACCCCCATTAAACAACTGGATCTTGGGTTACAAATTTGAACTTTATTTATATATTTTGAATAACAGTTGACAAACAATTTAAATCACTACTAAATGTTTCTTGTTGGCTGTGATGTTCATGGTAGGAAACTGGAATATCCAAAGAAATCACACATGTCTGACTTACTGACCCCCATATTGTCTCATACTATAATAAAACTGAGGATAGGCAACATGGGTTGTACAGGTGAAAAGTAATTGTGTTACACGGACATGAATATATTTGTAACCAAAACAAACGATGGTATGGTGGTTGCCATGTCGGACACGTGGGTTTTCTCCAGGCACTTTGGTTTCCTCCCACACCAAGGACACCTGCACGCCAACATCAGGGCCAACGAGAGACATTATAACTTGTTTGTCAATCATTGTAAAATAAATAAAGTGTAAACTTTAAAACATGAATATATATCTGCCAAACGGTATCCATATGGACAATACGAGGGTTGATTGCTAAGTGTTGCGATTCATATGTAAAGATTTGTCTTGTGGATATCCCAATCGTGACCATCCAGAATGTCATATACTGCACTGTGACATAATCATATGTCTAGAAATGGTTACCAAAAATGTTTTTTCTTAGCTCACCTGGCTCGAAGTCCGTCTGTTAACTTTTGCATTTAAGCATCTTCATCTCTAGAACCAGTGGGATAATTTTAACCAAACTTGGCATGTAGCATTCCCTGTAAAGCTGCATAAAGTTTGCAAATGAAAAAGGGATAGGTCCAATAGGGGCCCTAAAAGGGGCCAAAAAGTACCAAAACTTGGTACATATTTAAAAATCTTCTCATGAACCAATGTTCGGATGAGCTTCAAATTTTGTAGGCATGATTTTTTAAGTCAATATCTACAGAGTTTGTGAATGAAAATGAAATCTCTTCAGTAACACATACTACAAATTGTTTAATAAATCAAAACTGATCGACGTTTTATGTACAAAGCTATATGAGAAAGTTGTTAGGAATCATCTGAGGATCATTTTGACAAAATTTCAAGGTCATGGGGTCAAAGATAAAGGTCACAGGTACCTAAGTAAATGGAAAATTAAGTTATTTTTGTAAAATTTTCAACATTTTTGACTACTTCTCCAGAACCATTTGACCAATTTGAACCTAACTTGTTGGGAAGTATAACCATGTAAAGCCACATAAAGTTTGTGGATGAAAAGGGGCTAGGACCAAACATGGCTGCCATGACTAAATATAGAACAATGAGTTAGCAGATCTTTTTGATTTAATACATGTATCTCCAAAATTATTAAAGCTAGAGAAAAAACCTTACCTTGAAATGAGTGGCTTTCAAAAATCTACTTATATTCCGTTTTGGTGGAAATTGTTTTTTCCCCTTTTAAGTGGATTTTTCATGTTTTTGGATGTATTTTGATATTATCTTGAATAGTATAATAGGTAGAGAAGAAGTGAAAGAAGCTAAAGTGTTAAGCATGCAAAGATCTACAAAAAAGTCAAAAGGACCGATATTGTCAGGTCACCCCTTTTGGGAGTTATTTCCCCTTTAAGTGGATTTCTCATGTTTTTGACAGTTTTGTCCTATTGCCTTGAAAAGTTTAATAGATAGAGAGAAAGAGAAAGAAGCAAAAATGTTCAGAATGCAAAGATCTACTAAAAAGTAACAGGAATCAAATTGTCAGGTTAACCTTTATGGGAGTTATTTCCCCTTTAAATGGATTTCTCATGTTTTTGACAGTTTGTCCTGTTGTCTTGAAAAGTCCGTATATTGTCACTAAAACACATTTCACTCAGGAGATTATTAAGGCCCCCAAATGAGCCTACTGTTTTTCATGTTTATTAGCCATTTTATCTTTTACACATTTTTTATGTTTTCTGCAATGTTGACCAATTTTGCCAGGTGAGCGACTTAAGGCCCTCTTGTTTTCAATTTTAGGATAGATGAAATGAGATAAATAAAAAAACTCGTTAAACTAAAAGCCTTGCAAAGGCAGACATTTTCATTTTTATATCACAATTAAAAGATCTGTCAAATATTTGTGTGTGTGTGTATTGACGTCACTATAAAATTATCAAATAGCACACACGTGTCATACATTGATCTATAGTATTGACAGATGAACTCTCTCTCTCTCTCTCTCTCTCTCTCTCTCTCTCTCTCTCTCTCAGACACACACACAATCCTGTTGGTTATTTTTATATGTTAAACCACCTGCAGCCTCGTTTATACACTCTTTTGAAAGTTGTGTAACAGCACAAGTTATGGTGTATATATACATACATATATGTATGTGTTATATCATTCTCTTCATGATTTCAGTTATAACTGAAGCTCTGTATAAATAACGCATGCTTGACAGGACGATGTACTTGCTATCTAAAGTCCATCACAACATCTGTTACAATTTTGGTATTGTGTTTATAATATTTTTCCGACCTATTATTGATTTACCCTTTCAATTTCACATATTTCTCTTATTTATATCCAATTATTTCATGTCAACCAAATCTTTTTTGAAACTATTAATTATAGGAAGGGAAATAATTGTAGTCATTTTCCAAAAGGTCACCAATCCAGTAAATTCTGTTTAAGAGCTGTTTTAACTCCATCTTGCGTCATGAATATTTATTTGTCACTTAAACGGCATTCATATTGACAGTGTGAGGGTTGATAATAAATAATAAACCTAATATGTAAGGATTTGTCTTTTAAGAGACGTATTGCACATAATCTCCTTCAGTGTTTATACACTTTTTCTAGAGGGATTTAAGAGCTTCAATGCCACTTTTAAAGGAGTCCCTTTCAGGAATGTCCAGAATGCCCCCTATTGCATTATGACGTCATCTGTGTAGAAGTTAGTACCGAAAATAGCTTTTTTTCAATTTTAGGAATAGATGGAAGTCATACCATGGAATAAATATTAAATCACTGCTCTCTCGGCAATTCTGTCCGTTTTGCTGAAGTCACTTCTCCAGTTTACTTCAGAGTTTTACCTCTTCGACAAAAAATGACCAAACGACACCGTTCGTTGGTTACACACCCTTAAATAGTCGGACAACAGTAGGGCTGAAAACGGGCAACCGTGCTTATCCCCTTCAATACAAGGCTAAAAAACCATCAACCAAGCCGCATAAATGCACTCTGACTATTCATTTCAGTCAAGAATGTAATGGCACAAACTAAGCGAAAAAAATGAAAAAAATAATTTGAGTCAAGAATGAAATGGCACAAACTACGCAAAAAAGAAAAAAAAAAATCCGCCTACCTCTAAGGAAAATTTGGCACAGAAATGAAAACTATGACCAAACATGACACATAGCCTTCCTTTAAGGAATATTTCAGTCTAGAATGTAATGAGAGAAGTATGGCCGAAAATGACACATCACCTTTCTGTATTCGAAATTTCAATCAGGAATATAATGGCACAAATAAAGCATAATAGAAGTATGGCCGAAAATGACACATCGCCTTTCTGGAAGGACCATTTCAATCAAGAATATAATTGCACAAATAAAGCATGAAATATATGACGAGGAGAAAAAGATATAGGAAAAAATTAACCTCATAGGCAGGATTCATAGTCTGGGAAACGCCGCCTTCCCATAAGGAACATTTGTGCCAAGAGTGAGGATATTGTCATGAGGGATTGTGAAATTATGTCGGACAAAGCATAACGGACTGACGAACAGAAAGAAGAGCGAGCACTACTGATGGACAGACATCGCCAGTGCGATCACAATGAGATAGCTGTGTATTATCATCCATTATTAATCTCTTAAAGGCCAGTCAATACACCCGAAGCATCTATCAGCCTTTATATTCTATTTATTATTAAAAGATACTGCGTGAATTTGAATGTTAATGGAATATATAGTATGGATCACACGAGCACCATATACATGTATATGAAAATCAAACATACCAAAGTATAAATCTTGAGGATGTCCAGGATACAATGAACAAATATGTCGAGTATTGGACAAACGCGGATATCTGGAAATTCAGAAGTGGGATCAGGTGCCACGGAAGAGTAAGCATTCACTGTTGATTGGTCACATCCACACATACCGCAAGTCCATACTAAAATTCAAATGAAATAAGTGGGGAACAAATCCCAGTCACAATTGTCATAGACGACTCAACAACCTCTATCTAAACATTTTATTTAGTGAATTAAGTGAAACATAGAAATTGCAAACAAGGTCATTTATATATCTAGGCAATTACATCAATTACCCTAGTTTGTTCAAATCAAGTACACCAGCCATGTCAAGGATTTTGGTATACAGCGTGTGAGTATATAAGTCGTGTCATACGATAACTTCATATTGCGCCGATTGTGTTTTATATGTAAACGGTTTATATGATGTGAAAGCCTTGACGTATTGTCTGCATATTTTACCACAACGTGTGTGCAAATTATAACATCAGCTTATTTTACTTCTGATGGAGAAGTACGCTAAAGTTTTCCTGTGTCTTGTTCTATGCTATATTCAAGCGTGTTCGTCTTCGAATCAAGGAGGGGTAAGTATGATTTTATATTCTAAAGTTTGTTTATTTCAATCTATATAAATGTTTAGTGACTTTATACTTTCCATAAAAGTCAGGTCGGAAACTTTAAATGTTTCTATACCATTTCCCCTCTTGTATCCAAAATTTGATTCTCTCACAGTACTACTCCCGCATGCGTAAGTCTTTTATTACAATAACATGTAAATTTGATATTCTGAAATAATTTTGGGTTGTTATAAAATATATCTGTTAAAAAGCTAGTGTTACTTGGAAGATGCACGTCTTATGTTTTGACTTTTGTTACACGACAGCTTTATAAGAGCGAATCTATGCATTGGTGAATATGTCTAAACAGTTAGGACGCGAAGTATGGTCTTCGCGAAATTTAAGTGATTTCAGACAGTATACCTTAGAGGGCTTTACAATTTTGCTGACGCGTGTTTCATTCGCATAAGACTATTTTAGTTGAAGTTCTTGTGAACACATTTTGTCTTTTAAGTGTATGAGAAAAATCATAAACAACTGTATATCTGAAAATTTTCACCCCAAATTATTTAGAACAGAAAAAATAAACCCGTTTTAAAGTCGCCTTAAATCACCATAATTTTATGTAGGTTGTGATTTCCATGTTTCGGTTATTTAGCTTCAAAGTGTCGGCTTCATTTTAAATTCGCCCTCTCATCTCGGGGCGAAAATGGCCATGTATACGGTATATATCCGTATAAAGTTAAAGCGATATAGGCTGTCACAATGATGATTTTTATCTCATGACATATGGACGAGAATATGATAAAATGGGTATTCAAATACATTTATAACAAACACGAGAAACGTTGTAAAAGATCTTCCTTTCGAAAATATTTGTTTTATTTGTATTATTCCCATACCTTTAAAATCTGGCTGTATTTCCGTGTGCATTGACCTTTTAGATAAACTCTTTCGCCATATCAAATGTGCTTGGGTCAAGGGGATCTCGGTCCTATACATGCTTGGTCTATCAGCAATCTCGGCCCTTGTCACAATCGACTTCTGTTAAAGTCGTCCTATTTTTATGTTTTTTTTAATACGTGTTTTTACTGGAAAGTATTATATCAAATATGTGCCTTTCAACGCTATTTTAAACACCTGAATCAAATCGAATTAATATATGAATAAAAATACCAGGTCACTAAAAGAAATTTTTCCAATCTTTAATGTTATTGTCATGTTGTAAATTTTGAATTTACTGGGTGGGTGTAAGTTGTCATGTTCAAAATTTACAACATGACATTATCCTGAAATGATTACTGACATTGCCAAAATCAAAACAACATAACTATCAAAACTGCGTATCTCATGCTTTACAATTGTGTCGCTGTGTCCGGTGTTGTTGGGCAGATCATATGCGTCAAGAATGATACAGCCGAGAATGCGATGGGACGAGTTAAAAATGGGACGAGATCACCCGAGATACCCGACACGTGGACAATTTCAGAAACGAATGTTTTAAAACGACGGAAAAGACAAACTTTGCATAATTTAGGTATGGAATGATAATGTACGAAAATAAACACAAAGGCTGATAAGAATAGAATAATTTTTATATATTAACTGCAAATTGCACGTGCTTGTTGGACACTCGGTACTTTTCGTAAAAATTATCGAAAGTTAATTTGCAATTCTCAGACTAATGGCGGACCAAAAATGATATTATGGGTCACGTTTGACAAGATTGTTGCAATTATACGCATACATATGTAATTTGTAACCACCTGATGGTCCCTTTGGGATATATATGAGATAAAATGGGCATGCATAATTTCTCACCAACGACAGCTCATATCGCTTTAAGACACTTCTAAAATCATCCGATTGACTTTTTATGTAAATGTTAAGATGATATATGTATAGAACAATAGATTATTTGTCCAAAAATGTATTTTATGATATGCAATTGAAACTGACATTTCTGTTACAGTATCAAAACATACGACTGTTCTATACACAACAATTCCACATAAAAAAAAATTTTCACTAAAGATGGTACCTGAAAATTCTAGTGATTGGTTACCATGATACTTATTTTGTCCGACACCACTCTGATTCAACACATAAATATACTGAAGTTGATATAAAAAAAGATGCTGGAATTTCTAATAGACAATAGATTTGTAATGTTCGGAGACGTGGTCTTTCAACACACTGTTGACATTCCTTTGGGAACAAATTGTGTGCCTTTATTGACTGACCTGTTCCTTTATCCATACAAAGCAGACTTCATTCAGAAACTGCTGAATCAAAAGAAGAAAAAGTTAGCGATGTCCTTTACTTTGACATTTAGATATATCGACGAAATTTGGTCAATAAATAATGACAATTTCCATACATATGTCAATACGATACATCCCAGCGAACTAGAAATTAAAGATACAACAGAATCAAGCACATGTGCTTCATACTTAGACATTTTACTTACTATAAACACAGACGAGAAATTAACAACTAAACTATACGACAAACACGAAGATTTCGGCTTTCCCGTCGTAAATTTTCCACATTTAAGTAGTAATATCCCACATTCACCCGCATATGGAGTTTATATTTCACAAATGATCCAATATGCCAGGGCATTTTCAACATATGAACATTTAATATACAGAGATAAACTACTCACTGACAAATTATTAACACAGGGATATCAAAAACCGATTTACCTGTTCGATGGCAATTGTTGAGACCTGTCTGTACCAACTGTGACGAGGATTCGTTCCACACGTATTTCATTTTGATTTGACTGTGGACTCATGGCGGGTGTGACCGGTCGACAGGAGATGTGTATTCCTCCATGGCACCTGATCCCACCTATTGATTTCCAGAGGTCCGTGTTTGTTCATTTTTACCTGATTTGTGTCTATTTCCTAGACATCCTAAAGACTTTGGTATCTGAGATTTTTTTATATCGAAACATAACCAACATCCACCCAGTGTTATAAAATTTGTAGTGATGTACACTGCTATCGAAACATCCATTTGTTGTGGATGCGTAAATGGCATTTAGGTGATTTAGGGCGTTGTGCAGGAGCGCCGGGCGGTATCGCCGTAGGTATATTGAAATCAATCTATTTCTGAAATTGGTTCTTACATCTAAAAGTAATTAATCAACGCATTCCAATATTATCTGATTCAAACAGGTAAATAACATTTTACTTTTTACTATGGTACTATGATATAACTATTTACAAAATGAAACCAGTAGTTAATGGGGTACATGTACTTGTATCCTTATAACATGGTGCATGGTATCATGTGTTCAACTCATTAGATGCTGTAGCTGAAGGTATACTTTTTAATGCTGGTCTTATTAGCTGTCAAAATGTCTAGCTGAGATAAAATTGTTATCAGCTTGATATTGTTAATGAATTAAATTAAATCATTATTTTTACTGATATGGAAGTAACATGATACAGTGTCACATGGTGTTCAGAATTGATATGCTGATACTGTGTCACATGGTGTTCAGAATCGATATGCTATCACATGATGTAATTTATTACGTGTTATCCGAATCTTACCTCTCTCTCTACCTCTCTCTCTCTCTCTCTCTCTCTCTCTCTCTCTCTCTCTCTCTCTCTCTCTCTCTCTCTCTCTCTCTCTCTCTCTGACAACTTTTATTGTATACCAGTAACTAACTCAGCTACTAGATATAAAACATTTTATATTTTCCATTTCAGACACAGAACAACACATACAAAGTCACTACAATTTTGGTATGTAATTTCCTTTATTTACATATTTAACATCCAACACTACCACCACCACCACCACCACCATTCATTGCATTGCATTGTATCAAAATTGCATTCTACATTAAAGCTAACAAAAATAAACGCTTACTGAATTCTTCATATGATATATCCAGGAAGTTATGTTCATCAGTTTAAGTATACATGTATTACCAAAAGGTTATTACCAAGTTTAAGCCAATTTTGAAGTTAAGTCTACTGCCAGAGAGGTGCTCTAGAGAACATATATATAGACACTGTTTACTATAACTAACGACTTTTCGAGATATCAGAAATCTGAGAAACAGTCGGACAATTTCAAATGGATATAAAGCTTTTGCTTCCTGTGTTTTGGTGAGAGATAGAGCGCGAGAGAGAATTTCCAATACATAACTGAATCAATTTGCAGGAAAACCCGTTCGTCATCAATGGAAATGCGCCAAATCAGTTCCAAGGATTCATTCCCGACCTACTGAAATTGATATCGGAAAGGATATCCGTGAATTTCGTGATAAGTCATGTCAGTGATAATAGGTATGGCTCTCTAACAAGAAATGGTACATGGACAGGTATGATTGGTGAACTTCAAAGAAAGGTAAGAACTTGTAATACGTACATAGTTAACGATTATAACGATAATGTAATGTAAAAACTACAAACTATGTTAAATACAATAAAAGAATATCTAATAAAGTTTAAATATATCTTACAAACTGTAATGGTCACGACATCTGGTGCAATCCCATTAAGGATGCGCAATTGTTCTCCATGCATATTAAAACTCATTTGTCGTACCAGATTCTAATGGACTTTCGAATATCCATTGGTACTCCTTCATCTTTACTGTACTATTCTGGTTGGGAAATTATTTCAGAACGATTTTCGAGGTTTTTAGACAAAAGCTTCTTAAGTATGCGACAGAATTCGATGAAATTTGACAATGAAATAGCTTCACCCTTTACTCAATTGTAGAACACTAAGAAATTCTATTCATAAATGCAATTTCAAGAGGATTGATATTCTCCTCACAGAGCGCTATGACGTCACAATACAATTTATATGATGCACGGTGCCTGTGGCGTCTAGGATGGAGTGCATAATGTCAGATTTTATTTGCGTAGATCTACCTATACATGTATTTAAAATATGGGAGAAAAATAATCTGCAAGCCTTGGGTTTGTCATTCAAGAATCTTACCTTCGGATTGAGATTCCTTTGTCATACCCTCAAGGTAGGAGTAGATTCTATAAGTCAATATCTTTGATTGAACGTAAAGTCATTAGAATTATCCTGAACACAGATAAATCGTATATGTTTTATTTCCAAATACAATATGAACATGAACTCAATATTTATTATGTTATTGGTATTCAAAATTTGTAATCAAATTTTAATCCTTTCAAATCTCACGTAATAAAATAAGTTTTATAAGTAAACATTATTTTTCTGTGATAATTCATCTTTTTGTTACATTAACGTTTTACAATTTAGATGAATCTATAGTTTGACAATTGGATATGTCTTATGTATTAACTATACAATTTGTAATTCTGTTTACTGTTTCGACTTATCTTTCCATTATCTTTCCATTGTTACGAAAGGAAGTACAGACTAATTTAAATTGATTATCACCCTTACCTTCGTTAATTAGCAGAACTAACTTTATAGTACATGTAGGCTATTTTGTAACAAGCATTCCTCAGATACTGAGTTCGAATGGTTTGTAAATTTCTCATAATATTGGAATTGTTCCTATTCTCCAAACATAATTCAGCAAAGGTAGCAAAAAGTACAGTTATCACACCTGTTAATTCACTAAAATATTCACTTAAACTGCACAGCAAACAATGCAGCAGTACTTTGAATTATCCATAAACAAGGTGTTCTCTGATCAGAGTTCCGAATCTTTACATCTGTGACAAATTCACATAAAATATTTTCATGAAAAGTGACATTTTGCTTTTTTGTTCTCACCAAAACGAAAGAGAATAGTTGTATTTTAAGGTTTTAATAGATATCATTGACATTCCCTCGTCTATTTCAGGAAGCTGACATTGCGGCAGCTAGTTTAACTGTGACGTCACCACGTATGACGGCCGTACAGTTCTCACACCCCTTTCTTACCACGTCATTGGGTATACTGATGAAAAAGACTCCAGAATCGCCTGTACAAAAGAAGGTTACCGATGGGACACTTGCTGCCACTGACTTCCTGTTTATGTTCAAAGTGATCAAAGTAGAAATTTGGATTGTTATATTTGTGGCGTATGTCATTGTCTCACTTCTGCTTTGCCTCATCAACAGGTATTACTTTATCGATATCCACTATACCTATAGACGCACCTAGCTTTGATAGAATATTTCATTGTCAAATTGAATACACATATAACTTCTGGAATAAAAACGGCCAAGAAAATTGTGATGTCTCAACCGTTACTCTTTGATCATTTGTGTGGTCCTATTTACAGAAACTATCATCTTGGGTTATACTTTTTATCATTTAAAAAATATTATCTTTCGGACTTTGTTATAAATAAAAATGAAGAAGTTCCAATGGATAGTCCATTAAAACTCAACACATTGGATATACAGATGTTTAAACACGAAGAACAATGGCGAATCACAAACGGAATTGGTCAAGGTGTCCGGAAGACTTTTCTTATTTTACCTTCACAAATAACCCCACGGCACATTTTTGGCAGACATTTTTATTATTACGTCACAATTTAAAGACCTGTCAAATATGTGTATGATTATGAAGTCACAATAAAATTACGTCAAATAGTGCACACGTGTCAGACATTGACTTATCGTCAAGTGTCTGACACATTGCCGTCTATGTGCTGTATTGTCGTCATTCGATTGTGAAGTCATAATAATACAAGTGTTTGACAGGTCTTTTAATTTTAACGTCATAATGGAAAGGTTATGCCAAAAGGTACCGTATCGGGCATTTGGCGATAGGTCAATTCAGTGATAGGTCACGAAAGGCCTGACGCCTTACCTTTTGACAAACATTTTCATTATCACGTCACAATTTAAAATAAGTCCGTCGAACACTGTCTGATTATGTCGTCACGATCGACAGACGTTAAAAATGCAAATTAAGAGCAATGTACCTCGCGGATGAACTGAAACAAGATATCATCGAATGGTGTCAACGTAGATACATGTATTACGAATTTTCGTAACAGATAACTTACATAAATAAGAATTTGAATTCAGTATTAGGATTTCAAACATATATACACGAGCTTCCTGTTTATTTAACATGTCATGGTAGGAAATACTCATGTGCAATTTTCATCTTAAATCCCTTTTTAAGGGTTCTGTCAGTCGGAGAGAGTAGTGGTAGTAACACAGACAACATCGGAAGCAGCTTCTTTCAGATTCTTACTGTTCTGTCCTTTCAAGGTTGGTTTTATTTTTATTTTACTTCTTAAATTTGTCGGCTGTTGTTCCTTTTTGAACTTCTAATAACAAACGGTTTATCCATTTTCCATTTCGGTATTATTTACATCCATAGAATATTGTTCACCTATTACGAGGCAGGGATTATATCAATTATATGTTTATATAAAATCTCAGATACCAAAGTATAAATATACAGGATGTCCAGAATACATATACAAATTTGGTGATATTGGACAAACACAGACCTCTGGAAATCCAGAGGTGAGATCAGGTGTCATGGAGGAGTATACACGAAGAAGGAATAGAACTTACAAAGTCCTTCAATGTTAGATAGTGGAGCATTCGAGTCCCACCAGAATATAAGCAAATGATATGATGATGTTTGTCAGTAAAAAGTCTGATGACCTGAGTACACAGTTTTCTCATGCATTATTAAGTACTGGTAACCAACGTATGAATGAAAAATGTTTGGCCTTAAAAACCATGATAACAAATAATTGTAAAGTTCTTGCGCCATTCACGTGGCAAGATTTGCACATATATTAGTAACAATATTTAATACGCAAATACAATAATTCACATACGCAGATTTGGTACATCCATTTCATTTCAAATTTACAAATTTGCACTGACTTCGGAAATAGTGGACATGTAAATTTACTCATGTGCATAATATGCAAATATTGCATATAAACGCGTAGTAAATTAACCGTTGTTTTTAATTTTGAAAGTGACTTATACGATATAACACCTTTATGAGGGAGGGATGGTGAAATCTCAATCCGAGTACAAAAAACATGCTTGTCCATGAAGACTGCTATTTCTCAGAAAGCGCTGATGGGATCTCATTGAAATTTGACATCAAGATTCTTCTTAAGATCTAGTTGTGCATATTGCATTTTCAGAGAAATTGAAATTAAAAATGGCCGACAGGCGGCCATCTTGGATTTTTACCATAGGAAGTTTGTTATTGCTATTTCTCAGAAAGGACTGAAGGGATTTCCTTGAAATTGGACATGAATGTTCCCCGTGAGGTCTTGTTGTGCATATGGCATTTTCAGAGAGATTGGAATCTAACATGGCTGACAGGCGGCCAATTTAGATTTTGACAATGGAAGTTTGTATTTCTCAGAATGTACCGAAGGAATATTTTCAAAATTGATTCTGGAGGTTCCCCCCTGAGGTCTAGATGTGCATATTACATTTTCAGAGAGATCAAAACCCAAGATGGACACCTGTTGGCCATGTTGAATTCCATTCTCTCTGAAAATGTAATATGTTCAGTTCAAGTTCAGTTTCGTTATACTATAATCTTGTAAAGAAAAGAATTTCACAGAAATATAGATTTAAGTTCAAATTCAATGTTGAGACACAAAATAAGAGAAAAGAAGAGAAAAGAACAGTCTATCATAGATCAGACATAGAACATTCCATGGTGGGCGCTAAGATCCCTCTGTCCATTCTCCCGACAGTAACTGATGAAGTCTAATTGACAGAAACGATATCGTCTTGAGCATTATAACTTTGGTATTATGTTTATAATATTTAGTACTTTGGTATCTGTGATATTTTTATCTATGTACAAATTTGGTTACTTACATCAATGTTGAATAATCTTTCTTTACAGGTTCCCTAAGTGCTGCCAACTCCCGATCCAGTAAAATACTTATGGGTTTCTGGTTTCTGTTTCTTTTACTTTTTGTGGTGGCATACATTTCGTCAGCAACATACTGTCTGTTTTCCGCTGCTTTTTCTACCACCGAGGTTCTGACGCCCGCCTCTGCCATCCGGAACTTTAAAGATTTGACTAATAATGGTAACGTTCAGTATGGAACAACTCTAGCCGGTTCCACGAAAGCATATTTCAAACAATCAAATGACCCTGTTGATCAGCTAATTTATCGTCATTTAGCTAATTTCCCGGATCAAAGTACTCGGTCTCTAAAAGAAGGAGTCAAACGTGTTCAAGATAGCAGAGACGGATCATATGCTTTCATTGGCGAGTCTTTATTCCTTAAATACACAGCGTCTACGGATGCTGCATGTAACTTAATTGTGGTTGGCGAGTCCAGAGGTATTCGCGATTACTCCTTTGCTTGTTCTAAAGGCGCAGATATTTGCGATGATATTGACTACGCCATTTTAAAGCTGAGAGAAGATGGAGAAATTGCTAGGCTTACGGATAAATGGATGAGTGGCCGATGCTTCAGGTTTACGGAAGATAACCGATTTGATTATAAAGACTCTAATGCTAAATCTTCGACTATTGATATTGAAGCATCTCCCATTGGAATCGAAACATTCTTTGGTCCAATAATGTTGCTAATATTCGGGATCTGTCTAAGTATTCTGGTAATGGCGTTGGAGAAATTTGTAATAAAACCAAGCGGGGTAAGAAACTAAAAATAATATACAAGTCGACATGATTGGCAACACAAAACATACGTATATGTACATGTCTATTGAATATATGCTTCAATTCAAATACTTTGCTATCGGTAAAACTCCCGATTCCCTCAATATTTTAATAAAGTATTTACTTTTCTACTGACAATGTACTCCTTAAATGCAGTGTTCAACAATGCTCCAAATTTCGCATTTATTTTGATTTGTCATGCTGCAGCTCGAGAGATCCACTGCTTAAGTTGCAAACGCTATAAATTAAAACGTACTATATGGTTTAACTTATTACAGATGCAGTTCCGGGGCGAGGATGATGACACAGCAACATTGGAGATGAAACATTAAACGAGAAAGTGTTATATAACCACGTAAAATTTGTGTTTATGAATAATGGTGATCATATAAATGATGAATATGACTTTTTAATGATTTTACACTGACGGTTTGTGGATCCCGGAATTTACCGTAGGCCTAACCACACCAGTGTGTTTCTTACAGAGGACTAAAACCTAAATATATAAAACATGAAAAATGTACAAAATATAGAGCATTGTTATAATCAATTAAGTGTGTTAATTATAGTCCTTAATTGATATGTAGTAATCCTTTTAAGCAATAAACTGACTGAGCTTCCCACCTTTCCAGACAATTGGGATTATTCTGTGACAGGTGAAACTTAAGGCATAGGCGTCGGAGCCCGGGGGGTGGGGGGGGGGGGGGGGCTTACCCCCCCCCCCCCCCACTTTTTTGCAAAGATAGGCATAGGTGTTGAAAATTGGGGCTTAGCACCCAAGACGTTTCTGGCGTGTGTGTGTTTTAAGTTGGTTTAGCCCCCCCCCCCCCCACTTCTGGCGTGTGTGTTTTAAGTTGGTTTAGCCCCCCCCCCCCCCCCCCACTTTCAATTTGCTTCCGACGCCTATGTAAGGTATAGTCTAATTAATAAACATAGATATAAATTAATGCTGCAATTATCGAGTGTAATGAAATATTTACAAAAACATTGACACTTAGTAATATTATTGAAATTACAGACACTGGATAAAAGTAAAATGCCCAAAAGGTTTATATCTGAAATTAAATGTGAAACTTAGACTTTCCTAAATTCTATATATATGATTTTGCACGGTCATACACAAACACAGACACACACACCCAAACAAAAAGACATATATATATATATTTCAAGTCCCTTGGCTGCATACTGGTATAATGGTCTTGTTTGGGATTACTCTGTTTCATTAAGTAAAATGTTGAGTTAAACCTTTTTATATGTAGATCTTTAAAAAAAATAACTGAACTACAAATATTTTAGGATATACAGAATTCACAGTCAAATTAAAATGAAATACGTGAGGAACGAATCATCGTCATAATTGGTACGTCTCAACAACCGCCACCGAACAGGTAACTCAACATTTTACTTAGTGAAACGGAGTAATCGCAAACAAGACCATTATACCAACCGTAAAATTTGCGGAACGTTGACATCAAACACGATATTCAACAGTTTCAAAGTAAGCCTAGTTAGGGAAACCTATCAAACTACCTCTGGATGTGATTTCAATGTTTTACATGCAGTCCAAAACATGCAAAGGTGGCAGTTCGGAAGCATCATTAATGATAACAGATGAACAACTTAATTTGACACTCTTATTTTATTAATAGTTTTGAAACTAAGATTAGAATTACACAGCAATTTCTAATAAAAGTAATATGTCGAACAATTTGAAAATTCAAATTTGAAACTGCATAACTTCAAACTGAACAAAACTAGTTTCAAAGATTTGAAAACCAGAAATCAATGTTTTGTCAATAAATTTGCCCTAACATTGAAAAGAAACGGAGTGTCCTGATTAAAAGACATATAATTATGTTTTTTATGAAGTTGTAACCGTGTAAAAAATCATAAAGTTGTGAACAAAGTACAAATAAAACTATTTTTAAAGTTGTTTCTCTTTTTTAAGTCTCGTAATCACAGAAAAACATGACGCTACAAGGGAAAACATCTGTACTAATATCCTCTAAAATGATCCAAGTATAAAAGGAAACTATATATAATTATACATGTATTCCAAGTCCTACTGACAGAAATAACCATCTTAAGAATTTGTTTTGAACCCTTTTCAGCAAAACTGTGGTATTATGTTTATATATAAAATAAGTTTACACAGACAAGAAAGACGCAATAACATCATGTGTATTTCCAGTTCCTTGCATGTAAATCGAAAGACTACTGCGGCCTGTTGGACTGGAATGCCACTATATGGCGTTTAAAAAATACTTCTTGTTTCTGTTTAGTAAGCTCTACATGCACATTTGAGTCAATGTGGTAAAGATCTTCTCAATCAGTATATCTGTTCAGTCAGTCATATTACGTGCCCCATTTATAAACCTTTTTATATGTAGGTTACCAGTCTTTAAAAAAAAATAACTGAACTCCAAATATTTTAGGATATGTTTAATCAAAATATCTCATAATACTTTTTTTATTTGGACAATGCAATGTAAGAAAAAATTATAATAAAAATATAATAGTGATGATTTATAAAATAACAATGCCTGTTCAGGAAGTAATCAATACACTGGTGTTTCAAGAAAATACAAAGTTTAAGAAGAAAATAAACTATAAATGAGTGTCACAAAAAATGAATAAAAAAGTTTTATCACACAGAATGCTATAAAAGAATTAACGTTGCATCACAGTCAATCACGAACAATTAAGTTTGTATTTCTTTAGGAGGTATCACTTTCAATAAGCTCTCTATATATACAATTACAAACTAAGATAATATTAATGTTATCAACACATGTATATTATCATTGAGTTTGCACAATTCCTGTTGTCATGAATATAGAGACAACAAAATGATGAGTCGTTATAATAGAAATGATCAACAATATAGACAGTCGCTCACTTGATGCTCATTGAAGATGATTTACAATAATCAACACTAACATCTGAAGGTCACAAGGGAGAACAAACCTCAAACTGTCAATATTTTCATCAACTTGATAAACTGGATCAAATATTGCACCGATTACAATACCCATCATTTCAAGATACCATATCTACACAGGCGTGTTTAAATTTCTAAAACTTGAAATATGTTCATATATGAAACCTAAATGGAAAACACTTTATGGCACAGAAAAAAAATCAGCTCAAATTAGAGTTTTACAAATATGTCTGTATGATAAAAAAATGATGTTATGAATTTCTGTTTAATGATATGTGTGTTTTACCCATGTAATTTCCTAAAAACTCTAAATCCTTATTATATAACACTTTGGCACTGCTATACAGGACTGTTTATTTTTATATGACCCCTTTGAACACATAGGGACAAATGCCAAAATCATTTAAACAGTCTGGTTCTTTGCATTCTTCTGTTTTGTCATCTTCACATTCCTTCTTTGAGCATATTCAGAAAAAAAATCCAAAGTTTATGAAATCTGACTACTTTCGCTTAAATATTCTTTTGCATTCAACATTGTTGATATGAATTGTCTGAAAATAGAATAGAAAATGCATACAAAACATCATTTGGTATAATGGTTAACCTTCAATGAAAAAATAGAAATGGTGCCACAAAATTAACAAAATTGGCTTTTGCAACCAATTTTCTTTTTATAGAATAAAGAGAGTGGACAGAAGTCACCTGAACACTCTTATAATATCACTCCGCGATATGTCATGTACACATAGAGTGATGAAGTATCACTGAGTGTGTTTTCTATTATGTACTTTTTCACAAATACAAATTTTATCCTAAACTTTAATAACACTAATAACTTGATGCCCCTATGTAACATTGCAGTTTGTTACAAGATGAAGGGCTATATCTTTCTGACTTATAAAGCCCACAGTGTAGGTCAGTTAGTACAGCCAATCTTCAGCATGAATGTCCCTGGTTCAATCCCTGATCATGCTAGATTATTTTGAGTTTTTATCTCCTGTTTGCACATCTCTATGCCTAGATGGAAGGTAAATGGTCTAGGATGTGCCGTTTGATTACCTTCGTAAGATTGCACAAGTGTAGTGGCACTTAAATATATGGACTACTCAAGAAGGTCATGAACACACACACACGCACACACTCGGACATCTCTCACTACCTCACAAGGACAAGTGGTAAGGGCTTTAAGAAGTCACCCCTCTCGTCAAAGCAAGCAATGTGGCAGATAATGTAAATTTCAATATCTCAATACTGCAAAAGAAATCAATGGAAACTTTTTACTTTCAATTTTCCTGAGAACACATATTGTTGACATGGCAAATCTGAGGATTCTACACACTGAATTATAATGACCTTGAAATGCTTGCTCCCCAATAACTTTTTGCCATTTTCATCCTTAGTTATGAGGATGAATTTAAAATGAAAGCAAAATTGTCAACCAAAATAATTGAAGTAGGGACATATATGCCATGGATGAGACTGTAGTGATTTAAAGCAAATTTATGAAGGGGCAAAATTTTCTATCATAAAACTGCAAAAATTATCAGGTAAACAGAATATACATGTACAATCATTCAGTGACTGCATACAGCTGATCCATTGCTCTCCATCTTTTCTAATTTCTTGATATTTAGCCAAGTACTGAAATAAACACTCATTAAAGGGAAATAACTCAGGAAATCACTTGTGCATTTCAGACATTTATTAGTACTGTCTGACAGATCTTTATGTTATACCTACATGAATTGCACTTTGAAACAGATACGTGTATCTTATCTATTGCACATGTAGTTTAATCAGAAATCAATGAAAAAGATATAATTATATCAAATAATATTAACTCCTTGGAGCATTTCAGTGGTATTGCATTCTAACAAATCTTCATAGTTGACAAATACACAAACTGACAGCTGAAGGGTCAATGTGAGACTGGTATGTCTAAATCATAAACATGTACAGTTAATGTTGGGGTAACAGATGGACATACATGTAATGGCAACTGAAGGTACAAGGTGATACTGGTATGTTTAAATCATAAACATGTACAATTAATGTCGGGGGGTGACAGATGGACATGCTAAAAACTGAAGGTACAAGGTGACACCGGTACATGCATGTCTAATCATAAACATGTAGAGTTATTGTCGGGGTGACAGATGGACATACTGACAGATGAGGGGATAGGGTGACACTGGTATGTCTAAATCACAAACATGTACAGTTACTGCCTGGGGGGAGGGGGGCGGGGGGACAGATAGACATACTGACAACTGAAGGTACAAGGTGACACTGGTATGTCTAAATCATAAACATGTAGAGTTAATGTCGGGGTGCCAGATGGACATACTGACAGCTGAAGGGACAAGGTGACACTGGTATGTCTAAATCATAAACATATACAGTAAATGCCAGTGGTGACAGATGACAGGACAAGGTGGCACTGGTATGTCTAAATCATAAACATGTAGAGTTAATGTCGGGGTGACAGATGACATACTGAAAACTGAAGGTACAGGGTGACACCGGTACATGCATGTCTAATCATAAACATGTAGAGTTATTGTCAGGGTGACAGATGGACATACTGACAGATGAGGGGATAGGGTGACACTGGTATGGCTAAATCACAAACATGTACAGTTACTGCCCGGGGGGAGGGGGGCGGGGGGGACAGATAGACATACTGACAACTGAAGGTACAAGGTGACACTGGTATGTCTAAATCATAAACATGTAGAGTTAATGTCGGGGTGCCAGATGGACATACTGACAGCTGAAGGGACAAGGTGACACTGGTATGTCTAAATCATAAACATATACAGTAAATGCCAGTGGTGACAGATGACAGGACAAGGTGGCACTGGTATGTCTAAATCATAAACATGTAGAGTTAATGTCGGGGTGACAGATGACATACTGACAGATGAACTGACAAGGTGACACTGGTATGTCTAAATCATAAACATGTACAGTTAATGTTCAGGGTGACAGATGGACATACTGACAGATGAGGGGACAAGGTGACACTGGTATGTCTAAATCATAAACATGTACAGTTAATGTTGGGGTAACAGATGGACATACATGTAATGGCAACTGAAGGTACAAGGTGATACTGGTATGTTTAAATCATAAACATGTACAATTAATGTCGGGGGGTGACAGATGGACATGCTGAAAACTGAAGGTACAAGGTGACACCGGTACATGTATGTCTAATCATAAACATGTAGAGTTATTGTCGGGGTGACAGATGGACATACTGACAGATGAGGGGATAGGGTGACACTGGTATGTCTAAATCACAAACATGTACAGTTACTGCCCGGGGGGAGGGGGGGCGGGGGGGGGGGAGACAGATAGACATACTGACAACTGAAGGTACAAGGTGACACTGGTATGTCTAAATCATAAACATGTAGAGTTAATGTCGGGGTGCCAGATGGACATACTGACAGCTGAAGGGACAAGGTGACACTGGTATGTCTAAATCATAAACATATACAGTAAATGCCAGTGGTGACAGATGACAGGACAAGGTGGCACTGGTATGTCTAAATCATAAACATGTAGAGTTAATGTCGGGGTGACAGATGACATACTGACAGATGAACTGACCAGGTGACACTGATATGTCTAAATCATAAACATGTACAGTTAATGTTCAGGGTGACAGATGGACATACTGACAGATGAGGGGACAAGGTGACACTGGTATGTCTAAATCATATACACTGGTATGTCTAAATCATAAACATGTACAGTTAATGTCTGGGGTGACAAATGGACATACTGACAGATGACAGGACAAAGTGACACTGGTATGTCTAAATCATAAACATGTACAGTTAATGTTGGGGTGACAGATGGACATACTGACAGATGACAGGACAAAGTGACACTGGTATGTCTAAATCATACATGTGCAGTTAATGTCTGGGGTGACAGATGGACATACTGACAGATGACAGGACAAAGTGACACTGGTATGTCTAAATCATAAACATGTAAAGTTTACTTTATGTTAACAAATGTATAGGGATAAAATGAAACTAGTTTATATGTTTCTAAACTTGAATCATCAACATGTAGGCCCTAGAGTTCATGGTGGAGGTTGGATGCACTGCTTGGTGAAGGGATAAAGTGAAGCTGGTAATACGTTTTATTTGAATCATATGATAAATATGTGCAACATAAATAAATGTAGTGTATAGTTCATTGATGCTCAATATGTAAATAGGGACAGGGAAATATGTTTGGTTTTAATTCTAATCTCATCTTCTCTCTCTCTCTTATAAACACAGAGAAAAACAGACAGACACACTGTCACAAGAAGACAGACAGACAGATACACAGACACTACATCATGGTTCAGTTGAAGCACTCTGACATGGGTGTACAGATTATTGACAGTGTTAAGATGGCCAACATATATCTACATGTGAACTAAGCAAAAAGTTACTAGTATGAAGCTTTGCGTAGGAAGGACTTTGCTCTCATTGTATGGGGAGAAATCAAATATAGATACCATAATCAATTCATCATCTACGATTTCTCTTTCTACACGCGTGGCTTTGCCGGCCGACCCACTCTTGGGTTTGGCCTCTGTTATTAACTTGCCATCTTTCCAGCTGACAACCGCCTAAACAGAAGAGAGAGATTGTTAGTAAGAATTCTGTCAAGTGACATACCATAACAAGTAACTCTCCTTCCAGTTCTCGTTCAACTCTTGTCGCTTTTGCTTTTGAGTTTCCTTTGGGTTTTGCATCTGTAACCAGCTTAGAACCTGTCCATGTGACAATGGCCTAAAATAATCACCACTACAAAGTATTATTGTAAATATAGGTGAGATTTTGTGTACTGACTATTTGCTACAAAACGGTATTTTAATTAATATGAAAAAATAAGAAAGATGTCTGTCTATCGATGTGTGTGTTTACATGTATGTGTTTGTGTACATGTATGTGTGTGTACATGTATGTGTGTTTATATTTGTGTGTACATGTATGTGTGTGTACATGTATGTGTGTGTGTATGAGTATGTGTGTGTGTATATATTTGTGTGTGTACATGTATGTGTGTGTACATGTATGTGTGTGTGTATTTAGAATATTTTTAGTTGCAAAAAATGTAGCTAACAGTGCTTCTTTAATAAACTATTGTTCATGAATGTTGAACGTTTCTAACAAAGCAATAGTAATTTGTGTCATGGAGAGGTCATCTGCTTATCTATACATACAGTCAAACTACCGGTATACAAAAGTATTTTGGTCAGAATTATTGTATCAATCCACTTCATAAAGAGAAAAATATAAATTCTACAAAAGTAAGAAAAACTTAAGAAACACTGAAATAACAAAACGAAAAACACGCACTGTCATTGGGTTATCCTGTGGATCGTTGGAATCTACTTCAGTATCCAAGCAAAACTTATGATCTGAATCCTTAGGCCCTTTAGTAACAATGCGAACTTGTCCATCCTCCACAGAAATAATCATAGTAGAACTTGCAGCACCAGCCAATTTGCGTAACACAAAATTTACACCTGTAAGTATATATAAATTACACCTGTAAGTATATACATGTATAGATTTCAACTGTAAGTATGTATAGATTACAACTGTAGGTATATTTAATTTACACCTGTAAGTATCATGAGTATAAAAATATTACACCTGTAGGTATGTATAAATTACAGCTGTAAGTATGTATAGATTACACCTGTAAATATGTATACATGTTGATTACACCTGTAAGTATGTACAGATTACAACTGTAGGTATTTATAGATTACAATTGTACATGTAGGTATGTATGATTTACAACTGTAGGTATGTAATTGTATAATTTATACAGTCTGTAAGTACATGTATGTATAGATTACAACTGTAGGTATGTATAATTTATACCTGTAAGTATACATATTTTACACCTGTAAGTATGTATAATTTACACCTGTAAGTATTATGAGTATGTATAGATTACAACTATGAGTATGTATAGATCAGACCTGTAGGTATATATAACTTAAACCTGTAAGTATGTATAGTTACACCTGTAGGTATTTATCAGATTACACCTGTAGGTATGTATAATTTACACCTGTAAGAGTATATATATATATATATATATATATATATATATATATATATATATATATATATATATATATATATATATATATTACACCTGTAAGTATGTATAGATTACAACTGTAGGTATGTACAATTGTTATAAAATTTAAGAAAACTGTAGGTATGTATAATTTACACCAGTAAGTATTATGAATATGTATAGATTACAACCTGTAAGTATGTATAAATTACAGCTGTAGGTAGGTTTAGACTACATCAATAAGTACATTTTATGTATAGATTAGACCTGTAGGTATATATAACTTACATGTAAACCTGTAAGTATGCATAGATAACACATGTAAGTATGTATAGATTACAACTGTAAGTATGTATATATTACACTGGTAAGTATGTATAATTTACATTTGTACATACATGTATATTACACCTGTAAGTATATATAATTTACATTTCTACACAAATATATATATTACACCTGTAAATATGTATAATTTACACTTGTACATACCTATATATTACACCTGTAAGTATGTATATATTACAATGGTAAGTATGTATAATTTACAGTTCTACATAACTATACCTTACACCTGTAAGTATGTATAAATAACAACTGTAGGTATGTATATATATTACACCTGTAAGTATGTATAAATTACACCTGTAAGTATGTATAATTTACACTTGTACATACCAATATATTACACATGTAAGTATGCATAGATAACACACGTAAGCATGTATAGATTACAACTGTAAGTATGTATATATTACACTGGTAAGTATGTATAATTTACATTTGTACATACCAATATATTACACATGTAAGTATGTATAGATTACACTAGTAAGTATGTATAATTTACACTTGTACATACCTATATCTTACACCTGTAAGTATGTATAAATAACAACTGTAAGTATGTATATATTACACCTGTAAGTATGTATAAATTACACCTGTAAGTATGTAAAATTTACACTTGTACATACCAATATATTACACATGTAAGTATGTATAGATTACACTTGTAAGTATGTATAATTTACACTTGTACATACCTACATGTATATATTACACCTATAAGTATGTATAAATTACACTTGTACATACCTATATATTACACCAGTAAGTATATATAGACTACACCGGTAAGCATGTTTCTTGTACATACCTATATACCACACCTGTATATAATTTACATTTTTACATACCTATATATTACACTGGCAATATGTATAGATTACACCTGTAAGTGTGTATAATTTACACTTGTACATACCTATATACCACACCTATAAGTATGTATAATTTACATTTTTACATACCTATATATTACACTGGTAATATGTATAGATTACACCTGTAAGTATGTATAATTTACAAATATTACATACCTATATATTACACCAGTAAGTATGTATATGTTACACGTTTACATACCTATATATTACACCTGTCAGTATGTATGTGGCACAAACACTATGCAAAATCTAGAAAATAAGAACCAGGTTCAAATAAAAATGTTATGGGATCAAACTGTATGTTTTTTTTCAATATACATCTAATTGTTATAAAATTTAAGAAAATACGAAATCTATTCCAAAAAGATTGTTTTATATGAAAAGTAATGGGAAAATGAGACTTGTTAATATCTAACTAGACATTATACATGTAAAAAGCATCTCCAGACAGATTCAAAGCAAACAAATTAATGTTTTACACTTCCATGTACGTTAAAAAGAAATATCTTGAAAAGTGACATCTAGTGGCAACCCATGAAATCCAATGGGAACTTAAGGACAGATCACATGTTCCTCATAATATATATTATCCAAGGATAATTATACAAAATGTTCTTGCCCCTTGACTTGTTCAATGGGGGGGGGGGGGATAGAGTTAAATTACCAAGCCATTTTTTCAGAAAGAATATTCAGAGTTTTCCTTGATGTTGTATGGAAAAACCACTAAAATGCACAGAAATAAAGTAGAAGTATATATTTTCCCTTGAAACCCTATACGTAGTCAAGATAGTGGATATATTTTAATTGGTTCATGTTTTTAGGCATCTGACAGATTTTTTTTTACAGAAAAGTGTTTTTTCGTAACTTCACCTGATTAAGTTACCTCAGTTGGGCATTACTGATATTCTGGAATTATCTAAACAAGATTTTTCGTGTGGGGGATGGAAAAAATGAGAAATATGGAAGATATGTGTGGTCTGTCCTGAAGTTAGGAATCTACTGGGTAATGAGATTTACAATCAAAGGGAGATAACTCTAATAATTACATTTACACTGTATATCATAGCATCTACCTCCCACATAGTCACTGTACAAACTACAATGTATATCATAACATCTACCCCCATGTAAAATAAGTTGTTACATAATTTATTTTGTAATGATCAGGGAATGGTTTCATAATCAGTAATCAATTCATAGAAGCAAACAGCTTATACTGATAGATAAATGACTATATGATGGATTGGTTAAATAGTCATTTGTTTTATAATTTAAGATGCTGACCTCTTAATAATTACATAATATTTTTATTAGGAGGGTAATGTGCATACAGCCCTCTTCACCTTAATGTTTGAAAAGCCAGCAAGACTTTACAAAATAATGAAAGTACATGTAAAGTGATACCTATCATAAGAGACCACAACATCTGCCATTTAAATGTGGTCACTCGAGACAGGTGGTTCCTGAGGTTTATAGGATAATTTAATACAGTGGTTTTTAAAATGTAGTTTCACAAGACAGGTAGTCTCTCATGAGTGTGGTTTCTGAAGACAGATTTAACTGTACTTGTATCTTAAGTATGTTCCTCATTGGCAGATTTAGGGTGGTTGCAATCCCCTCCTTTGAAAAATTCAAAACAGACCCAGACCCCTCGCCTCTGAAGGCACCCACCTTTGATGCTTATATCTAGTAATGATAAAAATTCTCACCCCCCTTAAAAAAATCCTGGATCCACATCTGTTCCTTATACTAGTACCATTAGTTATTTTCTCTCTCTAATCTACAGTGTATAACTCAACCTTTGAACATGACCCAGGAAACACTTATAAAACCATTGTGACTGTACATGATCATACAAAAATATAGGAAGCAACGTTGTCTTAACCCTGGCTAGAAAGAGTCTTACAATATTGAAATTTGAAGAAAAAAATTCTCATTACGCTTTATTCCTGTAGTTACGCACAAACATATACTATATCTATCTGTAATTCCTGTTCAGAGGTCAAAAGTCTGAACTGTCAATACCATCCCAACAACATCATTATTATATAAATGTAACTACAGTAAACATCGGGCAATCACATATTTTCCACAATATGTTGAATTTGACGATTACATTACGTCTTCTAACTCAGATGTCAGGAAATCAAGCTTTTCGTCATTTCTCCATTCATAAGATATAAATGCACTTTTTTGGTTTGCTTAATTAATGATATAAATGCACTTTTTTTGGTTTGCTAAATTCACTTGGGTATACTTTATCAGCTTTGACCAATAATTACATCTATAAATCAATTTCAATCGATGTCCAGGGTGTCTGGGAAGTGCAGTGGTTTGCGCACTTGCTTCTCATCAATGCAACCAGAGTTTGCTCCCCTGATTTGACAAAGGAGTACATGTATGTGATATGGTATGGTGGTAGCCAACTGGGACACGTAGGTTTTCTCCAGGCACTCTTCTTTCCTCCTACAGCAAATCACCCCAGCATGCCAATAAGAGATATTTATGTAGGTTGTTTTAACTTGTTCATGTTGGTAGTCTATTGTTGTAAAATAAATAAAGTTTAATTTCAACGGAGTTTTTTTTAAAAATGTATTCAGTATGTTTGCTTCATTTAGAATGGCAGTTAATTCTTTAGCCCCGTTCTCAAGATCAAAGTTTAAAAGTTTTCTTGGTCAAAGTTTTGATGCAAATTTTGATGATGTGAACAGTCAAAGGAAACTTTAATTTGATCAAATTACATCAAAGAACTTTGACGAAACTCATCCTATTTTTCTTCAAACTTTGAAGGACTTTGATGGAATTCAGCCAATCAAAGCAGATATTTGATATGACATAATAATTGTTTACATACTACAAGCAAATGGTTCATGCATTTACTTGTACAAGTCACTCGAAAAAGATACTTGGGTGAACGGGTTACCGACTTCATCAAAGAAACCTTGACAGACTATGACAAAGAAAACTTTGATATATGAATGGGGCTTTAAAGACATACAAGCTGTCGAAATGTTTTTCTTTTTTATTTGGTATTAAAAGTTTCAAATATTCAACATTTTATACAAAACTTGTTATAATGTTGTATTTTTGAAAAGAAGTAGAATGTGAACAAAGGGGGAGTAAACATTTGTATTCTTACATGGATGGCAGCAATATCAATCGTTGGCATAATTCATTCATTCTAGACAATATATGCATGATATGTAAAAATTTTATATGGCAATATATCTTTTTAGTCCTAGTTTGGGTGTTATTTTGTCAAAATGGCAGTCTGATTGCCTTTAAGGATTATCCTGTTTTGAAGTTTAAATTTACTTCTGTCCCATCTTTGTTTCACTTAACCTAAAATGTTACAACACATTAAAACTAAAATTGTCAAGAAGCTTGAGAAAAGAGATAAAAATGTTACTCATGAAAACACGCATATATATGGTACTCCTTGCATAACATCATGTTAATTGACACAGATGGATGACCATGGGTCATTTGAGAAGTTGAGTGACCCAAATTCTTGTAATATTATACAAATGTATCATACTACATATACATGTAAACATTAGGCAGATTTACAGAGTCAACTTCTAGTACACGTATATATTAAAACCTCGCCTAAAGTCCAGTACATCTTTTACTAGGAAATCACCTTACATATAGGACCATAAACATCCAGTCTCTTTCAGGTACCACCTGACCTCGTAAATCCAGTTACATGCACATGCTTATATATATTTTTAAATTAAAATTAAAATTGTAGATTTAAATCTAATTTTAAAAAATGTTAGATCTAAATATAAAAAAAAGCTCAAGTAGATATCTAGATAGTACTGAATTTTGAATTGTTTTTACTGCATTACTTATATTTTATCTATTCTTATTTATAAAGATGTAGGCTACGCTTGATCTAAATTTTTAAATTTGATTCCAAATAGATCTACCTAAATCATAGCAGCGATATATAAATTAAGTTTTATATATCATTGATCATAGGATGTTTTAAAAATTATCAGTTTTAAGATTAAGATAGATCTAACACTTCATTTTGGTTAAATTTGTAATATACTTCATTTTGGTTAAATTAGTAATATCAGTAAAATATAAAACCTGTAAACTCTAATATATTATAAATATAATACCAAAGTTATAATGCTCAAGACGATACCGTTTCTGTCTATTAGACTTCATCAGTTGAGCTCCAATTTGAAAAATATGTGTTTTTTCTGTATATAAAGCCTAACATATTTTTAAAGGCTTTTCAGATCTATATTGCTGGTTAAACAATGTCAATACTTAAGTAGGCCTAGAAGTAGATTTGCCTCTGTCAAAGAATAAAAGTAATAATATCTTAACATTATTAGACCTTGGTTTGAAAATTTCATTTATCATTTTGAAAAAGATCTAGATTTCGAATCTAGATGGACTTCAATGTTATGTTACATTATCAGACTTGCCAACACTGAAAAAATTTCATGGTGGAGATTTTTCAATCTCATGGGGAGATGCTAAATTTTAGTAAGAATTAATAGAAAAATTTCAATTTTTCATGGGAGAGATATGCATTTTTCTTGAAGAAATTATCAAAATTTTACATAAAATAGGGAGTGTCCCTTTTTATGGGGGATACTTGACAAGTAGATCTATGCATTATTACTAGTGTCACACCATTTTATCATAACACAAAGTATAAAACTAGAATCTAGACCCAGATCTTAAAATGGCCATGTACATTCACTTATAGTCTTTTTACATAAATATCTAAGAATAAATCACTGTGTGTAAATGTAGGCGTTCTCGTAGGAAACCCTTGGACTCCTTCATAGATATCTAGACTTCCACTCTAGATCTATCAATATTTACCTTTCTGTTCACTGTGTACACATGTACTATATACTGTTTAAGATGGTCTATATATCGAACCCACAGCTTCTAAGCTGCATCAAGTCAGAAGTAGGCAAATACATATATCTAGATCTATATGCAGGCCTTACGACTAACGGTATATCTACTACAGGGGGCATACCTTGGTATTCTAAAAGTTAACGAAAATAGATTCTAACTTACCTATTTCTTGAAGATATTTGTCCAAATTTATATTTTTCTGGAGGACCCATTCGCCTGCTATCGAGTTCTCAATTTCTGCCAAAGCCATTTTCGATCGAGAAAGAGAGAGAGAGAGAGAGAGATCACGATCGTCGTTAGTCTAGGTACAGAGATATATATAGGACTAACCAACCTACTGTTCTATCCGATTTAGTTAAAATTAGACTTCAGACTTAGGCCGTTAGGGGTCAATATATGTCACGTGTTCGTATTAAACTGTAACGATAAAGAAATATGGAGCGTATCAGTTTCGTTATAACATGTAAACCTCAGGCGTCCATCTAGAATCAAAAGTTTTACATGGATGAAATTAATCAAACCAATGTTTGTAGTAAAAAACACATCGTATACTCGTTGCCACAGGCTCATTATATGTCAAAGGTAATGTCTCGCTATCGAGCTCAAATACTTAGAGACTGGTCGACTTATATTTAAAGTTACTTGTCAGCCGGAATAGCTCAGTTGGGAGAGCGTTAGACTGAAGATCTAAAGGTCCCTGGTTCAATCCCGGGTTCCGGCACGGAACAGCCCCGGCGGTTGACATTTTTTTTGTAAATATTCAAAGTTCCCTCACTAAAGGCAATTAAGACAAACTTTTTCTTTTATTTTCGTTACGAAATTTGTGAACTGGAAATAATTTGACAAAAAAAAAATAAATAAATAAATAAACAAAGAACAAAAAAAAAAAACAACAATCATCATATTAGCAACCGCTATTTAAAGGAAGGCATCAACGGCCGTGCGTAAACAACACAAAACATATATTGTCAAAAAATTTACTGACACATTTCTTTTTAACAATGAAAATCTGACTGCAAATAGGCAACATCATGTATCGCCATCACGCAAAGGAATTTCCATTCCGTCGGGATCATAGGCCTGAACCGAGAATGTCACACTCTTGTGCATTGGTGTTTTATTAACACCATTTATCGTGACGCTATCACCAAACGCAAAATAGTTGGTCTATACAATGCTATGATAGCATAATTTGAAAACAGTCCAATTTTTACGTCCAATAAGAAATTCCCTATAGTCATTATCATCTGTAAAAGCTATACGAGAGTCTCGCAGTTTAGCTTCCTCCACAGGTGAAATAAAATTTCCGAAGACCTGAATGTAGATGTTTAAAATTATTGAAATGCATCCTTTTCTTGATTCTGCATTTTGAAAATCAGAACAATCTATCCTACACATGTGAGCTGAAATCTTGATAGGCCTATCCCTTTCAAAATTAGTTTTATGATCACGTGATACAAATACTTACACAGGAGGACAACAATTATCTTCGCAATCTTCACTTGTGCACAAACTCCAAATAGTCGCATCAGTATATCCAAATCAAGAAATACCAGAATTACGTTAACTGTTTATTTCCATTCTTAAAAAAACCCATATAACGGCAATCACCAATGGTTAAGATCCAAGGCACATGTGCAGTACAGAAATATAATCCAAAAAGTCACAAAAGAAATAAGGCTGTATCCCACCACAAAAATAATAATAATAATAATAATAATAATAATAATAATAATAATAAACCCCCCCCCCCCCCCAAAAAAAAAAAAACAAAAAACTTACAAGAGCATGTCTGATGAGGGGTCTGGACAATGTTTCGGATTTTAAAGTTTTGATAAACAATTTTCTGGTATGCAGGTACTAAAGAATTCAGACTTCATCCAAAACGACAGAAAAATTCCGACTTTTTACAGAAATATTAAAGGTTTTACGCCCATTTTATCAACTTTAGGGGACACACTCTCCCTGATAACTGCACATATTGTGTTGGATTAATTTTGAGGCAATATTTCATTAGGGGATTGGGTTTTAGGCATCTTTCAGATAATTTTTGAAATTTGGAAACACTGAGTATCTTGTCGTCTGCAATAATATACTGCCCATCTCTGTAGCCCCTGTATTCTTCTGTATTTTCTGATTTATGATATACACTTCTTGATTTACCAGAGGTTTTACCAAAACATGAGGGTGCCTCCATTCCCGAGTGGTAAGAGCAACGCGATTTGAACCATGATGACTCTCACTTCTAGCTATCAGCGCAGGTTCGAGTCCCGGCTGGAACCTAAGCTTAATTTTGGGATAAAGTTTTCCAGTTTCCTTGCGGAAGGCCGGTGTTCTCTTCCCGGGTACATTGTATCCGGGTTTTCTCCTACACCATTAAAAACTGGCCGCCATCATATTACTGAACAAAATATTGTGTGGCGTGAAACACCATTCAAAATTTTAAAAATTCAAAAATCCAAAAGGTGAGAACAGTTTTCGGTGTAGACCCCTGGTAAATCAAAAGATGAAAACATGATCCATTTATCAGGTACGGTACATGATTTGTATATAAACCCAAAATTTTAGATAATACATACATGTATATTATATAAACAAATATATAATAAAGTACATGTATATATATAGTGTTCAACGAAATTAACTACCTCTCTGAACAAATTCTGAATATTGTATAATAATTTGATAGCATGTTTATTTTTTTGTCTTTGAAAATGAAGTTTTTACCACTTATTTCATATTCATGTATATTAATTTTGTGCATTGTTCTTTATTTTTGTCATTCCATGCCAAAAACCAATTAGTGAGTGATTTTTGGTAGGCATTGTATATTCCAGACGCTTTCATAGTCATTGACACGATTTTAATCAGCAAATCCTATTCAGGTTCGGCATAGCTATTTTTCCGTTGTATGTTTACGATAAGAGACATGGTAATCTTATTTCGTATCACTGTAGTACTGTTGACTATACGACATATTTCAGTTTTAGATTGAAATTAACACATCACTCGTGTTCCAGTCCATGTTCTACTATATTACTACATTTGTACAATGTACGTGCATAAGCCTACAGCTTAGAGAAGGAAAACCAATGTCGAATAGCGATTCAATTCAATTTACTTTGATTATAAGTCATTACATATATCTTAGGAAATAACAAATTGGTAGATCTACTTGACTAACTAGCAAATACTTTTAATGTACAGATAGAAACATTTTACTGTAATAATGATTTTTAATTGCTTCTTGGATTCTGATCTGACTTCCTACCACAGGAAGTAACTTTCGCTCAACCCATAAAGCCGGGATAATCACCACGGACAGGAAATTCAGAAAGATCTATGCTGATCAATTTTGAAAAAAGCAATATCATAATGTAGCTTTCCTTCTAAATTGTGTCATATGATGTTCTAAATCTAAGCAATAAGTGTTTTAGCAAGGGTGTCCCTGGTTTTATCTGTCAAATTGTGTTGGGGTCGGTGAATGGTTGGACTACGAGTTGGTATGCCTTCATTTGAAAGCATGAAGATTTTTTTTTCCGATTTCTTAAAACCTCTACCATTCGACATGACTTATTGATTGCTCCAATCATCATTAATGCTAATAACCTCCTTTTCAGAGAAAATTATCGGGATGGAAAAAATCCTTTAGTGGAATTTATTGCTTAAAACATCCCATTGACATAGACTTTGAAATCCTGTTACCATCGAAAATTTTTTAAGTGTTCAACTATGAGATCCTGTGATATTTTTAACAAGATGACGTAAATAACTTGGATTACCCCCCTTTACTGCACCAGCCGTTTTAATACGTACTATTGACCAAGCATACGACAATTCTGTTTTCGGTGACAGTGAAATCCATAATTTGATGATTTTTTAAAACCGATTCGTGTCTATTGTCCTGTACTTTACATGCAAAACAGAAACTGTCACGCAAATCATATAATTATATATCATCAGCCAACCAACCAAGACGTTAATTTTTGGATCTGCAATCGAATGAATCAGAGATACATTATTTACTTCTTTAAAGGGGCATTAGCTGTATTTTTCTAAAGTCTTTCCTGTTCTATCTCGCCAGGACGAAAGTCTGGGGAGCTAATGTCATACCCCCGGCATGGTCGTCGTCATCGTTGTTGTCGTTGTCGTCGGCGTCCGTAGACATACTTTACCCCGGCCTATATTTTTTTAACTGCATGGGATAGTACGTTGATATTTCATATATAGATTCCTTATGACCAGAGCTTTCATTTTGAACCCCGACTTTGGATCCAGTGACCTTGACCTTTGACATACTTTTCAAAAACTTTAACCTATATTTTTTAAATCATGAGGGGTAAGGCTTTGATTTTTCACACATAGATTCCTTTTGACCTTGGCATCTTGAATTTTGACCATAGATAGTCCTTTGATATTTCACATATAGATTTCTCAGGACCAGAGCTCCCATTTGGTATCTTGACTTTTGACTTAGTGACCTTTATCATGGATTGACCTACTTTTCAAAAACTTTAACCTCGACTATAGCTTTCAAACCATGAGGGATAGGGCTTTGACATTTCACAAGTAGATTTTATATGACCAGTGCTTTCATTTTGTACCTTGACTTCGACCTAGTGACCTTAACCTTAGACTTTAATTACTTTTCAAAACCTGAGCTGAAGGAATAAAAGTATCTACCAGTCCTTTGACCTTTAAACCTGACAACTGTGGTACAAATACATATTTTGATCATTTACACCAATTTCAGCGAGCTTTGTTGTCTTCTGACAACTCTTGTTACTATTTGAATTGATATGCAATAACAAAAAGTGATATACATAGACCAACAAAATTCCTAGATATGTATTGAAAATTGCTTGAGAAGCCAACTTAGCAATTATTCACTCGCAATTAATTAATTCAAATTTACTATTCGTATATATGCATAACATACTGGGTATGACCCTATTTTCACAAAATATTTAGGAATATAAGGTTTTTTTTATGCCTGTGTATAGGTCTTATCTGTAATTGTACATCAAATACAAATAATAAAAGTAGAAAAAAAATTATTGTTGGTAAATACAGCTAATGTCTAGTGTGAGACAATTAGGCCGTGGTTAGTTAGGTGAGCAATTTCAATGGCTCGGAGGGTAGTCCTACATATATTCTGTAGGATATATAAAAAATCTCAGATACCAAAGTATAAATCAATAGAATGTCCAGGACATAGATACAAATCCGGTAAAAAATGGACAAACACAGACCTCTGGAAACCAAGAGGTGGGATCAGGTGCCATGGAGGAGTAAGCATCCCCTGTCGACCGGTCACACCCGCCGTGAGTCCACAGTCAAGTCCAAATGAAATACGTGAGGAGTGAATCCTCGTCACAATTGGTACAGACGTCTCAACAACCGCCAACGGAAAGGCAACTCAACATTTCACTTAGTGAAACAGAGTAATCGCAAACAAGACTATTATACCGACCATAAAATTTGCGGAACGTTGACATTAAACGCGGTTTTCGATATCCCTGTGTCAATAATTTGTCAGTGAGTAGTTTACCTCTGTATATGAAATCTTCATATGTTGTACACGCCCTGGCATATTGGATCATTTGTGAAATATAAACTCCATATGCGGGTGACTGAGGGATATTACTACTTAAATGTGGAAAAATTACGATGGGAAAGCCGAAATCGTCGCGTTTGTCGTATAGCTTAGTTGCCAATTTCCCGTCTGTGTCTATATTAAGTAAAATGTCTAAGTATGAAGCGTGTGTGCTTGATTCTGTTGTATCTTTGATTTCTAGTTTTCTGGGATATATCGCATTGACATATGTTTGAAAATTGTCATTATTAATTGACAAAACGTCGTCGATATATCTAATGTCAAATTAAAGGACACGGCTAACTTTTTCTTCTTTTGATTCAGCAGTTTCTGAATGAAGTCTGCTTCGTATGAATAAAGGAACAGGTCGGCCTATAAAGGGGCACAATTGGTTCCCATAGGAATGCCGACAGTTTGTTGAAACACCACGTCTCCGAACATTACAAATATATTGTCTATTAGAAATTCCATCATGTAATACAGTTCATGTGTTGTACCTTCAGAAGCTAATACGCAATCAGTAACTGGCAATTCATGAACAATTCTCAAGATAGATAATTGTTAAATTCAAACTTTCAGTGTAGTATAAAGAATGACAGATACCAAAGAATTAAACATACGGAGGTCCTGGAGGTAAAATACTAATCTGCTGAACATGGGAAAAACACAGACTTCTGAAAATACTGCGGTGGGTTCAGGTGTCCTGGAGGAGTAAGCATTCCCTGTTGACCGGTCACACCCACCGCGAGTCCACAGTACTGCTTTGGATTAACTTTCTTTCGATTACACAAATCCAATGTAATATTGATAATATCTTACGTTAGCGGATATCATTAGGCCATTTCAAGTTTTGGGTTTGAGATCATAAAAACCACAAACATCTAAGGGAAAATATATAATATAGGCCTAAAGTGAACAGGTACACATGAACATTTGTTTACATTGTTGTAAAAAAAATCATACTAGGTTATTTATTAATATGTGCCAAAGATATGGTATTTATAAGTGTAATTTTGTATCTTTTTGTTAACATATTACCAATTAAATTAAATTGCAATTGTGTACTCATGAAAATATCTTGTGTTTTTTCTGTCATTTTGTATTTTTTTCCCGACAGAAAGATAGGCTTTTGACTTTAGGGTGGACGCTAAACATAAAACAAAACTTGGAATGCCTTATCAGAACAATATTGCAGTTTTACATAGTCATACATTAAGTTGCACTAAATAAATTCTATGTTTAACATCCAGGTTTTATCTTCAAACTTACGAGGCAGGGAGGAAAAGAGAAAACAAACACATTTTTTAAACAAGTTTTGATGAAGTATTCTGCCGTCTTGGCATTACAAAAACTTGAATAAAATCAAACTAAAATAAATCTGTCATCTATCTATAACTGCCTAGGTTTTACTTCTGTCCGTCTAAGTTTTACTGCGCACTGCAATGCTGCAGTGCTGTAGTTGCCCTGAGTACTGCACTGTATTTGTGCAAGCCGTAGTTGTCCTGATTAACTTACAGTACAACTCCTAAAGTCTGGTACCGCAACTCAGTTACCAAATTGATATCAAGTCCAAATACAGTTGATATACAATTTATGTACAAATGACGACTCCTCTCATAACTCGGACTAAGAGTGTCGAGTACCTGCTAGCTTGCCAGCAAGGTAACAACGTAACTAATTCAAGGTACAAATTACAATATATATATATATATATATATCCGAGGGTGGTGGACGTTAAACATAGAACATATTAAGGTCGACCTTATCACAGAGCGCATACAATGATTGTTTGCACAACGGAACAACGAAAAAACTACAACTAAAGCTTTTCTTCAATTTTCTTTTAATTCTTCAGACAAAAAAAAAATAATAAAAATTTCGTATACCATTCAACTTTCATTCCGCTCGCTTGTATTTCATTGAAGCAATAACTCCATTACAAATCAGTCTGGAAGAAATAATGATGATATTAGTTAGGTATTAAATATGCTGATATAAAATTTTGCTGTGTACTGTATACACGCGTTTTACGAAATATTAATGAAAAATCTAGTTCCAATTGATGACTTTGTTAATATTGCGATAGGAAAATACCAGTAACATTACGATATTTCATTCAAAATGTATTCAACACAATTTTGTTGGACAAATTCATCATTTTGTTATCTTTTTATCAATAGATTTGTTGTCTGCCTCACTCTTCCTGATGTTAAAGTATATCAATTTATAAATCAGAGAAGCCACATTGTACCAGCCGATTTAAATTTTTAACGTCTCCAAAGCTAAGATATTAATTTTTACCTGGATATTCTTAGACGAATTTGGCAACACATTTATATTATCTCTTCCGAAAATATATATATTAAATTCTAGCTCAACTGATGAAGTTTTTATTGACAGAAACAGTTATCTTGAGCATTTCATTTGGAAGCCTCTGTTAAACTCTATAACTTTGATATTGTTAATGTTTGAAGTTGTAGCGAAATCAGTAAAACGACAAGCAAAACAATGCAAAGAAGACCTTTGGGAAATGCAGGGATGGAATCAGGTACCACGGAGGAGTAAGAGTCCCCTGCCGACCGGCCAACCTCGCGTTGAGCTTCCGACTCAGAAGGTAAATTACATAGCCACATACACCGTGTGAATTTGTGATTTGTGTTATATGACATTCTGTTTCGGATCAACAGGAAATGATTTCGCCTCCATGACATTCTGATCCCCCTTCTGGATTTTCAGAGGTCCGTGTTTGTCCATGTTCACTTGATTTGTACATTGTTTACTGGGCATACTAATGATTGGTACTTTGGTAGCCTATCTTTGATTTTTGTTGATGTGTCGTGCAGATGACGCAAATTAGTCACAAAATATCGTGTTTCAAATATTGTTAAATGTGCATAAGCACGCGCTTTTAAATAATATTAGATGACCTTGAACATTATGATATTTCATTAATTTGACCCCATGTAATGCCCCCGAATTACCTGTATCATAACGGCACCTTCAACCTTTCGTTCTATATAACTTGTTTTGCTAGCCCCGTTAACTGGTTCATTTTCCACCTTCAATACGCCGTTTACATAAGTTAAAGTGCACTGCAAAGGCGTTGATGAAATGGAACGTATAACACTAATCATAGCATTAAAACACACGTTTTTATGTGATACTAGTCAAATTAATACTGTAACACGATACAGATGATTATATATAAAAGTGAATTTGAACTACAAAGGAAACAATCAAATACTTGAATGTTAGATGATAATTTGTATTCGGGTTTTGTAATTGGGTTACACTTGTGTGGGTTGTTCTATTTTTACTATCAACATCTGATATTGAGCAAAAATTACACGTGATATATACGTCGCACCCCGACAAACTGTCTTACAGAGAGAGAGAGAGAGAGAGAGAGAGAGAGAGAGAGAGAGAGAGAGAGAGAGAGAGAGAGAGAGAGAGAGATTTTGATCTGCTTTACCTTATACTTTTTCCGTCGTCGGAAACTTCTTTCTGAACCCCGAGCGTAAATGTAAGTACAGCAATTTTAAATAGAGTGCGATTGACCAGTTTTATTTCATTATTTTCTATTGATATAAACCAGTGTTGGCTTTACATGGTTTGCAGCTTTTCGCTTTACTAGCCCCATTCCAACAATATAAAAAAATCTGTACAACGAATACAAATATACCAGGGCCCGAAATTAGCAATTGTCCACTGACCCGTGGTCAGTAAATTATAGGGCTGGCTAGTAGATTACTCATCTATACTGCCCCGTTTGACCAGTAAAAGAAATAAAGATGGAGTGTAAGTACTCTTCTCACACGTCTCACCAAAAGTCTTTAAAATTGCTTCGCATTCATTCATGGTTACGCTTGTTTTATTCAAAACCGGAAGATTTTTTTTCTATGATGAATAAAACATTTAACAAAAATATATGTATTGTATCAAAACGGTCTAGATATAGATGTACAGTCACACTGACATATCGTTTTTATTTCTTCTAAATGTTATTGTGACGAGTACAAAACTTGTCGTTTGTGAAACAGTCTATTACATCCATAAGAGAGGTTACCTACTATAACGCAATTTAGTTGAGTAGATCAATAACTAACAATGTCTTTTTCTGATATAAACTGTACAAAGGAGGTGTACACTGGTGTGAAGTTATCAGATGATATACCCGGTAATGAATCACTTTCACTTACTGAGTAATGAAGATTAAAGATCAACAAACAAACAGTATATACGAAATATGTCTTTAGAAGTAAAATTCAAATTGTGTCATTCACTTTATTTCTGAATTTTGTCAATCTCTACTACTGATAAATGCATTGGTTTTGTCTTCAGAACAGATATAGAGTTAATGGAACTGATGTACATTTTAAAAATACATAGCTCACCAGTAATACTTATCACAGCTAGTTATTTACTTAACATGTGCAATTCTTTGTAATATTGTGTTTTTGTTGTGATTCTATTATGTTTGGTGATCGAATTTTATATGTAGATACAGTGCAATATCTAAACGAAATAAGCAATTACATTTTCAGCAGCAGTTATTTTGCCTAATTAATATATATTGGACAGAACCTATGTAAAGATGTTTCCTCTGGCTCTTTGAAATCGACAATAATAACAAATTGACAATAACAAATATATATTTAAGTAACATTATATGGATATCGTGATAATACCTTCATCGTGTATGTATTGTAATTGATATTTGATATTCTGTACAATCGTTGGTAACTTATTATCCATCTTATTTTCCAAAGATCTATTTACACATTCTCCTACGAGTCATAGCCATATGTATGACACGCAAAACCCTGCTACACCCTGGTATATATGGGATAACAGGCCGTTATCTATGGGACAACAGACCGTATCTCTGAATACCACCAGGTCTATGGGATAGCCCATGTTATTCAGAGTTATTGATACTTATTTCATACATAGCCGAGGTTTCAATGAAATACATTACTCTAACCCTGCATACCTGCAGGTATTCTGTGATACAGGGTTAATGGTGTTCCGTTTTAACCAAAACCTTGGCATTCCCAATGCAATTCATGTATAGGCGATAAGCCCATGAAAACAGCTGTTACATTCTGATATTCTGAGATACAGAGATGCAAAATCTTCCCTCAGCCAATCACAGCAGCGGATTTATTCAGGGCGGAAAATGTAGAGGCAGTGTGTATTAAATAAATTTTAATATTTGATAGCGTAGTTTTCAAATTTTATGACATCCAGTAAAATATTATTTAAAAAATCAATACTATTACTGATTAGGAATCGGACAATTCCTTATTAATTGATGGAGTCCAAAGGAAAACGATGCCAACATCGAAACAACCTAGCGGCTATGGTAGTAAACAGGATGGTCAGGAATGGGACTTGTTCGCTGAAATGGAGCATTTATACAAATAAAAACAGCTTGCGTTCGAACATTTCACAAACAACAAATTATTTAACACTGTATTCTATTAAATTGATGCATTTTATCAGCAATATATAGCCTTCAAATATCGCCGAGTTTATTTTTATGTTACTCAGAACGGCACCGATACGGAGCGCCGAAATGGTTTGAATTTATCAACACTGGCAAGGCTCAAAACTTCAGTTGCAATCTCAAAATACCTGCAGGTATATAGGGTTAGTGCAAAGTATTTCTTTGAAATGTATGAATATAAAAATCTCAGATACCAAAGTATAAATCAATAGGACGTCCAGGACACAGATACAAATCCGGTAAAAATGGACAAACACGGACCTCTGGAAACCAAGAGGTGGGATCAGGTGCCATGGAGGAGTAAGCATCCCCTGTCGACCGGTCACACCCGCCGTGAGTCCACAGTCAAGTCCAATGAAACACGTGAGGAGTGTATCCTCGTCACAATTGGTACAGACGTCTCAACAACCGCCAACGAAAAGGCAACTCAACATTTCACTCAGTGAAACAGAGTAATTTCAATAACTCAGAATATCAGGAGGTACTCAGATTACAAATCAGCTATCCCATAGATACCAGGAGGTATCTATGGGATAGCTGACTCGTAACCCTGTATACCTGTTGGTATTCAGAGATACGGTCTGTTATGCCATAGATAACATCCTGTTTTCCCATAGATACCTCAGGTATCTATGGGATAGCAGGGTTTTGGTTAAAATTGCCATATGTATGTCACCCCAGCATGGAATAGAAGAACTAATATCATACTCGACCCATGTAATAATTTATCATTCTCGTATACTATTACTAACAAACATACCTGTATACCTATATAAAACAAAATACAAGATATTTGGTGACAACGGAACAGTTAGATAAAAATAACACTGTTTCCAAACATTTCCATGATATTGTTTATTGTCTAAAGCTAAGATAGTCATTTTTTTACAGTGGTTACTCTTAGACGGATTTCGGCTATACACTTTTAGAGATATTATGTATGATACCACTTTATCTTTAGAAAATACACATACTTTTCAAATTGGAGCTCAACTGATGAAGTCTAATTGACAGAAACGATATCGTCTTGAGCATTGTAACTTTGGTATTATGTGTATAATAATTATATAAAAAATGGCAAAAAATCAGATGAGGCAGTAGTCTCATCTGACTCATAGGTTGTTATGGCCCTGCCTATCATCTGCCTCATAGGTTGTTACGGCCCTGCCTATCATCTGCCTCATAGGTTGTTACGGCCCTGGCTGTACACATGAAGCGTAGACGACTTAATACTTTGCTTAGTATACAAATGACACTAATAAACAGTTGTTGATTACTTCAACTAACACTAAATATGATTTTTTTTTCTGCTGGACGAATAGTATATCAAAATAGTGCATATCAAATCACGATTTTAACTTCCGTATATCACTACATATAGTGACTACATGTATATGGTAAAATCAGTTTTACACAAA
The DNA here is from genome assembly GCA_030159075.1 of Atrina japonica. Lineage (NCBI taxonomy): Eukaryota > Metazoa > Mollusca > Bivalvia > Pterioida > Pinnidae > Atrina > Atrina japonica. The sequence goes on along the minus strand of BROG01000350.1, from coordinate 123,581 downwards.
TGTAATTCAAAAATCGTAACAGAGTTTCAGCCTAATGCGCTGATTTATAGTTATACAAATAGCTTACATTAAAAACATTTGTCATTTTGTAAAGAAGATAATACATATACATATATCTAATATGTGGAACTATTTTTATACCTGTCAAATCATTCATTGACATTTATATCAACATCCCATATATTTAACTCCATCCATCGAGTAACGCGTTCCACATATTCAACCCCATCCATTTGTTCACACATTCCATATATACAAGGTCACCCGTCCCATATATTCTACTCCTGTACTTTTATTTCCAGGTATTATCCATGACCGTTATTTCCCGATATACCCATAGACTTATTTCCAGATTAATCCTGTACTTTTATTTCAAAACGTAAAATGAAGTGTTATTTCCAGATCAACCCTAGGAACGTTTTTAGAGTACCACCTAGTCATAGAAAATAAATGTATGAAGGTAATGATTTTCTAGATGCATGAAATACTTAAATATTGATCTAAATGGAAAACCATGATTAAACATAAAATACATTTATACATGTATAGAACTTCCCCTAATAACCAAGAACTCCCAATGACCATGGTTCATAAGTGTTACCGTTAGGGAAAGTATTGGTCAATCACATATTTGGAAATGAAATTATTACAGGGTTTAAGGGCGTCCAAACAGCATCCCATTTAGATACATGGACAAGAAGATTAGGGGCGTCAACATAGTATACAATTTAGAAGCATGGATTAAAAGGGTCAAGAAAGACATATGTACACTTACCAATGAAGGGATGATACTTATAAAAAGGTATTTTGTTATTATTTGTTTTTATACAATTTGTAATTTTCCACTCATATAAATACATCATCAGTTTTTATCAACAGAGTATATCAGTAGATGAAGTCCCACTAATTGTGACCTGTATATAAGGACTTAAGCCTCCCTACCTTGAGATTTTGAGTCGATTAAATGTATCAATTTCATAATGTGCCGAAGTCCTCGGTACTATCTGGAATCGATCATGGTAACTCTTGGTTGCGAGATGAATGCGCTAACCGACTGAGAACATTGTTTTATGAAGTCCCATCAAGTTAAAAACAATACTGAACCGAGGTGGCGATTAGGTCTAACGCCTGGTTGTATACAATTTGTCGTATTCTAATGGACTTGCGCTTTCGCTTATCCATTGGTATCTCTTCATTATAATTATATCTTTAAATACAACAGTATATCACACATGATTCAGGAATCCATTTTAGTTTTCGACCTTGTATGATACCGCTTTTTGTTACGGACTGTACTGACAAACTCCTATGGACGGAAACGATCGTCTTGAGAATTTATTTTGCCCCCTTTTTGCAATATTTTAACATTGCTAAATCTATTATCTTTATAGTAATATGAATAAAAGGAAAAGTAACGTCCCACTAATTTCAGTAAAAACTCATGACACATTTCATTTAATATTTCTTTTTATTTGCAACATATTGCAACTTCATATTCTGTAGGCTAAATCCTCTCTTGAATCATTGTATATTTCAACACAACGAACTGTATATTTAGTACTATTGTTTACCTCATTGGCATATTTAAACTTATTTGCCCCTGTGGGCACATTTGGACTCATCCATTTAAGGATGATCCATGTTTGATTACGTCATAGGGGAGATAACTCTTGAAGTTGTCAGATTTTTCTGAAAATAAGTATAAAGAGGTATTTCGATGATATTTTTTAATGAAAAATAGCAGTTCTACGTATTTTGGTAAGAAAAAATCAATAGCACATGTTACAGAAAGGTTGTTTGCCATAGTAACAAAATAAAAGCCTGTGATTGATAAAAATTTTGATATTGTCAGATTTTCATGAAAAATGGTACTTTGGGGTATTCTCGTATTACGTATTCATTGGCTAATGTTATGAAAGTGTCAGTTGCTATGGTAACTAAATAAAGGTCACTGATTCGTCGAAACAAAGATATTTTCAGATTTTGCCCTTTATATCATATATTGGCAATATGCCAATACTATTTCTCTAAAAACGGGGGTATTACTTAGCCGTGTATACTGAAAATTTACATAGGTAGATATCTATTTTCTTTGTTTAAACAAGACATAAAAAATTGTATTAATGAAAGAAACCTGTCAGACTAGTTTTTTTACCATTGCTCTTTATATTGTGTATTGACACAAATTTTGGGAATAAACAAGGGGGCGGGGTACTAAGCTGTATATAATGGAATCTAATAATGATATATTAACTTGTATTGATAAAAGAAACTTGCACACACACTTATTTCACCATTGCACTTAATGTTGTGTATCGGCACACTTTTTTAGGAAAAAAGCGGGGTACTACTAAGCCGTTTTTATTGAAATCTTATATGGATAGATATTTCTTTCTTTTTATTGTACAATATATTTTATGTTGAATTAATAAAAGAAACTTGTTAAACTACTTTTGCACACATGGTTATTTTGTTATATCTATTTATTTATGCAGTTGAGCTACATTTTCCTCCACCAAAATACAATATAGGATACCCCAGACAGGCTACTGTTTTGCTAATTAGAATTTTTTATACTATAAATTGTGATAATTTTGAACAAAAGTCATTGTTATGACAAAAATCAGTTTGTATCAGTAATGCCCAAAATGTCATATATGAATTCATTGATTTCCCTTTTGTACAGTTTTATAAGGACACTACACATTAAAGTCACACTAATATTCAGTGAAAAAAGAAAGAATTTTAAGGTTTGCACACATACATCCATGAAAATTCCTTAATAGGGGATCATCCTTTAAACATTGAGTTCACTGTCAGAATTCAGGAGTGTATAATATGGACTCCAAATTTCAAAATGGTTTTACATTCAATATAAATCGTTAACCCCTTAAATTTGACAATTACAGTTACTGATTCGGGCGAGTCTAAATGACACCACAGAGATTGATTAGTTACAAAGAAGAGCGAGAATCATGTTTTCTTCCCGGGAACTGTATTCGATATCGACAATAACAAATACATGTGCACGTACCATTGATAACACAAGTAGGAATACCTTCATATAGTTTATTAAATATTTATTCATTTATTTACAACATAGATTATTTATATAATTTATGATTCGCGTAAGGTTCAGCTTATCCAGACTTCTTGAATTTCGTCGTCGCAACTACGTCATTGCAATACATAGTCTGAAAAAAGAAGTTATCAACTTTTTGATTAATGAAAGAAAAGGTGGTGTGTTTGAAATATTGATTAAAGAAAAATGTTTTTCAAAAGAATAGATATTTGACTACTACGAACCACACGGATACTTAAATAATCCTTTTAAATTCTCTCAAAATAATTATAAATCAAATAGACCACAAAGTCTATAAGCTTTCCACATTCCTCATATCAATCTAAATTTACTTTTCTTATTACAGCTGGTGCCATTTTTGTTAGCAAATGTCTCTGTCAACCGGATATGACATCATTTAAATGCACATAAAGCATGTTTATTACCACTTAGTCTATACTATACCTGGTCATACAGATCTCTCTCATATTTAAAAGTCACTTATTCTAAAACGATACGATCTGTCATAGAAGGATTTTTTTAAATAGTCAAACCCTCGAAGCCCCTTTAATACAAAGTATCACTTTGAATACTAAACTACCTTTATTAATCGTGATTTAAACCCTTTCACATAATTTTTTCTTATAAAATAAAAAGCTGTATTGCAAAACATTAGTTCTTCGTAACTGTAATATGCATGTGACCTCTATATTAAACAATCGAAGGACCTTTACCATTCCAAAGCTACATAATAATTGCTTATTTGCAAATAATAATTCTTTTTCACAATAATAAGAAATAGATACACACGCTTATGGTTCTATAAACTTGAAGTTAATTTGGCACGTGTTAACAAACACAACAATTATATATTGAACCATAACAGCGGTGGCAAATACTTTTTACCTGTGCATTCTTATTTTTGGAAAAAAAATTAGATTGTATTGTTTTGTGTTTTTTACAGAACCCGGATGCGACACTTGACCTTGGTAGAAGTATGCGTTAGATCGCATCTTCAGATCGCACGTGACCTGACAAAATTGAGGAATGATTGTTTTATACAGTTATTGTCATAACAGAGTATATGTAGATTCCCGTTATTAGATGTGAACAGAGCAAAATTGAAATTCATAATTTGCTGTGAAAGTGGCAATGTTCGTGTTGGAATCATATATGCTCATTACGCGATGATAGACAATTCGCCGTAGAAATACAATATAGTAATGCTCCTTTAATTTCGCACGAATCAAACACGACATAATTGAGTAGAAAAATAGCAAAATTAACCAGGAAAATATCTGCATTTACAATATAGACGATGTACTGTAGGTGTACTTATTTTAGCGGTATTGTAATATTAGCGCCTTTCGCGCTCAAGTCATTGCGCTAATTCAAGTGCAGTGCTAAAATTTATCTATCATTCTGGAAACAAGACAAATCTAAATCTAATAAAATCAATTCCTCAAATTCACGATTGCGCTAATCAGTCTACACCTCCTCAGAGCGCTAAAATATGAGTGCGCTAATTTAAATACACATACAGTGTATTGAAAATCAAAGACAAATGTAAAACTATAACTTTGATATTGTTTATAAAAAGATACAGTTTATAAAGTAATTATAATGAATGTTACCTGGATGAGGAAGGCACCATCAATTTGTCGCTTTGCAACAATTTTCTTGCTTTTAGCATCAACTGGTTTGTTTTCAAACGTCATTACTCCGTCAGCATACGTTAACGTACTCTGCAAAGAACAGTAACAACGACAATACGTACTATGATACATTTTGGTAGCACAATCTACAAACAGCGATAAAAACAACAATACTTACTATGATACATTTTGGTAGCACACTTTATAATCTATCTTCACATCAAATGCTCATGAGGCCAACAGATAAACAAACACGAAAATAAAATAACAAATTAACACAAAACAGATGCCATTTTTGTAATTTCTATCCCTCAGAACAATTCTCTTCCATCACACAGATTATTATTATTGTGTGTGTGTGTGTGAGAGAGAGAGAGAGAGAGAGAGAGAGAGAGAGAGAGAGAGAGAGAGAGAAAGAGAGAGAATAATTACCATATAAAGATAAGTGTTTTAAATCTATAGGAGGTTCAAGAGAAAACATACAAATCTTATGTATAATGGACAAACACGGACCTCTAAAAATCCAGAGATGAGGTCAGGTGCCACTCTTTTAAAACATTTTCAACATTCTTAAATAATACTGCAGAAGCAGACGATTAAAATAGGAAAACTAATCTATATACTTTACCTCAAAAGTTTTATCGTAATCAGAAATTTGTTTTGCAACTCCAATTGTAAATGTGTTTGTGACAGTTTTCACTGACATCTTTCGCACGATTTTTACTTCGTTGTTCTCCACAGATATGATCAAGCAAGGGTTAATCAGACCTGCAGCCTTTCGCATGGGTAGTCCTATTCCTACAAACAGACATTGGTACCATGAATTATATCTATCTATCTATCTACCTACCTATCTATCTATATATCTATCTTTCTATCTATCTATCTATCTATCTGTCTATCTGTCTGTCTGTCTGTCTGTCTATCTATCTATCTATCTGTCTGTCTGTCTGTCTGTCTATCTATCTATCTATCTATCTATCTATCTATCAATCAATCAATCTATCTATCAATCAGTCTGTCTGTCTGTCTGTCTGTCTATCTGTCTGTCTGTCTGTCTGTCTATCTATCTATCCATGATAATTATGATATCTTATGTTGTACATGTGCTACATAATAGATTAAAGTTGTAGATACATAATCATTTTATATACATGTATCTTTGTGCTGGGAGCTCATGCTGGAGTAGGCATCAAAGGTTTACGGGTTAAATGGTGCATTTTTAAATACTACTTTTTGGGTGAAAACAATTTTTGTTGTAAAGAAATCATTTTACCTATCTGTATATAATTAACTCTGTGGTCATATCCGGAGACGTACTTCTTCAGTCTAATACCGGTTTTCAGTTAAGTCACTTTAAAGTTTACAAATGATCCTAATCCATATTTCATTAGAAAACCAGCAGTTTTATTACGAGAAACACTAGTTACGTTCGGTAAAAACGTATTTTAATTTTCGTATCTTAGTGTAAACTCGTTATTGTGGGAAATGTTAAACAATTACGTCAAGTATTATTACAAAATGTAAATATATTGTTATCAGACAAAGTGCATGATCCCTACATACTCTATAAATCTGTCACGTGATTACTAGTTATTCCAATGTTACGTCAGCGGTGTTGTTTTCTTTCTTTTATTGTTTTATATGTTCCGACAAGAAATTCTACACGAGGTTTGAACTGTGTCATTGACTGACGTTACTGTAGTGAGAGTGGGGTGTAAAGTGGTGAAAAGTCTCAAAACACGTGGTCATGTAGCCCACAGAATGTAAACAAACAACCCCCCAAATCACACAGAGTAAGCAAACTTTTCTCAAAAATATAGTCTCTATATTTATATCCATTTTTCAAAAGCATTTTCACCTCAAATAGTATTTTTTCTATGTCAGCACTAAAATGCATGTATATGCAAAAAGACCGATACCTTATAAAAAGCAAAATCTGTAATAAACTCATATATTTTGCAAGATTCTGGCAAAAGTCGAGACGCTAACAGATATTGTTGAGGAGTCGAAGGATCTATAAAATCTCTGTAAGATATTGGAACTCGCCATGTCATATGTGACACCGGAAGTCTCATCCGAAGTATTTATGATTTTTCACTTCTGATGTTGAGCGATTTGAGAAACAATAATAACGCCTCTTTAGTGTTATATATGAGTTGTTACTGAAATCGAACCGCGTAACATTCCACATGCTATTCAAACCGACTGCTTGCGATTAAAATTAATTTGCAAAATCTTCTTTTGGATACATATCCATAAAATGTAAAAATCACTGGTCAGAAAATGAATGAAAATAATAAAATTCCAAATGTCGATTATTTAGATATTAAATAAAATCGATATACGTCATATCAGACAAATGGTTATGATATTAATCCAAACTTACCAACTTCTTTCATAAAATCATCCACATTTTTTCGTTCTACTGCTTCCCATTTTCCACCAAACTTCTTCGCAATTTCATCATATTCAGACATTCTGTATTTTTCTGTTCTTCAAGTTGTATCGACAGTTATTTAGTGTTGTCTAAAAGAATACATAGAGTATATATATACCCAAGTTCTAACAGCTATCTATCCTGTTTCTATGGAACTCTGGTATATCATTTCGCAATTCTGAATGTGTACTCGTTCAAGACGTTCTATATAATCACCCGATCCTAATATTTATTCTAAACATCGGTTGAATTGAATATGGATTACTATGAGGATTAATACAATGTAGGACACGGTTATTATTCATTGGCAGTCATAGGAGGTTACGAACTGGAATGCTTACTTTGGTTTTGTTTTTGCTATTTTGGGCATAGGAAGTACACAAAGGTGAATCATATCGATCTTTTAGTTTAAAGTGAAAAATTAAATGACCGTTTTGCTCTAATGCTTTAACACTCTTTCACTAAATTACCAATTTCTTATGTTTACCATTCAATATAAACACGGTTGAAGTTCCGTTGTTCAATGTTTTTGCTTTCATGATACCGGATGGCGGAGGACATATATTTGTTTAGCCATGCTTATGTATTTAATATATAAATGACAGTCAATGTATTATAGTGGTAAGATAGAAACCGACAACCTGCCTCTCATGGGTAGCATGGAATCCAGCGGCATTCGAACCCGCTGATATGTTAGTGTAGTCATGGCTCTGTCCAGCAATCCGTCCTTTTATTTCGTACAGCTAAGACGAAACGATAATGACCAGTGTGCTGAGGAATAGGATACATAATTGGTTAGCTTCATAGTGACCCCGTTATTAGACCGGTTTTTTATTGATTATATTAAATGATTGTTTATATGTTACCGCAATACGCACAAAATGACCCGTGCAATATAATTAACAATCTTAGATAATATTGGGAAAATCGATCATTATTGATAAAAGACGGTCTTTACTGCGAGATATGTTGATCAATATATGAGAAAACGCGCGTTAAGCGGCCCATACACGATCAATTTTAATGTAGATAATACTGACACAGTATTAATGAGGAATTATGGCTCTAACACAAACTGCACAATGATAATGCGCAATAAAACGGTCGTTTACACATTGAACATCGTGACCAACGCATCGTTGATGACATTATGGATGACGCTTTAGTGACCATAGCTCTGGCGCTATCTCTGGAAAAGAGGCCTAGGAGAAAAAGAACACGGTGGGTGAATAAGTGGCTGTTGGGACGACATCCTTATGGTCATGTGAATCTGCTTGCTTCACCACTTTTGATTTTCCACAGACAGGGTAGCTTCCTGTAGAACAAAATACATTCCAGTATAAATTTGCGTTCAGCGTCTTTGCTATTTGCTGCTACAACTTTGCTACACGACATGTTCACGATGTTGTTTGTTTGGCGACAGACCATAGACTGAGAATATTGAGTAATATTTTTACTACCAGGCATAGACGACACAATGATATTGGCCAATCGTCAATAAAAATCTATTTTTTTATGTCTTCAATATATTGCGTCAATCTTCAATATTGCCCACTAACTATCAATAATATTGTCAATATGAAATATTGACAATATTATTGACAATACATTTGATCGTCTATGAGCCCATTAAGCAAACGCTCCTGTTTATATTAAACATATACTTCTTTGTCTCAGTATTCAGCAAATGGATTGGAAATAAAGTTTCTGCAACTTGTTGATAGTCCTCACCGAAAATTGCTAAAAGGAACTTCCTTTCTTTTGTAGACGAGGAACACGAAGGTTAATAGAACCTTGCATGGATATAACAAAGCGATAAGGAAATTCGACCGAGTGGTGATATCCAATAGCCTTTGATTGGACATACACATTCTTACCACAGTTTTTCCACTCAATTATTGGCCATGCTTCAAATACATGTTTACTTTTTGAGTGAAGAATGATATCTCATCCGATTAGCAAGGATCTGGTGGTTCAAACCGAACTCATTAAAATACTCAACACTTCCATGTAAGAATTTATTAGTCTTTTTCAGTATAAGGGGTATATCAACATTTCATCGGCATCTATCTGTAACATAAGTGTGATTTATTGCACTTCACCTAGTGTTGGTGAAATTTGCCGTAAGACAAATAATAAAAATCACAGATACCAAAGTATAAATCTCCAGGATGTCCAGGATATACTAGTATATATATATAAATATATATATGGTAAAAATTGGACAAACACGGACCTCTGGAAATGAAGAGGTAGGGTCAGGTGCCATGGAGGAGTAAGCATCTCCCGTTGACCGGTCACACCCACCATGAGTCCGCAGTCAGATCCAAATGAAATAGTTGAGGAACGAATCCTCGTCACAATTATTTTTTAAGTTATTTAAAGTTACAATGATATGTTCATAAAAATAACATGGCATATGATTTAAGTCAATAATGTTCTGTTTATGTCACAACTTTTTGCATAATGTATTTTTTATAAATGCATTATAGTAAATACTATTGAATGTTTTTTTTCTGTATTTACTCATGTGTTTGTTCGTAATCATGTATTATATGCATTGTTACTTGTCCCCTGTGTATGTATTTTTGTATTTGTGATTCGTTAATTAAAAGAAAAAGAAAAAGAAGAAAATCCTCGACACATTTGGTACAGACGTCTAAACAACTGCTATCGAACAGGCAACTCAGCATTTCATTGAACTGACTTAATATATCATCACCAAAAAAAAAAAAAAATAAAATTGTAAAAGGAAACGAGTGGGGAAATTTACTCCTCTACGGTCTCTGATCTCACCTGTAAATTTTCAGATTTTTTTTGTGTGTCTAATTTTCACCTGCTTTGTATTTTGTGTCATGAACCTTCTTTTGAGTAATTAATTTAATTAATTTTGATTTATCTATATTCCTTGCAAATGACCTTTTGTTCAACGTGTGTAATAGGTAAAGCTGTTATCAATACTCGTGCGTTAAAAAGTCTGTTACCGGGTCACCTTGAATAGTTATGTCATTGCGTTAGATAGTCAACATCCTTTTTCGGTGTTTGTATTAAATGACAATATATCTGAAGCTTGTGACATAAAGTAAACGGATCTTAACCTGTCTAGACTTGTGAAATAGAACTACATTCAAACGGTGCTATCTATCCATCTTTAACACATGATATAATCATGTAAATTTAAAATTTAGATAAAAAACGAAAAAACAAAAAACAACCGAAAACATAATAGAAATAATATTTCCAGACATGTCACACATAAAATTCATGTACATGCATTTTTAAACATATAAGGAATACGCACCTTAAGACACTTTCCCAGGAAGACTTGTATATCTACTTGTAACGCTCTCTTGAATAACTTTAATGATGCGGATACAATCTTGGTCGTCTTATTAAGGATGAGTTAGACAGTTTGTATACCTGTCAACACTTTTATGTAAATGCTCTGACGAGGGAAAGCAATCAAACATTTTATCTACCTGGTTCTTGATTATGTAAGAGCATGGAAAGGTGACTCATGGGTGAGAAGATCCGTTTGCTACAATAAAAAACTCTTGACCAGACATTTTGTTGGCGTTTCAGACACAGACGGGAAAATGGCAACTAAGCTACACGACAAACCCGACGATTTCGGCTTTCCCATCGTAAATTTTCCATATTTAAGTAGTAACATCCCACAGTCACCAGCATATGGAGTTTATATTTCACAAATAATCCGATAAGCCAGGGCATGTTCAACATATGAACATTTCATATACAGATGTAAACTACTCACTAACAAATTATTGACACAGGGATATCGAAAACTGCATTTGATGTCAACGTTCCGCAAATTTGACGGTCGGTATAATTGTTTGCGAGTACTATGTTTCACTGGGTGAAATGTTGAGTTTCCTTTTCGTTGGCGGTTGTTGGCACCAATTGTGACGAGGATTCGTTCCTCACGTATTTCATTTGGACTTGACTGTGGACTCACGTGGGTGTGACCGGTCGACAGGGAATGCTTACTCCTCCATGGCACCTGATCCAACCTCTTGGTTTCTAGAGGTCCGTGTTTGTCCATTTTTGCCGGATTTGTATGTGTCCTGGACATCCTTAGGATTTATACATTGGTATCTGAGATGTTTTATACATTTTAGACACTATGGAAGTATTATTGAAAATGCGTAAAGAAATTGCAATGCAGAGAAATGTAATAGACATTTTGATCTAGACCTTGAATAGGCTTGAGATTTAAAAACATTCTCATTTGATTTGATGCTTTTCAAATGGGTATCTGTAACACACACACACACACACACACACCGTATATGTATTTTTAAAGAAATTTGTTGTTTTAGAACTGATTTCAATGTTTGCTTGATTATGACATCGGATCATTTTGCGAAATGCTATTAATAAACTGTAGGTAACCAGGTTGATTTAGACGAACAGCTGAAAATATACTAATATTAAGAAAAATACTGGCATACATGTGTCTATATATACAAGTGTACATGCAACTGTGTGTTTAGTAAAACATCGTATTCCTTGATAGATTGTCAGTTTTTACGGCTACAATTTCATTTTATTATAATTTTACGGTAGTTACTTGTTAAGTTGAACATGGCATCTTCTCAAAACAATATAACTACATTACAGTTGATCATGGAATTTAAAAAGCATATCAGATGATTTTATTACGGCTTTATATGCATGACGTACAAAGCATCTCAGGTGATTTTATCATGGCTTTGTACATGACTTGCAAAGCATCTCCGATGATTTTACCATGATTTTGTATAAAGGACGTACAAAGCATCTGAGGTGATTTTATCATGGCTTTGTACATGACTTGCAAAGCATCTCCGATGATTTTACCATGATTTTGTATAAAGGACGTACAAAGCATCTGAGATGATTTTATCGTGGCTTTGTATACATGACGTACAAAGCATCTCCGATGATTTTATCATGGCTTTGTATAAATGACTTACAAAGCATCTCAGATGATCTTATCATGATTTTGTAAACAGGACGTACAAAGCATCACTGATGATTTTACCATTACTTTGTATAAAGGACGAACAAAGCATCTCCGATGATTTTATCATGGCTTTTTATGCATGACCTATAAAGCATCTGGGATGATTTTATCGTGGCTTTGTATACATGACTTACAAAGCATCACTGATGATTTTACCATGGCTTCGTATAAAGGACGTACAAAGCATCTGAGATGATTTTATCGTGACTTCGTATACATGACGTACACAACACAATGTTGAAGCGGGTCATTTTTCTACGACTACCCGGTTAAGATTTCTATCGTAGAAAATGGACCCCGGGTAAGATTTCTAATGTCGAAAAGTAATTTCAGGTAGCATTTCCACGGCGGAACCTAACATAAATTATTTTAATACCAGTGTTAAGAGCCGGCCTGGCTCAGTCGGTAGCGCACTCGACTCTTGATCGTGAGGTTGGTTTTCTGTCCTTCGGATGAGACAGTGAAAGCTGAGGTTACGTGTCAGAGTAGGTGTCGGCATGTTAAATAACCCTCACTACTCAATGGCCGTAAATGCCGAACATAGTCCAGAATATGAAGCCCTTCACCGGCATTTGGTGACGTCTCCATATTCTTGAGTTGGACTTTAAACAATAATTCAACAATAACAACAACGATAACAACTAGTGTTGATGACGCAATTTAGTCACATGATATCGTGTTTCAAATATTGTTAAATGACCACAAGTATGAAGTTTTCAAATTCAGATTAGATGACCTTTACCATTGTGATATTTTCATTAATTTGACCCCCCTCAAATGACCCCGAATTACCTGTATCATTACGGCACCTTCAACCTTTCGTTCTATATAACCTGTTTTTGCTAGTCCCGTCAATTGTTTCATTTTCCACCTTCAATACGCCGTTTACATAAGTTAAAGTGCACTGCAAAAGGCGTTGATGAAACGGAAAGTATAACACTAATCATAGCATTAAAACACTTTTTTATGTGATACTAGTAAGATTAATACTGCCACAGGTATATGCCAAAATACATATTATATATAAAGTGAATGCATAACATTTGAACTACAAAGGAAACAATCAAAGACTTGTGAATATTAGAAGATGATAATAGTTTTTATGATGTATTGTCTTCCGCCTGTAATTGCGTTACGCTTGCAAACATAACATATGGATGTTCAACTTTTACTATCATAATCTGATATTGGGCAAAAATTTCCTGTGATTTATGAGCCGCACCCCGAACAAACTGTCTTTCACAGAGAGAGAGAGAGAGAGAGAGAGAGAGAGAGAGAGAGAGAGAGAGAGAGAGAGAGAGAGAGAGAGAGAGAGAGAGAAAACATCGTAAACTTCTTTCTGAATCCGGTACGTAAATGTACGTGTAGTATTTTTAAATAGAGTGCGATTGACCAGTTTTAATTAATTATTTTCTATTGATATACCCAGTGTAGGCTTTACATGGTTTGCAGCTTTTCGCTTTACTTGTCCCATTCCTACGATATAAAACAATCTGTATTCACTTATAACGAATATAATAAAGAGGTTTGTACATACCAGGGCTCGAAATTAGCACTTCTTCACCGATCCGTGGCCAAAATTATAGGACGGGCAAGTTCTCATCTATACTGGTCCATTGTCCTATTGTCTTTCTTATACTTCGTAAGTATGAAGTATTTTATTCATGGGTATTTAATTTCCCGAATTTTTCTTTGACCACGAATATAGCGAAATTCCCCCCCCCCGAAAATAAAAGCAAATATACAGTAAGTATTCTTTTCAATAATTGTTACATGTATATATACTTAAAAAAGAAAAAAGATCCATATCAATTTTTAATACAAACTGAAAATTTCCTGTAGTCCTCATTTTGTTTTTGAGTTATTTGCAGGCTTGTAGAAATTTGATGGAACTAGTGAATTCTTCATGCTAATGGCCCTGTGTGCCACTGGGGAAACAACGTTAAATTCGAACCCCGACATACGGATAACTGGGTTTTATAGTTCTTTATATGCAGTACAACATTTCGCAGTGTGCTAATATGTATTCTGATGTCTACAAATAATTGTTTAGCGGTGTCCTTTAATTTGACATTTAGATAGATCGACGGCATTTTGTCAATTAATAATGACAATTTTCATACATGTCAATGCGATATATCCGAACGAACTAGAAATTTAAGATACAGCAGAATCAAGCCCACACGCTTCATACTTAGACATTTTACTAACTACAGACATATGCCCTGGCATAACGTATAAGTTGTGAAATGAAAACGCCATAGGCAGGAGAAGATGGAATATTACTACTTAGAAACGGGAAGTTTGTGATATGGAAATTGAAATCGTCTCGTTTGTCAAAGATGGATGTGTGAAGTTGACAATCTTTTCCAATCCACAGGAGTAAATCTAGGTAGGAAGTAGATGTGTTGCTATCTGTCGTCTCATTGATCTCTAGCTCAACAAGAAACATCTGGCCGAGGTAATTCTGAAATTCTGAATTATGAATGGACAGAACATCGTCTATATACCTGTAAGTAAAATTGAACTGAGATGCTAACTGTTTGTTTCCTTTGAAGAGCAAAGACTGTATAAATTCCGCTTCATATGAATACCAAAAAATGTCAGCCAAGAGAGGTGCACAATTGGTACCCATTGGAATGCCGACAATCTTTTGGAAAACTTTTACCGCAAAACCACGAATATGTTGCCTACTAGAAACCCCAGCATCTTGATAATATCGTCTTCAGTGTACTTATTATTGGAATCAGAGTGTTCCTTGACAAAATAAGGTTCTTTATGACCTAACACCAAATATTTATATCTGGGATTTCCATTTTTGTATACAAAAGAGTTTTGTATAATAGATGATAATCTGTTGTTGCGTTTTTGATGAGGGATGTTGTGTAAAGGGTCGAAAAATCAAAAGACTTGATGCTTGTAATATGTTTGAAATTTGGAGATTCCTTTGAATTCTTTAGGATCCACATCTGATTGACCCCGCTTCTTGAGTAGGCCGTTATACATTACCTCTGAAGACCTTGTTTAATATGTGTTAGAAGTTTGGTAAGCAAAATAGATAAAGACTTGGTGGAACACTTAGATGACCCCGCAATGAAGCGTTGTTTATAGGGATTTTTGTGCATCTTCGGAATCCAATAAATATATGGCAATTCAAGCTCCGTGTCACTTGTGGGTATTCCAAATGAAGCGAGAACGGATTTATGATTATCTAATATTTCAAAGGTAGAGAAATCGGTTAGAGATTATGTAGGATTTCAAGGAAGTATGTAGTGAGAGAGTGGTGTGAAGGGGGTGAGAAGTCCCAAAACACGTGGTTATGTAACCCACAGAATGCATATAAAAACAAATCACACAGATTAAGGAAATTTTCCGCAAAAAATAAAGTCTCTATATTTATATCCATTTTCAAAAGCATTTTCACCTCAAATAGTATTTTTTCTATGTCAGCACTAAAATGCATGTATATGCAAAAACACCGATACCTTATACAGAGCAAAATCTGTAATGAACTCATATATTTTGCAAGAATCTGACAAAAGTCGAGACGCTGACTGATATTGTTGAGGAGTCAAAGGACCTATAAAATCTCGCCATGTCATCTGTGACACCGGAAGTCTCATCCGAACTATCTATGATTTTTCACTTCTGATGTTTTTCACAATTCTTTAGGGATGAGTTGAGAATCGAACCCCCCTAACATTGACTTCAACGACACGAATTAATAACGCCAAAATCTTTAGTGTTTGAAATTGAATGAAAATGATAAAATTTCAAATGTCGATTATTTAGATATTACATAAAATCGATATACGTTCATAATCGATATTAATCCAAACTAACCCTTTCTAACATTCCAAGTTCGCAGGACTATAATGTTTCAACTGGTATCTAATCCGACTGCGTTGCGATCAATTGAAATTAATTTTGCGAGGAAATACAATTATATTGTAGGACATTGTTATTGTTCAGTGGCAGACATAGGAGATTACAAACTGGAATGCTTACATCTTTTCTTTTACTATTTTGAGAATGGGAAGTACACAAAGGTAAATCATATCGAGTTTAAAGTGAAATTAAAATTTCAAATGCTTTCAGATTCACAAAATTAGATATTACACACACACACACACACACAACAACACACACACACACACACACGATACACACCGTCATTTTTTTTTAAAGAAAGTTGCTTCAAATGGTTCAGACAAACAGCTGATTATGTGCTGACAATTAAGACAAATACTAACACACACGTATACAGTAAAACCTCCATTAGTGGCCCCCTGTTTATTAAAACCACCTGGTTCCCAATAGTACCATTTATTCAACCTCTATATAAATACCACCTCCCTATAAAGACCGGTTTTCTTGTTACATATAAGTTTCACTGTATATACATTTTAATGGTTTCCTTCTAGATTGTCAGTTTTTACGGCTACAATTTCATTTTATTGTAAATTTACGGTTGTTACTTTTTGAATTGAACATGACATCTATTCTAAACAACATCACTAAACTACAAAAAGACTATCATGGCTTTGTACAGAGAACTTGAAAACATTTCAGATGATTTTATCGTTGTTTTGTATACAGGACTTACAAAGCATCTCAATGATCTCAGATGATTTTATCATGATTTTGTATACAGGACTTACAAAGCATCTCAATGAGCTCCGATTATTTTATTATGATCTTGTATAGAGGACTTGCACAGCATCTCATATGATTTTATCGTGGCTTTGCATACATGACTTACAAAGAATCTCATGATTTTATCATGGCGTTGTATACAGGACTTTCAAAGCATCTCAGATTTTTTTATTAGGCTCTGTATACATGAATTACAAAGCATCTCAGATGATTTTCTACAGGACTTTCAAAGCATTTCAGATGATTTTTATCATGGCTTTGTAGACATGACGTACAAAGCATCTCAGATCATTTTATCGTGTCTTTGTATAAATGACTTACTAAGTATCGCAGATTATTTTATCATGGCTTTGTATACAGGACTTACAAAGCATCTCAGATGATTTCATCGTGGCTTTGTATACATGACTTACAAAGCATTTCAGATTATTTAATCGTGGCTTTGTATACAGGACTTACAAAGCATTTCAGATTATTTAATCGTGGCTTTGTATACAGGACTTACAAAGCATCTCAGATGATTTTATCGTGGTTTTGTATACATGACTTACAAAGCATCTCAGATGATTTTATCGTGGTTTTGTATACATGACTTACAAAGCATCTCAGATGATTTTATCGTGGTTTTGTATACATGACTTACAAAGCATCTCAGATTATTTAATCGTGGCTTTGTATACATGACTTACAAAGCATCTCAGATGATTTTATCGTGGTTTTGTATACATGACTTACAAAGCATCTCAGATGATTTTATCGTGGTTTTGTATACATGACTTACAAAGCATCTCAGATTATTTAATCGTGGCTTTGTATACAGGATTCACTTAGCATCTCAGATTATTTTATCGTGGCTTTGTATACATGACTTATAAAATATCTCGGACGATTTTATCATGGCTTTGTATACTTACAAAGCATATTAGACGCCTTGCTATTTTTCTTAATTTACGATGTAACTTTTAACTTTCAGATAGTAATAATATTTTCTGATGTTAATATTGATATAAAGAATGTTATATCATTCTGGGAGAGACCAGCTTCTCCTATGAGTTTTAAGCTGTACCGGTACATTTAAAGAGATATTAGCTGTATTTTGTAATAATTTCCTCCATTCACACACACACACACACACACACACACACACACACACACACACACACACACACACACACACGATAAAGTTAAATGTATAGCCAAAATATATTTATTGCTTGAGAAACCCAGGTTTGTCACTTTTTCAATTACATTAGATTAACTCAACTTTACTATTTGTATATGAATACCACTTTTGACCTGACCTTTCCACAAAACATATAGGAATATAAGATTGTTTATGCCTTTATATAGTTTTATTTGGTATTGTACATCAAGTACAAGTAGTAAAGGAAGAAAAAAATCGATATCGTATTTCTTCGGTAAACACAGCTAACATCCGTTTACGTATTGTTGATATTAACACCATAGTTTTTACTCGAGACAAGACTATTTACATATATGTACTTGATGTTTAATCTATCGAAACATTCTAGTAATCGCTCCTTTAGTATTAATTCGTTCTAGTTTGTAACCTTATACCACTTGATCGGTTCGTTTAAAAATAATTTATTTTTATCATCCAAGGCTGTGAAATGTGTTCTACTTTAAAATTAAATTTTACAAGTTGTCTGGCTATACAAGCTTACAACTTAATTTTGTACTTAGGGGGATATCTTATGATTGTCTGGTTGTAATGGCATAACTTTATTTTGTACTAAAGATGATATTTTATGATTGTCTTATTGTAATGTTATAATATTATTTTGTGCTAAGGAGGATATTTTATGATTGTCTGGTCGTAATGGCATAATTTTATTTTGTACTAAAGAGGATATTTTATGATTGTCTGGTCGTAATGGCATAATTTTATTTTGTGCTAAAGAGGATATTTTATGATTGTCTGGTCGTAATGGCATAATTTTATTTTGTACTAAAGATGATACTTTATGATTGTGTTACTGTAAGATCATTATGAGATAAAATTTAAACTATGTGACTGTAAGTTTATAATTTTATATCTATGTCCTGGACATTCTATTGATTTATACTTTGGTATCTGAAATTTTTATATTATGTAAGATGATAATTTGTGATTATCTGATTGTAAGATCACAACGTTATTCTGAAGTATGAGATAATATCTGACAGACTGTCTGATTGTAAAGTCATGCTTTCATTTTCGCTTTATCGTATGTTTTTGTATCATATGATCCTGATTAAATCGACATCAAAGGATACATCTATAAATCTGCTATTAGACATCTGTACATTGTATCTATATCACAAAACGTTTTTCTTGTTCACTCCCTTGTGTTGTAAAATACGGGAAACACGTTTGAATGCAATGAATCATAATTATTTCAGCTAACAGAAACACTTCATGATAGAAAAAAATCCAGGTACACTGCTTAATTCTTTGAGGGAATCGCGAATTATCATAGAAATATATTTACAGTGAAATGTGTATATCAAGATCTCGTTAGGGACACAACATAACCAGACTTTATAGGGAGGTGGTCTTCATATAGAAGTTGATTTGTACACAAATGGTACTATTGAGGACAGCAAAACACCAGGTGATCTTTATACATAGGTGGTCACTAAAACAGGTTTTACTAATTTTCAGACAAATTATAACAATTTAGTTTTGCTATATATATTATTAATAAATTTCAGTAGTTTACAATGATTCTTTCAGAGTATTACATCTATCCCAATTTTTTTTACAAAAATTAATTCACAGAAGTTTGAGGTGTTGGTAATAATATTGTCAAAATTTCACTGGAATCTATTTCTCATTTCAGTTGAAAAACATTTATCGTCATAAGAGTAAAATACCATGAACGACGATATCTCGACATAAAATGAGATATAACAGCGGTTCACACACGCACGCGCACGCGCACACACGCACACGCACACATACACGCACACGAACACACACACACACACACACACACACACACACACACACACACACACACACACACACACACACACACACACACACACACACACACACACACACACACACACTTGCATATCTACAACGTGGTAGAACCAGGTGTCCGGAAGCAGTCAGCGTCTCCGGTTAGCATGCCACATCCGTCGCAAATTTTCCATGGAAACCTATCGTGAAGTGAAGTTCGGTATAATGGTCAAGCTATATGTCGGCGACGTAACGGAATTTACAGCTTCAAATAAAAGCAGTTAAATTTCAGAACGAACGAACATTTAGCAGCGAAATCCCTGGACTCAACGGCACAGACATATACCATCAACATATTATCAGTGGTTTGTATTCAAAGAATGTGTTTTTAATTCTGGAACTGAAGCAAACAATATCATTCATCAATTTTCTCACACATTTCTGTTATGAGTTTTAAAACGTTTTACACTTAGATTATATCGATTTTGTATCAATATGATTTTCAAGTTCATAAGAGTTATTTACCTTGACAGTATATAATGTATAATACGACATTAGGCCAATATATTGCGACATCTATAAACTATGAGATTTATAAACCTTGTATAGCTGATTGCATCGTTAAGTTGAAGACAAAGCCGCCTTTCCCCATTGCTGTTCAAAATTTTAATTTCCATAGAAACAAAAATAATAAATGTTGGTTCCTTGGTATATATCTCCCAGTGGTTTTTTTCTTATCAATATCTTTCTCAGATTACAGCTCATGAGCAAAACATAATTTACATTAAACTTTGATATATTGGTTCACTAAGGACCACTGCTTTTAATACCTTACCGGTGACACCGAGAAAGTGTCTGTTCTGTTTGTCTGCCATCGTCTTTCTATTTTTGGGACTTTCACATTGTTTGCAGATATCGTGCTGTTTGAAATTAGTTTTCTTTTTTAAAAAATACGGTCTCCAGTCTGGTATCATCATTTTACTACAAAAAGAAAAAAACGAAATACTATAAAATGTAACAAAACGAAAAGAAAAAACGAAATGCAATAAAATAGAACAAAACAAAAAGAGAAAACGAAATGCAATAAAATGATACAAAGCAAAAAGAGAAAACGAATACAATAAAATGGAACCAAACAGAAATTTACAATTCCAAGTCCTTTTCAATTTTTGAATAATGTTTAACGCCACTCGACATTTTCTCAGTCATATGTTGGTGGCCAATGTTAATGATGGAGGAGATAATCCGGTTACAATGTACCCGGGAAAAGACCACCCGCCTTCCACACGTAAACTGGTAACTTTTATCACAGTTCAGCGTGGCACGAACCTGCGCTGACCAGAAGTGAGCTCTAAGCACTTCATTCTAGATACTTATAAAATTGTCTGGAGTATATATATATATCTGTGTGTGTGTCTGTGTCTGTGTGTGTGTGTGTGTGTGTGTCTGTGGAGTCATCTGACTTTCATGATGTCTTTTTAGCGCAGACATAAATTCGCGGAGAGAGGGGGTGTCATTATCAGCTCTTACTAACAAAGGCATGCACCTGATTATGTTCATCAACGAGACAGAGATTAACAAACAAATGAGTAAACTCCAAAAAGACTTTCAGATGCAGAGATCATGAGAGCAAAGTGTAATCTGCATAACATGCTGAGATAATAACTATCGTGAACAATTTTGTGTGAACCAGAGGAAACTTGGGAAGTTGATGTGTAACATAATTAGACTATTTTAAATTCATTAAACAAATCTTTACTCAGTGTACATATTTGTCAAATTGTTGGATAAATTTTATGTGTAGACTACACGCAACTTTCCCGAAATTATTTAGAAATTTTGAAGCCCGAAGAGGCAATATCCATCCTTCAGACACAAAATAAAGACCCGATCATTAACAATATTGATTATCTCTTTCAAATACAGTTGTTTTAGCAAGTATTAGCCATAACTTAGACAAACGGCAGATTTCGAAGCTTACAGACACGTGCTATGTCCTTTTCTTTATCGACTGGCCTGTGTGTCCTTGCAGAATTCGGATTACTTCCTGTGGTCTTCTCTGTATATGTTTGTGTACGACTGGCCTGTTGACCGGACATAAGTGGGGTCTTCGGATTGCCTGCACCATCACCCTGTGTTGTGACAAAAGATATGATACGCATGAAACAGGATAAGAAATTACAAGGAAACTTTTAAATGACATTGTTCTGTTTTATTAAAAATTATTTTATGCATTTCTGAGATATACAACATATCATATAAACAATTAGTAAATACTAAAACCACTACAACTGAGTAACACTGTTTTGTAAGTCAATAAATGTTTCCTGTGTTTTCAAGACATACAACAAAATTCGTTATTCTGGACAGTGTGAAACATGAGACTACAAGAAAACACGCTGAACATGGCTTTTATGACATCTTTGTCATAAATGTTTATCTTTTAAATCTTATGTTGAATGACAAGTACAAAATAACACAACAACATCAATAAACACTGTCATAATAAATACGAAGTACTCTTCAACTGTAGGTTATCACACCTCTCTAAAAGGTGATAAAATAGAAAAAATGACGCGAAGACAGTATCGAGAAAAACACTAAGACTAGGGAACATCACCAAACAATACACATAAACTTTGTGACAATAGGATATCTGTAGTACGAAAACCTGAATCATAGATAAAAATCTACATTTTAACAGTTGATATATTAACCTAACCTGCCTACAGAGACATGCCAAAAGTTTACAGCAGACACTATTATTTTTTCAAAATATATTTCATATAAAACCGCATTTTAAAAAAATTATTGTGAATTCATTTTTTTCCAATTTCAATTGAATTTAATCGTTAAACAGAAAATAATACCAAGTTTCATTGCTTATTTGGGCGTGATTTTTCTAATTTCAATGATTTGACGATTTAAACAGACAGTAAAAAATAGGTGTCACATTTTTACTTACCCATATAAGGAGTTTTCATCACAAAATTTGAACTTTCTGTTGACATAATTAAATCTTTTAATGTCTAATTCAGAAAATTAAAATCAGAATATGTAATAAAACTTTATTTGATTATTTAATTAACAGTGGCAATTCTATTGAAATATGATAGGAAATTGGTTCACTATATATATATATATATATATATATATATATATATATATATATATATATATATATATATATATATATATATAAGCAGTCATCAGAGTTGTGTGATGTGTTTCTTGCGCAGACATAAATTCGCGGAGAGAAGGGGGTGTCATTATCAGCCCTTACTAACGAAAAAGCATGCACCTGATTATGTAAATCAACGAGACAGAGATTATCAGACAAATGGGCAAACTCCAAAAAGACTTTCATATGCAGTGATCATGAAAACAAAGTGTAATCTTCATAACATGCTGAGATAATACTATCGTGAACAATTTTGTGTGAACCAGAAGAAATTTATAATAAGCCTTTCAATCATACCATTTGACTAGTAGTTTTACTGTGGCAAATCAATTCTTTTTCAAATTGGGAAGAGCGTTGATGTGTAACATAATAAAACTATTTTTTATTTATTAAACAAAACTGTACTCAATGTACATATTTGTGAAATTGTTGGATAAATCTTAAGTGTAGACTACACGCAACTTTCCCGAAATAATTTAGAAATATTTAAGTCCGATGGGGCAATATCCATCCTTTAGACACAAAATATACCATATTGTTTATCTCTCTCAAATAAAGTTGTTTTAGCAAGTATTGGCCATAACTTAAGCTTACAGACACGTGTTATGTCCTTTTTGTTCTTCAGAGGTGTGAAAATGGAGAAAAGAAATACTAGGCGGCGAATATGCCACCCAGTACATTATGCGTTATATACACAATATATATATATATATATATATATATATATATATATATATATATATATATATATATATATATATATATATATATATATATATATTAAAAAAATGTTGTATTGTCTTCTTGATTTATAGTTTTTATAGATAACTCTGAAATGCCGTTTGACCTTATGTCTTTACAGAAAACATGTCAAGGATCACGTTAGGGAGTAAATGACGATATTAATACCATTATACGCAATTTGTTTCATTGTACATCTTAATTTTATAAAATAGATTAAATTTAGATCGAAGTCTGATAAATGCATGGCGAGGTAAAAACTATTTCAAATGTGAAGACATCATCATTCATTGTATTCGAGTTATATTGACTGTTTATTAAATTGTACAAGTGATTTATATACAGTATTGGAAATTGGCTAAAGAAAGCGTTTATATTTAGTTCCGCAAATTTTATGGTCGGTATAATAGTCTTGTTTGCGACTACTCTGTTTCACTAAGTGAAATGTTGAGTTGCCTTTTCGTTGGCGGTTGTTGAGACGTCTGTACCAATTGTGACGAGGATACACTCCTCACGTGTTTCATTGGGCTTGACTGTGGACACACGGCGGGTGTGACCGGTCGACAGGGGATGCTTACTCCTCCATGGCACCTGATCCCACCTCTTGGTTTCCAGAGGTCCGTGTTTGTCCATTTTTACCGGATTTGTATCTATGTCCTGGACATCCTATTGATTTATACTTTGGTATCTGAGATTTTTATACTTTCATAAAACGTTGATCAGTTAAAACAGTGTTTGGTAATGTGAAGCTTGCCCCATGTAATAAATCCCTTAAATATGTATTTTCATTGGCCTCGTATGATAACACTCTTTGTTTCGGAACTCTTCTTCTATATTTGATTCCAAATCAACTGATCGTTTAGATCGTTTAGGCTTTTTTGCAAAACTTGCAAAAGATTATATATCTTAAGTATTTCAACATTGATACTATATTCTCTCAGTAGAGAATACAGTTTACAAATTATTCTAAAATTATCTGGTGAAGTCTTACTGGCAGAAATGATCGTTTAGACTATAACTTTGGTATTATGATTATAATAACTTGTTTGTCCAATATCACCAGACTTGTATAATTTTGTATCCTGGATATCCTGGGGATTTATACTTCCGGACACCTGGTCTTATCCCGTTTGGGATTCGCAATTGTTCTTCATGTTGAGACCATTTACACATCTAATTCATCGTGTTATAATGGACTTGAGTTTTGATTATCGACTTGTACTTCTTCAATTTTGCTTGGTATCTGAATTTTTTATATCTTAAATGTTTCAACACTGATGCTGCACTCTTTCAGTAGAGAATACAGTTTAGAAATTATTCTAAAATGATATTGCATTACCATATTTTATAAAAATTAGACGTATAGCGCTTTGTAATATAAAGTTACTTTGATGTTATTTTTTTTATACTGAGTACCATGTGATCACAGCACCTCCTGTCATAACATTACCACATTTCTATTGTTTGTCCTACACTAAGAAAAACGCGGTTTTTGAATTATATTAAAAGAAACAATTAGAAAAACTTGGCTATCAAACACGTGCAATTCATCAGTAGAATGAAATTGCGTACATATTTCAGTTGAAAGTATCATCCGATTTATCCCACTTACGTTACAGCGACAAGAACAAGGCGTGGTGGTGTCATTCTGGAGTGTTCCGTAGCTTTACATGACAACATCATATGTGTGATTTAGTGAAACCGTTACCCTGGTCACTTGTAGCTGAAAGTATGTCTGATGCTTGTATAATTTGTAACACCACTCGAATTCTGACACCATCATGATAAATTATAAATTGAATACTCGTGGAAGTTTGCAGAATATAAATGGGTGTACCGGATATATTATGAATTTCATTCAAGGTCTTTAAACAGGTGACAAATACAACAAACGTGAGGACCGTCACACGAGTTTGTTAAACATTAAAATTTCTACTGATGAAATATGAAGATAATTGAAATGGCTATTTTGTTGGGAAGGAACACACACTCACATGGTAAAAGTAACATAAGTCGATTCTAATTTGTATATTTGCATACGTGAAAGTGGAATAATTTCATCGCCTATCATGTATACAATCTATACAATCAATTCATTCATATATTCAGAATATCGAGCCTGATTCAGTTGTCCACAGCGTAATTTTGTAATAAGTGAGGCTGTAATAATTTCTATTAACAACAGCGAATTCGAATACTTAGGCTTGTTATTGTTGCTAATACAAATAGTTATGATAGCGTAAACGTGGTTGTGTAAATGTCTTTCTACCCAGGTATATTCTTAAAAGCATTTTCAAAAGCAATATAATATTGTTATACTAGACCACTTAGTAACTAACAGTTAACACTAATTATTTAAGGGGCAGTTGCTGTCTCTACAAAAACTATGATTTCGATTTTTTTTACTTTTACTGCCTGTTCTTGATGTACAATAACACATAAGAGTTATTCACTGGTATAAACAATATTATATTCCTATATACTGTGTGATTGTGAGATCAGGTCCAGTGTGATATTCATATACAAATAGTAAAGTCGAGTTAATCAAGTGCCAAACCTGGGTTTCTCAAGCAATTTTCACCAAATATCTAGTAATTTAAGAATGTTTATGCCTGTGTATGTTTTTCATTTTTATTATCGTATATCAATCTAAGTAGTAAAATGGAAAAACAAATTTTGAAAAACAAACACACAGATAATGCCCTTTTAAACTAATGACACTTTCAATTAAATAAAAAGGAGAAAACAGTTATATAGTAAGGCATTCCCCGAAGCGTATCACAAACTGTCAAAATATTATTATGTAAGTTCATTACTTCAAATATCTCGAGTTTGCCGGTGTAAATTGTTTTCTGTAATCCTCAGAAAAGGTGCGTATTTTGTCAATATCCAGCAAAGTTGTGAAATAAAATATTTGAGTACAGGGGAAGGATTAAATTCCTAAAATAAGAAATGCACAATCTGATGTACCAATGCACTGCCGTCAATCACCTCTATCCATACAATCGAGATTGTTGATTATTTTATGTGATTTGAGTTGATTGTATATTTCATATACCATTTTGTTTGTAGGTAATTTTTATTTAGATTCATTTAGCTTCAACATGGGCAGAAATACTAGACTCAACTATGACAACACAAACACATGCAAATAAAGTTACTAAGTGGACATAATAGACGCGTAAATCTGTAAATAAATCAGTCAGGACAGCGATATATAAAGTTTGGTCTGGTGAACGATTTGACGTGTGGATCTAGTGTTTTGAGGACCTCACTGTTACATTATTATCATAGGGTTGTATAAAATGTAAATATTATTGTAACACAATAATCTTAACTAATGCATGTAATTAGTTCTGTGAAGTTACAACAATTAAAAAAAATAAATGTAACCACTTACTATGACCACTTACGTAACTCCACCACATATAATAAAGATATACATTTACTTTTGAAAGTTTTAAGTAAATACAAACAGGTTATCGTACTACTGATACGAACGTCCACAATTGAAACTGTTACCTGTATGTTTATTTATAGCAACTCATTCAGGTGTTTATGATCCTATCATGTGATTGAAAATCTACTGCATTTCGTCTCTCCGGTCATGTGAGCGCTTATCTACTTTTTTAATTTGGTTTTTAACAGCTGTAATCGGGGAAAATGGGGTGTTGCTGGTCATCCGAGGTAGGTCAACAAGTTCCCATTCTGTAGTTATACTTTATACATGTATTATCAACTGCATTCAGAGGAAGAAATATTCCTATCAAAACAAAACCTAGTTTGAGGTTTGTGACTGATTCCGGAAGTAGTCACTCGTATTCCAAACAGAAAGTAATCAAATCCAATTAATTCGTTTCGATTTTCTACAAATTGTTTGATGTCTGTGTTTGCACTCTCTACATAACGTTTACAAGGGGTTCATTTATATATTGATAAACCTAGGACATTTTAAAACTCTTATGTATAAACGTATGTATAAGATATTTGTTACCTTGCAAAGCTAAAGTGTAAATATGTAAACGTATGCATACAATACCGAGTACTAGCCAAAGCACATGTAGATACCTATATTTTGACGTAGATGTGAAACAGGCAGAGACCGATAGACATGTGGCCATTCAACATTTGCATACTTAATCGACAAATTATAATGTTTCTCGTTTAGTTCTTTTATTTACAGATGAATTATCAATTATTTGAAAGGTCAGGAATTCAGAAATTCTCTGCTAAATATAAAGCGAGAAACCGATTTGCTTTCTATATATTCATGTGAATGTTAAATTTTGTGTAATTGTGTTACATAAATCAAGGATTTGGTGTTTACGTAACACACTCTTAACAAATCCAAAACAAATGTTTACATAATCATCTAGGGAAAACAGAAGTTAGATGTATATAATTAATGACGTTAAAAATATATTGTAAAAACTAAATGTCATCTAGGAAAAAACCCTAAACAATTTAGAATTAAAATCATAATCGCATGCGTCCCTCGGGGAAATTTGCAATTCGTTGCGTTCGTCCCAAAGGATCATTGTAACGTTTGCCAAACCTTTTCTTAGAACATGGTCTCATATGAAAATACTTGATAGCTAAAATAATACAAGTTAAACCAATATTTATTCTTTTGAGTGGGACAAACAAGTTGTATACAATAACCACGCATTCATTTTTAGTATATATACATCAATATATACAAACACTTATATGACAGTTGGATCAGGGATTGGGGGTAATATTTGATGGGCGAGGCTATACTGATTATGCAGTGAAGATTCCCTTATAAAATAAGTTTTCCTTATAAACTAAGAATGAATGTACCTCATGTTGGTTATCTATATGATGTTCATGAACTAATGATCAGAATTCGTTCATACTTGTTATGCATGCATATTGAGTCAATATCTACAACGTTTGGGATGGAAACAATATCTGCCATAAATGAACCACGTGAGAACGCTTCAGATGACAAACAGTGTTATAGAATGACTTATTCGTCGTTGAACGCTTGAAAATCGTCACTTTTGAAGTTTTATGGACGATACAGGGATCTTGTTAAACAATATGAAGTCTTCCTCTCAGGAATGATAGTATTCTGGAGCATGACAATATATAGTGACTTCCTTTCGCCAATCACGTCTAAAACTAACTGATGACATTTTCAGCGAACTTGGCATTTTCACCGAACTCGAGAGGTTCCAATGTAGCATTTACGACGGGTGTGGCATGCTAATAGACGACGGACGTTGACTTCTTCCAGACACGTGGTCCTAGCCCGTTTTGGATTCGCGACTGTTCTTTAAGTTGAAACCATTTTATATCTAATTTGTCGTATTCTAATGGGCTTTCGATTATCCATTGGTTCTTATTCGTATTTACTCTAAATTCAAACCTGAATTGTTTTTTTTGTATACAAATATATATGAGAATGTGTCTAGGAATTATCTAAGGATCCTTGTGACAAAGTTTCAATGTCCTGGGGTCAAAGGTCAAGGTTGCATACAAGGTAAAGTTTTAGACATTTTCGATATCTTATCAAGAACAATTTGTTCAGTTTTAACCAAACTTGGCTTATGACAAGCTACATAATACCTGCAAATGAAATAAGACTGAGGTCCATTAGGGATTTATAAAAGGCCACAATATCGCACATTTTGTAAAAAAAACTTCTCATGAACCTCAAATCAGCATAGTCGCATCTAAGATAAATTTTAAGGTCCCTTTTGCCTCTTATTTGAGCAATTTGATTTGAGTGTAACATTGAATTTGAATTTTAAATTTTGAATGGTGTTTTGCGTCTCACTAAACAATTTTTCAGTTATATGGTGGTGGGAAGTTTGCAATAGTGGGGGGAGACAACTCGGTTACATAGTGCACAGGAAAAGACCACTGGCCTTCCGCAACTAAACTGGGAAACTTTTTCACAAAAATCAGCTTAGGTTCCGGCTGGACTCCAACCTGCGCTGACACGAAGTGAGAGACTTTATGGTTTATAGCACAATACTTTAACCATGCAGCCACGGAGACCCCCAATGTGTAACTAAACGCACTAAATAAAATAATTTAGCACGTGTAAATTATTTGCTCTAATACAATACTTGAATTCCTCATATGATTAAGATAAGTCCCTCTACGTAAGATGGAATAGTCAAATATGGATTTCATTTTGTGTATGATTCACATGCCCGAGTATGCAGTTCACAAAATCATAAAAATAGAAAATTAGCTGTGTTTAGAAAAAATAAAATTATTTCGATTTTTTTTACTGATACTGATCATACTAGATATACATAACAAATAAGAGCTATAATTACCCATAAAAATATACTTCTATAGACTTTGTAAAAATAAGGTCAGTTCAAGTGTGGTATCCCTATTAATGCCTTTGTATATATTTTTTGTTATTTTATATCAATCTAAGTTGTATAAAAGGGTAAAATGTTTATGAAAAAAAACCCCAAAAAACACAACACTGCTACCATTAAGTAAGCAGAGGTTATAAATCACAACAGTTCAAAATGTAAACTATACTGTAAAAAACCCTATATTGCCGACAAAATAGAGAGGATATACAGATACACGTATATATGAAACTGTAGTAATGATGATGTTAAAAATACTGACAACCACACATGTAATTCAATACATTGAAAAATGACATACAGAGACGTGCCAAAAGTGTCCATACACTATAAGTTTTTAGTATATATTTCATATAAAACTGCATTTTAGAATTAAATAAATAAATATATATATATATATATACTTATGTATATATTGTGAACCAATGTCTTATAATATTTCAATAAAATTGGCACTGTTAGACAAATAGTCAAATAAAATTTTATTATATATTCTGATTTTAATTTTCTGAATTAGAAATTAAAAGATTTAATTATGTCGACAGAAAGTTAATTTTTTGTGATGAAAACTCCTTATATGGGTACACAAAAATTGTTACGCCTAAATTTTACTTTCTGTTTAAACCGTCAAATAAAAAAAGTTACAAATGCGATAATCACACTCAAACAAGCAATGGCACTAGGGAAAATTCTCTGTTTAACGATGAAAGTTCAATTGAAATTTGACAAGAATTGGCTTCACAATATATTTTTCAATGTGGTGTTATATGCAATATATAGTGAACAAATAATACTGTCTGTAAACTTTTGGCATGTCTCTGTAGGCAGGTTAGGTTAATATATCAACGGTTAAAATGTAGATTTTTATCTATGATTCAGGTTTTCTGACTACAGTTGTCCTATTGTCGCTAAGTTTATGTGTATTGTTTGCTGATGTTCCCTAGTTTTAGCAATTTACCACCGTTGTTTTTCTCGATGCTGTCTTCGCGTCATTTTTTCTATTTTATCACCGTTAAGAGAGGTGTGATAACCTACAGTTGAAGAGTACTTCGTATTTTATTATAACAGTGTTTATTGATACTATTTTGTTTTTCTGTGCTTTTCATTTAAAATAAAATTTGAAAGATAAACATTCATGACAATGATGTCATAAAAGCCATGTTCAGCGTGATTTCCCGTAGTCTCATCTTTCACATTGTCCATAATAACGAGTTTTGAGGTATGTCTTTAAAACACAGGAAAGATTTATTGACTTACAAAACAGTGTTACTCAGTTGTAGTGTTTTTAGTATTTATTAATTGTTTATATAATATGTTGTATGTCTTAGAAATGCATAAAATAATTTGTAATAAAACAGAACAAGGTCATTTAAAAGTTTCCTTGTAATTTCTTATCCTGTTTCATGCATATCACATCTTTTGTCACAACACAGGGTGATGATGCTGGCAATCCGAAGACCCCACTTATGTCCGGTCAACAGGCCAGTCGTACACAAACATATACAGAGAAGACCACAGGAAGTAATCCGAATTCTGCAAGGACACACAGGCCAGTCGATAAAGAAAAGGATTTCCGTATGTTTAAATATCAACTATGATCTTCATTGCTATCATTGTTATTAAACAAATTTCAATAACACCAAATATATTTCAACAATAAGAAAGTAGATCAACATTACCTGTTCAAAAAATTAAAGTAAATAGAATGCTTACAATTCATCGTTTTCTGAATGAGTTTAATACATCACACTTGATGAAGTAACATCTTCTCGATGTCCTATTTTTTTTTTATCCCCGATCATTTAAAATAAAAATTACAGGTACTGAAGATGTCTTAGATATCGCAGCCATTTTAACCCCGATTGTTTCGAAACAATAATTACAGATACCATAGTGTTCATCTTAGGAGGTTCAGGAGACAATATACAAATTATATATATAAATATATTATATAAATACGGACCTCTGAAAATTAAGAGGTGAGATCAGATGTCATGGAGGCGTTAGTATCGGAATTCAGACAGTGTTTCTAAAGCAATTCTTTAACACATATTTTATACAATTTTTTATTACGGAATTTTATGATATTTTGTTTATATATAAACATAATAAAAGTTACAGTTTTGAAAATATGGGCCATAACTAATTATTAAGACTATATATGTATATTTCGTAAAGATAACGTAGCATGATACCAAGCTATATAATAAATCTAAATGTATAGCCAAATGTGTCTAAGAATATCTACTGTAAAAAATATTTAAAAATGTCAGATATAAATCCGGTAAAAATGGACAAACACGGACCTCTGGAAACCAAGAGGTGGGATCAGGTGCCATGGAGGAGTAAGCATCCCCTGTCGACCGGTCACACCCACCGTGGGTCCACAGTCAAGTCCAATGAAATACGTGAGAAGTGTATCCTCATCACAATTGGTACAGACGTCTTAACAACCGCCAACGAAAAGGAAACTCAACATTTCACTTAGTGAAACAGAGTAGTCGCAAACAAACCTATTATACCGACCGTAAAATTTGCAGAACGTTGACATTAAACGCGGTTTTTGATATCCCTGTGTCAATAATTTGTCAGTGAGTAGTTAACCTCTGTATATGAAATCTTCATATGTTGTACACGCCCTGGCATATCGGATCATTTGTGAAATATAAACTCCATATGCAAGTGACTGAGGGATATTGCTACTTAAATGTGGAAAATTTACGATGGGAAAGCCGAAATCGTCGCGTTTGTCGTATAGCTTAGTTGCTAATTTCCCGTTTGTGTTTATATTAAGTACAATGTCTAAGTATGAAGCGTTTGTGCTTGACTCTGTTGTATCTTTAATTTCTAGTTCGCTGGGATATATCGCATTGACATATGTATGAAAATTGCCATTATTAATTGACAAAACATCGTCGAAATATCTAAATGTCAAATAAAAGGACACCGTTAACTCTTTCTTCTTTTGATTCAGCAGTTTCTGAATGAAGTCTCTTCGTATGAATAAAGGAATTGGTCGGCCAATAAAGGGGCACAATTGATTCCCATAGGAATGCCGACAGTCTGTTGAAAGACCACGTCTCCGAACATTACAAATATATTGTCTATAAGAAATTCCAGCATGTTTTTTATATCAACTTCAGTGTATTTATGTGTAGAATCATTCATTAAAATGGTATATAACAAACATATAGCTTTCTTAGAACATTTGTAACAAGTGTCTGTGTATGGTATATAAATGTTGTGATTGTCAAGACTGTCAAGTGCGTTTAGTGATGTATACACCTTATGGTATCGCCTTGGACATGACCTCGAATTAAAAGATGCTTACAACTTAGTTCACGATTTTGCTCATTAAAACTTTGATCATGGAGATGAAAAAGTCACTTAATTTTAATCCTTTTCCGTATGAATCACTGAAATAAAAAGCTGTTATGAATGAGTTAACAACCCATTTACATATTCCGTATCTGTAATTGTATTGATTTTACCTCTTTGTTTCCATGCGACATCTCGCGATGTAGCGGGACTGGTTTTGTCTGTTACTTTTCAAGCTTGCTTCACCTTCTTGGTCAATTGAATGTTTTACTTTCACAATATTAAAGCTTATATTATAAGCCATGTTTCCTATTTCTACTACGTCATACATCATTGTATTATGTATAAAGTAAAACTTGCCGAATACAATCACTACGACTTTTATATATGTGGATAGTATAAAATATGTGTTAAAACCTTTCCCCTTTCTCGCAAATTGTACGTATCTGCATTAATACATTATCTATATCTTTTACATTGTCTGTAAGGCTTTACACTCCCATTCATTTTCTGTATCTTTAACATTGTTTGTAAGTTCTCCGTTATTCCCCAAATTTTGACATAGTCTATAAATTCCCGTTATTCCCTGTATCCTTGACACTGTCGGTAACTTCCCCGCTATTCTCTTTGTATCTTTGACAGTGTCTGTAAATTCCGCGTTATTACTTCTATTTTTACGCTGTCTGTAAGTTCTCCGTTATTCCCAGTATATTTTATATTGTCTGTAAATTCCGTTATTTTCTGTATCTTTATCTTTTATTTTTTACACTGTCTGTAAGTTATCCGTATTCCCTGTATCTTTTACACTGTTTGTAAGTTTCCTGTTATTCCCTGTATCGTTTGAATTGTCTGTAAATTCCCCCGTTTTCCCTGTATCTTTTACAGTGTCTGTAAATTCCCCGTTATTCCCTTTTATTTTTAACACTGTATGTAAGTTATCCGTATTCCCTGTATCTTTTACACTGTTTGTAAGTTTCC
This sequence comes from Atrina japonica, assembly GCA_030159075.1. Taxonomy (NCBI): domain Eukaryota; kingdom Metazoa; phylum Mollusca; class Bivalvia; order Pterioida; family Pinnidae; genus Atrina; species Atrina japonica. The sequence goes on along the minus strand of BROG01000350.1, from coordinate 89,192 downwards.
CGTTATTCCCTGTATCTTTTGCATTGTCTGTAAATTCCCTATTATTCCCTTTATTTTTACACTGTCTGTAGGATATTCGTTTTTCCCTGTATCTTTTACACGGTTTGTAAGTTCTCCGTTATTCCCCGTAACTTTTACACTGTCCGTAAGTTCCCCATATCTTTTATTCCATGTATCTTTTACGCTGTCTCTAGGTTTTCCCTTATTCCTCTGTATCTTTAACACTGTGTGTAAGTTCTCTGTTATTCCCTGTATATTTTAGATTGATTGTAAGTTCCCCAATATTCCTTGTTTCTTTTACACTGTCTGTAATATCCCCGTTATTCCCTGTATCTTTTACACTTCTGATTATTTTCAGATTCCTTAGACATAATGACTAGGTTAACATATCGGCATGGGTTATTAGTCTGGTGTCATACAACGTTTTTGTACCTATACAAATAATACTGAACATTGGATGTATTATTGACAGAAATGATCGATTGCAGCATTATTTTGTTATGACCCTAATTTTGTAAACCTAAGAATTTGATATCATGTCCATAGTTAAGCATTTAGGGACTAGAGATAAAAATAGTGAATCCTCCAAAGTGAGCATTTTATGTATGTTTGCTTTTTAAAAAAGAAAAACAAATCAAACATATTTGTAAATATAATGTAAATAATGTTGCCTGTTATAATATCAGCATGCAGTTTCTTTTCTGTATACACGTAAAAATCAACTTTATTATTAATCTATTTCGTCTGTTTTGTTTTAACCAGTGTGAATCTTGTTTCATTTTGTAGTATCATCCGTGGACATGCTGTCAACTGCTGATATGAGGAAAGTAAATGTATCATCATTAGATAAAACCTTCCAGGTGAATATTGTATATAAATCATGAAAAAATGGATATATACCCTTGGGTATGTTGGTTTTGTGACTGCTACCCGCCTCTCCTTAATACGCAATCGATCACATTTCGGCGTTAAAACGTGTTTGTCGTATTTTGATAAAATACTTATTAATATAAATTCCTTTGAATATGAGTGTTTGTGGCCTTTAACAAAAGCTGATGGTATGAAGATGTCTATATATAAATAACAAAACTTGCAGAATCTAAGCTGATTGTAAGAAAATGTCTATATATAAATAACAAAACTGTTGCAGAATCTGAGCTGATTTAAGAAAATGTCTATATATAAATAACAAAACTCTTGCACAATCTCTAGAATCTTTTCTTCTATCTCATGTCTCCTTTCTAACTCAAGAAATGTGTAATGCAGTAAATAAAGGACAGGTTTTGTTATTTATAATGCTCCTAGGTTGTTTGTTAGCAATAATACAAGATTGGAAGATGTTTGTCTCCGCGTTTTAGTTTATCATTTGATGACACGACAAAATATACACTTATTTTATGTATACAAACAACAACACTTGCATTGGTCAAATGGTAAAGCGTTTGTCTTGCAAGACGAAGGTCTCAGGTTCGACTCCCGATACCTGTTTATACCAAAGACTTGATAAAATGACCATGATTGTTTCGTCGTCAATCGCTCGACATACGAAGTGAAAATCACGAGTCTTTCTGATGAGACTTAAAACCGAGGTCACGTGTCACAGCGGCTGTGACACGTAAAAGATATCTCTCTGCGTTTGTCAGTGGCACAGGTCTAAATTTATAGCACCTTCCCTAAAGCTGGTGACATCTACGTATAAGTAAAGTTTTTGTCGGGATGGAAAACAACAATTAAATAAACAAGCTAACATACCTTCACTATAGGTAGGTTAAAAGGTGCCCTTTCATACACTAATGAAGTCACATAGAAATGTCAAAATTTGAGTTTGGCGTTAACCCATGATTTTGATGTTAGCATAATAGGTTTGATATAACTGTATCGAGCTAAAATAGAATTAACTGAAAAGTATACAATTCGGCAATTCCAACAGGTTTATTTTATTTGTATTTTAACCCATACTTAACATTTTAATTGTTATATTGTGGCGACCAGCTTTAGTGGTGAATAAGAGAACCCTGATACGATGTACTTGAGAAGAGATCACTGGTTATTCGCAAGTAAACTGGCCAACTTTCTCACAAAATTGGTCGCAGTGATCTTACAATTCTGCCCTTAGCATTTTTCACATAGGTTGATATAGTTTATGTAAAGAAATAAAAGTCGATATTTTTATTAATTTTTTGTCTTCCACATTGACCTTAACATCGGATGCAGTATGTAAATTAATATAAACATTGACATTTTAAATCATTTTAATCAATTTAAAATTACAATAGTGTCAAACATGAAAAACCAGTTTTAAATATCAGAAACATTTGCAAAAAGGTACTGTAATTACATTGCTATTTATAGGATCAAGGCAAAGTGTTCGATGAAATATTCCAGCAATTTCAATCCTTGAAGGAAAATAAAAATAGTTTCAAAAAATACTTTGTCGAGGAAACCGCTGGCATCCCCATCATGAGCAAGTGTGTAGAAGTCTTGGTAGAGAGATGTGGTAAGTTCCATTATTATTTCCATAGTGATGTTGACACAACCTTATTTATATAATCTGTTGAGATTTCTGTGCTTCCTATCAAACATTCTATATATATATACTTATGACAAGACGCAATGACGTGTATTTGGCGACTTTGAGTGACTATAATTTTGTATAAGTATTATCTTCGTGATTCAACAACGATTGAAATGCTATTTTACGCGCCTTCATATGAATATCGTCAAGATAATAATGCGTGTAGCATTAATTATGATGTTTTCTGACCTTCCACTGATAGGCGTGACGTACTTATGGTCCTTCCACTGATAGGCGTGACGTACTTATGGTCCTTCCACTGATAGGCGTGACGTACTTATGGTCCATCCATTGATAGGCGTGACGTTCTCATGGTGTCGGTTTATATGATGTTTGTTTAATGTGTATTTTGGTATATGATTGGGGCAAATTATGTTGAGTATCATATTTTATATTTTCACGATTTTGCAGTTCTCAATTTCACCTGAATGTCATTCTGATAGATTTTCTGACCTTGACCCTTTTTTTAATTCGTGATAAACCGTTCACAATAACAGACAACAACGAGGCACATTGATATTCCTAATTATTCAATGCATATGGTAAACATATAGATATGTATTGCAGTACTTATCTTTAAAGTAGAAAATCAGGGGGTTTTAAGATGAGAAAAATATGAGCCATTTAACTCTTTACAGCTACCGGAATGATTTCAGAAAATTATATAAAGTCGAATCAAAATTGCGTCAAGCGTTTATGATGACAGCATTTTCATGTTGCCGGTATTACGAAAAAAAGTCCATAGCTGAGAAAGGAACAGATGACTTATATAAACATTACATATATTAGTATAAGAATTCGTCTTTTAATTAACCCTTCGGGTTTCCTTTTTAACGGAGAATTCCAGATTAAATCGCTAACAATTTTGTTTTTTAGGGGCGGCTAAGATAGACATTGAAAGGCGGAAGTTCAGTGTGTCGCTGTCATACAATAACAAAGACGTAATGCGAAATAGTACAACCAATCCACAACAAGTGTTACAGGCTCTCGAGATATATAATGATATGAATAAGAATATACAAAAAATCTTAGAAAGAGCGCCTGAAGTACAAAAATCAGTTACTATGTTACTAGAAGAGGAAGACAATATGCGGAAAAAAGTAACAAAAACCGAATTCGAGCGAGGAGAAGGACCAGAAGCTATGAAAGCATGTATGGACAATATTCATAAATTACGAAAAATAAACAGCCACTTGAAAACTATGATTAACCATACAAAGAAAGCTTGTGAAGAGCTGATGGAGGCATCAAAAGCATTCTTTAAAGAAAACAGAGATATATAGATTCTGGGAGAGTCCATAAAATGTTTTCAAGGATCATTTATAGATAACTTTGGCATTATGTTTATAATATTTATATCAAAGATATATAAAACAAGGAAAGCCAACAAAACAAAACTCAAATAAGCATTAAAGCATTTTTTCAACAACAGAACAGGTACAGATAAATACCTATATTTTGTAGAAATACTGTCGATTATAACATCAAGTTACAAACACTTGCCGAAGACTCGAGTTACAACATTTGGTAACAGATCGATTCAAAGTTTTTGGAGTTATTTCATTTACAGTTATTCGTTCTTTCGAAGCACCGTTGTTTGCCTGTGCGTTTTTGTCTTGATTCGTACTATGTCGTTGTTTGTTGTTTATTTTATCTACAGATACATTTTCTTAAAAATGTTTCCAATATTAAGTTGATACAGACACGTGATCCAGAAAACTAGTGGTTTAGTGATTGATGATTTAAATGTTGCATGTATAGCAGATACTTGGAAACTGACGTAAAACGTATAGGGTCACGTTCTATAGACATACAACAAGTTATCATGATAATAAACGCTTTTTCTAAGATTACATTCCCAACCTTTTTCTATTAAGTTAGCTTTACACATGTCCTGTGAGGTGAGAATTATATCGTTTGTCATTTCAGTTTTCCACTCTCTGAAGTATTTGATTACTAATAGTTATTGACTAGTTCGTACCAAATAAAATCGGGATTATGCCTAAGATTTTGTTCCTGCTATAACGACAGACTAATGACGTACGTCACCTGAGCCAAAGATCATATTCTATCTGTCGTGGTAAGTTATAGATTTTCAAACGTTTTCGATTTCTTCCGTATATGGTAAATATTAACCAAAGTTATTGTGCAAAACCACTGCGCTACCCTGTATTTCACAAGATATATTCAGATATATCTGTGGAAAACATATCAACTTATATTAATAATATTGACTAGGTTTTCATATTCCAGTTTATATGATAAAGGTTGAAAAGGATAAGTTTTCTGATAAAATATAGGATATGAATCAACAAATATTCATCTCTATCTTTCTTTTATCAATTAATATATCTATTTATGTATGTATGTATGTATGTATGTATGTAAGTGTGTGTATGTATGTATGTATGTAAGTGTGTGTATGTATGTATGTATGTATGTATGTATGTATGTATGTATGTATGTATGTATGTATGTATGTATGTAGATGTGTGTATGTATGTATGTATGTAAAGTGTGTGTATGTATGTATGTATGTATGTATGTATGTATGTATGTATGTATGTATGTGTGACTATATGTATGCATGTGTGACTAAATATGTATATATGTGTGACTATATGTATGTATGTTTATATGTAACGATGTTCCATGGATGGAATATTTCAGGCACTGGTTGGAGGCATAATGAAGATGTACCGATGGATATGCGAACTCCAAGTCCATTAGAATACGACAAATTAGATATTAAAACGATCTGAACACGAAGAGCAATTGCAATCCCAGTCGGGATGGGATATTTTAACATTCGTGAGAGGGGAACTTCATATTGTTTAACAAGTTCCCCGTATCAACCCTAAAACCTCCTTAGTGACGGTCTCAAGCGTTCAACAACGCATCCCTATATGAGTAGTTTATTGGCGATGTCGTTTGACATTCATAGAAGAGCATGTCCTAACTTGAAGTATAAATTGAGAAATGAAAACGCAATTAGGTAGGATAAGACCGGATATTACTACTCCGGGATGGGAAGTTCGTGATATGGAAATTGAAATCGTCACGTTTGTCATAAAGGGAGGTGTGAAAATGACCGTCCCTCCAACCGATAGCAGTAAATCTAGGTAATAAGTAGATTTGCTACTCTCTGTCGTCTCATTGATCCCAAACTCAATAGGATGCAACTGGTAGAGGTAATTTTGAAATTCTGCATTATTTATAGACACGAGGTCGTCGATGTACCTGTAAGTAAATTTGAACCGAGATGCTAACTGTTACTTTCCTGTGTATTAAAGAGACTGTATAAATTACACTTTATACGAATACAAAAAGATGTCATGTAAGATAGGGACACAATTGGTACCCATCGGAATGCCGATTATCTGCTGGAAATCCTTTCCTGCACTGAAAATATATTTTCGTCATAATGGAGTGTTTTTGTGACTTTTATTGATACAATTCCTACCAAAATTTTAATTTTCATTTCAGCTCGCAATGAATCCCATGTCATGATCTCATTCTTTATGACAACTCAACGATGCTTAATTGCTTACATGATAATGTCATACCAAAATTGAAAATAAAGTGATGTTATTTTCTTGCATCTTTTACACCATGATAAAAATAATCTCTTTTAAATAAAAAAGAAAAAACAGAACAAAAGAAAAAATGGCCAATAAAAACAAAAGAAAAGACAAGATAAATAACAAATAATAAACCCATATAAACAAAGTATATACAATAATTACTTACTTAATCAAGATCAATATACGTGAGTCAAAGTATTAAGTGGTGATGGCTGGGAGTGCAGAAACAGTGTCCTTAACATTATTTTCTTATAAAATAGAAAAATAACCAGTTCCAGTACACCTACCGTAACAAGAATTAAAGATTCAGGCATTGCCAACAAGTGAACGTGAAAAAAACCCCACAAGCATATAAATACAACAGACAATGCTTGTCAATACAGCAGATACTAATGCAGCACATACATACAGCAGATCAAACTTATAAATACAGTAGATCAAGAACATACAGCAGATACATTTATAATTACAGTAGATCAAGCTTATAAATACATTAGATCACGAACATACATACAGCAGATCAAGCTTATAACAACATAAGATCAAGAACATACAGCGGATCAATAACATACATACAGCAGATCAAGAACATATATTCAGCAGATAAAGCTTATAAATACATTTGGTCAATAACATACATACAGCAGACCAAGATCATACATACAGCAGATCAAAAACATACATACAGCAGATCAGGAACATACATTCAGCAGATCCAACTTATAAATAAAGTAGATCAAGAACATACATACAGCAGGTCAAGCACATACACACAGCAGATCAAGGTTGTATATACAGTATATCACGAACACAGATACAGTAGATCAAGGTAATAAAAACAGAAGATCAAGCACATACAGCAGATCAAGGTAATAAAAACAGAAGATCAAGCACATACAGCAGATCAAGGTTATAAATCAAGCACATACAGCAGATCAAGGTTATAAATACAGTAGATCAAGCACATACAGCAGATCAAGGTTATAAATACAATAGATCAAGCACATACAGCAGATCAAGGTAATAAAAACAGAAGATCAAGCACATACAGCAGATCAAGGTTATAAATAAAGTAAATCAAGCACATACAGCAGATCAAGGTTATAAATACAGTAGATTAAGCACATACAGCAGATCAAGGTTATACATTCAGTTGATTAATAACATAAATAGCCGGATCAAGCACATAAAGACAACAGGTTAAGCATATGAATACAGCAGATCATGTACATACACCCAGCAGAGCAAGCATATAAATACAGCAGATTAAGTATATAATTACAGGAAATCAAGCATATAAATACAGCAGATTTAGTATATAATTACAGGAAATCAAGCATATAAAAACAGCAGATTAAGTATATAAATACAGTAGATAAAGTATATAATTACAGCAAATCAAGATATAAATACAGCAGATTAAGTATATAATTACAGGAAATCAAGCATATAAATACAGCAGATTAAGTATATAAATACAGTAGATTAAGTATATAATTACAGCAAATCAAAATATAAATACAGCAGATTAAGAATATAAATATAGCAGATTAATTACATAAATACAGCAGATGAAGTACATTAATACAACAGGTCTGACATATAGATACAGCAGATTAAGCATATAAATACAGCAAAAAATCAGAGTATTAATCATTAGGATATTCAAAAATATAGGTGGTATCAATGTCATGGAGGACAAAGAAGCTGTCACATCCGCCGGGAGTCCACAATCAAGTTCCAATGAAACTAGTTATGTAAGCCTCATTACTGTGCAGTGATGTTTACAAATAGTCGTACATTGACTTTTGGTGAAAAAAAAAAATGTCTTGAATTCAAACAGAAGACCAAGTACACAAAATGATTATGTTAATGCTAAGTATGCAGATATTTAGGAAAGCTGATGTATCACATGTTAAGTAAGTTTGTATCCATTCCATAACGAATACATATTATATATCGACATTGTCAAGCTAGTTCAGTGAGCTATATACCTTATGTTATCTTGCACATCAAAGATGCTCCCTCTTTTGTAACACTTGCGGTTGGTATTTAATTTTTAAAGTCGTAACGATATGGACCGCTGTATGTTGTTATGGTGATTAACATAAGGCATATAGTTGAACATATTTGGATATATATGAAAATATTTGGATATATATGAACATATACGGATACATATGAACATATTTGGATATATATGAACATATACGAATACATATGAACATATTTGGATATATATGAACATATACGGATACATATGAACATATTTGGATATATATGAACATATACGGATACATATGAACATATTTGGATATATATGAACATATACGGATACATATGAACATATTCGGATAAATATGAACCATTGAACGTATCAGCGATATGTACAGGTGTCACGACTGGTCCAATCTTTCGTGGGTTCATAACCAACTCAGAACAAATAAGTAGTTTTTCAGGTTATCACAATTTGTGTAAAAGTTGAAACATAACAGATGACTGATTGACAAATACATTGTACACTCATAAATGAAACAACAATTCCTACCAGACGGATATTTTACGTATCATTTTACGATATAAAAGCAACTGCTGAAACCAGGGAATCTATGACATGTTTTACATCCGTATCATTTATTGTCCACAAAGCATTTCACCTGATGAATAATAAATTTTTTATTTTGTTTCTGTAACAAAAGATTTATCTAGTGTAGAATAAAAAGGTTTTGTACAATTATTTATACGTCCACACATTTAGAGGCTATTATTCCAATGTAAGCCATCAATAAATTGTTGCTTAAGATAATTGATATTGCCGTTAACAAATCCTCTGTAAAGATTATCATTTACTACGGAAGGTCATTACTGGATACACGTATATGAAACAATTACCAGTGTAGGCTACTCTCTCATTACTACTCTTCCTGGGTAGTTAACTGACTGCATAATATAAATCCTGAAGGCCCCATTTTGTTGTGATGGTCATTCACTGAGGCTGGCATGAACATTATTGTAACGAACATATAATTCTTACAATAATGCATTGGATGGAAGTAGTGAATAAATCCAATTCAACATTGTTGTTTGATAAAAAAGAAGTCTTTTCAGTAAAACATGATTAGTATATAGTATTGGGAGTGAAATATATTAGGCACTCCTATAGATATGTTGATACGGAAGCGCATATTAATTGGCCACCACATAATTATCCATCCACATAATAAACTGACCCCATGTTCGTAATGAGTGATTTTCCAAGGTTCATTATGCACTTGGTAAAAACTAAAAAAATGTCCCTAATTAAAAAAAAAATGCCACTTCGCCTTTGTCTTTGTGATTTATTTTCAGATGAGAGTATGGTCTTATTTTATAGGTGTTCTGTAGATATTATCGGGTGTCTAGATCAAAATTACATTTCTGTTTGAATTAATGAATTGATATGATCATCTTGAAAGCCGTACATAACATTAACTCCGAACAATATAAATTGCTGAGCAAGTAACTCTGCATTCACCTTTATGTTTCAAAAACACAAAACGCCTGAATCACTTTTCTGCGCGTCAGAAAGAGTTACATTAAGTGTTTATAAAATGGATTCATTAATTTTGTTTTTGATATATAACAAAGCTTTCTGTTATGTACAAATATATGAATTACATTTCCGTTGAACTATATCAGGTAAAAAGGTTAGTTGATTTAAGGTTACAAGGAGTTTCCCCCTATACTATATACGAATATAAAAATCTCAGATACATACGGCGGTGCTTTCTAATACAAGCAATATAATATTAAAGTATAAAAATGATACTGCTTGAAGACGTGCCTATATTTCTACTTTTCTCTTCTTTCTTTCTACGATTTATTTTCTATTTATGTTCATCATTGACGTCGTTATTTATGTGAAATGTTGAGTTGCCTTTCCGTTGGCGATTGTTGAGACGTCTGTACCAATTGTGACGAGGATACACCCCTCAAGTATTTCATTGGGCTTGACTGTGGATTCACGGCGGGTGTGACCGGTCGACAGGGGATGCTTACTCCTCCATGGCACCTGATCCCACCTCTTGGTTTCCAGAGGTCCGTGTTTGTCCATTTTTACGGGATTTGTATCTATGTCCTGGACATTCTATTGATTTATACTTTGGTATCTGAGATTTTTTATATGTATGTGTCTTATCATTTATTTTTCCAAAAACCGATTGCAAAAATACAGGTAACAAGTATTTTTACTCTTCAATAACATTTTCATTATGATAATAAGTACACCACTGAAGGTTATTCTAAGTAGGACACCACTGAATGTTTTTTTTAACTTTGACATGTGTTCAGAAGTTATGAAACGTTAATAAAATACGATCTAATTGATGTGTCATCTGTGATATTAAATACCTCACCTCGGGTGGGTTTACGTATATAGCCCTAGGAAGTCTCAACTAGAATATGTCATTCAGAGCTTAGATATCCCTAATAAAACATAATAATATATATATATATATATATATATATATATATATATATATATATATATATATATATATATATATATATAGAGAGAGAGAGAGAGAGAGAGAGAGTTCACTTTAAAGGTTATTTGTTAATGATGGGCAAACATAACTTATGTTGCTATATTTCTTTGATCATCAGTTTGGCTATCGAATTATTACTTTCTTACTTTGAAATTTGTAAACAGAATCAGAAACAAGTATTTTAATGAAAATGATACGCTTATGATAAAATTGATTTCCGTTTTCTTTTATATATCTCTTTTTTATTTTAGAAATTATTGTGAGCTTGACTCATTTCAAAGTAACGTAAATGTCATGTGACTTATATCCTATGGAGAACATGTCATGTCATTTTGACTTACACTAAGAAAAATATGTTTAAAAAGAACTGACCCGACCAACCCCTTACTAAGTAAAAGGAAGACGTACCAATGGATATTGGAGAGTCCAAGTCCTGTAGAATACGACAAACTAGATATTAAAAGAGATCAACGAGAGGAAGGTGTTCGGAAGGAGTCAGCCTATAACTGCCGCAATGTTCCATTGAAACATCTCGAGTTCGGTAAAACGGTCACCAGTGAGCTCCAGATCTGATTGGCGAAAGTAAGTCATATGATCGTGCTTCAGAATACTATCTAACAGTCGTGGGAGAAGGACTTTAGATTTACATTATCTTAAATTCGAAACATTTAATCCCTAGAAATATCAAATCAGCGATCATCTTATTTGTTTTTTTCTGAATCTGAAACGCACTAACTTTTCTTTTAGAAATATCATAGAAGATGATATCAAAGTTATACATGTAGTTTGATAAAAAGATCAAACAAATGCTCAAGTTGATCGTTTCTGTTAATAACACTACATCAGTTGAGCTTTTAGAGTTCCTAAACAAACAGTGGTATCATACAGGGCCAAACTGTAACCTTATATGTATTTCTAAATCCGTCTACGTGTAATCACTGTAATTCTAATACACTTTCGCTTTAATAATACCGTTGATTCAGTCTACGGTAACGAATTGTTTTGTTTAACAGTTCCCTACATGGTTATGTAAACAATACACATGTTATATATAACTCACTATCTATGCGATTTAGGTCACAATGATATATCTTTGTGTTGTTTTGATGATATTAATATTGAACACAGTTTACCTAAACATGTACGACTTACACCGCTGTCTCCAACACTTTGTTAGGTCTTTAAACTTATACTAGTAATTACCAATAATTGAATAATTGATGGCAGAAGATTACTCAGTGTCTGTCTTTACCTAGGTGAACGTACTGTCTGACGAGAATTGCAGGTCAAAAGTGATAGGATTATAGCAAATGTTCTGTTATGAACATAAACCCTTTGACGAAATGTGACATTGAAACCCGTAATAAGATTGACGTGCATGATCTTTTTTGATTTTGGAAACCTTTTTGACTTATTAAACAGTTTTGACTCATAACAAATATTTTTTTAGGAATAATAGAATTCAATTATACTATGAAGTGTTCATTCCAATATATTTTAGTATTGAAGGTGTTTCTTAGCTCGCCTTCACACATTTAAACAAATGTCAGTAAAAGTTAGCTCATTCAATTAGCTAATGATAATGTTATTATGAGTCGATCATTTCTACGAAAAATGAAAATAACCGACTATAGGTAAATGGAAAATAACTGACTATAGGTAAATGGAAAATAACCCAATATAGGTAAATGGAAAATAACCGACTAAAGGTAGACGAAAAATTACCCAATATAGGTAAATGGAAAATAACCCAATATAGTTAAATCGAAAATAACCGACTATAATAATAAATTTTACATCATTTTCTTATTCTAGTATTATTGGCAACTGTATGTTTTCAAGAAAGACGTTGTGACGACGGCTGTCTATTTGATAACAAAATATTGGACAAACACAGACCTCTGGAAATCAAGATGTGTGACCAGGTGCCATGGAGGAGTAAGCAACTCCTGTTGACCACAGTAAAATCCAAATGTATAAATTCATCAAAAGATCAGAATTTAATTTTAAAATCTGATTTAATGTAAAAAAATAAATTTACAGCATTCAGTATTTATGATACATCACGGTCATCAAAATTAAGTAAAAAAAATACTCATTAATTGACAGTTTCCTTTCTTTTTGAATAACAATCGCCGTCATTATTATTCTGATTTCACTTGCAGATATCAGATGGTGTAATGGATATCATTAACAATATCAACGTTACAGTTTTACGACAGAGGATTATACAAATGCTCAAGGCTATCGTTTCTGTCAATAAGTCTTCATTATTTGAGCTACAATTTAATTCAAATATGTATCCCCGAAAGAAAAACGTAGAGTCATAAGACCTAGTAATAAACCTAAATGTATTGCCTAGTCCGTCGAAGAGTACCCACTTTAAAAAAAAATACTGCTTCAGCTTTTAGACGTTTAGAAATTAAATGGAGCACATAAATGGCTTAAATGTTATAATTTATTTATTAAGCCCAAAACTGTTTGATAATAAGGTAGAGCTTAATTATAGTATTGCCAGACAGGCAATGATGTGGATCCTAGTTTTACTTTGACGGACGGGTGATCTATGTCATACAATTTTAGTTTACTTTAGTATCTCTTTTGTGCATTGGGAAAACATGTATTTTATTTTTGATCAAACATTCCACCAAATGTCAGATAATATCGATCTAGCCATACAAGCAGCGCTCTTTAATGATATATTGAAAGCGGTAAAGGAAAGACTTCAACAATGCTGTACAATTGCGATTTGGGAGGATGTATTTCATATGTAAATCCTGAAAATGAGAAGCAGCTTTTAGAAAATCTAAACACTCACCACTTTCTCAACATAAATACACTAACGTGGAAAAGAGAAATGGAATTTTTAAGGTTGCTTTACCTGTGTTTATCCCCAAACAATTATTTCCATTTTTCTACTTTTACTACTTGTACATGATGTACAATAAGAAATAAGAGCTATATACAGACATACACATCTTATATTCCTATATATTTTGTGAAAAGAATGGCATGTCCAGTTTGGTACTCATTTAATCAATTGCAAGTAAAAAAGTGTCAAACTTTGGGTTCTCAAGTAATTTTCACAAAACTTATTAGGGATTTAAGAATTTGTAGGTCTGTGTATATCTCTTTTTTGTTATTTTATATCAATCTAAGTAGTAAAAAGGAAAAACAAAATGTTTGAAAAAACACAGCTTATGCCCCAATAACTGTCAATATAAATGTAGTCTAAGAGGAAACAGCTATTAGAAAATATAAAGACTCATCACTTTGTCTCTCTTTGACTCTCTATTTGACAGCTTTCATACTTGCTTGAATGCATTGTATATTTTGGCGAACAAGAAATTATATATATTCTACAATGAAACACATTCGCTTAACACGGACAATTTTCAACATAGACATGGATTTTACGTCAACTTCCAAATGATCTGATACGCTAAAGCTTGATCAGCGAACGAGTATTCCATATACAACTTACTAACCAATTGATATCACAAGAATATGATGCATTGCGTTTGAAAGAAGTTTGTTACACGGTTTAATATTCGAGTTAAATATGGATAGAAAATTTCCATTTATGTAAATTAAAAAGGTAGATATATCGCCTGTATTCCGATATATAATTGATCAGTCAGACATATTTCCGTGGACGGCCAGTAATATAACTGTTTTATTATGTTGATGGTCATATACACATTTAGGAAAGTCCCTCAGTTGCCCATGTACACAGAATTGTATACCGGATCATCAGCAATTTCTGTGTATATTTGCTGCTGGTCTTCTATGGTACCATATGGTCACCTACCTCATTCCGCGATGAAATAGCGACATTCAGTTCGAGGTACACACGCATTCACACACACCTACACACACCTACACCTACACACACACACACACACACACACACACACACACACACACACACACACACACACACACACACACAGATGCACATATACACATTTGTTTCACTGCCTTTCAAAATGGTTATAGGGCAAATTGTTGATTTTCTATAAACAAATATCAAATATCGTATTTGTAATGTTGTACGGTTGATATAATCACCTTGCTTCCCTTTATTATGTCACATACTTAATTTGTGAGTTACCAGACCGAACGTTTACGTGCTATACCGTCTATACACGTACATATTGTGAACAAGGGTATTACTACATCTGCTGCAATTAAGCTAGTGCAGACGTACTTCTGGGCAAGAACATCAAACAGTGATTCAACAATACTATGTCAGAATTTTTATATAGGCCTAAAAAACACCAACCGGCAAAAGGATTGATTAAGTAATCAAATAAAATTTTGTGGAGACAAAAATACTTTATTGATTTACAATTGATTAACACGTGAAACAAAATGTTACATCAAATTGTTTTGCAATTGATTTTTGAATTTATTATTTGAGGACGAAAAAAAAAGAATGCAAAACCAACTAAGCTAATTCGCCTTAACTTATGAGTCGGCCTGGTTCAGTCGGTAGCGCGCTCGACTCTTGATCGTGAGGTCGTGAGTTCTAGTCCGGCCAGCGGCTGGTTGGTATTATGTCCTTCGGATGACCGAGGTCCCGTGTCAAAGTAGGTTTTCGGCAAGTTAAAGAACCCTCACTGCTCAATGCCCTTCACTGGCATTTGGTGACGTCTCCATATGAGTAAAATATTCCTGAGTGGGACGTTAAACAACAATAAACGAACAAACAAACAACCGTCTTAACTTATCAATAACGCGTAGCAATAAATGAATAAAAACACATAGGTCGTAAAATAGGAAAGGATATAGCATAAGGAGGTATTTGCCAATTTTGATAAATACTATTTTTATTTTTAAAAATAATTTTGAATGTATATTTTTCAATATCCTAATGATAAAGGTTTCAATGAATATAGCAAATATAGAAAAAAATTCACAATTTCTTCCCCCCCCCCTCCCAAACTTGAAAATTTACAAAAAACTTTTAATTAAATTTTCCACCAAAACTATTTTCATATTCCCTAAAGTATTATTATATAACATTATGGATAGAAAAAAATTATCCAAAGAAATATAAAATGTGGTCAGAAAACCTTAACTATTGTGACACGTTAGTTACATCGGGATCGGTATTTTTCTGAACGACTAAAATTTGAAAGAAAAAGATCAGTAATTACTGATTATGAATCAATTGATTAAATGTTAAAATTATTTTTATTACATTTTAAATGAAAATAATTTCTTTAAAAATGTCACTCTAGGTAGATAGATGGATCATTACGGTGGTAACAATTGACATTTCGGTAAATAAGCGTCATCCCAGTAATTTACCATTCGCCAAATTTATGAAACGGAACCTTTAGGGAAATATTTCAATCATGACGTTACAATTTTAAAAATGACCCGTCAAACATTTGTTTGATTATGACGTCACAATCCAAAGACGTCAGAAAGAACAAAAATTACATCATTTTAACTGATGCATTTTCCTAACGTCCAGCATTATTCCAATAATGTTTTTAAAAATCCTCCTTAATTCTAATACGAGATATACCAATACTAACCTGCAGTTTTTAGGTTGAAAATTTGTCATCCTTGATCTGTATACTTTTATCCATGTGCTAAAAAAAATAGATCACAGGAGAATGAACGTTTTATTCTAATGATAAATCTTTGCAAAATAGTAAAAAAACCACTAAGTTTAGCAATTATGTTTTATAAATAATTGTACAAAAGATAAACTCGATAATAATACATACACGATTAAGGTATTCCAACGATATTCATTTGTGTCGAAATGATTAAATGTAGAGAAATATCAGAGAAAATATTCCTCAGATAGTATTTTTAGACAGAAGTGAAACATTATTTTAAATTCATATTCGCCAAACTGTTGTTTAACAGTGGACTCTCTATGCCAGTTTTCTTGCGGAAGGTCGGTGGTCTTTACCCGGGTAACCGGGGTTTCTCCTCCACCAATAAAAACTGGACGCCATCATATGACTGAAAAATTGTTGAGTATGGCGTAAAACAAAAAATCAAATCAAATCAAAACAGTGGACTCTCTATATAGATCTACGCGTGTCCAAGCCTAATTAAACAATCTATTGCACTGATCATTTAGGTCAGTGTCTCACTAATACATTTCATGTTATAATGCTGTCACACAACAACGTAATGGATAATGCTTTGTGAGTCAGAAAATAATGCATGTGATCGAAGCTTACATAAACTTGAGATACGATGAGATGTATTTCTCTGTGTATTCCAGACCGAGCTACACTTATTTCAGCAGTAGCTCCAAAATTTAACAAGTATTATGATTAGTTGAGTTAAACTTACACAGTTTACATTGATTTTACAAGGAGTGTTATGTTTCACATTGAGAAAATAACAAATAAAATAAATTAATTTGATTGATTAATTCTTTTATTACATTTTTCTACTTTTTCTTGCTTTATGACATTTTTATGAACTGTAATTGTCTTGATTATATCTGTAAATCATCAGTCACATCTGGTCCTGTTAGTTTAGGAATCTCTGTACGTACTCTCTCTCAACAGAGTTATTTTCAGTTAATTTTAATTAAACTAATTAATTTGAGTTTAGTGTTGTGATGTAAATTAATTCGAGGACAACACTGACAATAACACAGTCTGAATGCCAAAATCACATTAATACTAATAAATGTTAGTTTGGTTCAGTTACTAACTAAAACAGATTTTACGCCAAAAATGAGTAAAACCTAATTTTTTCTCAATTGAGTTAAAAATAACTAGATGTAAGTTAGTGATGTGATTTTCTTGTCCCAAAGATATTCTCTTTTTATTTTTAGATGGTATAATATTACTTTCTTTCTATAATCTCTATGTTCAATACTCCAAGAAACAGAAACAAACAAAACTTGTCGTTGAATGTATAATTGATAACGAATTGATATGCATGTATACAAATTTCCCTAATTAATAGTATTTTTTTCTGTAACATATCCTGCGCCGATCGATACGGAGTCTTAAAGTTAATTGATTTTAAAATACATCTATTTACCTCGTGCATTCAACTGATAGGAGAAAATTTCCAGATAAAAAAAATCTATGATTTAAATAATCTCACAGCTCACCACTAAGTTTGAAATACAGGGAACTGAAAGCACTTAAACAATAAGTAATATCCTAAAATCAATTTTCGGCATTTAAAAATCTTATATCAGCCTAAATCAAAATTATTTTGAAACAAAGTGTCCAGCTATAGCAAAATGTAATTCTTGGTCTAATCATTTCACGTCACAGTTTGAGTACCATACTCAACGTATTTATTAATTTCTTATCCGTTTGAGTCTCCGGGGCTATACATAAACCCACTACTCGATAAAAGCTGCTTATTTATTTTTGAAGTAAATCATATTTCCGTATCTAAGATACATGTAGTTATCTTTTACAAGTGGTTACTATAACACAGATCACGGGATACTTTTAGATTATTGTATGATACCACTTTCTGTTTCGGAACTCCACATCTAGTTTAAATTCGAGCCCAACTAATGGAATCCTACTTATAGAAACGATCGTCTTGAGCACTGATTTTGGCATTAGTTTGCAAAATTATAACTTTGCTATCATTTTTACAGGAATGTCATGTGTGACACAAATTGTGAATGTGAATAGAACCTTTCACAATAACTGCGGTCCTGTAACTTTGAGTGGCAAAATGATACAGATTCCCGGAAAATGACGTCAAGAAACAATCAGTTATTGTAACGACGTCTATGTTTTTGTGGGTATCTGTATCATTTTGCCACTCAAATTTGCAAATTCTTGCTTTCCGTAAATACTTCCAAATTCGTTTTTAACTGTTTGCCGGAATTTTTGGAACGATAGCTGTTCTTTACAGCTTTATTCACCTATATGATTCAGTATCCCTTTACTGTGTTTGATGCCAATTATTAGTCCTCTGAAGTTCAAGGTCGATTAATCTGTGAGATAGAGTGATGAAAATCTTTGACAGACAATACACATAACATATTTGCATGTCTAGACACCACAAGCGGATCATTATTTGATTTTAACCATGATCTAGATAGGGTTCGTTCAATGTTAATTGACACACAGTTTCACCCTTTTGCATTATTAATGTAGGACGTAGCGATAAAGTTCAATATAAATGTTAGAGCATTGCGCTTTGATTCACGAAGTATTTCACTTTCTGTCAGCGCAGGTTCGAGTGCCGCTGAAACTTAAGCTGAATTTTGTGAGAAAGTGTGCCAGTTTACTTGCGGAAGGCCGATGTTCTTTTCCGGCTAAATTGTCATCGCGTTCCCTCCTACGTCATTAAAATCTGGCCGCTACCATATAAGTGAAATATTGTTGTGTGGCGTAAAATCATTCAACATTCAATTTTGATTAATACAAACATGATTTGCATAACTGAAGCATATACCAGTCTTCACATAATCATGAAAATATCGTATTAAAAAATCTTAATTTAAAATGTTATTTTTTAGATTAAAACATGCCTTAAAACAACATGAATGGAATATGATGCAATTCATGCGTAAGCACATCCAACTTTAAATCATTTTATAAAAAATTTTCAAATGCAAACAAAACGGTTGTTTTGATGTAACCACTGATCACGTTCAAGCATAATTTAAAATTCTTATTACGATTTAAGATGGTACGCCTGGTACTGTATATGATGACACATCTTGTGGTTAAACTATTTTTGAGGAGCAGGACCTAGAAATATGCAAAGCCGCCAGAAAGTGAAATACGAACAAATTTGTACTGAGGATAGTCCATAAAATGTTCAATGTTTTTTGATCGGGATATTTCCCGGACTCCTGGTATAGGAGAGGTATAATACAAGTCTTTAAAAAGGTGGTCAAATGACTCTAATAATTATAGAGGTATAACTGTTGATAGTTGTTGCGGAAAGTTTTTCACCTCTATATTATATAATAGAATACATGATTGTGATGGACATGACGGTATTCTATTTTTCATGCTAAATTTGACTTCAAACCTGGTTTAGTAAATAAGACGTTATTTCATATTACAATCTCTTGTGAACAGAATATTGAGTAAGTGAAACATATTATACTGCTTGTAGGTCATTTGAGTTCAAAAATAAATGTAAGTCACGGAATAAATTTGTCGGATTAGGCGTTCATGGAAAATGGAATTAAGTATTTGTACGGAAATCATGTATAAAACATAGCGGACATTTCACAGAGTACTTACATACATCTACCGGTCTATTGCAAGGAGAGGTAGTGTCGTCCAGTTTGTAACTCAATATACGTGATTTTGAAATGAACTTTTAAGCGCAGACGACACTTATAACTGCCGAAACCTTTGAAGGTCTCCAAAAGTTGATAGATTCTTTTTATACTTGCTCGGTAGAATGGAACTTAACTGTTAACACTGATAAAACAAAGACAGAAGTCTGGATGTGACCGACCAACAGAGGATGCTTACTCCTCCATGGCACCTGATATCACCTATGAATTTTTTATGTGTTTGTCCAGCCAGTATTCACCAGATTTTAAAATATATATTCTGGCCATCATGAAGATTTATACTTTGGTATCTGAGATTTTATAGTATTTAGATAAGATTGATTGATATAATTATTTAGGCATATTATTTCAGTACAATTTGAAACTGGAAAATGTTTCAATAACTCAGAAACAATTATCTATGAGAGAGGAAACTTTTATTTGCATTAAGAAATAAGTTGCAATATTAATACTAAATATCAAAACAAAATATTCGTTTTCTTTATATTTTCGTAAATAGCATCTTTCGATATGTAACTGGATTTTACATGGCTTAAGATATTGAACGATACACCTTAGTTTTTAAAACCAATTCTTGGAGTCAAGCGTAGTACCTGTAGTAAATTATTTATTATGGATTGGGTAGGCTTCCTAGTAATGTAAAAGGGAAGCTGGAAATTATAAAATTCTGAATTTCACTTAGAAATATAAAGTCTGATATGCTACAGTATTAATCTACAGGAAGTTCAGGATACATATACAAATTTGGTTATATTGGACAAAATCGGACCTCTGGATATCCAGAGGTGGGATAATGTGCCATGGAGAGGTAAGCATCCCCTGTTGACCAGTCACACCCGCCGTGAGTCCACAGTCAAATTGAAATGAAATAACAGTAAAACACTCAAAATTAAATTTTTTTCGGCCACTTAGCCTTTATCAAGTGAAAGACGACAATATGTATATCATTTACATAGTATTAAGTCTGCAAAATACAAAGCTTCAGTGCAAATGTTTATAGACGTTTACCGATTACGTCACGAGCAATGACATCATACCGTGAACGACACATGCATATTACCGCGTACACTAGTAGACCTATATAAGTATACATTTACCAGATATTTTACCAATGGTTTCAATGATATATACCGGCTGGATATTTTGTAACTCATGGTATGCATATATTTATTTATCGCATATAATTTCATTCAAGTTTTTTATTTGTTTGATTATCCATTGGCAAAATACCTAGTTGTTAAATTCTTGTCTGTGTCTATAGTAAATAAATGTCCAAGTAGAAAACGCGTGTGCTTGATTCTGTTGTGTCTTTAATTTCTAGTTCTTTCAAATATATATGACATTGACTTATGTATGAAAATTGTTATTGTTAGTTGGCAAAACGTTGTCGAAATCTCTAAATGCTAAATAAAAGGCTACCGTTAGCTTGTTTTTCTTTTGATTCAGACACTTCTGAATAAAGTCTGCTTTGTATGAAGAAAGGAACAGATCAGCCAATAAAGGGGGACAATTCGTCCACAGGGGAATGTCGACAATTTGCTGAAAGACAAGGTCTCCATACGGAAATTGCAGCATCTTTTTCACATCAACGTCATTGTATTTGTGTGTAGAACCAGAGTGGTGCTGGACGAAATAAGTAGTATGATAACCAATGATTTAATATTTAAATTTCCAGGCACCAATTTTTGTGAAAAAAAAACGTTATCGATGATGCCAAAACGTCTATCTTTTAATTTTTCGTGTGGAATAGTTGTGTAAAGAGTGGAAACGTCGTATATTTTGATACTATGAATTTGAGAAAAATGGTGTGTCTTCAAATTCTCTGAAAGCTGTTTAGAATTTTTTGAGTATCAACGTCTGATTTAGACCGCTTCTGGAATAAGTAAAAGAAGTGTATTGCTGATGTTTCTCCTTAACGGCTATCAGTTTCTTGGTAAGGAGTAAAGATAAAGATTTGATAGAAAATTTGCTGAGCCGTGCTATTTTCCTCTGCTTATAAGAGGTTTTGTGAAGATTAGGTATCCAATATAGATGGTAGCTCAAACTCAGTATTGGTTGGTTGTAGGTATATCAAAAGAGCGTAATACTGACACGTGATTTTGAAGGATTTCATCCTTTGAAAGTGGGCTACATGTGTATGTAGGATTATCTGAATTCGTATTAATCTCTAGTTCTTCTAATAAGCAATTATAGTAATTAGATTCTTTGTCTACTGGGACTAGTACATATTGGTCATGTAATCTGTCTAGCTCGGTTATCACTTCTGGGTCACTCAACAAGGAAGGGTAATGTGTTTTCATAGTTTTTTTTTAAGTTTTCGAATACGAGACATTATCATTGTGTAGATTTTAACCATTCAGACAAAGATTAGTGTCCTGTTCCACGTCTTCATGTTTTGCCTATCGTCTGGCATAATCCTCGACAGAATTCATAACTAAACTTAAATTCTGTTGCCAGTTAAAGGAATTGGCTCCATTTTATTTTGGACCTCTCAAAATAAGATTTTTGAGGTTTATCATTTTCAACAATAGAAACGTCACTGGTGATGACATGCCTGAGTGACTGTACTCTCAAGGCTTGCTTTAATGAACTGATTGTTAAAAACGTCAAAGGGATTCTAAACTTTAAGCATAAATTAGATAATATTAGATTTGAAGATAAATGTTATAGATCATTTAAACTGAAATATATACATCTTCCGAAGGCACATTGTATCAACACCCAAATGAACCATTTGCTCTAATCATATTCAAGAAAACAAATACATGTACATAATATCATGCAGATATTCATTAAAATTGGCTGAATTCAATAAAAAATTAATTCAATATTGCGACAAAAACTACTTTGTACACACTGTAATTTGAATGATTTACATGATGAGTTTCACTTTGGCTTAACACACTTCCTGGAAACTCTACATACACTCTCAACTATACCTCTGAAATACATGTATTAGAAAATCATAAATCCTCTCTCACTTCGTTTGGAATACCGTCAAGTGACGCGGAGCTTGAATTGCAATACATTTATTGGATTCCAAAGATAAACAAAATTCCTATGAATACCTATTCATTGCAGGGTCATATAAGTATTTCTGACTCCCTCAGGACACTTGATCCTGTCCGCTTTGGGATTCGCAATAGTTGTTCATGTTGAGACCGTTGTGTATATGTCACCGAGCTAGATCTTTTCACCGACCTTGTCACCGAATTTGACCTTTTCATCGAACTAGAAAAGTTTTCGTGGAACATTTGCGACGGATGTTGCATGCCAGCAGGGGACGCTGACTTCTTCTGGGCACCTGGTCCTATCCCGTTTGGGATTCGCAATTGTTCTTCATGTTAAGGCTATTTACATATCTAATTTGTCGTGTTCTAATGGACTTAAGTTTCGATTATTTCGATTATCAATTGGTACTTCTTCAGTTTTACTGAGAAAGAAGAATAAAAAAAAGATATTAATGAATTAGATCTTTTGTTTTTAAGCTGACCTCGGTTGATCGGTTCAAGCAATATAAAAATGTTTATGTAAATGGAGAAGGTATCTAAAATATGGATATGCAGATGCAGATATGCAGAGAGAAATACTATTACATAATTCATTATATTAAATACTTTTTGGTCATTATTTAAAATATTGTGTGACAAGATGGCCTGATTTAACTGAATGAATTTATTTGCAGTGCTTTATGGGGCCTCCGTGGTCGAGTGGTTAGAGCACCGCGCTTTAAATACCATGAAATCGTGAAGTCCCTCACTTCCTCTCAGCGCAGGTTCGAGTCCGCTAGAACCTAAACTGATTTTGTGAGAACGTTTGCCAGTTTACTTGAGGAAGGCCACAGGTCTCTCCTCGGGTACATTGTATCCGGGATCTCTGCCCCACCATTAAAACTGACCGCCACCATATAACTGAAAAATAGTTGAGTGTGGTGTAAAACAACATTCAAGTTCAAAATACAATGCTTTATATATGATGTTTATACTACAGTTTATCTGTTTATGATACAATTTACATTTCAGTTGTGATAACCATATTCTGTAGACACTAATTACATTTATTTACGTTGTTCATACGTGCTTGTATCACCTAGTATGTACCAACGTATTTATATTTATTTATATCCATTTGCGCTTTAATCCATACAAACCTATATATAAGCATTCTAATTTAATGTTATACTGAATTAATCTTTTTTTTTAGTGTTTTACGCTATATATTACATGTAAAGCTGCAGTCTATTATTACACTATGCAATTTGTACTTCATTTCATTTAGAAATCCATGTAGTTGTTTCGCGATGTACACATGTGCTTTTATTGCAAGGTGCCACACTGTTGTATCGATGCATATTCAGCTTATTTTGAGCTTTAATCCATATAAAATACTCGGATTCTAAAGTGTAAATCTTCAGGATGACCAGGATACATATACGAATCTGTTGAATATTGCACAAAAACGGACTTCCGGAAATCCATAGTGTCATGGAGGAGTAAGCAAAAAATTTACACGTGCATGTGTAATCATACTGTTTGAATACATAATTCAATACGCCCGTGCTGTTTTGTACGGAGGTCGGATTAAGAATTTCCGCCGAACTTACTTTTCTAAACGGAATTCCATTCATTCAAAAGTATTTCCTGATATCATAAAAAGAGAAATGGATTCGAAATTTGTGTTCACAATTAAATAAATAATGTACACGTTTCTATCCGTATCTGTGGCACGTCAAAATCATGTAAATGAGTTAATCTGAGTTTTTTTCCGGTTTGTGAATTATGAGAATAACTAGGTTTCACTCATTAATGCGATTCCTGCGTTGAAATTTAAATGAACTGCAGGAAAACTAGGTTTAATTGTGCCAAAAACATTCCTACTCATTTCCTGGCGCAGTTAAACCTTGTTTTTCTTAGTTTAACAGTTTTCTCCAGTTATTGTGGAATATTGAGAAAAACGAGGTTTAATTGGAGAAGAACTAGCTTAACTGAATAACTAAGATTAACTGAATAAGCAAACCAAAACACAATAATGATAAACCTTTTTAAAATTGTACAAAAATATAAAAAGTCTCAGATACCAAGGTATAAATCATTAGTATGTCCAGGATATAGGTACAAATCTCGTAAAAGATGGCCAAACACGGGCCTCTTGTAATCAAGAGGTGGGATCAGGTGCCATAGAGGAGTAAACATCCCCTGTCGACCGGTCACACCCGACCCGAGTCCACAGTCATATCCAAATGAAATACGTGAGGAACGAATCCTCGTCATAATTGGTACAAACGTCTCAACAAACGCCATCGAATAGGTAACTCAACATTTTACTTAGTGAAACAGAGTAGACGCAAACAAGACTATTATACCGTAAAAATACCGTAAAATTTGCGAAACGTTGACATCAAACGCGGTTTTCGATATCCCTGTGTCAATAATTTGTCAGTGAATAGTTTACCTCTGCATATGAAATGTTTATATGTTGATCACGCCCTGGCATATCTGATCATTTGTGAAATATAAACTCCATATGCGGGGGATTTTGTGATATAACTACTGAAATGTGGAAAATTAACGATGGAAAGCCGAAATCGTCGCGTTTGTCGTATAGCTTAGTTGTTAATTTCCTGTCTATCGTTAATAAAATGTCTAAGTATGAAGCGTGTGTTCTTTATTCTGTTGTATCTTTAATTTCTAGTTCGACGGGATATATCGCATTGACATATAAATGAAAATTGTCATTATTAATTGACAAAACGTCGTCGATATATGTAAATGTCAAATTAAAGGACAATGCTAACTTTTTCCTCTTTTAATTCAGCAGTTTCTGAATGAAGTCTGCCTCATATGAATAAAGGAACAGGTCAGCCAAAAAAGGAGCACAATTGGTTCTCATAGGAATGCCGACGGTTTGTTGAAAGTCTACGTCTCCGAACATTACAAATATATTGTCTTTTAGAAATTCCAGCATCGTTTTTATATCAACTTCAGTATATGTTTGTGTAGAATCAGGGTTGTTTTGGACAAAATAAGTATCAATATAACCAATCACTAGGTATTTATATTTCCGGGTACCACTTCTTGTGAAAAAACAGTTGTCTGTGATTCTAAAAAATGTCTCTCTTTTAATCTTTTATGTGAATTATTGAGTAAAGAGTAGAGAAGTCGTATGTTTTGATACTGTGAATCTGAGAAAAATTGTGTGCCTTCAAATTTTCTAAAAGTTGTTTAGAATTTTCCACATCTGATTTACACCGCTTCTGGAATAAGCAACTGTACAATACTAATGAAGTTTCTCCTTAACGGCTGTTAGTATCTTGGTAAGGAGTTAAGATAAAGGTTTGGAAGAACATTTGCTGGATACTGCTATGTACCTCTGCTTATATGGGGTTTTGTGAAGTTTAGGTATTTATTATAAATATGGTAGCTCAAATAAAGTATCGGTGTAGTAGGTACATTAAAAGAACGTGATACGGACACGTGATTTTGAAGGATCTCGTCCTTTGAAAGTGAGCTACGTATGTTTGTAGGATTACCAGAATTCGTATTTAAGCCTAGTTCTTCTAATAAACTATTATAAAAACTACATTATTTGAGGCTTTGACTGCTTGGACCAGTACATATTGGTCATGTAATCTATCCGGCTCGGTTATCACTTTTGGATCACTAAATACAGAGGGATAACGTGTTTTCATAGTTCCTTTAAGTTTCCGAATACGATATTTTATTAACCATCGTATAGCTTTTAGCCATTCAGACAAAGTGTCCGTTTCCACATCTTCATGTTTGGCCAATCGTCTGGCATAATCTTCGACAGAATTCATAACTAAACTGAAATTCTGTCGTCAATTAAAGGAACGGGCTTCGCAGTATTTTGGACCTCTTAAGATTTTTTAGGGTTTTATTTTAAACAATAGAAACGTCGCCGGTGATGACATGCCCGATAGGATTATATTTGAAGGGAGATGATGCACATGAACACCTGACGGTGTTATGTAGAAGATGGTTGATATCTAGGCACTTCAAAACCCGTTTGTAATTGAATAGCTTGGATGCGATGCTAGGTGTATATCTATATGGAATTCAAGGCGTGGTCTACAATTTAAAATTGGCGGAACACAGGATTGAACTTTATTGTGATTTAGAACATTGCTATATCTTTATTTGTAAATTTAAGTTTAAGGAAAAGACGTGTCTGTTCAGAACAGTCATCGCTAGTAACGGATGTAGACTTGAACAGTCTGTGAGTGTGTGTCCATTTTTTATATTGTTTTCATGCATGTGTAAATGAGATTGACCTATTTGAGTAGCCGTATCACTCGCACTTTTTCCACCGTCCGCAACATAAATATAAACCCGTATCACAAAACATTCATTTATTTCCTTTCGAACCAATTTATATGGATTTATATGTTTTAACAATGTGTATTATCACCATAAAAATCTTGATCCCTCATGTTTGCAAACAGTGCAGACGTCGTATGTCGGGATAGAAAGTGTTCTGGATCAGCAGTTCCGGATGGAATTTTTTTAGTACTGAAAAAGAACGAGATCAGTCTATCCATGGCTCGAAAAATTGTTGTTTATATTGTAAAAAAATGTACGTAGGTTATTATGTACTATAAACCCTTGATGGCTTCTGGAAATAAATGAACTTTCAACTTTTCCATTAGTTGTAAATATCGTTGTAATTGATCCTTTATCTTTTAAGCAATAAACAAATAAACTCACCTGACCAAATAGATAGTAGTATGCTATGGTGACAGGTGACACTGATGTTCTCCGATTATATCGATTGCAGATAAACTTGTTGTTTTAAAGATTAACATGTAAACAAGTGTTAACGAATTTCACATTTTCTGAACTCGAGAAGTTTCCATATAGCACTTGCGAGGGATGTGACATGCTGGGAGAGGACGTTGACTCCTTCCGGACACCAGGTCCTGATTCGCAATTGTTCTTCATGTGTAGACCATTTTAATATCTAATTAATGTCGTATTCTGATGGACTTGGAATTTCTTCTAACAACGGAAAATATGTTATTTAATTTTTAGAAAAACATGTGACAACGCATACGCGTGGACGAGTGATTGGAGCGAACTGAAGCTCCTTTTGTGAGACGGTTTGACAGTTTTTTGTGGAATGACGCACGTATCATCCCGGGTACATTGTAGACGTGTCCTGTCCTCCAACATTTAGAGTAACCACAGCCATATAACTGAAAAACTGGTGAGTGTGGCGTTAAAGAAGATCAAAACCAGAAACGATTCACGTTTACTTAAGTACCACTGTACGTATGTTTTGTTACTTCTTGGTACAATTAACATTTAATTGGTCCAATAGAATATCTATGTTTATTGGGATTTAAAGATTTCCAATAATGTTACTGCGCCCACACATAACATTGATAATGTTTTTTAAACTTCTAACTACCCTTTTGAATGATTGATTTGATTTCGAATTGGAAAAATTGGAATTACCATACAAAATATCACTTACAGGTGGGAGTTGATGAAATATATCGCAGAATCTGCTCAAAACCTAGTTTATGAAACGCTACAATACCATCAGTACGTTTATTATATTCATGCTCAGTTAAAAGAACTATTGAATGAGAAAGTAGATGATTGTGGGGAATAGAAATACGATATCAGTTATATAACATTAAACATATCTAATGTGTCAATATGTTCAAGCCTTGATTACATCACAACATTCACGGTTATGAAGTTATGTAAAGATGTACAAAAGTCGGTAAAGTGTATATAAAACTAGCTCAAGATTAAACGATTAACTTATATCATATCGTGAATGACATTTGATGAATGACCTAGGGGGCCTCCCCGGCCCATTGG
Organism: Atrina japonica; assembly: GCA_030159075.1. Taxonomy (NCBI): domain Eukaryota; kingdom Metazoa; phylum Mollusca; class Bivalvia; order Pterioida; family Pinnidae; genus Atrina; species Atrina japonica. The sequence goes on along the minus strand of BROG01000350.1, from coordinate 60,375 downwards.
TTAGAGCATTGCACAATCTCTTACACAGAGTTGTCGGTCCTTGCACTTCCGAACAATCTCTGTCAACGTTTCCGGTTAAAATATGAACATACTCTAGATTTTGCTCTTTATAAACTATTTGCTTTTTTGTATAATTTTTTAGTGCTGACATAGAATAAAATACTATTGGAGGCGAAAATACTCTGTAAAAATTGATATAAATATGGGGACTATACTTTTGTGTAAAAATATCATCACGCTGAGTAATTTGGTTTTTATATTTATTCTGTGGATTACATGACCGCGTGTTTTGGGTCTTCAGAGTTAACAGAGATTGATCGAAAGTGCAAGGACCGACAACTCTGTGTAAGAGATTGAGCATTGCGCTTTAAACCATAGAGTCACTCATCTTTAATTAGCTCGTTTTGGAGCCCTAAGTCTGGTTTTTGTGAAAACGTTTGGCAGCTTACTGACAGAATGCCAGTGGTCTCTCCCGGGTAAAATATGGGTGGAATCTACCCTCACTCAAAACTAACGGCTACCGTATAACTGACAATGTTTTAAGTGTAACCATTCATACAAACTAGGAACAAAACAAAAGACCGAGTAAAATTGGTGAAATATAGTGAATTTAATCGTAACATTGCATACAAGGTATTGGGAAATAATAATCCTAACGTTATTTTATACAAGGTATTTGGTAGTAGCGATCGTAACATTATTTTAAACAAGTATCGGGTAGTAGCGATCGTAACATTATTTCTATACAGGGTATTGGGTAATAGCGAACGTAACATTATTTCTATACTAGTAGCATTCAGGGTATTTCTATACAGGGTATTGGCTAACTGCGATCGTAACATTTTTTATTATACAGGGTATAATGGCGTATTTCTACTGCGATTGGGTAGTAGCATTCATAACATTATTTCTATACAGGGTATTGGCTAACTGCGATCGTAACATTTTTTATTATACAGGGTATTGGGTAATAACGGTCGTAACATTATTTCTATACAGGGTATTGGGTAATAGCGAACGTAACATTATTTCTATACAGGGTATTGGGTAATAGCGAACGTAACATTATTTCTATACAGGGTATTGGGTAGTAGCGAACGTAACATTATTTCTATACAGGGTTTTGGGTAATACCAATCCTAACATTATTTTATACTAAATATTGGGTTATAGCGATCGTAACATTATTTTATACAGGGTATTGGGTAATGGCGATCGGATCATTATTTTTATACAGGGTATTGGGTAATGGCGATCGGAACATTATTTTTATGCAGGGTATTGGGTAATAGCGATCGTATACTAACATAATTTTATACAGGGTATAGGGTAATAGCGATCGTTACATTATTTCTATACAGGGTATTGGGTAATAGCGATTGTAACATTATTTTATACTGGGTATTGGGTAATAGCGATTGTAACATTACTTTATACTGGGTATTGGGTAATAGCGATCGTTACATTATTTCTATACAGGGTATTGGGTAATGACAATCGTAACGTATTATGCATATATTGCCTAGAATAAATGAAATACGCCGACGATTGATATTGCTGTCATCCATGTAAGAATACAGATGTTTACTCGCCTATTAATCACTTTCGAATTCTTTTCACAAATACATTCATAACAAATTTTAAAGCATATTATTTGTATTAAACTATTTGAAATATTTCAAATTTTAATAACAAACTAAACATGTATAATCATATATATAGTTTGTATACATTCAATCGGTGGTACAGGGCACATGCAATTTATTGTCTCACTCATTATTCTACAGACTCTACAGTTTAAAACTGCCAAATTACGACATTTGAAAACCAATTAATTAACAATAAATGATCCAAGTTATCAGAGGTCAACCCCGTAATACTGACAGAAGAACGTCAATTACCATGATATTTTGGTGTCAAATAGTAAAAATATTACAATTTGCTCCAAACATATTATTAAACACTTTGTATAGTTAAAATACTTCTTTATGCAACAGTACTTAAAGATCAAACTCTCTAGAATTTTTTGTGTTATTATACCCGCATTAAGACGGTGCATATTGTACAGTAATATAGAAAATTATCTGGAGCACTAAAGATGCAATTTGGCTCGAACGTAGTACACGTTTGTAACATCATACAGTGAAGGGAAAACGGTACCATTAATGTAATATCGCTCCCTTTTACGAATAAAATCTGAATGACAAAAGTTAATTGATTACGTATTAGAAATACCAACATAACTTACATTAGAATAATTTGAAAATGTATACGACGGGGGACAATTCTAATTATCATTTAACACCATGTAAAAGCCGTAAAAAGAACATATTAGCGTATGATTAAACATTTCATGTTTTTCTGAATCAAAACTTCTAGAAGTACATAATTGTAGTCGATGTTTTATTACCATAACTCCAACGTACTATTTCAAATTAGCATCCACCAGAGACAGTAATTACATTATGTCATTGGCATTGACAATGAACTTGAAATGTCAATGTTGTGTGGGTGTGTTATTCAAGTTTGCTTTAAATGTTATCATGCAATATCACCGATATTGATTCTCATGAGATAAAGGAGTAGCATCTTATTGAAATAAATGACCTTGACATTATAACGATAATATTTACATGTGTGGGCTTGTGAATGATTCTCTAATAAGAATAGATATCTTTAGGTGCTATTGATGATTTCTTTAACTGCCGTTTTATTACAGAATTTCTGCAACAATAACACCATTCGGCATTCTTTGTCTTCTTCTTTCTTGTAAGTATAAACTTTGTCGCTTTCAAAGCTTTTATGCACGTTTGATTTGTACATTGTGATTGTTAGTAAGCTTTTAATACGAGATGTAGATCAAATATAAGAAACCAGCACCTGCTAAAACAGACACTTTAACTCCCTTCGGATGTTTTTTTATATTAAGTCACCAATTGGCAAATTCATTTGTGTCATGTACATTTTGTACTTAAAATTCTTAATATCAGCAAAACTCTGGAGGGAAAACAATACGAGAACCTAAATCAATGCAATTCGATCAAAACTATATGTTGATTTGACCAGTAACAGTGCCCTTGTAATCTAGAAAACACATATGAAATTGATTTAAATGGCGAAGTTAAGAGAACAATTAATAAAAAAAAAATGACAAAGATCAAAGTTCAACGCAGATTGCTTTGCACTAAATATGAAAAACATGAATTATTTATTGAACTCTCAAAGATGATTAACAGCTAAACGATTTTCCGTTGTTTCACTAGTTGACCTTGTATGATACCATCACCTTTTTCGAAAATAAAGATCAATTAACTGTTGAAGTCTTATTGAAAGAAAAGATCGTCTATAGCATTTCTTATGGTCCTTTTTTCAAAACAATAACATTAGTATTATGTTTATAATATATATAACCACTGGGTTGTTGCCACTGCTGGTAAACCGTTTGAATTGCCGAGGGTATACATAACCCTAGTATAAAATGTACCTGGTTATTCGGTATATGCTGGAATTTTATACTAAAGTAAAATTTCGCACAGATAGTACTATAAGAATTTAAATTCATTCAAAAGCTAAGATAGTTATCTTTTAACAATTGTTACTCTGGTTACTCTTAGACGGTTTTGCTTACATTAAGATTTATTATTTGGCCTTGTCTGAGATACAAATCTCAAATACCAAAGCACAAATCTTCAGGATGTCCAGCATACATATACAAAATAAAATATCATATACCAAAGTATAAATCTTACGGATGTCCAGGATACATATACAAATCTGGTGAACGTTTGGGAAATACGCACCTCTAGAAATCCAGAGGTGGGATCAGGTGCCATGGAGGAGTAAGTACCTCCTGTTGACCGGTCACACCCGACGTGAGTCCACAGTCAAATTCAAATGAAACAGCTGAGGAGAAAATCCTTGTCACAATTGGTACCTACGTCTCAACAACCGCTATCCAACAGGTAACGCAGCATTTTATTCAGTGTCAGATATCGACCGGTACGTCTTCATTATACTTAGTGAAATAGAATAATGTTTCGAAACATAGATGTATTTAATTTTTCTATCTAAAATAATAATAATAATAATAAAAAAGATTTAAAAATATACATCTATTTTTAAATGAAGATCAACTAATGAAGTCTCATTGACAGAAACGATCGTCTTAAGCATTTGTTTGGATGCAGTTCTTTTTTCAAAACCATAACTTTTGTATTACGTTTATAATACGTTAATTTATTGTAAATTGTCCTGTAATCGGGCACCACCATTGGATTTTCAAGATGTTCAGCATGTTTGTGTAATGCTTCGTGACCTCTTTAAGGTTATACTTGGTCATTGCCACTCTGCCCACGTCTTTGTAATGTTTGCTTATATATGGCATGTGAACTATTGGCACTGAAAGTTTCTAGAAGGAAACTTAACTAGTTTGCCATGTACAATATTGTACAATAAAACATGCTGATGCAGTGACTAGGGAGGTCATCAATATTTCATTTTGTTTCTGTATGTATATGGTACATGTTTATAGCTCCTTGTATGTATATTATTATACATGCATATACAAGTATCATATATTACATTAAGCGTGATATAAATAAAGGTTGAATAGTGAGCGCACACACACACATTATATATTGCTCAAGTGTAACTTTTGCACGTTATTTGTTGTTTCTACGCATCTTAGACAAGAGTGTGATATGTTGGCGACAGAATTGTTGCTGTAGTAATATTTTCATCAACATTACGCCTATAGTTTTAAACACCTCTTATAAACATTTTTTCTGCTTTGTTTTTCTCACAATATTGCAGCTAATCAGAATTTCATCGATTATTTTTATTCTGTAAATTTTCTTGAACTGACACAATACAAGATGAATCACGTATCCGCTGTCACCCAATTCCTTTAAGTCTGTATATGTCCGGCAAGCTTACAGACCATTGAATGCTAATACGTTCGTTAGAGGTTCTATCAACTCTGTATGAGAATATAGAAATATATATATATATATATATATATATATATATTATATATATATATATATATATATATAATACAGATAATATATATATATATATATATATATATATATATATATATATATATATATATATATATATATATATATATATATATATATATATATATATATATATATATATATATATATATACAAGACATTACCTCTGAAGTTCTAAAATAACAAGGGCTAATTGTTAAATGATGTCCCCCAAACTTTGGAACACGTCGTGTTGATATCAACCAGCATTTATTACATACAAAACTGCAATTGTTCTTCACAGGTTCTGAGGAATAAAAGCCATAATGCTGACATCGCAATTGCTGACACTTGTAAATTTCAAATTTCATCAAAACCAGACAATGTTGACATTTTGACCAATCAGTAGGCCCGGTTTGTCATAGACGGCAACAAAACCAATACCATTGAAATTACAATCCCTTGATACCCATAAATTCCAAATTTCTTTAAAATCGGACATTTAAATTCTGACCAATCAGAAGCCTCAGTTTGCTACAGACGACAATGAAATCCATATCAATGAAATCGCAATCTCTCGATACCCATCAATTCTAAATTTAAACAAAATTGGACAATGTTTAAATTTCAACCAATCAGAAGCCTCGGTTTGCCATAGATGTCAACGAAACTCATACGATTCTAATTGCAATCCTTTGATAACTATAAATTCCAAATTTCATCAAAATCAGACAATTTTGAAATTTCGACCAATCAGAAGCCTCGGTTTGCCATAGACAACCAAGAAACGCATACAATTGAAATCGCAATCCCTCAAAAGCAATAAATTCCATATTTCATCAAAAACGGGATATGTTAAAATTTCAACCAATCAGAAGCCTCAGTTTGCCATAGACGGCAACGAAACAATACGATTGAAATCGCAGTCCTTTCATACCTATAAATTCCAAATTTCATCAAAATCAGACAATTTGAAATTTCGACTAATCATAATAATACATTCCCTTATATGAATACAAAATGGATATATAAAAGTTCTTAACAACTTTTAGAAAATTTGAAGGCAAACAATTTTTCTCAAATTCACAGTATCAAAACATACGACTTCTCTACCCTTTACACAACAATTCTACATAAAAAAATAAAAGAAAGACTTTTTAACATCATTGACAACTACTTTTTCACTAAAGGTGGTGCCCGAATTTAAATATCTAGTGATTGGTTATCATGGTACTTATTTTGTCCAACACCACTCTGATTCTACAGATAAATACACTGAAGTTGATATAAAAAACATCCTGGAATTTCTAATAGACAATATATTTGCAATGTTCGGAGATGTGGTATTTCAACAAGCTGTCGGCATAACTATGGGAACTACTTGTGCCCCTTTATTGGCCGACCTGTTCCTTTATTCATATGAAGCAGACTTCATTCAAAAACTGCTGAATCAAAAGAATAAAAAGGATAGTGATGTCCTTTAATTTGACATTTACATATATCGAGGACGTTTTGTGAATTAATAATGACAATTTTCATACATATGTCAATGCGATATATCCCAGCGAACTAGAAATTAAAGATACAACAGAATTAAGCACATACGCTTCATACTTAGACATTTTACTTACTATAGACACAGACGGGATATTGGCAACTAAGCTATACGAGAAACGCGACGATTTCGGCTTTCCCATCGTAAATTGTCCACATTTAAGTAGTAATATCTCACAGTCACCCGCATATGGAGTTTATATTTCACAAACGATCCAATATGCCAGGGGGTGTTCAACAAATGAACATTTCATATGTAAACTACTCACTGACAAATTATTGAAACAGGGATATCGAAACCGCGTTTGATGTCAATGTTCCCCAAATTTTATGGTCGGTATAATAGTCTTGCTTGCGACTCCTCTGTTTCACTAAGTGAAATGTTGAGTTGCCTTTCCGTTGGCGGTTGTTGAGACGTCTGTATCAATTGTGACGAGGATACACTCCTCACGTATTTCATTGGTTATGACATTGGACTCACGGCGGGTGTGACCGGTCGACAGGGGATGCTTACTCCTCCATAGCACCTGATCCCACCTCTTGGTTTCCAGAGGTCCGTGTTCGTCCATTTTTGCCGGATTTGTATCTATGTCCTGGACATTCTATTGATTTATACTTTGGTGTCTGAGATTTTTTATTTATAACTTCCGGGTGCGACTTTTTGGGACAGCATTGCAAATTTTGTCAACTCAGATTATTTTATTTTCAGTAAGTCACAAGACAGAATATTTATTTTTAATCTTTTTAAGGACAGATTTTTTTCTTCAGTTTCAAGATTGTAGTATAACGTAGTGGCAGATCTAGACATGTTCAAAGGATTAACATAAATATATACTAACTCAAAACTCGGTTACTGTGCATTACATTAATTAACACGTATCTTTTAATGGTTTTATCAGCACCCAGAAATGAAATTAAACCTCCAACTGCTAATATTTCACATTGATTATACTTCTCAAAAGAAGATTATCTGAGCAAACATAATGCATATGAAATAAATGTTAGGGAATCTTTTTATTAAAGGTTATTTTTGACTTGCAGACATTAAATTGTGGCATCTTTATTCTACAAAAATATTCCATTGTCAAACAAATTAACTCTGAAAAGAAAGAGAAATTCAGCAGACATAAGCTGAATGCTCCATTGTTTCTTTAATGCGTACAGATACATATTGTTTTTGATAGGAATGCATAAGATGTAACTGGTATAAAGTTGGAATAGCCAAGAATAAAGTTGGAAAAGCCGACTTTAAAGTTGGCAAAACGAGAAAAAAAGTTGGAAAAGCCAACTTTAAAGTTTGCAAAACGAGAAAAAAGTTGGAAAAGCCAACTTTAAAGTTGGCAAAACGAGACAAACAGTTGGAAATTCCAAGAAAAAAGTTGGAAAAGCCAACTTTAAAGTTGGCAAAACGAGACAAAAAGTTGGAAAAGCCAAGACAAAAGTTGGAAATTCCAAGAACAAATTTGAAAAAGCCAACTTTAAAGTTGGCAAAACGAGACAAAAAGTTGGAAAAGCCAACTTTAAAGTTGGCAAAACGAGATATAAAAAAAATTGAGGTGGCCCTAATACGCTTCCGTAGCGATCGGTCCGAAATATGCTGATTTAAAAAGAGTGTATCAAGATACTAAATGACAGAAAATGTTTACAAATTTTGGTCATATGTGTAATGTAGTTTATATTCTTAAGTTTAACATAATCACAACTTTATTATACTATTTTCCTGGTAAACGCACATAAAACCCGTCAGGACATATCCGGACAATGTCAGGACAAAATTTGGTCTTTAGTATCTCCCGTGAATGCGCAAGCTGACTTTTCCGCATAGCATCCGGTTTCAACTCGCTATCATATCCCAACTGACACACAGATATCATACACGAGTTCTGCTTTGATTTCAGTTGTTCCAGGACATTTTCATATTTTAGTGCATGTAATGTGAATCTTTTATATTTCATTGTCATCTTTCGAAAGAAGATTTGGTGGATGATTACGAATAAAAAGGAAATCACATACCGTTCTTATCTAGTGAAATAATCGATAACAAAATTATGAATGAAACAAATCTCCGAAATTATTTTGCAGACAAACACACCTACGGCTATGAAATAAGAAGTCGAGTTTTATGAAAAATCTAAACAAAACAAGTGTCAAGATAAGGCGTGGGATTGTATAGAATTGTCGAAAAATGATGTAATATAAGCGTAGGTAGATGATAAATTGGAGAGTCGCTACCATATTTATTTTGTGCACACACACACACACACCACACATATATATATATATATATATATATATTTATATATATATATATATATATATATATATACATATATATATATATATATATATATATATATATATATATATATATATATATATATTATATATATATATATATATATATATATATATATATTTGGGGACGTCTGTACACCTCTAGTCAGCCGAGGGCTTGAGCCATACAATATTCGTATTTGTCATATATACGATATTAAAAACTCGGATACCAAAGTAAAAATCTTGGGTGTCCAGGATACATATATATATATATATATATATATATATATATATATATATATATATATATATATATATATATATATATATATATATATCTGGTTACCACTGGACAAACATGTACCTTAGAGGTGGGACCAGGTGTCATGGTGGTGTAAGTATATGATGCACTGTTGGCTGGTCACATATCTTTTGTGTTTCTTTGTCATTATTGAAGGAGCAGAAGTTAACAGCCATTGGTCAGTATAAAAATACTCATACAAGTTTCAAAGAAATATGGGTCGTCGTCGGCGGACATTTTACCTTCGGATATTATGCAATATTTTGTCTGATATATACAAAATAGAGATCACGTGGTAGTTGGATAGATGGATATTATAAGAATAAACTCGTCTAACTTAACCGTTTGTGACCGTTAGTTTCAATCCACCATCAGAAATTAACTCACGGTATTTTACAAAGATTACCGAGTGGTAAGGAAACGTGTAATTTACTTGTATTTATTTTATATTCTCACAGTATCAGACCGCGTTTTTCTGACGTTGTTTTAGCTTCAAGAATAATTGAACAGGCATAGCAAACATCCAAGTGTTTGAGCTAAAAGTCATTTGCATATTACGATAAGACAATTCCAAGTTTTATTTATGTTAAGCGCCCACCCTAAACCCAAATTCCTATAAGGAACACAAAACGACAGAAAAAACCAGACATTTCTACGAGAACAAATACAATTTTATGCACATTGAAGTATTTTCCTAATGTGTTAACAAAAGAATAACAAAATCAAATTATAAAAACCATTGAAATGTTAGTTTTCACAATGATGAAACTATATGTTCATGTTTAACTAATCATTTTAGGACTATGCTCCGATATTCCCCTAGATATTTGTGTTTGTTCTTTCGTTTTATGATCTTAAAACCTATCTATCAGCGGACGCTAAACAGAGAAAAAACTTGGAATGACCTTACGTCAGAGAAATAGTGTTGCAGTCGTGTTTAGTTCATGCGTTAAAATGACTTCAACGGCAGCTGATTTTGCTTTAACAGGTATTCAATGAAGCATGCGTTAACTTATTTCGAAGCTTTTTGTTAATGTATTTAGACATACCCCTGCCAGTTCATATTATTAAAAATTCTAACATTAATTTTTTATTAAAATATAGTAGAATATATATATATAGAAAATATTTACATACCGACTGCAATTCCCTTCATTGCAAGTATATAGAGCGATATATTGTATATTCAGTATATGCAGTCGCGTGCCCCGAGTATTAACCGCTTTACTTTTCAGCGTAAGAATACATGAACGAATCAATAAAGAATAGAATATCACATGTTTATTTCCTATATATTTAATCTTAAAAGCCATACATTATGCCTACCACAAAACAAATTAAAATCACAGAAAGAAATCGGAAACACGAGACTACATCTGTAGCACACTGTACAGCCTACAGGCCCATATCGCGATATATCAAGGTCATGTTATGACCAGAACCACAGACCACTGAAATGAAAGTTCGCTTCGTAATTACAACAGAAAAAAAAGAGTTAGGTCTAGTGCAACTTTGTCAAGCATCTCTGATAAATAGGTCGATTTGTTTGCCTTCACCAGATATTCCTATCAGAAACAATTTGTCACTCGCATCGTGTGAAATCAGACAGTGTGAAATACTTACGTAAGTTACGTACGAATCGGTCATCATGGTTCCCAGCTGACTGGTAAAAAATGTCAAATAAAATGCCTACTTTCAGTTGTCATGAATGAATATTAGTTGTCTTCCTTCTCGTAAGTCACACTCAAACTTTCTATGGTATATCTCATTAATAATATATCAGAATTCAAAGGCTAATTCATAGTAAATACATTATACAGCATACCCTTGGGAGCGGTCATTTGCATTTTCAATTCTCTTCTGACACATTTAACCTTCCAGTTACCAAGCAGACGAATATTTTAAAATAACTTAAAAACAAATCTGACACTTATTCAAAATGTTCCATACCACTAGTTTCTTTCAAAATGATATGAAAATAGGAAAATAAACCTTTATTCCATTTAGTATTTCCGGACAGAAAATGGGAACTACTTCTCGTCTCACAGCTGTTTAGCTGTTACATCATATGAAAAACTCCCTCCGCAAAGCCAATTACATAGAATGAATTTCGTAACCAGCTGACTACAGATTCACAGAAAATGGTAATATATATAAATGTTCGTGCTGCATGATTTTTTTCCATAATCCATTGCATTTATACTCAATGCTTTCCAAAAAATGATAAATAATCCTTAATTCGTTTGAATATAAATATTATAATCAAATACTCAAGACGATCGTTTCTGTCAATTAGACTTCATCAGTTGAGCTCTAATTTACAAAAGATCCATGTTTTATAAAGTGAAAGTGGTATCATACAAGGCAAAATAATAAATCTACATGTATATCGAAATCCCTCCTCCCTCTCTCTCTCTCTCTCTCTCTCTATATATATATATATAAGTATATAAATGGACATACACGGACCTCTGGAAATCAAGAGGTGGGATCAGGTGTATGGAGGAGTAAGCATCCTCTGTCGACCGGTCACACCCGCCCTGAGTCCTCAGTCAAATGAAAATGAGATACGTGAGAAACGAATCGTCGTCACAATTTCCCGCAGCAATAGTAATCTCCCATTGCTTCAGTGTTAATGAAGACGCCGTCTATATCATCTGTAATCAAAGTTCGTCACATGACATGACGTCACATCAAGTTGATCGGTACACAAAATTCATAAACAATATTGCCGCTTCTCTTCAGTTTGTACGTAATACACAAGTCTAATTTTAAACTCAAAATGAATAAAACATTATCTTCTGATAAGAATATTTCTAAATATAAAAATATTTTTGTTATTTCGCATATGAAGCAAAATGTTAGATCTATATATTTTATTGTTTGATTCTGTATAATAGAATGCTTAAGACTCGCCCACGCACTATAGTCTACTCTTCTACCTTGAACTGCGCTGTTCCATGGAGATGAAACCGATCACGTTATAGGCGGGATATTTGATTCTCATTATTTTGAATGTCAATATGGAACACCTAACGGGCACCATTCTATTTATTTGTCACCCAAACGGCATCCACATTGAAAATAAATGCACTCTGACAACTGTTCATTCGTTAAGAGAGAGAGAGAGAGAGAGAGAGAGAGAGAGAGAGAGAGAGAGAGAGAGAGAGAGAGAGAGAGAGAGAGAGAGAGAGAGAGAGAGAGAGAGAGAGAGAGAGAGAGAGAGTGTGATATTCAACTCAGGCTGGCAATTATACTTTAATCATGTATGTCAAACGCACACACAAAATAAAATATATACGTTAAGAATAATATGGCGTGAATGATTTTCCTAAATGAATGTCTTCAGAATTAATTCTAGTTTTGTCTTAACGTTGGCTATTATCTTGTATATATTTTCCCAATACGTGTTTATTTCTGTTTAAAACCATTATTCGTAGAAGGTCAAACCTATCAATATTCTAAATGCTTTAAAATTACAAAACATGATAGTCTGTAGTTTGGAAATTCTTCCCTTTGCATGCTTTTTTAGAATGTTAAATGAGTTTTTGCACTATTTCACAATACTAGATAAATGCATACAGTTTTTACCTATTTTCCAAAATATCACCAATTCTACAATTCAATTGATTTTTTATATATAATTGATGAGTTTTGTTTTTCTCTTGCATGTCCTTAAATTTTATGTCTTATTTTTTCTGATGGATTTTTGTTTGTCTGTTTAGCAAGAAATGTTGATGATTTGACAGTTGTCTCTGTTGTAATAAATTGTCTTCAGAAGACATTGCCCAATTTTAACATTTGTACAATATTGTTCCACAGTCTCATTTGTTATAATAAATTGCCTTGAGAAAACATTGCCCAGTGTTAATATTTGTACAATTTTGTTCCAAAGTCTCATTTTTCATAATAAATTGTCTTCAGAAGACATTGCCCAATTTTAAAATTTGTTCAATTTTGTTCTAAAGTCTCATTTGTTATAATAAATTGTCTTCAAAAGAGATTATCCAATGTTAAAATTTGTTCAATTTTGTTCCATATTCTCATTTGTTATAATAAATTGTCTTCAAAAGAGATTACCCAATGTTAAAATTTTGTCAATTTTGTTCCACAGTCTCATTTGTTATAATAAATTGTCTTCAAAAGAGATTACTCAATGTTAATTTTTTTTCAATTTTGTTCCACATTCTCATTTGTTATAATAAATTGTCTTCAGAAGACATTACCCTATTTTAACATTTGTACAATATTGTTCCATAGTCTCATTTGTTATAATAAACTCTCTTCAGAAGACATTACCCAATATACAAATTTTAACATGAACATCTAATATTTTGAACAGTTATTAGATGTTTTATAGAATCCTTAAACCTGAATGATAAATGTCTACTTGAAATCTGGAATATTTTAAACAATACTTCTTGTACACGTATATTCTTACTTAAATAATTACTTTTGATGCACAATATAAGTTTTTGAATTAATCTATTTGAGAAAGAGCACTATTTATATTTTAAAATGTTTCTTGAAACACACACACACACACACACACACACACACACACACACACACACACACACACACACACACACAGACCTCTCTTATTAAATAATTACTCTTAGATTGAATTGAAAATACAATTAGGAGTAGTAATTGGTCTTGTCTAAAACCACTTCCTTCTTTTGGAAATTTAAAATCTTTTAATTTGGAATTTTAATAGTGATTTACCCCATACAAATCAATCTTTCAGTCAAATGGTGGCGACCAGTTTTTAATGGTGGAGGAGAGAATCCAGATATCATGGAAGAGACAACCGGCCTTACGCAAGTAAACAGAAAAAAAAACTAAGGCCTGTCTAACCTACTTTTTGGAAACTAGGTCACAGTTACAGAAAATCATTTCCGGAGCAGAACGCCTAAACTACTGGGTAGATTGGATCCATACTTCACACAAATGATCCTCATGTGCCCTAGATGTACCTTTTTGGTACTAAGACCTGTCTGACCTACTTTCTGGAAACTAAGTCACAGTTACTGAAAATTGTTTCTGGGGCAAAACTTCTAAACTACGGGGTGGGTATGGTCTTCCATCGCGACCAACAATATTTTTAGCTCACCTAGCCAAAGGCCATGTGAGATTTTGTCATCACTTGGGGCATGTCATCCGTCTGTAAACTTTTACATTTTGGTCATCCTCTCTGTCGCCTTTGTTTGATCCGCCAAAAAAAAAACAACAACAACATGGCTGCCAATGCAGGACATACCATAGTTTAAAATTGGACCCTATAGGGAAAACATGATTTGATCATCTCCACTAAAACTATTAAACCAAGTTGAACGAAACTTAACAGGAATGATGAATTTAAGGTCCTTAAGTAAGATTGCTAAAAGTTTGCCCATCCACCAAAAAACATGGTCATCAGCGCAAAACACGGTTAAACATTGAACCCAATGGAAAAACACATTCAGAGATATTCTCGATTTCTGAAACCATAAGGCCATTTGGAACCAAACGTGGTCACAATAGTATTTTGTTGGTCCCCTGTAAAAATTGTGTTCAGCAGGTCCACATCCCATCCAAGAAGGCTCCCAACGGATAACATAGTTTAACATTAGATCCTATGGGAAACACATCTGAAACTGCTTTGCAAATTAAAACTGAACTTGGTCAGTATAGTCCAGGTGAGCTATACAGGCTCCTGGGAGCCTCTAGTTTTAAGTACAGAATCATATCCGTTACAGGGCTTTGATTTTTTCAATACCTTTTCAATCGATGAAATGTTTCTTGAAGAAAACATATTTATTAACATCTACCGGTACTTCATCATTATACTTCAAACTAAAGTAAAACATACGAAAAGAAAATAAAAAAAAAAAAACGAAGTCTTTTGAGATTTAGATGTATCTTGTGAGAAAACATTCAATGGTAAATATAAAGCATTCGGTCGATCCTATAATTCGTAATTAACAAATAAACATGCATTTTAATGAAGTTTTACACCACATTCAAGACGCTTAAATTTCACTTCTACGCTGATGGCCTACTTTAATGATAGAGCAAAATAAACTGTTGCATTAATTCGAGAATAAATGACTTTGATTTAAGCACGATAATTCTAACTATTGACGGTATAAGGTCAAATTACAGATACAAAAATATTAATCATGATTAGATTCATGAGTATAGTGAAGACATACCGATGGATATTCGAAAGGCAACGGTCTCTACACAAAGAACAATTGCAAATCCCATACGGTATGGGATCAGGTGCCCGGAAGGAGTTACCGTCCCATGTCAGTAAGTTTGGTGAAAAGGTCAAGTTTGGTGAAAATGTCAAGCTTGGTGAAATAGTAATCAGTCAGTTTTTGATCTGATTGGCGAAAGGGAGTCACTGTATATGGTCGTGCTCCAAAATACTGTAAAACATTGTTGAGATGGGGACTTCATATTGTTAAAGTAGATTACCGCATCGACCACAAAACTCCAGAGGTTGGTTCAGGTATCGTTGTTGCAAATTTAATGTATCCGATACCAAAAGTATAAATTTTCAGGATGTCCAGGATACATAACGTACAAATTTGGTGATATTGGACAAACTCGGACCTCTGTAAATGCAGAGTCTGGAATATTACTCCTTCGATGTGGACACATTACGATGGGTAATCCGAAATCGTCGGATTTGTGGTGTAGCATGGATGTTAATTTTCTGTCTGTGTCTTAAGTAAGTAAATGTCAAAGTAGGACAGGAAACGTGCGTGCTTAATTTTGTTGTATCTATAACTTCTAGTCCGTTGGGATGTATTTCACTGATATGTATATATATATATATATATATATATATATATATATATATATATATATATATATATATATATATATATATATATATATATACACATATATATGAAAATTCGCATTAGTAATTGAGAAAACGTCGATATATCTAAATATCAAATTAAAAGCCACTGCTAGTTTTTCCGTCTTTTATATTTTATATCAAAGCCAGTGTATTCATGTTTGTATCAGAGTTGTTTTGGATGAAACAAGTATCATGATAACCAATGACTAAATATATAAATTTCCGGGTACAACTTAGTGAAAAAAGTCAAAAAGGGTTTCTTTTAATTTTTCATGTGGTATAGTTGTGTAAAAAGTAGGAAAATCGTATGTTTTGATATCATGAATTTGAAAAAAGGTATTTCTTTATTTATTTTCATGAAAAAATCTGTGTAGAATTTCTAAGTATCCACATCTGATTTAAACCGGTTCTGTAACAGTACAGTATTGCTGAAGGTTTTCCTTTTACATCGGTTTTGGACTTGTTTCTACTCAGGAAACAGAACAAATACGGCTGCCAGTTGAAGTAAAACACTGGGTATGTTTCAAAAACTATATTATCATTTATTAATTATTTAATTAATTAAATGATTTAATTAGTTTAAAAGTTGAGATGAAAACTTAAACGGCTGTCAGTATCTTGGTGAGTAGTAAAGATGGAAGTTTGATGGAACATTTGCTGGACCCTGATATGTACGTACTTTGTACACACTGATACAACACAAACCCAAATGCTGTAATAATAATAATAATAATAATAATAATAATATTATAATAATAATAATAATAATAATAATAATAATAATAATAATAATAATAATAATAATGATTATCATTTTTTAATATTTTTGTCGTCATCACTTTATGTTAGGCATTGCCGTTAAAACTGTATAATATTGAAAATTAAAGCATTAAAGTTATTTTGATCGTTCTACAGGACAAAACATCGCATTCAACAAAATTATAGTTTTACTGCAATACGTTTGTATTTCTTGTCTTGGGATTACACCCACATATCACATTCTGCGTAGTCAATATGGAAATTTATCATTAAATGTTAAGATAAACTTGACCTTGTTGCTAATTTATATAAAACTATTTCTGAACCATGACAATAAACAGTTTGCATCACAAAGATTTATAGTTTCTTGTGGGCTGAATATTTTTGTAGTCATTATAGTACTTACAGCATAATAGTTAAACCAGATTGTTTGCACTTTTAATCAAAGATACAATACGCTACAGTCGGAATATGCATTAGATTCATCATGCTAAAATTCGTTTGACACCCTCAGACGCAATTTATCATTTTACGATTGATATAATGACCTTTTATACCAAAAACATGTTTCACAACATGATAATATATTTGTTTTAAGGTTGTTATTTTATGGTTTGTACCTACAGTGACGGATTGGACCTGAACTTGCTCTATGACTAATGGAGGGTGTAATTAGTTGACAGAAAATGTTAAATTGTCCGTGACACCTGAGCTCCCGCTTTGATGTTCTAGATATCAACTTAGACCAGAGAGTATTCAATCCAATAACTTGGAGAGAGAGAGAGAGAGAGAGAGTTGGATGGACGTTCTTTCGATTGCGCTGAATCCTCGTTGTTGGGTGAAAGGGAGAGAAGATGTCGAGAGAGATGTGAGAAGAGAGAGTAGGGTTAGATGTTGTCAGGACGAGCGAAAGAGAGAGAGAGAGAGAGAGAGAGAGAGAGAGAGAGAGAGAGAGAGAGAGAGAGAGAGAGAGAGAGAGAGAGAGAGAGAGAGAGAGAGAGAGAGAGAGAGAGAGAGAGAGAGAGAGAGAGAGAGAGAGAGAGAGAGAGAGAGAGAGAGAGAGAGAGAGAGAGAGAGAGAGAGAGAGAGAGAGAGGATTGGATTCAAGAAGTTGAATTATTTTCACTGGGATAAAGTAATTACTTCCTCCTCAATGTGATTTTGGACGTCAGTAATCAGTAAATCTTGATTTTTGTCGACGGAACTTCAGTGATCGATCTGTTACCTGTGAGGATGTATTCTTCAATCAATTACCATGGTTTGAATTGTCATTGCTAACGATTCGTTGTTAGATACAAATTTAACAAATGGACATTCACTACTTACAAGTTAATATTTAACATCATTATACAAAGTTTACATTTATAACAAAGTCCAATATATTCATATCTTGAATTGTAGGTTAGAGTCATTATAAGATGTTTGACTAATGGTCATTATCCGAGTTTGATACAACGAATTATGGACCTTGATCATATCAAACAATATGTCACCATTAACATCACTGTAGACAGTAGTTTCAAAAACCGATCTGTTAATGAATGTTAGTTTACTTTATACATACATAACATACATACATACATACATACATACATACATACATACATACATACATATATATAATCAAAAGAATAATTGCGTGGTGGTTAAATGTCTTTTTCATTCAAATAGTAAAGTAAAACTGAAGAAGTACCAATCAATAATCAAAAACTCAAGTCCATTATAACACGGCGAATTAAATGTCCAAATGGTCTCAACATGAAGAACAATTACGAATCCCAAACGGGATAAGACCAGGTGTCCGGAAGGAGTCAGCGTCTTCTGCCGGCATGCCACACCCGTCGCAAATATTCCATGGAAACCTTTCTAGTTCGATGAACGGGTCAAATTCGTAAAAAAGGTCAAGTTTGGTGATGAGGTCAAGTTCGGTGAAAAGCATGATTGGTGTAACGCAGTCACTGTTAGTGGCCGTGATCCAGAATACTATCTAATATCTATGAGAGGGGTACTTCATAATGTTTAACAAGATCCTCGTATCGACCGTAAAACTTCTTAAAGTACGACTCCAAGAGTTCAAAAACGTAACCTTGTGTATATAGTTTATTGGCTAGTCGTTTAGCTCTCAGAATAAAACATTCATCAGAAGAGCATGCCCTGGCAAAACGTATAAGTTGTGAAATGAAAACGCTATAGGCAGGAGAAGATGGAATATTACTACTTAAAAACTGGAAGTTTGTGATATGGAAATTGAAATCGTCTCGTTTGTCATAGAGGAATGTGTGAAGTTGACCATCTTTTCCAATGGACAGGAGTAAATCTAGGTAAGAAGCAGATGTGTTGCTCTCTGTCGTCTCAATGATCTCTAGCTCAACAGGATGCATCTGGCCGAGGTAATTCTGCAATTCTGAATTATTTATGGACAGAACATCGTCGATATACCTGTAAGTAAAATTGAACCGAGATGTTAACTGTTTGTTTCCTTTGGAGAGCAGAGACTATGTAAATTCCACTTCATATGAATACAAAAATGTCAGTCAAGAGAGGTGCACAATTGGTACCCATTGGAATGCCGACAATCTGTTGGAAAACTTTTCCCGGAAAAATCATTAATATGTTGTCTACTAGAAACCCCAGCATCTTGATAATATCGTCTTCAATGCACTTGCTATTGGAATCAGAGTG
Organism: Atrina japonica; assembly: GCA_030159075.1. Lineage (NCBI taxonomy): Eukaryota > Metazoa > Mollusca > Bivalvia > Pterioida > Pinnidae > Atrina > Atrina japonica. The sequence continues at coordinate 40,943 of BROG01000350.1, read as the reverse complement.
TTCCTTGACAAAATAAGGTTCTTCAAGATCTAACACCAACTATTTATATCTGCGATTTCCATTTCTGTATACAAAAGAGTTTTGTATAATAGATGTCAATTTGTTTTTGAGTTTTTTTTTATTAGGGATTGTTGTGTAAAGAATTGAAAAATCAAAAGACTTGATGGTTCTAATACGTTTGAAATTTGGAGATTTTAAATGTTCCAACAATTCCTTTGAATTCTTTAGGATCCAAACTCCGCTTCTTGGGTAGGCCGTTATACAGTACTCCTGAAAACCTTGTTTAATATGTGTTAGAAGTTTGGTAAGCAAAATTGATAAAGGCTTGGTGTAAAATATTAGATGACCCCACAATGAGCGGCATTATAGGGAATTTGTGCATCTTCGGAATCCAATAAATATATGGCAATTCAAGCTCCGTGTCACTTGTGGGTATTCCAAATGAAGCGAGAACGGATTTATGATAATCTAATATTTCAGAGGTACAGAAATCGGTTAGAGAGTATGTAGGATTTACAGGATGTCTGTTTAGTCCAAGTTCCTCTTGTAGATGCTGAAGTAGTATCGCCTGCAGACAAATGTGAAGTTGTTAGATGTTTTGTCGACAGGAACAATGATAAAATTTTCATGGAGACCGGAAAGTTCTCTGACAACATCAGGGTAAAGAAAAATTTGATTGTGTTTTGTGTTGACACAATGTTTAAGTTGTCGAATTCTTCGTTTAAGAACATTAATGATCGACTTTATCTACTCCCAAAGAGTATCAGGTTCGACATCGTCTTTCTTAGCCCAGCGTATGGAGTACTCTTCACATGCGCCCATAATAATTTCAATGTTTTGGCGCCATGTAAACGATACAAAAAAACCGAAGAAAACTTTTCCTAATCTTAAATGTATTTATCATTAAGTTTCAGTACCCAGACCCTAAGCTCAATGGTAAAGATATCAATAAAAGGGAAAACAATTATTATCTAAAAACAAAAAACACTGGTAAACAGCTCTACGTGTGATATAAATCTTTCTGTACCAAATAGCAATGTTATGTGGAAATTAGATGATGAACAATAAGAAATATTTGTCATGCGTTTGGTCATTATTTCAGCAACAGTTTGTTCAATCGTTAACAACTGATGACCTTTTAACTGAGTTTGACTTTTTCACCGAACTCGTGAGGTTTCCGTGGAACATTTGCGACGGTTGGGGCATGCTAACATGGGACGCTGACACCTTTCGGTCACTTGCTGGCCTCATCCCGTATGTGATTCATATTTTGTCTTAGTTCTTGTATCTAGTTTGTCGTATTGTAATTGACTTAGATTTTGAATACTCTATGGTACTTCTTCGTATTTACGTAGCTGTAACAATGGTGTACACGATGTTGCCAAAATGTTCGAGTACTCCAGTATGATGTGCACTCACATAAGTATAAAAAATTGGCATTGTTAAGTGACAAAACATCGTCGATATATCAAATAGGCAGGTGTCAGTTTTTTTTGTCTCTCGATAAGAGACAGTGGTTTGATTAGAGACTGTTTTTCGTGAAAAAAAATGGTCGTCTAATGATGTGAAACATTTGACAATAGGAATGCAGACAGTTTATTGAAATACTTGGTCTCTTAAGGCCACTGTACATATAGCTAGTGAATTGGCAATTATATATATATATATATATATATATATATATATATATATATATATATATATATATATATATATATATATATAAATACAGAATGCCACACCACAAAACAGTTTTAAGTTTTATTAACTTACATTGCGACACGTGTTTCGCGTTACAAACGCTCATCAGACCATTGCCTGATGAGCGTTTGTAACGCGAAACACGTGTCGCAATGTAAGTTAATAAAACTTAAAACTGTTTTGTGGTGTGGCATTCTGTATTTTTGTATTTAATTTCTTTACGTTTTGACTTTCAATAACTTTTATATATATATATATATATATATATATATATATATATATATATATATATATATATATATATATATATATATATATATATATAATAGTATCAATTACAATTCATTTTAGCCCATCTGGTTTATCAATTAACAGTATAACTGAGGCTTAAATATAATATTTAAACAATATATTTGTATAACATAATCTACATTAATATTTTGCTGCAAACAGTGAGTTACATAACCCACCCTTTATCAGACTTCCATTTTGCATGATTCAAGTGTTTTTATTCGAAGTACCTCTATTGTTTCCCGCTTTAAACGCACAGGACAAATATCAATGATCTAACATTTGAAGATAAACTTATATATAATAAGACAATGCCTTGAAAGCGCTCGTAGCCAGATTTATAACAAAGCAACAATATGTGCTTATATCATATCTACATAGGTGAAAAATTTTTGTTAACTACGAGGAAAATGTCAAGTTTATGACCTTTACCTAGTCTTGATATTTAATTTCGTTTTTTCATTGTAAATCGCCTACATAGCTTATAGTTCTGTATCTTATAAACACATAGAGTAAACGATGAGGAACAAGCTTTTGAATAGCAACTCACTGGATCACGCCAAAATAAAACAAATTACGTGACTACCCGATAATCAGCGAACAAACAACCTCTGAATAACAAACAACCTCTGAATAATAAACAACCTCTGAATAACAAATAACCTCCGCGCTTAGTATTGTTTGATACCGGTTTAATTTATTGCACATATGCTGAAATACAACTTTTTATATTTGGTAATGTTTCCATGTAAAATCAAGGATTTTACAAACTTTCAAAGTGAAAAATTAAATAACTTTATTCTGCTTTTGTAATATTGCACATATTGCCGTGATTCAAACTAATTTTATGCCTTTTAAACACTTCATTGGAATTGTACTGAAATATTTAGCGAATGTTTAGCCATACAGATCTGAAAATCGATTATTTTGTGTTTTATATATATATATATATATATATATATATATATATATATATATATATATATATATATATATATATATATATATATATATATAATTTCAGATCTATAAGACAAACAATATTGTTATTTTAGACCTCGGCTTCTCATTGTAGATAAGTGTTAAGTTTGTATGATAGAAGAGTTTTTTGCAGATCACTGTAACCAACTGCACAGCCAAAATATTTGCTGACACTTTTGAAACCGATCAATATTTTTGTTCTGGATGCAAAAATACCACAATTGTCGTTTTCATATCTAGTTTCATAAAATTAGCTTTTAGGTGTAGATATTAAATGATTGAAGAATGAAACGATGTATTTAGTCAAAGAAATTACGCTTTTTAAATGACAAAGAGAAAAAGAGTGAATCGTTATGAAATAAAAATGTTAATGTGGAAGTTAACTGATTTGATGATGCTAATTCATTAATATTGTTTTTTCTTTTACCTTTCTTTTGACCTTTTCATCGAACTCACGAATTTCCTTGGTGGTGGGTGCTGACTCCTTTCGAATCCTGGTCCCATCACGTCCGGGATATTGAGACCGTTGTTATACCTTCCTTTTTTACCTTTTACAAGAACTCGAGAGGTTTCCATGGAACATTTGCAACAGGTGTGACATGCTAAAAGGCGACGCTGATTCCTTAAGAAAACACCTCGTCTAGGGATTTGCAGTTGTTCTTCGTGTTGTGACTGTTATTATAGCTAACTTGTCGTATTACTAATCTAACGGACTTGGAGTTTGGAAAATCCATCGGTACTTCTTCATTTTACGTTAAAAGTTGTAATAGAAGATTATCAGTGGTGTGTGCTATGTTATTTAATATGATTGCTTGTGCTTAGCTATTATTTTCGGTTTTCAGATATTATTCCTATTCTGGAAATTATTTTTGTCAATTTAAAGTCGATGTTAACATGTTTGGCAGGTGCTGTAGCATATTATCCTGTATTTAGTGTACAAGTTCAAGTCGTATCTTTTGTCTTGTCATGTATGTATAACAGGTGTAAATGTTACAGATGCAAATATCTAGAAATGCATTTATCATGGCTATAACTATTAAATTTGCCCCTGTCAACTGCCAAGGATTAGCAAACCCCTCTAAAACAAAATATGTTCCTAATTACTATAAGAACAAATCTGACAGTTTAATTTGTTTACAAGATACCCATGTTACTACTTAACTAGAATCATACTTCGAAACACAGTGGGGTACAGATGTATTTTCAACTCTTTAAAATCGATTTCATGAGGAGTTGTTATCTTACTTAATAACATCTAGACTGAAGACGATACCAACAAGATTCTGGAGCTTCCAATTGACAACATCTAGTGGGTTATGCGGGAAACTTTTTCCAGCAGATAATCGGCATTCCAGTGGTTATAAATTGTGCCTCTCTCCTGGTTGACATCTTTTTGATATTCGTATGAAGCAAAATGTATATATTGTAAACGTACATTTGTTATTCAAACCATACGCGTAGGGTTTTTATGTGATGCCACAACATATAGTGAGCAGTCCTATATGAAACGATAATTATTAACACAACTGTGGGTCTACTAAGGGAGGTAATCAAAACGAAAATGTCTTCATCGCATATTTAGTGTAAATAACCCACGCGTGTATTTTCACGTTAACAATAGCGATAAAGGGGCAATAGCTGTGTTTACCGAAAAAACATTTATTTTACTTTTACCACTTGTACTTGATGTATAATAACAAACAAGAACTATACACAGGCATAAAAATCTTATATTCTCATATATTTGATGAAAATAAGATCAGGTGTGGTGTTTATATACAAATAGTAAGTTTGAGTTAATCAATTGCAATTGAAAAAAATGCTAAACCGGGTTTTCTCAGACAATTTTTACAAAATATATAGGAATTTAAATATTTTTATACTTGTGTGTGTATCTCTTTTCTGTTATTGCATATCAATCTAAGTAGTAAAAATGGAAGAAAAACAGCTAATGCTCCTTTAAATATTGTACGCGGTAATTTATATACTTTCAATGTTGTTGGTATTAATAAATCTCTCGTTAAAGAAAAGTTTGCACAAGTAATGGAAAATTTCAATCTAGTTTATTATTGCAGAATAATAAACCCACATGAAATCGTTTTGAAAATAATGTTAAACATGGACAGATGATTTATCTGTTAACTTCTGAAAATCTTAATAATACAATAGAAAATATGGCTATCAAAGCAGGTTATAGGGCATATCACTCGCAAACTATTCTTGAGCTCAATTAATGTTTTTTTTTTAAGGGAAAGGGTCTTTAGAAGTTCAAAAACATTTTGCTGAATTATCAACAGTTTGTACAAAAGGTTAACAATACAATTTTATGAGAAAAACAATATGCTGACATTTCATAATTCCCCGAAATGGTATATGTTATTGCCAATGATAAGATCGATTTCTTAAGTAATTCAACAGTTTATTTTCACTTTTATTATCAGAAGTTAGGATTATGCTAGTTTTAGATAAAAAGAAGATTTCAATATTATTATCAGAAGTTAGGATTATGCTAGTTTTACAAAAAAAGAAGATATTAAAGTTGAAAATTAGCCCGTAGAAGAAATTAATAATCTTGAAGTTAAGAGAAATAATATGTTTGGAAACAAATCGAATTCAAGAGCTAAAACGTCACATAATCAGACCTAAAACCAGGTGGATTGATGAAGCTGAAAAGCACAATAAATATGCAAATAAAAACCACGTAATTTTGTCATTAAAAACCATTTAAACTTTGAGATAGGCGAAAAGGTAATTTTCAAGATCAAAAGAATATTCTGATAGAAACTAGGAATTTTATAAAAAGTAAGGAAAAGGAACTTATACCAGTTGAATGGACGTTGTTTTACTATCTCATAACTAATGGATTTTGACATTTCAGAATTTGAAGTACTTAGTGTGTCAAAACAAATGAAAAATTAGAATCAATTTAGAATCTTAAATATCATATACTAAAGTTTAAATAGTTAGGATGTCCAGGATACATATACAAATCTAGTGATATTGGATAAACAAGGACCTCTGGGGATTCAAAGGTGGGATCAGGTGCCATGTTGGAGTAAACATTTCCTGTTGACTGGCCTTTGTTTATCCAATATCACCAGATTTGAATATATATATATTTAATTTCGTCTAACCGGTTAACCGATTCTTTTTCCGATCGAGTTACTTGTGTATAATTGCAGTTACTATTGAGTGGAAAGTGCAAAGAGATATTTATTTGACCGATTCGGTATATTATATCCGGAAAAAAATGTTCAATCTTAAAAGTTTTGTTGGGTCATTCTGTAGCGTTCTGACACTACATAACGAACAATCTAATTAAAACCCGATCTCTCACCGCTACCGTTTTCTGATATGAGCGATTAGATATCGGTTTTTAATTAGATTGCATAAGAAAGGACATTTTTTCTTATTTACAATACCATATTGGTAGTTTTATTAATATTAATAATGTAAGATTCAGTGGGCGGAAATGGATCAATTAAAAGCCAATACTAGATGATTCCCGATGCTCCCCGATAATTTTTGAATGTTTTGCTTTTTCTGAATTCAGCCAAATCTAAATGGGTTTGGAACCCAGTACCCTACATGGATTCACCAATGTATCGTTTTATTCAATAAAATGTTTTAATATAACTATATGTACATAAAATTATTTTCTTAATTTCAGGTCTATATTCTTTGTTTAACCAGCGATAACTCTTGACGGCATTAAAAATAAAATTATCTTAAAACTAAATTATTATACTAAATTATTATGACAACAACTCCCGTGGGATTTAGCAGTGACACGTAAAAATACACACGACGTAACTAACGAGGATAGACGGTAGATCAAATCAGTCAGACAATCCTTTTTATTTTTTAATATTTCAAAAATGCAAAATACATGTGATTTATAAAACATGTTCGAGTAATCGAGTACTGATTTTAGCATTCGATAATCGGACCATCCGTCGAAGAGTACTCGATTAACCGGTTACTAGTTGATAACGCTAATATATATTTACATATATATATATATATATATATATATATATATATATATATATATATATATATATATATATATCGAATATAGCTTTGTAACAAAACTGTTTCTCATTCATATTGAATATTAGTAGATCTGAAATAAATGGTGGAGTGAAACCTAATTTCACAATTACCAAAGCGTGGGGCCTTAAAACTTAGTCACCTTTTTAATTCCTACTCCTGACTATGAAATTGATCGCTAATTAGGGGTTTTTGTATCATGTTGTTTTGTCATTTCCTGACTAATTGTAGTGCATGTGTGCACTTGTTTTGATTAGTATATCTTTAAATTGTATAATGAGTGAAACAGAAAACTTTTGATGATGTTTCATGCTGGTCAATTTTAGCGGCCATGGGCCATTGAGGGTTCAAAATAAGAGTAAGAGGGATATTAATACTAAATAATATGAATGGTCAATTAAAGATGGTTAATTTTAAGACTTCTTTAGGTTATTAATTTGTATAAGTTCTTGGAATATGGCATACAATTCTGTCCGAGCATTTATAGAGTAATGTTTGACGCACAAATCTTCTTTTGATGCCTATGTGGTTTAATTCTAGACTAAAGCCTAATTAAGATTTTATGTTTATTATGAGCTGGCATCAGAAATATATGGAATTAATATGATACGTGTCTGAAAAAAGCTTTATCCAAACTAAAATTTGAAATACCGGACATATGTTCCGTACACTTTAACCGAATACAAATTGCTGTTTTCCAATATATAACTTCTATTGACATTGATGTAGATTGTTGTGGAATTAAGCACCTCTATCCATAAATTAAGCACCTGTATCCATAAATTCAGTCTAGTTCATATACTTTGATTTTGTGTGGAAATGAATACAGACACTTGTATGGTTTGATAAACTGCAAAATAATGATCGCAACGTCAATAGCAAAGTGGATTAACATTGACACTTTTGATCTGAATTTGAACTAGTCTTCACAACATCTGACTCCTCGGTACAGTGACTACATTTACACTACTTCATAGAGTTGTACCGGTATGCAGCTTGTCAGAAAGATTACAATCTTTGGATGTTTGCTCGCTCTTTCTTGAAGAAGAGAACCTATTGATCGTATGTTTTGTGTAACCTGCAGTTCAAAATTAAAACCGAAGAATATCAACTTTATTTTGAAAAAGATGTATGTATAGTATGAAGTCGTGTATGAATAGGTATATGTCCAATTCTCTCTCTCTCTTTCTCTCTCTTTCATGCAATTTTCCCTTTTCTAAATTACATGTAGTTAAAGTAAACAAAACTAAGATTAAATATGTATCAATAACATAATTCAATATTTTCTATAAATATGTACCTTGTCTTTAACGCAAAATTCTGTAACGTGAAGAGCAATCCAACTCTGACCTCTCTCTGGAGAAATCTAAAGCCAATATCTTGATATCAAAAGTAAAGCGAAGAATAATAAGAAAAAAAATCAAAACTAGAATTATGATGGTGTTACTGATAAACAGTACAAAAAGGGTGTATCAGGATTAATTCAAAGGGACATTAGCTGTGTTTTCTACAGAATATTCCCCCCATGTTTTGCTACTAAGATTAATATTCAAATACATAAAACTTCCTATATTTTTTGTGACAATTGCTTGAGCACTTTTTCAATTGTTAGTGATTAACTGAAACTTATTATTTCTATATGAATATCACACTGGACCTGACCTCATTTCCACAACATATATAAGAATATATGTATGCCTGTGTATAGCTATTATTTGTTATTGTACATCAAGTACAAGTACTAAAAGTAGAAAACAACAAAATATTTTTAGTAAACGCAGCTAATGCTGCCAAGTCTTCATAACTGGATGATAGTGACACTGAAGATTTTGTGATAAGCCGTATCTTATAGATTCCACTTACACAAGTGAACCTACTCGGTTATACAGTCAACAGACGACAATAATGTCTGTCTTAGTATTTCAAATTGATTTTGATGAAGCAATGACAGTGTTTATGAAAATATATGTAGAATTCTATCCGACAGAATTGGAACAACCATTACAAAATTATGTCTGATAACAATCCAGAAAGCAATCCAGGACATCCCGTTGAACGATATAAATCGTCTTTTGCGATGACATACTAGCGATTTAAATAAGATATAATGATGTCGTAAATATCAAAATGAATATATCTTGATATTCATTATACATGCATTATGAGATTTTACCTATCACATTGGTTAATAGAATATACATTGTATATACTAGTGTCTCAAACATGGAATATAGCATTGTAACAAAAATATATCTCATTCAAATTTAAAATATAAACAAAATCTCAGATACCAAAGTATAAATCCCCAGGAAGTCCAAGATATGAATCTGGTAACAATTAGAAAAACATGGACCTCTAGAAACCAAGAGGTGGGACAAGGTGTCACGGAGGAGCAAGTATCCCCTGCGACCGGCCACATCCGCTGCGAATCCACAGTCAAATCCAAATACTAAACGTGAGGAACGAATCCTCGTCACAATTGGTACAGACTTAAAATGAATAAATGGTATAAGATTTTAAAAATAACTGATACCAAAACATTAATTGAAAGAAGCTTCAGGAGACAATAAACAAATCAGGTGAAATTTGGACACACAGGACCTGTTAAAAAGGTTGGATCAGGTACATGGATTTTGTGACATGTCTTGAAGTACTACCTACATTATTTACCTCTGGTACATTTTTGAATAATGTTTATAATATTTACAAAGACTGGCACATAAGTTGTGTTGTGTTTCAAGTTTTCGATGTTTTATATTAAAAGTTTCAAGTTTTCGATCAAATGTTCTTAAAAATCCCTGGTAAAAAACTAAACATAATGATCTTAGGAGAAAAGAAATCGAATATTGTCTGTTGTCGGAATCCTCTTTAATTATTCATCGGTTGAAGTCCCGAAGTTAGCCGATCAGCGTTTGATAACTGCTATAAGTAATTGAAAATAAATGAGGCGAGCATCTGTATGTTAAATGTTTATGCAATGATATATACTTATATAACACAAAACATGTTAATGTACATGTATATAGAATATTATCAACAATTTTATTATAAGAATGTGACATTAATGGAACAAGTGGTTATGTCAATGATTTGAGCAAAATACAAAAAGCTACCTATCTAACAAAAGGTCTTGTATGTTTTAGGCGTAAGGCGTCCTTCAGATCCACCTATCTGTCTTATTGATCACATATCGATACTCTGATTTTGTCTTATTAAATCAAATATTCAATCTCGTGTCATTTTCTTGTAAAATCTGTTAATGGTTTTGTTCTTCCGCAGTTCGATTCAATAATTTGGTCCATTGCCCAAATACATTCCCAGGTAAGCTCATTACAGTGCCATGTGAATAATGAGAGGCTTGAATTTATCTTTTCCCTGGATGGAAAATATCAATCATTCATTCTGGGCAAGAAAAAGATAAAACAAAGACAAATGAATCCCGAATTCACTAAAAGATGAAAACCTTTTTCCCACAAATTGGAGTAGACGCCATTTTTGGCCCATAATTCACAGGAAGACACGTGATAGAATTAAGAGAACATATGATTTCCCTAATTCGATGCATTTGATATTAAGTCATGATGCAACAATTACACACCTTTGGTCACTCTAAGGCAATCCCTTAGTTGAGACGTATGTTCCAATTATGACGAGGATTTGTTAATCACTTATTTTATTTTAATTGACTGTGAACACACGGCAGGTGTGACCGGTCGACAGGGGATGCTTAATCCTCTAAGGCACCTGATCCCACCTCTTGATTTCAAGAGGTCTATGGTTTTTTTTTTACCAGATTTGAACCTATATACTGGACATCCTAGTGATTTATACCTTGGTATCTGAGACTTTTTATATTTATATAATATAACAGAACGAAGGGGGCTTAGTGATTAAAAATTACTTAAAATGCAATTCGGCCCGTTCGGGCGAAGCCAATTTAATTACTAAAATTGTCCAAAATGCTTTACAATATCATCGTATCATTTACTTTCTTCATTAACAATGTAAAAACCATTACTTCAAAATGCATTGACATCGAGGTACTAAACTAATGACAAACAAACGTTTTGCAGATTAAGGTAACATTTTTACCGGAACTACTAATGTTTCATGGGAACAATGTAACAACTCTGAGATCGAATAGACTTCCGATTAATGTTTTTCCCGCATTTGAAAGCTACACTCGCTTTCAAGGGATTGTCTTAATTCATATTCGATTAAAATAACTTAATTTATTATACCTTCTGTTAAAATCTCGTGATCTGATTGGTTGAGAGAAATGTGAAAAATTTTCAATGTCATCCGCACAGTTAACAAAGGTAAAGAACCCAGGGTGACATTCCAAAAAATATCACATGCGCCAACGTTATTCGCGTACGGTTTGTCCCGGTGAGCCCGGGTGGCATAAAAAAACCATTACATGCGCCAACGTTATGCGCGTACGGTTCGTCCCAGTGAGAGCTTTTCGTCGTAGCCAAAACGTTTGTATGCTATTTGTTTTGTATTTTTTAGCATGCTGGATGATAGCTGATATGTAAAATATCTTTGGTAATATGTTAAAGCAAAGAAATATTACACTGGGTATAATAAAATAAATATTACATTCATGAGAGGGTGAAATTGCATATTTTCATCCATCGGAAAGCATCGTTGTCCTCGTCTTCGCCTCGTTCAACAAAGCTTCCTCTGGGTGAAAATATGCAATAGCACCCTCTCATGAATGTAATATTTATATAATGTTTAATGTTACGTGTAGAAATTACTAGTAATTTCAGTTTGTAATAGATAGCGGAAAATAGACGTTTAATTGATTTACCCAATCTCGATTTTAGAATATGTATACTCTGTCTCCTGTATTTTCTTACTTTTCACTAGATATTTCTTATACGACGCCACTGACCAACAGCATGATATTAAGAGTTTTGAAAATATCGAAATATGTTTTGAAATTATGTCTCATTTTGAATGCCATATTTCCTTAGATATAGACAACTAAACTTAATTACCTTTTTCCTGTTAATAAATTATGGTTTGCTTTATCCAATTGCAAACCTTTATATTCCCAAAGTGTATTGTTTTATTCACAAGTGTATACAATATTTAAGCTGTGAACTATAATTTGCAAACTATAGTGGATGTTCACGTTTTGTCTTGGTCGTGATTAATCACAATTTTTAACGTTTTTGATTCCAAGCGTTTAGCTAATGAGGTGTAATTAATCTTTTTTTCTCGGGTTATAGGGGCACAGTGTTAGTTAGATTTCAGTGTATTCCCTTGAAATATTAGACAAAACAATCACCTTATGTACAATCATCTATCATCTACAAAGTGATTTCAAGGTGATGTTGTAGTAGAAACTTTGACTGTGTTGTTGTTGGTCTTAAAAAAAACCCTATAATATAGATACAGTCTTGTTGATAGTTCATAAAAATGTAACAAAAAAAACCTTTTATTAGTACTGAATGCTAGGTAAAATTATCTTTCGTGCGTAAAAACAACGGTCGTGAAACTATCTTCTCAACATGATTAAGTTTTGAAGATTTGTATGCACAAATAGTGGTTTAAATCACGTGGTGTCTGTACGTGATGACAACAACTACTACAAAAGTAACGACAGTTTAAAATCACCAAAAGCTATGAAAAAGCTAATAATCTTCTCACACGGGATTCTCTTGGATAGATGTCAGGTATACATTTTATTACTTGGACTTGTATAATACCTGTTTCTGTTTCGGAACTCTATTTCATATCTGATGAATTTTGCTTGACAGAAATGATCGTTTTATGCAGTTTCGTTTTTACTATTTTTGCAAAATTGTAACAAAATTATACCAAAGATACGAGTTGATGGCAATTCGGTGCAAAGAATATTCTAAGTTATTTGTAGAAAAAAAAAGTTTCATTTAAATTTAAGTCTTCCCATTCCTTACAGAATTTGACTATATTACCGTATGCCATGACAGTTCATATAAACTCTGTCGCCATATCAAATGCGCTTCGTAATTCGTTCAGGGGGGTCTCGGTTCTTCACGCGCTCGGTCTATCAGCGATAATGGTACCACACAAGATATTCGTATGTTAAAGTCGGCCTCTTTTAATATTAGTATTATATTGACTTTTTAAATACAGGATGTGGTAGCATACAAGGCCAAAAAGTAATCGAAATGCATTCCTAAATCTTTCTTGGAGTAACCACTGTAAAATGACTTAGCTCTTTAGCAGTTTAGAATTTAAATGGTGCTATTAATTCGAAATATTACTTTAGTATGAAATAATCAGTTGGTACCGACTAACCTTTAGTCCTAACTACCATGGCAACGTATCGGTGATTGGTCAGTTCCATAACAATAAGGACTAAGACTTAGGATGTACGACTTACGTAAAACGGGCTCCCGCTTCATACTTAGATTCACATAATTTGATTGAGACGGACGGCCATCTTCACACATCCATTTATGACAAAAGGGAAGATTTCAATTTCTATATCACAGACTTATCGATCGTTCCTCAGTAGTAATATCCCGTCTTCTACTGCCTATGGCGTTTTCATTTCAGAACTTATACGTTATGCGAGACCATGCTCCACCTATCTTTTTTTTATTCTGAGAGTCAAACGCACAGTGATACATTGTTAAACGCTTGAAATCGTCCTTCAGAAAGTTGTATACGGTAAACGTATTAACCATATGAAGCCACTCTGAAGAGTGTTAGATAGTACCCTTAAGGACAACCATATGCAGCGATTCCCATTTGCCAACCAGACTTTAAAAACTAACTGACGACCTTTTCACCGAGCTTGACCTTGTTGCCCGAACCAATACGTTTCCACTGAACATAATAATTGAATTCCAAGATTATCTAAAATTTGGAACATTTTATATAGTTTTGTTTTATATCCGGGACATCCTAAAGATTTATATTTTGGTATCTGAGATTTTTTTTTATACTGTAGCAAGTACTTGGCATTAGTCATTAACACTAGACTGATACAACACTGGGCGTGGCGTGGCGTGGCGATCCGAATGTTTTCTCTATTTTTAACCCATTAAAAGCGTCAGATTATTTTGATTTTTCAATATTAAATTATTACTCAGATGATCAAAGAGACAATTAACTGGAAATTGATCCGAATGTTTTCTCTATTTGTAAATCATTAAAACCGTCGGAAATTTCTTTATTTTGATGTTTCAGTATTTAATTTGATAGTGATCATCGCGCGATGATGAAATGATCTTATGTCAGTCTAGGTGATTAAATGATCATCGCATTACAGTGAATCACAGTAGTGTGAAATATGTAGGGTAATCTATACAGAGGTAAAATTAATCCAGTCATTGTTCGCACTAAATAAACGTGTATTTTTAAATTCGATATGAAGAAAGCAATTTAATGACGCATTTGATAGAAATCAGTATATTCAAGTTTTTTTCATATTGAATAGTCCATACTTCAATATGAATAAATTCAAAGAGTAGTAGTAGTAGTAGTAGTAGTACAATTAGAACATGAATAAATACATTTTTCAAACTGAAGATTACTGCAACATTATTATCATTTGTTGCTACTGATCATTTTCAGCAATGTAATGAAATAAACATAAAATGTCACATCTGTTACTGTAATACAGCTTCAATAGAAAAAACATTACCATCTAAAACAAGATGTTCATATGTGAAACATTTAAAATAAAATGTATGTGCATTTTTTATTTTTAAATTTGAAGCATTCTGGAACACACACACACACCCTAGCTTGAGTAACAACTGATCAGAATAATCACCTGAACTAACTAGACATTTTTTACTTCAAATTTCCAAACATCAAATACACATTCTGAGCCTTCTTCACCCGAAAATGTAGTTATTTTAGTTATGTGACAAATTATTTTGAGGATTGTCAAAACTACGACCTGGTGTTGAACTCAATATTTTCGCTGTGGGGTGTGGGGTGGTGGTGGTCGCGCTGTATGCTAATCTTTTAATTTAGTTTTATGCATTGCCAAATCTACTAATGTCTCGTAATAATTATCAATTAATTGCGCTGACTATCCTCTTTTGACGTTACTGATCATTGTCATTTAACAGCACTTCCTATACCTATATATGACAATGGCACTGTTTCGGGTTCTTGTGTAATCCGTTGTGGTTCTGGATTTTTATGCACCGCTTCACGTTTGTATTGGCATAGCGATGTCGGTCTCTGTGCACTCGCATTGACAAAGAAATAAAATGTAAGTAGACTATAAATTCCTGGTGTGGAAAGTAATAATTTGGCACTTTTTTCTTTAGGAAAACTTACAGCGATATTAGCTGTCGTAGGTGAAAAAGAAAATTACATGTCCATTTCATGTGATAATCTATCCCAAATATACTCCAAAGAGACCATCTGGTGGTTAGAATAACAAATGCATGTGTAAAATTGCAGCAATCTTGCTAAACGTAACCTGTAATATCAGTTATTTTTTGTCCGCCAAACTTTCAGCATTGCAAATTAACTTTAATTTTTTTACGAATATTACCGAGTGACCAATGAACACGTGCTATTTGCAGTTAATATACATTCTATTCTTATTGCCCTTTGCGTTTATTTTTATACATTATCATTTCATACCTAAATCAGGCAAAGTTTGTCTGTTTCGTCGTTTCAAAACATTCATTTCTGAAATTGTCCACGTGCGGGGTATATCGGGTGATCTCGATCAATATTTAACTCGTCCCATCGCATTCTCGACTTTATCATTCTTGACACATATAATCATGAACTGCCTAACTTTACCGGACTTGGCGACATGATTGTAAAACATAAGATATGTATATTTTTCGCAGTTATATTGTTTTAATTCTGTCAACGTCAGCATTCAGGGTAACACTAAAGATCGGAAAATTTTGTTTAAGTGACCTGATATATTTATTCATACATTTATCAGATTTTCTTCAGGCATTTAAATTATCGTTGGAAAGCATACATTTTACATAATATTTTACTTTCCAATAAAAATCGGGTCTTGTATTTAAAAAGGTATGTAAAACACATACAAATCGGCAGACTTTAACATAGTCCGAGCGCGCAAAGAACCTAGACCCTCTGACCGAATTACATTTGATACGGAGTTTATCTGAAAGGTTATTTTATACGGAAATACAGCTGGATTTTTTAAGATATCGGGAACGCTTAAATTCTAATAAAACAACTTCGAAAAGGAGATCTTTTACAACGTTTTACGTGTTTGATAATGTATTTGAACACACATTTTATCATATTCTGAACTATATGTCAGGGAGCAATTGTGACAGGTTATATATCTTTAAACTTTACCGACCTAATAGCAAGCATGAGTAAGTTTACTTGTGCTAACTTCAGAATTTGTTGTAAAAGTATTTGACTCGTATGACGATTATGATAATAACGGATCAATTACAAACATGAAACAGTGCTATTATAATTTGAATCTGCTAATAACAATCAATTCACAAGGCTGATTTTATTTTTTTTACACTTCCCATCATTCATTTTGATGATGACTAAACTCTTTTGACGCTGCAGAATGTAATTTTTATAGTAATTAAATACACATAATACTTATCATTAATATTTTTATGTTATGGTATGAACTTTACCTTTTAATTGAAATTCAGATGTACCACATCACGGTTTCATACATTTGTGGTAAATATAAAGATGTCATGATGTCACTATGTCTATGACGTCATTGGGTAGTTTTGTTTAAATCAAACCATGTAGCTAAGCTTATTATTATATTAATGAGTTGCGTTCATAGATGAAAGCGCAATGTTGGAATTTATAACAAAAGATGAATAAATAAAATCAATAATTATCAAAGCGTTTCAGATCGTTTTAGTGGATATATCCGGAATCGTATTTGATTTTGATTCATGCTTTAATTTTCTTCGACGCCAATCTTGGTGATATGATAAGACGTTTGATAGTGATGTCTGTATGGCTTTAATTAAGGATC
The DNA here is from genome assembly GCA_030159075.1 of Atrina japonica. Classification (NCBI taxonomy): domain Eukaryota; kingdom Metazoa; phylum Mollusca; class Bivalvia; order Pterioida; family Pinnidae; genus Atrina; species Atrina japonica. The sequence goes on along the minus strand of BROG01000350.1, from coordinate 23,941 downwards.
CGTTATAACAATTAGTATACGTACTGACTTACATGTATCTATACTACTAGGCATTGATTTCCTTACATGGTCAATCAAGAGTGAAGATAGTTAAAGGTTAAAGTCTATATATAATTAGTTATGTAATTATCTCATAGCTCGAGATCATAAATAACATACACACCTATGGGTTGTTTAAATATAAAGATGTTCCAATATTAGTCCTACAGATATGTTATTGATGTCTATTATCCAGGGGACTTAATTATTTTCGATTGCTTCTTTCTCGGTAAATTTAACGTGTGAGAGAGGTATGAAAACAATATCGTTCGCGTGGTAAGCGCCATAATAAGCTGACTTCTACTTTCATGCCGTTCAGGGCATACACATTATAGTAAACTGTATTGTCTAAGATGTTTCTAGTGAAAAACATGAAAATGCAAATCAGACATTTTATCTTTAAATTCACATTTGCTGGTGTGGGTCAGTGATACAAATAAACACAGATATCATAGTATTAATAAAAGAGGTCCAAGAAACAGTTTACAACTCTGGATAACATTGGCCATAAATTTACCTATTAAACTCCAGAGGTATAATTAAGTGCAATGGATAAGTAAGCATACCTTGTCGACTGGTCACACCCGCGTTGAATCCACAGCCCACAACCGAATAAAAAATAAACAAGAATAATAAATCCATGTCTTAATCTTGTACATCTATTTGTTGAATCAGAGTGCTGTTTGACAATTTCTTTTCATGATAACCAGTAATTTAGTATTGGAATTTCGAGGTAGATCTACCTTTTATTTGGGATTCCAATTTTGACGACCATGACACAACCAGTAGGATCGTAACTGAAGCGAAACGAAGGATGTGAACATATAACACTGATTGCAATTTTAGACATGTTTATGGCACGCCAAAATTACATTCCGCAAATTTTACGGTCGGTATAATAGTCTTGTTTGCGACTACTCTGTTTCACTAAGTGAAATGTTGACGGTTGTTGAGACGTCTGTACCAATTGTGACGAGGATACACTCCTCACGTGTTTCATTTAGAATGATTATGTTGACTGTGGAATCACGGCGGGTGTGACCAGTCGACAGGGGATGTTTACTCATCCATGGCACCTGATCACACCTCTTGGTTTCCAGAGGTCCGTGTTTGTCCATTTTTACCGGATTTGTATCTATGTCCTGGAAATTCTATTGATTTATACTGATTTTTTTTATATTAATGAGTTAAACCTATCAGATTAACTAGTTTTTCTCCAGTTAATGTGGGTTATGAGTTAAACCTAATTTTTCACCAATTAATCCTAATTTTTCTCGAAACCCAATTTAAATGGAGAAAAACTAAGTTTAAATGAGAAAAACTAGGTTTAACTGCGCGAAATACTCATTGATGTTATTGTGGCGCACTTACCTAGTATTTCTCAGTTAAACTAGCTTTTTCTCGACAAAAACTAGGATTAACTCATTTTTGTGATTTTGGCGCAGTTAAACCTAGGTTTTCTCCAGTTAATGTGGGTTATTGAGAAAATCTAGGTTTACCTGAAGAAAAAATCGGTTTGAATATTATAAACATCATACCAAAGTTATAATGCACAAGACGATCGTTTCTGTCAATTACACTTCATCAGTTGAGCTCCAATTTAAAATGTATATGTATTATCTAAAGAGAAAGTGGTATCATACAAGGTCAAATAAGTAAAATTGAAGAAGTACCAATCAATGATTAAAACTGAAGTCCATTATAACTCGACGAATTAGATGTGCAAATGGTCTCAACATGAAGAACAATTACAAATCCCAAACGGGATAAGACCAGGTGTCCAGAAGGAGTCAGCGTCTTCTGTTGGCATGCCACACCTGTCGCAAATGTTCCATGGAAACTTTTCTAGTTCGATGAACGGGTCAAATTCGGTCAAAGGTCAAGTTTGGTGAAAAGCATGATTGCTGAAACGGAGTCAGTGTCTGTGGCCGTGATCCACAATACTATCTAATATTTCTGAGAGTATCAAAAAGTATAGCCCAAATCCGTCTAAGAGTAACCACTGTAAAAAGATGACTATTTTAGCTTTAGAAAACTTTTGAATTTAAATGGTGTTATCAGTGCCAAACATTACTTCAGTATGGGACTCAAACGGTACACCAGCAGTGGCAATGACCTAGTTTTTATAAATATCATAAACATAATACCAAAGTTATAATGCTGAAGACGATCGTTTCTGTCAATTAGACTTCATCAGATGAGCTCCAATCTAATATGTATATGTATTTTCTAAAGAGAAAGTGGTATCATTCAAGGTCAAATAATAAATCTAAAAGTATAGCCGAAATCCGACTAAGAGTAACCACTGTAAAATGATGACTATCTTAGCTGTAGAAAACTTTGAAATTTAAATGGTGTTATCAATGCCAACTGTTTCATTAGCTGGTACCGAAATACCAGGTAGTAGATTTATGTATAACCCCGGGGACTCAAACGCTCCAACAGCATTGGCAACGACCTAGTGGTTATAAATATTATAAACATAATACCAAAGTTATGATGCTCAAGACGATCGTTTCTGTTAATAAGACTTAATCAGTTGAGCTCTAATTTAAATTTTATATGTATTTTCTAAAGGGAAAAGGTATCATACAAGGTCAAATAGTAAATCTAAAAGTATAGCCGAAATCCATCTAAGAGTATCCACTATAAAAAGAAGACTATCTTAGCTGTAGAAAAGTTTTGAATTTCAATGGTGTTATCAGTGCCAAATATCACTTTAGTATAAGATTATCAGCTGGTACCGAAATACCAGGTACTAGGTTAACCTCGGGGACTCAAACGGTTCATCAGAAATGGCAACGACCTAGTGGTTATAAATATTATAATCATAATACGAAAGTTATAATGCTGAAGACGATTGTTTCTCTCAATTAGACTTAATGAGTTGAGCTCCAAATTAAAATGTATATGTATTTTCTAAAGAGAATTTGGTGTCATATAAGGTCAAATAATAAATCTTAAAGTATTGCCGAAATCCGTCTAAGAGTAACCACTGTAAAATGATGACTATCTTAGAAAACTTTGTAATTAAATATTGTTATAAATGCCAAATATTTCTTTAGTATAAGATTATCAGCTGGTACTAAAAGACGAGATAGTGGGTTTATGTATACCCTCGGGGACTCACACGATGTAGTGCAACGAGTTAGTGGTTATAAATATCATAAACATAATGCCAAAGTTATAATGCTCAAGACGATCTTTTCTGTCATTTAGACTTCATCAGGTGAGCTCCAATTAAAAATATATATGTATCATACAAGGTCAAATAATAAATCTAAACGTATAGCCAAAATCCGTCTAAGAGTAACCAGTATAAAAAGATGACTATCTTAGCTTTAGAAAACTATTGAATTTAAATAGTGTTATCAGTGCCAAATATATATGAATTTGTATAAGATTATGAGCTGATACCGAAATACCAGGTACTAGGTATTGTCTACAGTTAATTCTAGTTTTTCTCGTAACCCACATTAATTGGTGAAAAACTATATTTAAATGAAAAAAGCTAGGATTAACCAAAATCATATTAATTAATCATCTTATTAATCTGATTGTGGCGCAGTGAAATCTGGTCTTTCTCAGTTTAAGTTGTTTTTTCGATAAAAACTATGTTTAACTCATTTGTGTGATTTTCGCACAGTTAAACCTAGTTTTTCTCAAATTTATGTAAGTTACTGAGAAAAACGAGGTTTAACTGGAGAGAAACTGGGTTTAACTGAGAAAAACTAGGTTTAACTCAATAATGTGATTCTGGCGTGCCATGCATGATCGATTATTTTATTCTGAGCGATGACAAATCATATTTTTGACACATTTTTTTCCAAACGACTCATGATACATATAGTTGGCACTGACAAAAATATTTCAATTCCAAAGTTTTCTAAAGCTAAGATAGTCATCTTTATACAGTGGTTACTCTTAGACAGATTTCGGCTATACTTTAGATTTATTATTTGACCTTGTATGACACCACTTTCTCTTTAGAAAATACATATACATTTTAAATTGGAGTTCAACTGATGAAGTCTAATTGACAGAAACGATCGTCTTGAGCATTATAACGCCCGCTAAATCTTTCATTGTTGATACTAATTAAGCTACCAATGTGGTATATGGTGAGACAAAAAGGTTCCTCTTTATGTACGGTCCGAAATCTATAGAATGACTCGCTGTAAGACAAAACGTTTTTTTCCAGATACAGGATATACCTTCTCGGACGTATAAATGTCAAATGATCTCCTTGCACCTCCCACTTTGAATAATAATTTGGTCTGCAACTGCAATATTACAAACTGACCGAGTACTCGTTCAAAAAAAACATGTGTGTATTTTCTATCTTTAGGTATTCATTCAGACTTTATATTTTACGTGTCTATTGATAACACCCGATTTGATGATTTAATGAAATGCTATTTTATCGGGCAAGATCATGCTAGAACCCAAGGATATATGTTCAAATATACTACAGCAGTCATATCTGAAAAATAATTGTACTATGTATCCTTTATCATACGACATCTCAGGTTTTTGAAACTTTTTGGATATTATTATCTCTGTTATAACCGATTCTAAATTGCTATTGCAAATATAAAAAAAAAATAATAATAATAAAAGTACGCTATATTGTGCGCACAATATAAATAAACTAAATTGCTATTGCAAATATAAAAAAAAATTATAATAATAATAAAAGTACGCTATATTGTGCGCAAACTATAAATAAACTAAATTGCTATTGCAAATATCAAAAAAATAAAAGTACGTTTTTGCATATGTAACAATTTGATGTCATAACAGTGCAGAGATGAGTTTTACATTCATAGTAGCATATATTCTGTGACATTTGTCACTAGAAACTATAGAGACGTTACACTGAACTCTCGATACAGAACAGGTAATAAACCTTGAAAATGAAAATCATATAAACCTTCGACGTAAAAACATATTTACAGCAATATGTACACGTGTACCTTTCCAGTCTATCCAGTTTTTGGGGAGTTTGCATTAAATTGTTCAGCTTGAAACCAATGATATAAAAAAATTGTTGATTTTTTATAGGGATCGTATTTTTTTTCTGTCTGAGGAGAATTAAATATATTGTTTATTTGCTAATGTTATGTAATGTAATGGAATAATTTCATTATTTGGAATTCCAAAAATTATATCATATTGTTCAATTATACTGTGCGCAGTTTATTTATATTGTGCGCAAAGTTAGCTATATTGTGCGCACAGTTTAGCTATATTTTGCGTACAGTTTAGTTATATTGTGCGCACAGTTTAGTTATATTGTGCGCACAGTTAAGCTATATTGTGCGCACAGTTTAGTTATATTGTGCGCACAGTTTAGCAAATACTATAATGTGCACATAGTTAAGCTGTATTGTGCGCACAGTTTAGTTATATTGTGCGCACAGTTTAGCTATACTAAATACTATTCAACATTGCATAAGAAGTCAAAGTATCAAAAAATGATATTTTCTGTTTTTAAAATTAGTTGGTTTTGAAAGACGTTACCAATTGCGACTCCTTTTGAAGCCCTATGCGTACTATCCTTCTTTATATGGGGATAGCCCCAGCAAAATTTAGTTCAATCATGAATGTATTTAATTTGTAAATGTCTAAAAGGTTATTAAAACTAATATTTCCTGTTTATTTTGTGCTTGTGGCTTTAGCCGTCAACCTTATGACCTTGAAAGATCTTCTAAATCAGATTCCTGACCACAAAAATAATTTTCAATTTTGACATTCTATTGATTTATACTTTGGTATCTGAGATTTTTATATTTCTTATATTTCTTCAAATATTGTTTTGTAGGTAGTATTCTGTGTAGGATTTGATACTGTGGCCCTTGTAGAGATGTGTCATTGGTAATTTTGAATATCTTTTGCCAATTGTTGTGGTCAATGTTATTTAAAAGTATATTATTCCATTTTTGCATAGTGGCTGGGAATAGAGTTTTGTCCCTTTGAATTTTATACATATCTTTACATCGATAAGTTCTTTAGTAAACATTGCAAATGATATGGTACGAACGGTACATTAGTAAGTGGGATATCATGTTCGAGGTTCTTCAGTTTTGTAAATGCTTTAATGCTTCTCAAGATACCATGGTATTTTAAGAAACAAATTGATTATATATTATTTTTTTTTCAAAATGAGACTTTCTTAATAGTGTGCCATCTTTTGAAAAATGATCACTAACAAACTTAATGCCTTTTTGTACCCAGGTCGTACAAAAATACTCTTTTTATTTGTTTTTAGTAAGCTATTATAAAAAATGGAATTCTGAAACAGATGACACTTTATTATTTAGGTTATTCAGAAGGGTTTTGCAGACACAGAATACATCATTCCAAAAAGCATTTTGTTGGATTTTATAAGAATTTCTATCAAATCTTCTCCCTATTCAACAATACATATATATCGTTTGAAATAGCTTCCATGGGTTGTCTTGGCTATATGTAATTAATGCATGTACATTTTCAAGTTATCATTTCTAAACCTCAATCTTCTTTATTTTGCATTGAAAAATTCTGTGTGTAGAGCTTTCAAAGTATTTTCTGTTGGGCTAGGGTTTGTTTGTTTGTTTATTGTTGTTTAACGTCCCACTCAAGAATCTTTCATTCATATGGAGACGTCACCAAATGCCGGTGAAGGGCTTCAAATTTTGGCCTATGCTCGGTACTTACGGCCATTGAGGAGTGAGGGTTCTTTAACGTGCCGACACCTACTGTGCCACGGGACCTAGGTTTTTACTGTCTCACCCGAAAGACACGAATTCAGCCTGCCGCCAGCAAGACTCGTACTCACAACCTCACGATCAAGAGTCGAGCGCTCTACCGACAGGTCGGGTCTGTTAGGTGAGGGAAAGCAATAAATAAATGGTTCAGTTTAGGTATGAGTTATGATTTAATACTGTTATTTTACCTATTGGTGTAAGAATTCTGTGACTCCAGTGTTTAACTTGGTTTTTTTTATCTTTAATGATTGTTTATCAAAATTTAATTGTGTTATTTCAGATAGGTTTACTGAAAATTCTATCCCAAGTGAGTTGAATTTAGTATTACCCCATTCCAATTGTTACTTGTCGTGATGAAAAATTTCTTTGGTGATTTTTTAATTTTTTTAACCAGTTCATATGATTTTTGCTTTGGAACTATTTAAATTAAGACCTGGAATTTTTGCAAAATTCTCTTAAAGTTTCAAAGAGAGAAGTTTTAGAGCCGTCCAGAAAAAGTAGTGTATCATCTGCACATTGGAAAATTTTAAATTATCTATCATTTATTTGTATACCTTTAATTTTATCATTAATTTTTATGCAAATTGCAAGGACTTTAAGGAAAATGTATGGTGTTACTTAGTCTCCCTGACGACATCAAGTTGCTCTGATAATATTCCATTTTGGAGTAGTGCAGCTTTTTTTCGGTATTAAATTTTTTTATCAATAATATTATCATTGATTAGTTAATGTACGTAATATGTATTTTAGGTCACCTGTGGCAAGGTGGTTCAAGATGGTCTATTATGAGCGTCATCTGTCTGTCGTTAACCTATATATATATATATATAAATACAGAATGCCACACCACAAAACAGTTTTAAGTTTTATTAACTTACATTGCGACACGTGTTTCGCGTTACAAACGCTCATCAGGCAATGGTCATCAACAAAAATGTATTGAATATATATATATCATGAATCTCATATTGGTAAAGTAAATACATATATAAGAAGTTGATGAAGTAGATAAGATAACACTAATGTAGGAAGCTTAATGCAAAGAATAAACAAATTAGTTAATCTGATAAGAAGGCCACTCCTATGAAATGTGTGGGTTAGGTTCTGTTAAGTAATAGTTTGAATTTATCAATAAAATATTGCTCTTTGAGTGTAATATTCGAATAGTCATCTGTTTGATATATTGGCATGATTTTGAAATTCCCTTTACTATACTGAAATATATGTTTAGAAACGAATAAATTACGATTATGTGATAACTTTATATTGCTTTTGTGTAGAACTACTCTTTGTTTTAGTGACTGAGTACATCCAATATATTCTTCCTTGCAATTTTCACATAAAATTACATATATTACGTTTTTAGAATTGCAATTTAATATTCGTTTGATATAAAATAATGAACAGGAATTTTTAAATTTGAATGTTTGACCTTCAATAATGATGTCACATACTTTACATCTTTTATTTTTGCATTTAATTACACCCCTGATCTTTGAATCCTCATTATTTGTGAAGTGGGCACGAGTTAGTAACTGTTTTATAAGTAACTTCTTTTATAAGCCCACTTCACAAATAATGAGGATTCAAATTACATACAAAATATATAGCCATGGGAAATTAAGCAATTTGTAATTTTACGACTTTTGCCTTCTCATTATGTGCGCGCAGATTAATGTTACTGTTGTAAATTTTGCATTAAGTTGTATAAATTTTCTAAACTTTTATTTTGTCTAAACGGTTAGGTGAATTCAGGATTGTACTAAATCACACCCTTATCTTCCGTGTACAAGTCTAAAAAAATGGCTAAATTCAATGTGAAAATGTACAAAATATATAGCTCAATGTTATAAGTAGTAAGTACAGTTCGTAATTGCTATTTAATCCTTTAGAGCTATAAAACATGATCGTACAGAGATGTCTCACCTGTCCAGACTATATGAATTAGTCTGTGACAGGTGTTACCTAAGTACAGTAAAACCTGCCTTAGCGACCACCTGTGTATAAATACCACCTGGTCACAAAGACCGTTTTTGCTGTCCCCAATAGTACCGTTTGTGAACAAATGAACCTCTATATAAAGGCCAGTTTTCTTGTGTCACTAAGAAGGTCGCTATACACAAGTTTCACTGTATACGTTTAATAATTAATTAATATTATAAGTAATATAATAGAAAATGCATGTAAATTGAGCAAAATGAAATGTCCTGAAAGTTATATATGAAAACACAAATACTAATAAAATGTCTGATTTAGAACGAAATCCAAGGGTCATAACCGGGTTCTTTCTTCCACCATTATAAACACCATCTAACAGAAAAAGTGTCGAGTGTGGCGTAAAACAACATGTGCCATCCAAAACCAAATTACACGATCATATTTTTCTCCTCTCTGGCTAAGACACGACCTCGTGTCTTGATTAGTATCTGCGCATATTCCCTCTTCCACGAGCATGAAATGTATTCTGTTGTTTATTTCTAAAAGTTTATCTCGGATTTTGTATTTCCTTTTCCTGGTCCTAAATTGTCTGCATGTTTATATCCATTTGTTCACGAAATTGATACATGTAGTTGTTTGCACATACCCTATTCATGTTCCGATATCGTTTGTAAATGAGAATTTTCCGTCGTAGTCATATGCTAAAAGTCAGATTCAGAACGAAACCATACGTTCATATTAACTCATCAACCCCTGAAATACAACAAACTCTTCTGTAAATCAGTGACTTAGATCAGTCTAAATGTATCTTTAAGGGTGAATAAGTTAAAATAATTTGTTTATAAATCAAGTAAATGTAATCTATCTCATTATCATAATCATGTTTGTGTTTGTTGAGTGAAAGGTGTGTGAATGTCATTGTAGAGTGAAAGGTGTGTGAATGTCATCGTAGAGTGAAAGGTGTGTGAATGTCATTGTAGAGTGAAAGGTATGTGAATGTCATTGTAGAGTGAAAGGTGTGTGTCATTGTTGGGTGAAAAGTGTGTGAATGTCATTGTTGAGTGAAAGGTGTGCTAATATCATCCTAATGTCCTCCTATTATTATAACTATATTATATTTTCAGTTGCACACTTGCTTTCAAAATATTAAATAAATTATTGTGGAGAAAAATTTCTGAAAACTTGCGCCCCATTCATGTCTCTGGAAGCAATAAGGTAAACTAAACAAACCTAAAAAAAAATCTCAAATACCAAAGTATAAATCTTTAGGATGTCCAGGATATAGGTACAAATCTGGTAAAAAAGGACAAACACGGATTTCATGCATTCAAGAGGTGGGATAAAGTGTCATGGAGGAGTAAGTATCCCTTGTCGAACGGTCGCACCCGCCGTGAGTCAACAGTCAAGTCAAAATGAAATACGTGAGGAACGAATCCTTGTCATAATTGGCACAAACGTCTCAACAACCGCCATCGAACAGGTAACATAACATTTCATTTAGTGAAACAGTAATCGCAAAAAAGACTATTATGCAGACCATAATATTTGCGGAACGTTGACAAAAAACACATTTTTCGATATCACTGTGTCAAAAATTTGTCTGTATAAAGTCGGCCTGGCTCAGTCGGTAGCACGCTCGACTCTTGATCGTGAGGTCGTGAGTAAGTCCAGCCGGCGGCAGGTTGGTTTCCTGTCCTTCGGATGAGACAGTAAAAATCGAGGTCCCGTGTCACAGTGTTTAACTGGTTATCTAATTATGACGTCAAAAATTTGTCAAAAAAAGATGTGTCTGGCATTTGGCAATATTTCAATTTCCAACAGCTGTATCCAAATAATATTTCAAATTCAGCTATTAACATAAGGAAAGCAATATCTCGTTTGAATTTGTGATACACATCTTTTAAATAAATTTACATCTCGTGATTATATATAAATCTAAACCTTCATATTGTATAAGGTATTATTTGTTAATATTTTGTAATTTTTGCATTTCTGAAATTTATTGAAGTGCAATGCTGATATAATGTCATCGATACCACGTGACTTCATGACAAATATGACCTTTTGTCCTCTTTATCAAATGAAATAATCAAACATTAGTCAACAGTGAGACATGATACCAAATTATAAAGTACAGCACGTATCTGAAAGTAAAGTTTCATCTGCCACATTAGGTTTCACAAATTATTATTTTTCAAAATCAATATGGAGGCGTAACGAGTTATACCGCCCTTTGTATTAGATAAAATTGTAATATATCGTAGATAACTTGGCCACCTTATTTGATAGTAATTCCGATCCATAACGAACCACTATCCCATGTTGAATATTGAGGAGGTATCCATACTGGTTTACTCTTGAAATTACTGCGAAATCACGGGCGGTGTACGTAGAAGATTCCATGACACCTTACCAAGTACGAGATCCGTTTTATCTATAATCTTTCGTTTTACTAAAGACACTTTAGTTCCATTATTTTATACAAAATTCAGAGATCAATCGCAGAGAACTGCCTGAACATATAAACGTCTCAGATACCAGAGTATAAAGCTCATGATGTTCAGGATATGTATACAGATCTAGTGAATATGTGACGAACATCTAGAAATACAAACATGCTATTATTTCTATCACATTCCAATTAATAATTTTACCTTGGTCAACTTCTCTATCGTTATCTCTCAAATTTAAGCAGGAGTATCACATGAATATGATGTTTTATATCTTCCAAAGCTTGGTAAACGCAAGGTCATTTCATACTGTAGTGGTGAAGAGGGTGTCGGCATAGATAATTCAGTCTATAAGAGCGGCGTCCCGCTAGTGTAAGGATGTTCCTGGGTTCGTTTTGCGGTCTGGCAGTACATTTTCCTCGCCTACTACAATATCTATACGTACACTACTTAGCGAAATATTAACCCATCATCCCCTGAAGTCACTTTTGGATTTGTTCATTTCAAAGAATGGTTAAGTCCAATTTCAGAGTTCAGGGCTGTGTGGTTTAGTATAAAAAAAAGTACATGTATAGTGATTTTGCATGCAATATGAATTTTCACCCCAAATTATGACTGTTGACTAGACTATTTATTGATATGAATGAGTCTAAATATGACCACAAAGGCTGATGGGTTAAATGATATTTGAGATCAATTGTTTGTTTGTATGATGGATTTGTTAGCATTACAGCATTTCATTATCAGAAATGTTGTTTGTTCGGTACCGATGTTCTATATTGATTGTAACCTGAGAGTTTCTCTTTTAATTTGGCTTTGACTGACTACGGGAGTGACCGGTTGTCAAGTTAAGATTGGGCAGTTATGGGTCGCTTGTCGTGCACGGAAATTGAAAATGCAGTCTTTTAACAAAATATTAGAATAAAGCAGATATTGATTGAAGCAGGATATAGTTCTACCAAAGTAAAGTTGGAAATACAATGTCAAAAAAATAAACCAATAATTTTTCCCCAAAAGTAGGTTGTACAAATTAAATATAATACCTTGCACGGATTCCATGTATTACTAAAGCTGTGATATGTCTGTGTCGATAGGTAGTCTGTAATCCATGTTAATTTAGACTGGTTGATTTTTTTAAACATGTGCCAATTAACCTCGGTAGACCTGTACTTTTTAAAAATATTATCATCATTATTATTATTATTGTTATTATTATTATTATTATTATTATTATTATTATTATTATTATTGTTTAAACAGAAATTGTAGCGAAGATTCAATTTGGGCAATACTAGCGAGGCTGTTGAAATCACTAGCAATTTATTCCACATCGTAGCTAAGAGTTATCTGTTTTTAATCATAAAATCGTTAAAATTACTTCTCGCTAAAATTATATACCATATTTTTGAACAAAACGCTAAATTTGCATCTCCATTAAATTTTTCACTTATACGGTGTTATTTTTATTGTTGTTGTTCTTTTTCCTCTTCTTCCTATCCTTTGTTTCCTTTTACATTCCCTTGTTTTATTTAAATGTCCCAGCCTGCGAGCCATTGAGACATTCACTATTTGTTTCTGAATCCCTTCATGTCAATCTTTACTCATGAATAAATCAATCCGGTTTGAAATACTTTAAAACAGATTATTCTGCCCCCATGCAATTTTGAGATGCACTTGTTCATACTCTTTATCCAAATCCCATAAATTAAAGAACAATAACATGAAATTAAATTTCTGTAAAAACTGGTGAAATTAATACTTATCACAAAAAATACACGATATACATTATTTTGATACCATCCTAATACTTGATATACCATATTTTTTCAAGCCAACGCTTTAGTAATATTGATTGCAAAACCGTATATTTCTGTTTGCGACAAAGTCTGAAAACAATACTAAAATTCTTGATAATTTATAGAATGTAAGGAGAGAGTATAAAATTATAATTAACCCAAAAATACCATTTTATTTTATTTTTGCAAGTGACAGCAAATACAGACATGGATATAATTTATTTTTAGTTTTAATAAAGTATTTTAAACATGCGTAAATGATGAAACAAAACCTGTTTTGTTGAGCCAAGAAATGGCATATTTACCTGCTTCTGGTGTGTTCCTCGATTACTAGTGACGTAATTGAATAATATAATATATACAGTCGAATCAATATGCATGTATCTTGAAATCGATGGATTTTTTTCAAATAAACAAGGGTTTCAAAATTACTGGGTTAAAATGGTAATAAAGAAGTTTTGCCGGGAAATCAAAGTAAAAATGAAACAGTACCAATGGATACTTGAAATTCTAGAAATTGGATTCATTAAAACGAATTGCCTCACCATGAAGAGCAACTGCGAATCCCCAAACGGAATGGGACATGTTAGCATGCCCCACCCGTCCTAAAGTTTTACACGACTTCGGCGAAAATGTTACCAGGTAAGGCTAAATCTGATTGGTGAAGGGGACTCACTGTGATGGACGTGCCCAAGAATGCTATCTATACTATCGGACATTTTTAGATGGAGCTTCATAATGCGGAAAACCTTTTCAGCAGGTAGTCGGCCTTCAAATGGGTACGAATTGTGCCCCCCTTAGCTGTCATCTTTGTATATTCGTATGAAGCGGAAATTATACAGTCTTTGCTCTCCACTGAAAAAAACAGTTAGCATCTCAGTTCAATTCAACTAACATTTGCATTTACGACGTCATGTCTATAAATAAGTCAGATATTCAAAATAACCTTGACCAGATGTATCCTGTTAAGCTTAATATCAATTAAAGGACGGAGAGCAGCACATTGGCTATTTACCTGGTCTACACCTGTCGCCTCGTTCTGAGTAGTAATATTCCATCTCCTCCTGCCTATATCGTTTTAATATCTCAACTTATAGGATATGTTTATTCTAGAGCGAAACAACTCGCCAATAAACAGCTGACACAAGGATACCTTGTTATACGCTCGAACTCACAAAGGAAATTTTATGGACGATACGGAGATCTTGTAAAGCAATATGAAGACCCCAATCAAAATGTATTCTGAAGCACGACCATGTACAATGACTTGCAGTTCAGATCTTAACTAACTTATGACCTTTTTATTGAGCTTGACCTTTCCATTGAGATTGTTCTCTTCCCCACCTAACCGAACTTGACATTTTCACCAAAATTGTAGCATTCTAACAGAAAACATTGACTCCTTCCGTACACTTGGTTCCATCCCGTTTGGGATTCGAAATTATTTTGCAAGTTAAAGCAGTTTTATATCCTATTTGTCGTATTCTAATGGACTTTGAGTTTCGATTATGTACCTGTACTTCATTTCATCTTACTTTCACCATTCACCTCTATAATATACTACATATACAATGGCTCCCCTTCATCAATCAGATGTAAAACTAACTGATGCTATTTTTAACGAACTCGACAATTTTACTGATCATGAGAGGTTTCCATGTAATATTAGCGACGGGTGGGACATGGCAACATCGAACGCTGATTTGTTTCGGAGACCTGGGCCCGAACTCACCAAATTTGCTCAGTAGTCAAGCTCATGATCTTTTCATGATTTGAAGGTAAAAACACGCAAAAGTTAATTCTGTAACTGGACATATACGTATATTGACAGCATACAATTGTCAATTTGAAGAAAACTTCAGTTTGAGTACGTACTCACATTTTAAGTACCGTACTCAACGTATTTATTCAATTTTTACATGAAAATCATAAGTGTGATGCAAAATTTATATGTGAATGATCAATTAATAATAATATGTCACCTGATTATTCAAACCCCAAAATTAACAAGCGATTAAATAGTCAAAATAGCAAAATAAAAGTTGAGCTTGAGTAATGAGTAAATTTGGTGACTTCGGGCTCTAGTCCCATCCCGTTTTGGATTTGCAGTTGTATTTCGTATTGAGACCGTTGATATATCAAACTGGGCTTGTTCAAATGGGCGTGGAGTTTCGAATATCAATTGGTACTTTTTCATTACACTTTAGATGTCGTAATGTATTATATAACTTGTATTAAAAACGGATTCGAACACCTCTGAAACCTAAGCTGATTTTGAAAGGAAGTGTACTAGTTTACTTCTGAATGCTGGTGGTTTCTGGGTACACTGTAACCTGGTTCCCTACCCCACCATCTAGAACAGGTTGCCATCACATGACTGAAGACTTGTCGACCCTGATGTAAAACTAGATTCAAGCAATAAAGACACGAGCTCTAAGCTGTTTACTTAACACTTGCTTCATAATACCAACAGACATATCTTTTTCATGTTCAAACAGAATTAGATACAAACCTATTTTGCTTAAA
Organism: Atrina japonica; assembly: GCA_030159075.1. Taxonomy (NCBI): domain Eukaryota; kingdom Metazoa; phylum Mollusca; class Bivalvia; order Pterioida; family Pinnidae; genus Atrina; species Atrina japonica. The sequence continues at coordinate 8,443 of BROG01000350.1, read as the reverse complement.
AAATCAGCCTTGATCTTGAACTTGACAATAAACAAACGAACAAAAATAAGTGCTATTGGAAACTAAATGTCACCCACGTCAATTTGTCACCTTCTGTTTGTCATACTAATTGAAATAAGATATTTCACACGCACGTTTTGTTATATATATATATATATATATATATATATATATATATATATATATATATATATATATATATATATATATATATATATAATGATTTTTCTATTTAACAATCTTACGACTGATAGGTTTAAACTTTTCATTTAAACGTAGGCATGGCATACCTACAGGAAGATAAAAGACAAGGTAAAAATACTAATTCAAGATCCAGACACGTCTCCTGTATCTCAATAATTAATCTATTTCTAGATAATGTAATCGAGTTAGGCAAGTTTATTTTTACTGATTTATAAAAGAAATATATAATTGATTTGAAAATCTACCTAATATTTGTCGGAACATTTATAGTGAGACATATATATTATCGATAGGATCATCATACTCCTACACAAAATCTTCCGCACTGCACCAAGATTGCCTGTATGTCGTACCTACACATGTGAAAGATGTTCACGTGCCTGCTGTTATTTTTCTTGTCTAAGAACGGTAATACGTACATAAGAATACAAAATATAAAAAGAGGATACATTAGTTTTGTCAGAAGGTACATCTATTTACATAAGAAGCTTCATTTAACAAAAAAGATTTATTACATATCTACTGAAACGAAACACATCTCTTATATCTGCCGTTTACTGAGACAGTCTTCCCTTCTATTTTGCACATAAATAACTATTTTCAAATCATCCGAAAATAAGATTCTTTTCACTAACAAGGGTCATTAAACAACTTCTGTGTATCTTCCTTAGGTCCTGAATTGCACAAGTAATTTGGGCTGAGTATTAGACACCTCTGTTTTTTTGGATATGTTGGTGTCAACTATTTCCTCTTTTGATTCATTTTGAATTGACTTTTGCATGGCATTGGAATATCGCTATTATTTTTTATATATCTAAATCATAATTTATGCGTTTTGAATTTCTGTAAGAATTCAAACAATTACTTTTTACACATAATTGAGTAAAATATGTAAAACAAATCAAAATCTACTGTACTAAATTACGTTACTATCGAGAGAAAAACTTATTACATACGATTCGCATCATTTGAACTACAGGGAGTTCCCTGTATCGAGTGAAATGTGACATTAATTTGGGACTTCGAATTAACCTTGATATTAAGATATTCTGTTTAATGTTTAACGTGCAAACGTGGTGGAGTTTGGGTGGCATTTGCCAGTTTGATATCCTCCTCTGCCTGGGTCGTTGGGCATCGGCTCCCGGATGGGAGGGGCCTTCTGGCAGCCTCACCGACTGGCTGTACTATGAGTCATTTGGTCTGGTCCGAAGTTATTAGAAAGGTTCTGTTGCAAAAGCACAACGGCTTAAAGAATTGAGAAAATTCAAAGCCACACATTTTAGATGGACTGTCTAAATAAGATATTAATTTATTGCGAAATGCAAAATAGACAGAAGAAGTGCATTAATAAAAATATATAGCCAAAGTGTTTAACGTGGAGGTGTCCAGGCTGGCTCGCATGTCTGAGTACCTTTAGGAGGTAAACAGAAATAAAATCATAAAGGTTCCACTACATTAACGTTTCAGTAAAAGATTGAAGTGGCAAACAACAAGTTATTATTCCTGAAGCATGAGAAAACCAACCTTGAAATTTGGCGTACTATGTAAAGTTTTTACAGACTTTCAGCCTGCCTTGTGTTTGACTTAATTGTTGGTACTGTTAGAAATAGTGCTAGTGCCGAATTTATTTGAAAAAATGAATCAAAATCAAATAAAAAATGCACAGCTTTAAAAAAAAAGCAACTTTTCGTAATATAATACGCATATACTGTTACTCAGGTTTTCTATTTAGGACAAGCTAGCCATCTTTTAAACTAAATATCCGAATTAATGAGATATTTTTATTATCCCCACGTGTTCCACATCAGATGACCGCGCCATTTTGGAAGATCACGACATACTACATTTTCGTTTTTTATACAAGAAAACGATTATGAATTTATTATTCTCTTTAGTTGTAAAATATACCTATAATATGAACCAATCAATAAGCATTTAATGTGTGTTGCAAGGACATTTCCCTGGGTTATTCCCACCACTGCTATCTGTTTCAGTGCTGGTGGAAAGTGAAAGTAGATGCAAAGTACTACGCACTTTCGTAATTTTGTTTTATTCAAACATTTAGAATTTTTGTTTCATTTATACATTCATTTTAAACCAAAAATATTTTCAAATAGATTTTGGGGAAATAGATGTTCCGCTCATTAAACATCATTATTTCTTGAGTTTTGCTACGGATAACGTTTTAGTGTCAACTTCCGGTTAACTGATATTCTGTTGATCTTTGATCGCGGAGACGAAAACAGACCGATTTGCAGAAGAAGTACAGACATTCAAAGGAAATACTAAACACATGCTATTTACTTACCAATTATCCATTGTTAATATTGTGTCAAAGATCGAACGAGATTTGACGATAAAAACAAACTATCTAACAGGTCTCTCGTGTCAGCCATGATTGCAGCACGAGCTAGAAATGTAATGAAAAATATTTTTCAAAACTCCTAAACTTTTAATTTTCGATGAACATCTACATAAATTATAGTTGTATATGCATCTAGCAAATAAAAATAAAAAATAGTTTGAACTTTCTGTTCCCATCTTTTGATTATACAGAAGGCCACATATTCAATAAAAATGTCACTTCAATTTAAACAATATTAGTCTACTGCTTGTATTTCTAACAGATCGTTATTTTCTTTATTACCGAATATGAAATACAGAGACTTGCAAAAATTATAACTTTGGTATTATGTTTATAATATTTATAACCACTAGGTCGTTGCCACCGCTGGTGGACCGTTTGAGTACCCGAGGGTATACATAAACCTAGTACCTGGTATTTCGGTACCAGCTGTTCATCTTATACTAAAGTAATATTTGACACTGTTAACACTATTTGAATTCGAAATATGTCTAAAGCTAAGATAGTCATTTTTTAGTGGTTACTCTCAGACGGATTTCGGCCATACTTTTAGAGATATTATTTGGCCTTGTATGATACAACTTTATCTTCAGAAAACACGAAGACACATACTTTTCAAATTGGAGCTCAACTGATGAAGTCTAATTGACAGAAACGATATCGTCTTGAGCATTATAACTTTGGTATTATGTTTATAATATTTATAAACACTAGGTCGTTGCCACTGCTGGTGGACCGTTTGAGTCCCCGAGGGTATACATAAACCTAGTACCTGGTATTTCGGTACCAGCTGTTCATCTTATACTAAAGTAATATTTGACACTGTTAACACTATTTTAATTCGAAAATTGTCTAAAGCGTTTCAAATTGGAGCTCAACTGATGAAGTCTAATTGACAGAAGCGATATCGTCTTGAGCATTATAACTTTGGTATTATGTTTATAATATTTATAAACACTAGGTCGTTGCCACTGCTGGTGGACCGTTTGAGTCCCCGAGGTTATACATAAACCTAGTACCTGGTATTACGGTACCAGCTGTTCATCTTATACTAAAGTAATATTTGACACTGTTAACACTATTTTAATTCGAAAATTGTCTAAAGCGTTTCAAATTGGAGCTCAACTGATGAAGTCTAATTGACAGAAGCGATATCGTCTTGAGCATTATAACTATGGTATTTTGTTTATAATATTTATATTAGTCACTATCATACTATGTAGTTTATTTAAAACCACAAAATATTGTGAAGCCATTTCGTATCCCCAGAGAGATGTATAGTGGGCTATATAGGCCCTATGTCTCTGCATTTTTGCATTTCAGTATATTTTTTTCAGCCCCTCAGGTCATGAAGCATTTTGAACACATGTTGAACAAAACATTTGAATAGAGGAATTTATATTATTATTCTGGTGGGCCGTTTGAGTACCCGAAGGTATACATAAATCTAGTACCTAGTATTTTGGATCGTCTTGAGCATTATAACTTTGGTATTATGTTTATAATATTTTTTACATGCAAAAAATCAAATTTATCCATTATATCTAACTCTCTTTTATTTTCAAGAAATAACTTTTTCTTAATTTTCTCAATTTTTCAGGAGGGAGAGTTAAAAGTAACTGATTAAAACCTCCATTTCCATTTTTTTTTCTAAAAAATGGCATGGAATCCAGATAAAAAGCTGCATATCTAACATAAACCTTACCTGAATGTTATCTAACATAAACCTTACCTGAATGTTATCTAACATAAACCTTACCTGCATTCAATCCCCTCTTTTTTCACTTGTATTATTATGCGCTTTATCATATATTTTTACATCCTGTTAATAAAGTAAGTAGTATTTATTATAATGAATATTTCTAGCACTATTTTTTGTAATTTTAATGGCATGATATCCAAACATTATTACCGATATTAAAGGTGTATTTTGTTCATGAGTAAGGTATCTTTACAGGTATGGTCCCTTGATTTGCCTATCATGCTTTACGGTTGCATACCTTATTGTGATATAATGTTTCAACTAAAAAGCCCTAGATATGACTTTAAGGATGACAATGCTTAAATGTTTGGGGAAACAAATTAGTCATTTACTGTCTAGAAATATTTAAAACAGCAATTGATACAATTGCAGAGCTCTTACTTCACTAGCAGTTTTTGTTTCCGTTTCATGATATTGTAATTCAGTACAGAATTCTGCAAATTTCGATGTATAAAACATGGTATAGTATTCTACAATTGATCCAAATTTTAGTTTTGAAAAATCAATCAAATTTGACTTTAGCGGAACTTTAATCCGATAACAAATTCGGTGAAGTGCCAACACAGACGTTAAGTATTTATTTTTTTACTTTTATTAATTTGATAATCGATACTCTGGAGTTTAAATCTTAGTAAGGGGAGTGGGGCTAATCCGCTTAGATGCAGGGCTTAATTGGTTTTTCGTGTGTAATGCAAGCTAGGTGTGGGTTCTGGTGTTTCTTTTGTATTGGCCATGGGGTGTAACTTAATTTATTTGTATCTGACCAAAGATGTGTGGTCCCTGGTGTTGTATTGTTCAAGGAGTGTAACCATATTTACAACAGACTGAGGATATGTGGGAACTGGTGTTTGGTGAACACTGAAAAAGATGTCCTTTTCTTCACACACACACACACACACACACACACACACACACACACACACACACACACACACACACACAAACACTCACACACGCGTATTATTTATACCATAGTAGTGAGTTATTTAGACATGTTATTGATACCATAGTGGCGAGATATTTAGACATGTTATTGATATCATAGTGGCGAGATATTTAGACTGGTGTTATCTATATCATAGTGGTGAAATATAAAGACAGGTGTTATTTATACCATAGTGGTGAGTTATTTAGACATGTTATTTATACCATAGTGATGAAATATTTAGACATGTTATTGATATCATAGTGGCGAAATATTTAGACTGGTGTTATCTATATCATAGTGGTGAAATATGAAGACAGGTGTTATTTATACCATAGTGGTGAGTTATTTAGACATGTTATTTATATCATAAAGGTGAGATATTTAGACAGATGTCATTTATATCATAGTGGTGAGATAATTAGTCATGTGTTATTTATAACATAGTGATGAGATATTTAGACGTGTTATTTATACATGTTAGTAATACCATAATAGTGATATAATTAGACAGGTGTTATTTATACCATAGTAGTGAGATAAATAAGCATATTGGTGAGATATAAACACAGATGTTATTTTTACCACTCCGGTGATATATTTAGGCAGGTATCATTTATACCAGAGTGGTGATATAATTAGTCATGTGTTATTTATAATATAGTGGTGAGATATTTAGACATGTTATCTATACTATAGTGGTGAGATGTTTAGAAATGTTATTTATAACATAACGGGGGATATTTAGGAAGGGTTTATTTATTCGATAGTGTTTAGAAAATTAGACACGTGTTTTTATACCATTGTGGTAAGATATACTGACAGTAATTCCCTTTTCTGCAAATATATGCGGTTGCTATGCATATCAAGTGTAGGTCGTCACATGAACCGAGTGCTGACCGCTTAACTTTTTGGCGAAGGAATATATAAATATTTAAGAAACCTCCTTTTATCGATTTGTCGGCCAAAATATTGTCTGAAATTTCAATATATCAACGAATTAATAAAGAATTGAACATCACATTTATTATTTATTGATTTAATCTCAAATCCATACATTACTACAAAACAAACTTAAATTCAAGAATTGCAGAAATAAAAGTTCGCTTTGTACTTACAATTGTAACTTGTCTGTTGAACAGTAAAAGAGACTTAGGCCTAGTGCAACTTTGTCAAACATCACCGATAAACAAGTCGCGTGGCCTTCACCTAATATTCCTGTCAGAAACAATTCGTCACTCACATCTTGTGATATCAGTTCCACCTCGCAAACCATTTCCAATCTTGTTTTCTCACAACAACCTGCAATGTCCATGCCAGGAATACATAGTACTCATGGGTTTCTCAGTGGGGATACTCTATATAAGTATTGTGTTAATGTTATAAAATATATGACCAGCTGATAAATACTGAATTGACCTACACATGGTTTGAAGAATTTGCTAGTAGGCTATATCCTGAAATACTTAGTAATAGTAATCACGATATTTTCCAGCTGATTGGTGAAAAATGTTAAATAAAAGAGAACTACTTCTCATGTCACACAGCAATTCAACTTTTACGTCATATGAAAAAGACCCCCGGTAAAGTCAATTATATTTAGTTAATTTAGTATCCAGCGGACTACAGTTCACAGAAAAATAGCAATACATATATAACCATAAGGATTTTTTTTTTCATTAAGAAAACGTTGGATGTAAAAGCAATTGTTCATGGAAAAAATAATTGTGCAGCACTTAATTTTTTCCACAAACAATTGCTTTTACGTCCAGAGTTTTTTTAAATGAAAAAAATCCCTTAAATGGTGAGAGAGGTGAGATGTTAAACAGAAGTTCTTTACATTAGATAGATCGTAATTCCCTTAAATGGTGAGAGAGGTGAGATGTTAAACAGAAGTTCTTTACATTAAATAGATCGTAATTCCCTTAAATGGTGAGATGGTAAACAGAAGTTCTTTACATTAAATAGATCGTAATTCCCTTAAATGGTGAGAGAGGTGAGATGTTAAACAGAAGTTCTTTACATTAAATAGATCGTAATTCTAAAGGGCAAGTTCAATATGCACCAACAACTGAAGTTTGAAATTGCGAAAAATAGTTTTTATGATTATTTGATAAGTAGTCATCTAAACCTGTATCTATCAACTAAGAACTGTGATGCGATAATCAGTTACAGGTCTCGAGATAATACTGTTTCTAAAAGAAGCAGAACATATTGAATAAATGTTTGCAAGTCATGAAAATAATGTACAGAACTACTTCATTATAATGATGCAAGGAGTAAACAGTAACGTAAACAAAAATATAAGGTATCAACAGTCGACATATTCTGCACACAGTGATCTCGTTTGTATTACTATGTTTAACGATCTACAATCGTCATTTCCCGCGTGCTATTCGAAACTTTAACTTAAATATACAAAAATATATAAAAAAAATACTTTAGTATTATGTATCTAATATTTACACTGGGTGTGACAAGGAATATTGTTTTATATGAATTTGTTTTTGGACTTTTGGCGAATGTCAATAGCACGCAGATAATGCTTCCTTCTCCTTGGCACTTTTTTACGTCGTGGTTTTTCAAGGAATCTTTCCTATTTATCCACTTTATGCACTTTTTATTCCTTTTGTCTCACTGTTGCCCCTATACATTTTGTATTTTCAAGGTACAGGGCGACTGAACTAGTAGTGGACAATATGTTTAGTTTGATTACCTTTGGAGCGGACACAAGTGTTAGCTAATCGGACAAATGCCTAACAATATCAAATTAACTTTTAAAAAGTTCAAACTTTATTTATTTTAAAACGATTGACAAAGAAGTTACGTCACTTATATTAATGTCTCTCGTTGGCTCTGATGTTGGCATGCGGGTGCCTTTGCTGTAGCAGAAAATCGGAAAACCTGGAAAACAAACCGACGTTTCCGACTTGGCGACCCAAATACCATCTCACCTACTCTCTTGACCTATCTAAAGATCGAATGTGTGGGAAGCGAGTGCACTGACTACTGTGCTATCTGGACATTCCTGAAATTTACTAAATGTAAATAAACATAATTCTGCAAATTACATACTTAAATGCTCAAGGAATTCCCACATCTGCAAATTTATTTGACCTTTATCTTTTAAGCTTCACTTGATATTAGATGCGTTGAACAAAATGTAAAGTCTGCAGAGTTAGTTTTA